>CM065306.1:2500000-3750000 GCA_033032175.1 Saturnia japonica | reverse complement strand
AGATCACTGACAGATCGACTGAATTAATTACTAAAGTGGGTTTGGAACGATAAATTTTGTGTGATTTCAATGATACTATTTGACAAAAGTAACTTAGTAACGTTTAAACAATAAAAAATTATTGAATTACCTTTGAATCGACCGCTGGCCGACCAACTAGTAAATGTTTAGACAAAGGTTTAAATTGAAATAGTTAAATCTGTAAAAGTAAAATGAAACTTACCTAGCGCTCAACGTTTTTCATCCGTCGTCGAAATTACAAAGGGCTGTTAAATAAGTTGAAAGGCAATCGTGTGAAAGCGGCGTACATGGCGCGGTCACATGTCAACGACACCCTTAACGAAGTCGTGAACTGTCACATCATCACTTCGCTAATGGGGGTCTGTCGTCGGGTCGACCCCTTTAAAACGTTGTTTCCTGACTTCCAAATAATTTAATATCGTTCTTAAATGGATACAGTAATGCCTTGTTTAAACGTGATAGTTACTCCATTATTTTAATATTTGAAGTACCACTCAAACATGCAGTCCACCTGTATTTTAAGATTGACGCAATGATGGCCGATTGTCGTGACTCCAAGACCCTGCAAAAATCCTGAGCTTTCGGTGAAGGGAAACGTCGTGATGAAACCATAGTATGCACCATAGCATAGTGGTAGGGTATTTTCCAATACCCGCCTTTCTAGCTTCCACCCTAAAGTTAGAAATTTGTATATGTGTTCTGGTAGTTGCACTCGAGAGCCACTTCCCCTGCTAGGCATAGCGTGTCAGCATTTCGGACCACATGGTCTCTTAAAATCGGATGACATAGTGGTCATAATGTTAAAAACTATAAACGATAAAAAAATTGGTCACTGCAACCTATACCTACGATAATGTATAACCAACCTCAAAAGGACAGCAATTTTGGCCTATGGATGCTTCTAACACTAGAGGTATGACTAGCGCGTTACTAAACATAAACCTCCATCCCCAAGTAGCTCTGGTAACCTTTCTAATCGCAGGAACACAACACAAGGTTATTCGGTTGCTATCTTCTGCAGGGTGGAAGTACTTCACCAGTCGGACTGCCCCAAATAGAGATAAATTTACAAAGAGATTTCTCTATACCCTACTTCTTTCTGTACTTGCGCAGTCGAACCTCTTACCTCTCTACCATAAACTTTACTAGCCACTCTTTAATGATTGTTGGTTTCACTTTTACTCCTAAACTGTAATTGATCGTGAGATCGCTCGAATTGAAAATAGCTTGAAATTGTTTTTCAGAAATAATTGGTTAATAGTAAAAAATAGGTGGATCGTCTGAATGGCCACCACTATACACCAGGTGTAACACCCCCGATAGTAGCTTAAGTATGTCGCGTTCCGGGATCTTTATTTTGTTCTGTGCATTCACTGAGCTATTATTATTATACCTAATAAGTAATATATTAACATTTGTACAGTAAAAAAAAACAGAAGATAAACCCGATCGAGTTTCTTACAGGTTCTTCTCAATTACTGAGATATTTTCCGAACCGGCGCGGCAGTAGTGTTTTGACGTTCATAAGTGCCTTCTTAGGGCTTAATTGAATGAAGTTTTTATTTTATTTTGATATTGATTCTTTTTAATTAAAAAAATGTGGTAGTTCTTAAGGCGGCTAGGATAAAAAATAACATTATTTAATATGCAGTTAACTTAAGTTCCTCAATTAGTTCTTGTTATTTATTTTGTTAAATGTAAAAATTTTCAATTATCAATACAATTAATTTCCATAATAGAGAAATTTGGTTCATGAGGATATTTTTGAAATAGTTTGGTAAAGCGTTGATTTGATATGTATCTTTCTCTGCTTAGAGGCAGTCGGTACACATGCAAGAAGAGGAAATGAGTACTTATTTAAATTGTCATCGTTATCACATAGACAGCTGTATTGTTTACTTTCGTCGAATATACGAGGTGTTCGTGACACCGCCGAGACGTCTCGTGTGAAGCCGAGGGGTCCATTTAAAAAGATATCATTTGCCGAGTAAAAAACAGAGTTAAAACAGTCGGGGCGTAGGCGTCAAGTGACAGATGCACGGCATACGGGTACGAAAAGTGACCGTAGTTTAGTTTAACTACTGGCTTCCGCTGAACTAACGGTTAGGGCATGCTTAGGTGACACATTGTATTCTTTGAACAAAATGCACAAAGGTAAACTAGTTTTTTCTGTTACATAATATCATAAAAAAGGAAAGCTCTAAACGCATACATATGAATAATAAATTATTGAAACAATGATAGCTCAATAGTAGCATGATCGGACACCGTGTCGATCTAAGTGAGTTCGAATCCCTGCAATGAGCTTGATGGAAAACATCGTGATGAAACCATAGCATAGTGGTACGGTATTTTCATAAGCCTGGGTAGTTCCCATCTTAAAATTGAAATTTTGTCGCCAATCACCTATAGGTGTATTCCGGCAGCTGCACTTGAGAGCCATTTCCTCCACTAGGTGTAGCATCTTGGGCCACAACGTCAATTATCATCAGATGCATTGTGGTCAAATGCTGAAACCTACAAAGAATATTTTTAAAAACATTTAAAAATTAATGTTTAGTTACACGAATACAAAAGATGGATATTCGGCGAATATTAGGGTTTCAGCTTAGACTACAATGAGGCTTCGTGCCCGCTAAACACCTCTCTTATGAACGTCGATGCTTAATACCTACTTAGGTCACGGCCACTCCTTTATCGTTGATAAAGGAATCTCTAGGTACTTTCAATTCTGATTCATCTAAAGCCTAAATCATTATGACTTTAATCTTTCTAGAGCTCATTTCTAGGCGTACATTTTAAAAGGTAACATAGTATTTTTGTGTGAATGAGAGACAGTTAAAGGGACCACACTAATAATGACCAAATTACTACCAAATACTACTATAACCACATGATAAAAAAATGCTTAATACTTTTATCAATCTATCTATACATAGTATAAAATTTAAAAAATTGTTTAAAAACTAAAACCCGTTTACGGAATATCGTGCTCTAAAAAGAAGGAAACAAGAAATGCTATTGTCTCAAATTCTTATCTTCTAATAATTCAATTATTTATCATCTAATAAAGAGAATAGCCGTGGTCGCAAGCCCATCTTACCCTAAGGACTACTTACTTGAAATTTTGAAAATCTGTAAGTGATTATGACTCGCTTCTATAGTATGTGTACCATAAACGGCTAAGACGCTAGATATAACCTATATAATATGTACATTGTAAGTAAGCAATCAAGATGGCCAAATGTCTAAAAATCTTAAATGTTATATTTTCTTTGGTAAGTCTCTTATATTGTTGGGAGCAGCGTATCTCGCATAATGCTGGAATATTTACTTTGTCTTAGCCAGCACTCGGCATACGATGCAAATGGGCGAGCCTATTGCCATTAATCGGGCACAAAACCAAACTCCGAGCTGCTACTGAGAATTTCATTAAAGAAAACCAATAACACTTTGCTGTTAATCGACCTGTGAATCGAACCTTGGACCTCGAGCATAGCAGTCGCGTTTAAGACCTCTATGTTAAAGAGGCAGTTATGATGTTAATATAATCTATCGAAACTTTAAATCAGGCTTTTTTAAACATAAAATACACCACTTTGTATATTGTACCCGCCCGAAGCTGGGGCGGATCGCTAGTTATTGATAAAAGTAAATCTCGTTAATGCTCGGTAGCCAACTTGTCCTCTGCCCGAGATACTCCGAGCCGTGCCACGTGGCCAGTCCTCACTATTACTTCATTCTCGCTTAGCGTACTGTCTGACCTACACATAGTACGGTAATAACTCAGCTCTTCCCTGGGTATATTTAAAATCACGCTACGACCCTTCGTAACCTAACTTCTTCAATAAATAAGCTATAAAAATATTTTTCTAATTTAAGTGGCAGTTCCAGAGATAAAGAGTAAAATAAGCGAACTTTCGTTATAATATTGTTGTATAGATTAATAGTATCAAAAATTTCAGACAAGGAAAACCTAGCTAATATGATAAAAAAATAATGAAGGAAATTTTAACACATAATCGCTGTCATGTTTCTGAGTATTTCTTTTATTTATTCTTTACCAGGAACCAAAGGAACACGTGTTATAGAAACAATTCTTACGTGTTGTTAGTGTTGCGCGGAGAGTTTCCTGAAAGTGTTGCGGATGTAAATCGCTACTTTTACATTTTTAGTTACAAAGTCAGCATAGAGTTTATAGAATTATTTAGTATGTTATTAATGTGTAGGTATGTACATATATCCGTAAGATCTTATACAGGTCGTGCCAAATTGATATAAAATACATTTGCGAACAAAACAACGCTTCATTTTCCTTTGAAGGAATTTTAAATCAAAGTTCCTACATTTCATTCCTACTTTTGTTTATAGAATGACTTATTAACTTTTTTGTTTTGTGTGTTTTTTTTTTTTAACAAAATGAACTGAAATTAAAACAAACAAGGTAAATAGAAAATTTTATAAACCCCCGGCACAAGCAGGCCATTCATTGAGACCTTTTCAATAAGCTCTACTGTAAGTTAGTGAGGAGTTAGGTATCTATGGATTCCAGATAACTTTGTTGCATAAGGTCAAGATATTATCATTGAAGTAACAGAATACCAAATCTCGACTCATTCAGACCTGTGGAAGATGCTTTCATCTATTTATCAACTAGAAAAGAACTGATAATATTCAAACGGCTGGACAGATTTTCTTGAATCATAGCTAAGGACACTCACGATCAAGTCGCCTTTGAAACAAAAAAACTAGACCAAAATCGGTTCAGCCGTTTGTAAGCTACATGTCACAGGCAGATGATACACACGTTAAACTTATAACATCCCTCTTTTTGTGTCGGGGGTTAAAATACTCTGACCTACTTCTATTTATAAAAATATTGTATTTCAAAAATTCAACAATGAAATTCTTGAACGACAAACTCGCAAACAGTATTATAAAGTCCGCACCAAAAAAGGTTTAGCAAAAAAATTAAACCTCGAGTGTTTTGTTCCTTTAAATAATTTTTTTTTTAATATTATGTAATTTACTAGCGGTTTTCCCGCAGCTTCACTCGTGCCATAGTTGATTTTTTTAACTTTCTAACTGAATTGCTGAATACCAATTTTCATCCCATTTTTCACCACCTTATGGGTTGAATTTTAACTGTTCTAGCCCTCCTAGTCAGCAGTTTGGACTGTGCGTTGATATGTCATTTAGTCAGTTAGTTTTATCCTTTTTTTAAATTAGATTAAAATATTATTAATTGTATCAATACTATTTGATAGCCTGTTTCAAATTTTTAAACAATACTGTCGCTTAAATAATGAATTAATTATTTTAAATACGGACAAGTTTTACATTTTTTAAAGATTTCTGATTAGTTCTTGGTTCAGTTTGATATCTACGATTTAATATCCTTTTTAGTTTGTACAATGCAATGTATATATATAATCATGTATACGTATTAAAGAAGGTTATATTGTTAGGTAGTGATTAGTCACGCCATCTGTTCGTCTTTAACGTGACCTGTAATCTTTTAATCTTGGTGTTTGTTTTCTGTATTGCAATAGTGATACATTTAATGAAACTTTAGAAAAAAATGTAAAAGCATTTTTAAAAAGTTTACGAGAAGCTTAATGGTAGAAGCGGGAATGAAGCTTGTAGACTATGCAACAGAAAGTAGTGCTCTTTTAAGTATTTCATTTAGATAGAATTAAACAGAAAATGTATGTTTTAGAGTGGTTTATCACAAATACCGCGGAAGTTCAGCGGTTGATCTCTGCTGCGGCATCGTGACATTTGTATCTCGGTCCATATCCTGCGGACGGAAGCGTGCGGATGTTGCGTCATCGGTCGGAAATAGACTCCCTCTGTGTCACCACGTCATTATACATTGTCATGGGAGCATTATTCACAACGCTAATCGCCGTGCACTTTCGATAATAATCAATCAACGTGGGAAATTATAATTAATGTGGGCAAGCATTGTCTAACAACATCCTTAACACTAATTATACGTTTTGGTTTCATTGTTCTATTGTGGTTGCCGTGTAGAGAAATTACTTGTTCAAAGTTTATATATTTCTGTACGTTGCCGTGTTTATATACTGGGTACAACTTTTAACAAAGTTTACGAATCGTGCCATTGTTTTCTGTGTAGTTTATGGAGGTTTTAAAACCAATAATTTCTTTCGTGTTTCAGCGGTCACACTGTATAACTGATTAGTGATTAGATACTCTTTCAATTTGTGATAAATGTAGTCCGGTTATGGTTTGGTAGAATTATCGTCTACACGCCAACAAAAAAATAACCACCCAAGAGATTTCGATACGCAATGGGTCCCTTCAAATTCTTTGTGTAGAAAGAATACCCACGCAATAACACTTATGACGGAAAAGGCTTCAAATAATAGTTACTATTCGCATCTATTTAAATTGAAATCGGACAATAGTATATGGAGCTAGGTGGCTATCTGCGGTATCTCTTTCGGTGCAGCGTAATGAATAAACAATGATGTTTGTTCTTGTAATCTTTCAAAGTGCGTCAAGTAAATAAATATTTCGGAAAGGAAACATTTCCAAGATAATGTTGCGATTCAAGCTCATTTGTCTTCACTCGTTTATCTGTTTCGAACCGAGCCTTTTCCTCTACAACGAAGACGTCCTTATGTTTTCCTGATATTGCCGATGAAACAAAACCTCAGACATTTGTTACGATATGTCTCATAAAGTTTTAATATACGAAGGTATACAACACTTAATCAACGAGAGGAGTATGTTCGCCTCCAGATCGTATATTAATTGCATCAAAATATGGTAATGCCGTGTGGATACGGTCGTGGAATCAATTTGCCCCCGTTCTAATTTATGATCGTGTTACCCCAATTAACTGGCAATTCGGTTGCTTCGATTATTTTGCACAAAATGTGCGGGCGTCTCCCGCATCCGGTGATTACGACGGACGCATAATTTGTGAACCGCTCGTCCCAGGCTGACTGTACAGTCTAAGCTAAATATTTGTTAGTTAAAAAGAAGTATTTCTCGGCGATCGTGCTGTGGCGCAGTTCGGTCTTCGTTGTTTGTTTTTAACGTCGGCTGACTCTTTTGCACCTGCTCGAGTTTTGTATTTCATGCTGGTACCGGAGATGCCAGTTTCTAAATGAGATTTTGCGACTTATTTTTGCTTTTATTCGTCCTTTACGTATAAGTTTGATGATTTCCTTTTAATGTTGTATGCCCGCATGTAAATCGTCTTCATTAAATATACGACTGAATTTTAAATATAAACCATATTTACATTATACGATTGAAAGGTGTCCATTCCCCTTACGTTTTTTTTTTAAATTTATATTTAAAACAATGTAATAAAAACTTAGTCTGCATATATACAGCCATTTCCTTATGATGCGGCGCATCATTCATTATTTATTACAATATTATATATAACTTTGAAGTAATGTTATTTTTTAATATTAGGAATCCTGGATTTATTTATGATATTTCTTGTATAGGTATATGTTATTTATAACAACTACTTAAAATGTTTTGATATTAGTTTATAAAAAATAGAGTAGTTATAAGAATAAGTTTCTGATGGACTTGCATTTTTATACTGAAGACCAGAAATATAGAATTTTATAATAGGGGTACTTTATTATGTAAGATTAAATTTTTCATAATTGTACTTGTAATAAAATCAATAATTATATTATATCTATAGAGGTATTAATAATAATATGTATAGCACTAATACTTGCCAAAATAATAAAAATCTTTAGTCACGTATCTTCGGGCGCTTTACCAATACCTGTTAAGATAAGCGGTCAGTATCAAAGTAAACAATAACGCTTTAGTTAAAAAAAAAATAGGAAAATAAATCAACACTTTGTATTTTTTTACAGTATTAACTAGGGATGTAACGATACATAACTTTGCCGATAGGATATTAATACCGATTACTGTAGTAAATAATCGGCGATATCAATATCCACAGTTTAGTAATAAATGAACTACATAAAAAAGTATGTAAGCTCCTACACATTTTCCTACAAGTTATTCGAGTGACAGTATTTTTAATTATATGTAGGTATTTGATATTAAATTCTAAACAGAAACCCAGCCTTAAAAGAACTTATATTGAAAAGAATGTGAAGTCAAAATTAATAATAAATAGGCGCAAAATAATACGACGCTCAATAAAAACGGCAATGTCGGCGCTAGCACCACGCGCGGATCTCCGACCTATTACAAAAGATAAACATCGTCACTTCGTGCGCTTTTTAAATTGTTAATTAACGGTTAATAAATAATCGCCGTTCCAGATGTATATCAGTATCGGGTATGGTTACATACCTAGTATTAACTTTTATTGCACCGCGTGGTACTCGATGCGGAAAGTAAGAGTTTTGTCAACGGTATCACTGATACGATATAAAATTGTTTTTGTTTATATAACGTGTTGGTTTGTTGTTGCAGAGTCATCGGGCAGGGACGCCGAGATCGGGCGCGTGCCGGCCACCGGATGCGCAAGCGGCGACATAATGTGGCTTCTTGATGAGCCCAACCAACCTTATGAAGGTGCTTCTATTGTTTAATAATTTTATAATATGTGCATTATTATGGTACACCACACATCGTACTCACATCGTACTTACGACTTACGAGTATATCGTCGCGACACTTAAAGTCAAAGGCCACACGTGCTAATTACTCTCTTTATATCTAAATTTACTCTCCTTTTAAATTTAATTATCTGACAATAAAAAGGCAGGCAAAATTTTCTCAGTATTTACCATTTTTACAAAATTTCAAACTTATTTGTCACTTTATATTATTTCAGATTGCGAGCAACTTCTTTGTTTTCGCTACTATAATGGCGAAGACGAAGAATGCGCGGCGGAGTCGTCGACGCTGCCGCCGCGTTTCAAGGTCGACTTCAAAAAGCTCCCTCTTAAGCTCAAAGAGGGCATGTCCAGAAAGCGAAGTGGCGACCACGTATCGCCCTTCTCTTACAACAACGAGAGTTTCGAGATGAACTCTGAAAATCTACCAAGAATGGAGTTCGTCCCAGGTCCAAGCCAGGACATCAAACACCTAAGCGAAAACGTCAATAAATGCTCAATTAGTACTTTAGAAAATAATGGGAACAATCTTGATGAAATATGTGATTCTAGTAAATCTCTAGTTAGTTTAAGTGAAGAATCTCAAAATGTAAATACTGAATCTCAGGGTGCCGTAGACTGCATACCTACTACTTCGGGAGTGAAGAAGAAATGTCCACCACCAGTAGATACCGGCGGCGGACAAGCGCTGAACGGAGTTAAGAAGAAAAGTAAAGTGAACATTGGTTTCGAGTCTCCAACGTCTCCGGGCACCGAGTATTACAAACTATGGTCCCCTCAAAATCCTTGCAAGATCATGAAGTTTGTATATGATGTCGGAAGTGCTAATGTACCGAATGAAGTGGAAAAGTCCCCGGTTCCACCGCTGCCTCCGAGACAATCGCATAAACCCCTGGAGAGAATGCACGCATTATCACCACCCCAGGTACACAGACATAGAAAACCTAAAAGGTTAACAAAACCAGAAGACGCTTTCACGTTCGAATTGATCGACACGGATGAGCAGTTTTTTACTGACAAGCACATAGCAAATTCGGCAAGAATGCAAGCTGATATCAACGATTTTAGGCCTGGAGAATTTTATTCTGGTGACCATGTAGCTATGTCTTCAACAACGAGTTTTTGGCGCAGTGGACAGAATGTGGCACCTTTAGCAACTCCTGAAACTGATGGCAGCTTATGTGAATCTACTATTTCCTCAATGAAAGTACCTAGATTTAATGATGATAAAAAGAAATTAAAAAATGTACCTGAAGATGCACCTAGTGTTAGTAGAAATAAAGTATTATTTATTAAGGACATAGGACCCGATAATTACATTACTACAACTTTTACTAGAAAAGATAAGCCAAGTCCTCTAAAGGATGTCGTGGATGGCGCCAGTGTTACGCCCAACCATGCAAAATCTGAAGAGAAGGCACAGAATACCTTTTTCAATGATATAAGTAACCATTCCGAGTTTGAAGATGATAATAGAAATCAGATAGAAGAGAAAGAAATAATAATTAAACGTCACAAGCCGCTAACAAGGCAAAATTCTGGTCGTGCGCACACACCCACTATGATGACAGCATTTTTAAATTCATCACATATTGACCCGCCTACCAGAGAGAATGATAATAGTTCAAACCCACCAAGCTCTTGTAACTCTTCACATTCGACATCACCGGTTGAGGAAATCAATAAATCATTGCCAAGCGTGGGAACTATGCTTATGAATAGAAAATATTCAGGAGAAACCTCAACGCCAAAACATTCAAGCTTACCTCGGCATTTGCTAAAGAATCTCGGCATGGAAGCCTCACCAAAGCATACAGGGAATACTTCTAAAAATTCTGTAGAGAGTCCAGTGCGACCACACCCTAGAGTTCTGACACGTGTTGCTGCCTTGGCCGGTGCAGCGGTACCACAATGCCCTCCCACACCAACACATCACGCCAGAAGACCTCGACCGCTACCACCACCAGACTTACACCCACCGCCGATCCAAAACTCTGAAAGCAGATTTAACGAGAATTTCGAAATGGTTGAATTTACTAATGAACTAAGGACAACAGAGATACGGTCTCCGAACCTTGAGTTTGTAAATAGTAACCACTTTACGATAGTCCACGCTGGTCCACCTGATGATGTCGTGTTACGAAGAGCCCGACTAAATGAGGATAGTGATGATAATGATAACGATGTGGCGTCACCTACACCTTTGAGGCATATGGCTGGGATAAGACTACCTTCGATCCCAGAAAGAGCGTCGCGACAAATGGCTTTAACGGGAGATTTTCCTGCGAATATGATCGGTGGGATAATTGAATGTGAAGAGCCTTTACCTGCAGGTACTGGTATTATTATTTTTATATTATACGTTTGCTACAGACTATTAGTTAATGTACTCTAAATATCTAAATATATAAAAGGACACCATGATAGACAGCTGATTATCAACACAGAGCTCAAACTACTGAACGGATTAAAAAAAATTCAGTCTCCAAAGGAATGTAACGGGGTTTCCTATCCAAAATTTTAACACATGTAAAACCGTGGGGCACCGCTAGTTTTATGTATACCTCTTTCTCCCAATGTCCCAATGATATTGGAGTCCCAGTCTTGCGTTGGGTTCACTGGGTAATAACTTTCCAATTTCAAACGTAGTAGAAGAACTCGACTAGTGGTGTAGCTCGCGTCTGTTTGGCGATCTGTGATAATTGTACTGATTGAAGGTAGTAAAATAAAACATTTATACGAAGAGCGATAAAAGTACTAAAACTCACTCACTCACGTAGTACCTACCTCCAACCTACAGAAGACATGAGTGACATGGTGATAAACTCATAAACAGTGACTCTCTTTTGGTTTGTCGCGTTTCGGGGTCAGCCAATGTATATCCAATTGTCGAGATGCTTTCTCGATGATATGACACCAACGACCGTCTATAGATCACCGATGTCTTAGTGGTCGTTGTTGATTTTGTATTTTATTGTTCCGTCATTTCGCCGTGGTACCTGTTATAAAAAAATTAGCAAACATTTAGTACTGCAAATTTA
Organism: Saturnia japonica; assembly: GCA_033032175.1. Taxonomy (NCBI): domain Eukaryota; kingdom Metazoa; phylum Arthropoda; class Insecta; order Lepidoptera; family Saturniidae; genus Saturnia; species Saturnia japonica. Next base: position 3,738,335 of record CM065306.1, on the reverse strand, counting down.
TTCTTCAGCATGTAACTAAACGAGAGCTAGATGTTGAGTAATACTGCTAGCCGATATATAAGTTATGTTTTCCGTTTTGTAGTATTGTACCAATAATAAAACTTTAAGCTCCTTTCTTTAAAATCCAAAATAACAGGACATTACCGTAATATTTCTTTCAGGATGGGAGGCGCGGATGGACAGTCACGGGAGAGTGTTCTACATAGACCACGTGAACAGGACGACGACGTGGCAGCGGCCTAGTCCTAACGGGACTATACCGAGATCACCAGAACCGGAAGTACAAAGGAGACAGTTAGATCGAAGGTAAGATTTTCGTAAATCACACTAAATCTAATACCATTAAGTGAGCAATTCTTGCATATACATGTAAATGATTTCTGGGAAACGGCTCCAACGATTTGAATGAAATTTTCTATTTAGGTAATGATTTATTTTATAACTTTATCTTCATCGTTTTTTTTTCTAAAACGCCAATTTAAGCTCGGTCGCCGAGATATTACAAATAATAGTAACGGCCTGTAAATGTCCCATTGTTGGGCAAAGGCCTCTTCCGGAGGGACGGCATAGGCTCAGTCACCACGTTAAGCCATTGACGTACTGGCGATTTTAAACGACGTGAAATCCACAGTTATATATTTTTTCCACATAATTGTGATTATAATATTTAATGTTCCAGATACCAATCAATACGTCGTACGATGACGCGAACGCAATTAGCGGAGGATGACGTTCCCAACGGTGCGTGTTCGCCCCCCGCCCCCTCGTCGTGTGCACTTCCCGCTCCGTCCACGTCGCGCTCTGACCCGCACGCCCCGCACCCCGCTGCTGAGTTCCTAGCCAGGCCGGACTTCTACTCTATACTGCATATGAACCAGGTATAATATAATATGATCACATTATTTTAAATTATTATTACTAGCAATCACCGGGGAATTCGTTCGCGTTCATTACAATATACAATGGCATAAGAATAAAATATATACCTATAGCACTCGGGGATAACATAGCTTCCTATTGGTATTTGAGAACCTGCCCCTTAACGCCTTTAGAACACCGACGCGACGCCGCGAACCACGATAGCGAAAAGCGAAAAGTTTGCGGTACGCTTTTACACAGAAAAATTTGCCATTTCCGAAAGTCATTTAAATAAAACATGTCATATGAGTTGGACTGGTTTCTTCTCATTCTGAAAAAGAAGAATTAATTCTTCTTATACTAAAAAAATAGTACAGTATGGGTCTATCAATTTAATCAAAAGCGAATAAAGCTTCGAGAAAATAAGTTGTGCTTAGTACTACAGTCTTATGAGCATCGTATTAACGCATATTTTAGAATGAAGCTTGAAACATTTGATTGCTTGTGTAAAATTATAAGTGTTCTTAAAATCTGGATGCTTCATTAAATATAATTCAGTATTTCCATGAATTTCTCTGATAAGTTTCTTTGTTTCGCTACGGTATTCAGTAACGACAATCCATGTGAGTCCGCTTCCAGCTGCGAAGTACCATGACAGTACGTCGGCGTCTTTTTGTGTTTTCTACAGCGTAGGACAAATTTACCCGAGTTTCGTTACCGCAGTTGGCGATGTTCGTTCGCGTCGGTATACTAAGGCTGCCTGTCCACTGAACCGGAGTGGAGCGGATCTGTGCAAATTTCGACCAATAGAATTTCATAAAAATCTAGTGATGCAATTCTATTCGTCGAAATTTGCACAGCTCCGCTTCAGTGGAAAGGTAGCTGTGCACGAACAAAGCAAACGGGACCTCTGCAGAGTTGTACTCGCAAATAGTAAGTGGCGTACGACTCAATACATTGTAAAATATCATAAAACTAAGGTTATAAGGATATAAAGTTTTGTCATGTACCCTTATGATCTATTTAAAATAAGCTTTCCAGTTTAGTTATTAAATGTTATTGCTTGTAATAACTATGTTTATTTAGTGTATTTTTTTCCTAGATATAAGAATAGGTCATTTTTGCCAGAAAGTCGCTGTGCAAAACGACCCCCGCAGGCCTGTACTCACAACTAGTTCATGGCGCACGACTTTAAAGCATATAGAAATGTTAAGAGAAAAAAACGGGGTTTTAACGGTTTCTAAAAGTATAATGTAAACCTATCGTGGAACTAAAACTGCATTTTTATTGAAGACTTGAAGCGGATTCGAATGAAGACTTGAAACATCCCTCACAGTAGCCCAAAGGTGTAATTACGTATTTCGCAAGTGTAAACCGGTAACAGAAATATATATATATATATATATGTCGGCTTTAAAGCGGCTAACCATTCGCTAAAGTTTAATTCTTCCTTTACGCTTTCATTTTTTTTAACTTCTCTTGTAACAAACAATGTAATCAAATCTTAGAAGTCTATTTTAACTTACTTCTAATCGTCATATAGAATTGAAACTTTGATATGTAGTTCTGATGACAAAACTATAATTTGGTATCTTCAAGCTAATCTGATGATGAAGGCAGGAGGTGGGGATAGTGGAACTCTTGAGTGGCTACTAGCAATCCCCCTCGGTCTTAAGCTCATAAGATTCGTTTTGACGAGTCCAATAGATTGGGCTTGGTAAGTGGGTCTGGTGATGGAACAAGGAGATATTTTATAACTTTTAGTGCGTGATAAAAGCGTGTTTTATAGTTTTTTTTTATATATTAACGATTTTATCTTATGAATCTGTGTAAATTAGGCATTTTTATAAAAAATAAACACGATCATTTTCCAACGTGTATTACGCTGTTTGTTCATATGGAAGCACTTTTTAATGCGACGGGTTCCTAATTTTCTCAATTTAACGCGCACCCTATAAACGACCGTCCTTAATAGATCGTAAAACAATACCATCTATCTCCGGAACATAATAAGGAATAAAAATTATATGAATATTAATTTAATTCCAGGAAGCGTCGGAACTATACAACTGTAACTCGACACTGAAGCACATGATTTCAAAGATCAGACGGGACACATCTTCCTTCGAGCGGTACCAACACAACCGAGACCTTGTCGCCTTGATCAATATGTTTAGTGAAACTGACAGGGAGCTACCGCTCGGCTGGGACACTAAGCTAGACCGTAACGGGAAGGTAAGAACCAGTACTTTTTTGAAATTTATTGATTGTTTATCTTTTGGTCACAATCTCCCATGAAGATGACTGAAGATATTGACGTGTTTGAACTTAATGGAGGTAACTGGCTCTCAAATTTAGCTGCAGGAATACACGTAGAAAGATTTTCAACTTGAAGGTGGTAGCCACCCGGAAAAAGAATTAAGAAAAAGCTCTATCACTGTACTATGGTTTCATCACGATGATTTCCTTCACTGAAAGCTGAAAGTAGAGCGGCCCGAAAAATCTTATCCTGAATTAAATACCTAATCAGTGGTAAAAAGATATATTTAAGATATAATAAACACCCAATATGAAGAACATCGTAACTCATTTAGCCATCGTTTTCAGTAGAGTCCATTTAACAAAAATTATTAACTCCATGTTTTTGTTTTTGCAATCATGATTCAAATGTAAATTGGCTGATAAGTAAGTAATGTTAAACTCTTGTAATTAATTAATCAAAGCAAATTTTATACATTATATATCTTTTTATTTTATTACAAAGATAATTTTACTCAAGTAAAAATGGATGGTGGTAGATATAAAATCTCATTTCTGATGTGAAACACAAACTAAATGTTGCTTCGAGGTCCAGTAAAAGATTAGTTGCCAGAGTAAAATTTGATTTCGTTGGCAGAATAGGCGCACGGCTAGCAAGCTAGCCCATCTGGGAATCCTGCCTTCTGGTCACTTGCTAAAGCTGCCGAGGGAGATCTATAGGGGACGCTCTTTGCTTCAAACTCGACTATGAACGAGGATGAAGCACCGTACCATCTACCGTTCCGTGGTGCGAATACTCCATGCTGAAATTTAGTATTTCACAAAAAGATGTCCGGCGGGAGTTGTTCTGTCTGGATGTTCATAAGTCGAATGGGCAACTTCGCGAAGACTGCTCATGTACACTCAGTACCCAAAAACGGCAATAGATCAGATCCTTCGAATTATAGACCTATCGCTATAACCTCTCTTCTCTCTAAGGTGATGAAGTGTGTGATCAACATAAAACTCCTAAGATACATGAAAGAACACGATTTGATCAGCGACCGTCAGTATGACCTTCGCCACGATCACTCGACTGGTGATCTTTCAGTGTATCCTACACGCCGATAGGCTTCGGCCATTGAGAGTCAAGTCTTTCTGTCCAGTATACGCATAAGAGCCCTAGTAGACAGTAGCTGCTCCGAAAGCATGGACATAAACGCTGGCATCCCGCAAAGTTCGGGACTACGTCCAAAGCTGTTTCTATTATATATCAATGATACGCTATTCATTGTTATGTAGATGACAATACTGGAGACTTTATACTGGCCATGCAAACAAACCACGTTGCGTTGTGGATGAAAGTCGCTACCAACTTGTGTCTAAAATAGAGAATAAATTATCCAGAGTCTCCGTTTGGGGTCAGGATAATTTAGTACGATTCAACCCCACTACGAGACAAGTTTGCGAGTTCAAGCTAAAAAAAAACTATTTACTGTGGTCCCACAATTCCAGGGCACAACTTTACCATTTCGGAAGAGTATTAGGATCCTGGGTGTCGACATTTCCAGTGACGAGGTCAAGCTGGCGTCCAGAAAGCACGGTGTGTTTAATAGAGCTAAGGGGTAATTCACCCCCAGGGCGAAGACTGCTGTTATACAAATTGCAAGTTTGACTTCATAAGGTGTACTGCTGTCATCTATGGGCGCGATCATCTGGATACCATCTTGGTTCATTTGACTCGGCTCAAAAACGAGCTGTGAGAATTGTTGACGATCCCAAACTCCGGTGTCGATCCTTTAAGTATGAGATACTTTGCCTCCTTATGCATGTTCTACGTTAATTGTTCGACATGAAGCCAACGGCTACCTTTTATTTTCACACCTTGGAACCGAAATGGTAGCGGACAGTCCGGTGTCAGAGGAGTTTTCTTGCACGAATGCTCCGGATGTGGAATGAACTCCCTGCTGAGGTTTTCCCAAGGGACCACGATACGGGATTCTTCAAAAGGGAAGTGAATAGGTTTTCGAAGGGTCGGCAACGCACATGTTATGCTTCTGGTGTTGCAAGTGCACATAGACTGCGGTGACCGCTTTCTATTAGTCAGGCCGTATACTTATTTGCTACCATCGTGGTAATAATCACCATCGTTTAGTTGAATTATATTATAATTAAGGTGACGTTTGAGATGTAGGATACAGAGAGATTTCTTCTGACCGGTGGAATACCTCCACCCTACAGAAGATCGCAGCCAAATAACCTTGTGTTGTGTTCCTGCGGTTAGTAGAGTTTCCAGAGCTCATTAGGTAGAGGGGTTCAAGGATGGAAACGCGCTAGTGTGGTACCTATAGTCTTACATGCTTCCATAGGTTACGGTAACCGTTTACTATCAGGCGAGCAATATGCTTGCTTACCACCTTATTTGTATTAAAAAACGATGTTATTCATACTGGGTGTCGACATTGACTATATTTATCGAAGCTGGTACTTTACTTAACTGTTACGGAGATTATAACTATCATCAGACGCTGGGCTTTTCGTGATGTTAATAAACAAAAAAAAACATAGTTTTTTCTTATGTACGCACGTAAGATGTTATACTACTTCGGCGATACAAAACAAAACTTTACTTCAATAATGTTATCCCTCGTTTTAAGTTAGACAGCCATCAATGATAATAATATAAATACATTTTCCACAAATTAAAAAAAAAATACTGAATATATGAACCGATTTGGATGAATGATTCTTTTTTTCATGGACAGGGGATACCTTAAGGGTGGTCCGGTTTTTGATTTCATTTGCATTGCACCGTTAATTTCGGAGATACACCAGGAAAATGTTCAAAATAATTGAAATTGGTTTTCTTTGTTTGTTAAAAATTGTCTTGTTTACCATGTATAAAAATAATGTACAATGGTGTTTTAGATAAACATTATCAAATTAAAATAAATAATGTTTATTTATACAGCGTGAAGTTATTTTTAAACGATTAGAAAGTTTATGTCAGTAAAATGTACTCACATTATTATCATTGATTGCTAACTTCATGATCTAAAAGTTTCGATGTTGGTTTAAACCATGAGAGTTGTTCTTGATGGGTGTGCAGCGTTTCTTCGTGGACCACGTGATGCGGCGCACCACGTTCATAGATCCGAGGGTGCCTCGCGCTCCACAGCCTGGCCCCTTCTCCCCGTTGCTGTGCCATCGACGCAGGCCTCTGGCTCGTGAACAGGTCCAATATCTACCTCACCACTCTTGCCAGTCCGTATTCGTGTCGTTTTTTGTTTGTTTTAACCGACTTCATACAAAAGAGGAGGTTCTCAATTCGAATGTATTTTTTTTAAACTAATACTCAAGCATAACTTATTTGTTTATGGACCGATTTAGATGGTTATTTTTTATTTGGGAACAACCTCAAGGATGGTCCCATTTTCATTTCATTAGCATTGGACCTAGAAGATAACCCAAGAAACTCCTCAAAATAATTGAAGTTGGTTTTGTTTTTTTGTTAAAAATTGTCTTGTCGTTTTTTTTTTGTTTGTTTGTAGTTGTTTGATTTGTTTCATCCTCGTCGTTGTATTAGGATATAAGTATGATAGATAGATGTATTTATTATGCGGTTTAGTTATAAGGAGAAATAAACAGAACAGTTCATTTTTAAGGTTATATTCGATTTCAAAACGCCATCAGCAAGCTGATCCAGTTTGAATTAACAAAACATAACGTAGATAAGATAAAATAATTAAATAAAATTGGTTTCATAGAGTTATTCTGTACTGACTGAAATGCAAATTACATTCAATAATTAACATGTAAAAAGTTTAATATGATGCTGCCATCTATTGGTACACCAAGCCAACAAGCTGTGTGGCTTATTCATTCATACCAATTTCAACTCAATAGAAAACATGGAAAATAGTATGCTTTGTATACATTCTGTCTTATATATATTATGTTTTGGTGTTGATATTTTATTTATATATTGTGATTTTAAATTGGTTAAACATAATTTCAATAAACCCCCTTACCTTTTACACCTACCAATATTTATCTCTGCATCACCTAATGGTTGACTGGCAGAGAATGCCTTAGGCATTAAGTCCGCCATTGCGTATTTAACGCATAGTGTAAATAAATAAATAAAAATAATATACTTTAGAGAATATACTTATAAAAAAGACTCTTTAATGCCGCAATTAGGGATATTCTAGCCATAAGGTTAACAAGGGCTGGCTGGCATTATGATAAAGCCCCAAGTCCGGTGAAGCTGCAAAAGCCGTCAGAGGCTCCAGGGCCCCTAAGGCTAACAGTATGTATAGCCATTCAGAAAAAAAAAAAAAAAAAATTTAAGCCCTGTGCTTTCTTCTCTCGGAAATCGGCTTATACACAGCGAAATATTTTTAGTCTCGTTTTATTATTTTATTAGTTAGTGAAAATAATATGTATTTTGCATGAGTCTTGATTTTGTTGCTAGTGTCTTTTTCTTCGCGTCTTTAAAAATTGAATAATATAATTTTAGAATGTTTTATTTCTGTTTTGTTAATTGCTGTTTTTTTTTCCTGATGGCTTGTTTTTTTTTTTAATTATCTGTGGTTGTTCTGGTTTGTTGTATTTTTCGTTAGAATAGTATATGTTACCGAAATCGTTATAAGACAGGACACTTTATTCACTTGATAATGGCAGTATTAGTCTTCATTAAAGAGGACTAGTTGCCAAGTTAAAATAATCTATTTTTAGTTTCACTATAGTTATAACTGGTTTGATTGTAAGGGTTACTTAAGTTATTTGTGTTTACAGGCACCGACGCCGCCACCGCGACCGCCTGTCACGGCAGCCGATGCGCAGGCGCATAGCACTCTTCAAGAAATACCTATTGCATACAATGACAAGGTGTGTATTCTTGTTGCTTATGTAGATTAATATAATATTTTCTTTATAATTCGTAATATTAATACATTTACAAATAATTAGGTTAAAAAATTTCATTAGCCTCTTAAATTATGTTATGATTAAAATACAAGTTAGTACTTAAAGTGCTTCACGACGCAACACTTATTAATACAGTTTATTAATTAAAAAGACCTTTAAAATATGCAACGTTGAGAAATATGCAGTTTATTCGTTTTTTCCTCAATATTTAATGCAGTTTATTATTAACAAAAAGAAGCGTTTGATATCTTTAGTTTTCAGTCACTTTTAAATTAAGCCCATGATAAAATAATTGGAAATGCGCCAGTTTTTATATAAAAAAAAATTACAGGTGCACTCCGGGAGTGCCAACAGAAGTGAAAACTTATTTTGGCGCGTTAGACATTTTTAGAGGGGTACTGGGTTATAAATTGCATTTTATTTATGAATTGTATTTTATTAATTATTAGAAACTTAAAATACATTTAATATTCTTTTATGAAAGAGGCGTTTGCGATCTGCTATATGTACATGCATATATGCACACACTATAGCTGCGTCTCGTAACGGTGTCGCGAGTCCACAGATTTTATCTCATCTAAAAATATGCGTACTGCGCTAAAATAAGTTTTTAGTTCAAAAATTCAATAATATGTTTAAGAAGATTTAATTAATAAGAGACGGACGATTCTCTAAATAGTTTTTTTTATATATTAAATGTACTTTATGTACGTTCTACTCATGGGTACAGGATTAGCCACATAGTAGAAATAGGTACTCGTAGTAAAGTATCCCAACTAGGCGACCTTTTTTAACCCAATTTCAAAAAAGGAAGGTTCTCTCAGTTCTCTATTTCATTTTATGTGCGCGATTTTTAGATAGACTACACGGCTGATTTTTACTCGATTGCGAAAAAGGAGGGTTATGTTTTTCAAACGTATGTATGTAGGTATCTATATATGTCTATTTCTTGGCACGATCTTGTAGCCTTAAACGACAATGGATTTTTGTATACGCCGTGTATTAGATTCGGCTTAATTGTAGGAGTGACATAGGCTATATAATATTTAAGTACAAAGTCTGGCAAATGAAATAAAAATCAAAAATAGAAAAAAAATTGTCGTGTTTTCGTTGCACCCGGGTTTTTTGTTATGTTTCTTTATTGGGCTACCAAACTTAAATACTTATACGAAGATTTCAATGTATATAAAGTAAGATACTAAATGTAAGGTGAAAAAATTTGAATTTTTTTTTAGTTACATGAAAATATCCATCTGAGGCAAAAAGTTTAGTAAAAGTTTGAGCTTAATTTAATTTTAACTAGGGGACCTCATAGTGAATTTTGACTGCCATTAATAACATAAGATTTTTTTTTGGGTTAAGGTCCGTTATCATTTATGCAACTCTGTATCGAATAAATGTCTACGCAAGCAGCAAACATATGCTTGACAGCGAAATTGCCAACGATCTACAAAAACGGTCCGAGATGATTTTGACCACGAGTTGACTCGTTAACGCAAGTTATTCGATGCGTCATAGTCGCGACCTGCAAATCGGTAAAGAATAATTTTTACAATTTCGTTACTACTCTATCACGAAAATAATCGACTCAAAACATAATTCATCACAGTTTCGTATGACTTACGCGTTTTTATTCGACTAAATGGGCATAGAGAAAATGTTCATGCCATTCGACAACGATTTGAAGAAAGCTTACGGATGACATTTTGCTAGGTACGTAGGTGACAGGTATTGTAAGAAGAAATTCCTTACGACCTTTAATCCGCCCTAGTTCCCAACGTACGTATATGTGACACCACATAATTAGGTAATAATAGGAGTATTGTGCTGTTGCTGATAAACTTATATGCATTATTTTTTTCGAAGCTATGAATAGAGTCTGCCGCAAATAAACTAGCCTTATAATTCATGTACGGGTATAATTTTTTGAATACATTACGACTCCCCATGTTTCTGAAGGTCACCCCGAGATTGAGACAAGTTGGAGTGTATGAGATGGAGTGTATGAGGTTATTTCGAGTAAGAAATTTTTGTTTTGGCAGGTAATAGCGTTTCTTCGTCAACCGAATATAATGTCGATACTGCGAGAACGGTGTGGGGGTAGCGGGAGCGGCGGGTGTGGAGGGGCGCTGCGTGACAAAGTTAACACCCTTCGCGTAGAGGGCGCGCCGGCGCTCGCCCGCTTTCAGAACGACGTGCCCCTCACCTGTCTGCTAAGGTAAGTGATGTCTTCTTTATATAAAAACTTGTGTGCGTGTAACATCAGAGCGACTTCACCCATTGAGCACACTTTTTTAATTCGAATGTTTTTAATGGATGTTCAGCCATAACTTCTTTGTTTATCAACCGATTTGGATGATTATTATATGATTTGATGATACCTCAAGGAGATGAGTCCATTTTAATTTTATTGGCGTAGAACCTTCAACTTCGAAGATACACGAGGGAACTCTTCAAAGTCATTGAATTTGGTTTTCTTTTTTATTAAAAAATGTCTTTTACATATTTGTTTTATCGTGCCATAGGTTCATAGCTATGTTAGGATCCGATCAGTGGCGGTGTGGTCAAGCCATTAACCACCGGCAAAAGCAGATCAACGATTGCTGGGCTAAATAGTTATTTATCTTATACTAGCTGTGCCCACGGCAGCGCTTGTGTGGACTACAGAAGGCCGTAGATCTGGCACACGCCCAAATCGTTCTTTCCCTGCTGCCGTTTATTTTAAAGACAAAAATGCTTATTGTAGGTGTTCCTTATAAGATAGACATATGCTCTTACTGTTTTTTTTTTTGTAGGACTTTTAAGTTCTACAATTATGTACTATATTAATTTGATATGATATCGAGTTTATTCAACGTAAGCCATTTAAGTGCTCCAAAATCGTCGTTTTTTCGAATTGTCTTACATTAACTTGGAACCCTAATTTTTTTTTCTAATATAAGAATAGCCTAAGTAAATCCTTATAACATCAGCTACCCGCCAGTGAAAGTACCGTCAAAATCGGTTCAACAGTTTCGGAGATTACCCGGAACCAAAAGATTAAAAAATGTTTTCTATTATCAAGTACTGCTACTTTCATAGGCATTTAGTTAAAACCTGTTATTTTGACATTACAAGAGACATTTCTTTTTTTTTTTTGTATAGATAAAGGTATCCTATTTTTTGATTTATTTGATAATCAGCGTTGTTCTATTTTTATGGTTTGCTTCATATACATCAAATAATCTTTATTTACTCTTTAATTTACTTATTAGTTTTCTCATTTTCTATATTGTGAATTGTGGAAAAATCTTATATTTTTAAAACCATAAATACGAGTATAATCGATTTTATAAATTTGATACTTGAACTAATTAAATTTCTGGCCCAGAAATACCCATATCCTTTTAATTATTTATTGTGTGATAATTAAATAGAACACAACCTTAACAAACTTTTCTCTGGATTTAATTCGAGCCAATACAGAAATGTTTTGCTAGGTTAAAAAAACTTTTGTGTTAACACTATTTAAATAGGATATACGTAAATGGTTATATATAGTTTGTAAAATATATTGTCTACGTTCCAGGAGTATTCCCTTAAACACGTAATGTAAAAACGGATGGAATTTCTTTTCTTTGAAAGTTCTTTATCTTGATAGCAACATCATTTGTTACAGCTGGCAATAGTCCCCTTATAATGCGTGATGTATTAATTTGGTTAATGTGCACAAAAGAAGTGGATTAAGAATATAAACTGGAAACATTCATTTTGAGTTGCCGTAAAAACACCGAATACATTTCTAACTAAGGACATAATCTTTTTAGAACCATTGATTGTTGTTACGTAAAAACCGGTACTATTTAATGTTTTAGTTATCTTTTATGGGGGGGGGGGGGGGGCTATTACACGGAAGGTTAATCGCAGTCGATTTTTGGTGCGGGGTGACATGGTCGCAAAATTGAGCCAATAACGACGCACAAACACGATCATGCGGCTGCTAAAAGTCTTGCAAAGTCATAACCCCTTATTTAAAAAAGGAAAAATATGACAATATTTGTTTTAAGGCATGCGACACACAGTTCATAATTTTGAGCATAATTAGTAATTACAATTTACCTTAGAATTAGTATATGCTAATAAAAGATACATGTATACAATTATACGAAATATCAATATATTTTAATAATTCAGCTACTAAATTTCAATAACTCTTTTATATAAAAACCCAAGAGAACGTATATAACTAAAAGCGAATTAGATCGAATTAATTGCCACAATAACAGTTGTACGCAATACTTACGTACTTTACGTTATACATTCGATCATAAAATAAACATAGCTCCTTGACTCATTCCAAAATAATGTGTTTAACCAATAATCAACGCTTGTATTCTATTTGCAGTTTATTTGTACTATACGTATAAATTAATGTGTAATTGTATACTATTTACACTACTAATATTATAAAGCACAATGATTTGTTTGTTTGAACGCGCTTATCTCGGGAAGTACCGGTCAGATTTGTAAACTTGTTTTTAAATTTTATTTAAGGAGCGGAGTAGTAACCGTGAACGTCAATCAATCTGGCAAACTGTAAGAGAATTGGTTCGGTTGGTCAAAAAAATGTAACATGGATGAAACCGTGGGGTACAGTTAGTATTATAATATAGTTGTATTTTCCATGCGGTCGTTTGTTTTTCGCATGTTCTGATTCACAAACAGTTCGAGTACTATTGTGTTTTTGTAACTGTTGTAAGCGTCATGTTTTTACTTTTACTCTATTGTGTGTCATAAACAATAAGATGTCGAAACGTTCATTTCGAGGTCTGGATCAATTTGGTTTTGTGTTTTGTTTTATTTTGTACGCATATAATTTTTATTATGTGAATAGTTTGAAACACTATGTTATATGATTCTGTATTTTGAATTTTGTTGATGGGGCTTCACTAGAGACATCAGTAGATTAAATGCATGGTATCTCAAAATTGTTAACGGTCCGTTATTCAATGCTATAATTTCTGCTACGGCTTCATGAATTTACATAGAATGTAGGTCACACAAGGGTAATATAAGTTGGCTGTAAGGTCGAAATTGTTAGTATTGGCTGATAAGAAGCAGGTGTAGGTACAGTGTCGCTCAAAGTCGACGGCAGATAAATATCAAGACTTGACTCCATCCTGTTAATTGGATTATTGTAGCTGCTTGACTTATTTTTGTGTTTACTTATGGTCTAGGGGAAAAGTGTATAAGAGGCTCACTAGAGAAATAGCAAGCGCAGCGTAAATATTATTTGACATATTATTTACGCCAGAATTAAAACTAAATTCGGCGGAAGTTTGCCGAAGTTCTGCTTCGGTATGATTTCGAACTGATTACTCGGCAGAAATTCGGCTTCGGTGTAAACCACATTCCGCCCATCCCTAGCGATTATTATTTTAATCCACGACAGAAAAAGAGTGGTGTTATAAGTTTAACGTGTGTATCTGTCTGTGGCATCGTAGCTCACAAATGGCTGTACTGATATTAATCTTTTTTTTTTTTAAATCGACAGTGTTCTTGGCTATGATTCAAGAAAATCTATTCAGCCGTTTGAAGATTATCAGCTCTGTTCTAGTTGAAAATAGTAGTAAGCATCTTCAACAGGTTTGATTGAGTCGAAATTTGGTATTCTGTTACTTCAATTATATTAGAAAAAACTTTAACCCTATGCTGCAGTGTAATCTGGAATCTTTAGGATACCTAGCTCCTCACCAAATTATAGCATATTTATCGTATTTCGGCTCATTGGAATGGGCTAAATCAATAGGTTACTTGTGTCGGGGTCTTAATAAACTTTATCAACTACTTTTAACGAATGAAAATTGTTAATAGAATCATGCATACGAGGGCGGCACTGAAAATTTCGGGAATCAAGGAAGTGACACAACATTACTATTTAAAAATGTATTTATTGCTTTTTGAAGTATTCTCCGCGAAATTTGACACATTTTTCCATACTATGGACCAATTATTGAAGCAACCATTCCATTCGGAAGTTGGGGTCTCCAAAATGGCCGTTTTGTAGGCGTCCACAGCTTCTTCAGGTGATGAAAGTCTCTGTCCACGCAATTTATTCTTTATTTTAGGGAAAGTATAGAAATCATTAGGGCTTAGGTCGGGGCTGTACGGCGGATGGTCTAATAATTCTGTTTTCTTGCTCTAAAAACTCTTTTGTTCTGTGCGCGGTGTGAGAACTCGCATTGTCGTGATGGAGGATGATGCGGCGGTTGCCGTTCTCTTTACGGAGTTCAGAAACGACCTGTGGCAAACAAATGCTAGCATACCATTCTGCATTAACCGTTCTTTGTCCCTCAAGAGGAATAGTCGTAACATGGCCGGTTTTGGAGACAAACATGGCCACCATTTCTTTTGCAACACTCCGTAAACGAATAGTTTTTGTTGGCTTTAACTCATTTTTGAACACCCAAACTCGTGACTGGTTTTTTGATTCGGGTTCGTACGCGTTTATCCAGAATTCGTCACCTGATACGATGTTGTATACAGCATTTGAGGATCCTGCGTGGAATCTTTCGAGAGTTCTGACGCACCAAGTAACGCGAGCCGCTTTTTGCTCTTCACAGAGCGAATGCGGTATCCATCGGCAAAACAACTTTTTTACACCTAATTGTTCATGCAAGATTATTTGTATTTGACTCATGCCAATGTATAAAGTTGCCTGAAATTCGCGGTATATCACATGTCGATCTTCCTCAATCAGCTTACGCACAGCATCAACGTTTTCTTGGGTGACTGCAGTTTTTGGACGACCTTGACGAGGATCATCACTGAGCTTGACACGTCCACGTTGAAATTCAGCAAACCAGCGATAAATTGTGGTTTTGGATGGGGCTTCATCACCAAATGCAGAAATCATCCGGTCAACACACTGTTTTTGTGTTAAACCACTTCGAAAGTCATAATAAATCATCGCTCTTGAATTTTCTCGAGTCAATTCCATTTTCTCAACGACTAAACAAGTTTGACAAAACCTTGTGACAAGACCGAGAATCTTTTTTTAAATAAATAAATTGTATTGGATTTTTAAAACCAAGGAGTTTTCAATTAAAAAGATTTTAATATGAGAGGAACAGTGGAAATATTCCATTCCCGATACTTTTAGTGCAGCCTATGTAACTCTGTGGTCTTAGAACGTGCCCACGGTTATTGATAGTAGTATAAATACAAAATACATACCGTACTATACTGATATACTATAACTGTATTGTAAAGTATTGCCGAATTATTACTTAAAAAAATACTTGTGCATATAAGTACTATATGGTGTCTGCTGAGTTAGTAGTTTACTTATTCTACTTAAAAATTCTTGAAACTGACTGACAAAACCACGCACAGCTTAAACTGGTGTTACTCGAAGTATGAATTTTTGCACATAAGTTCCTTATGAAACTTAGGTGAGCTATAAGAAAGGATTTTTGTAGATTCATCCGTCTTTTAAAGTTATAGTATATGTGTATATTATAGAGATATCTCTGGTATATGTGTGTCGAATTATATCTTTAAAGCTGTGACGCCCAAGCCAACCATATCTTCACGTGGTGCACTCCGCTGGGTTACGAACGAGGAAATGGCGCTAGCGAGGTAGCAGGGCTGTTTTGCCCGACTGGGTCGCAACCACCATGCATGTGATGAAAAGTCCGTCATAGTGAAAGCGTGTCGCGTTTCGGGATCAGCCCGTGCGTATCCACTAAAATTATTGTAGGCATGACAACGGCGACCGTCGGTGGATTTCGTTATCTCGATAGTCGCCGTTGTGTTAGGATTGTACTGTGCTTATCATCAGGGACAGTGCAGTCAATTTATCGTGCTACTGTACAAAAAAGGTGAACAATACGAAACTAACGCACATTTCGATATAAAAACTTATTTATATCGGCTTAGCAAAGTTATAGTTAAAAAAGCATAAGATCCAGAAGTAACTACGGGCATAATAACGTAGTAACTAGCAAGGTGGTACGGTATTATCTAATACCCGCCTTGCTAGCTAACATTCTCAAGTTTTAAATCCTTCACCAAGCACCTGTAGGTGTGTTCCGGCAACTGCACTTGCGACCCAGTCCGTGATACCGTATTCGGCCATATCGTCACGTAAAGGTGTGGTTTGATTAAGGTCATGTAACGCAAATCCTGTTGTTATTTATAATATAGGTTATTTGCTTATTTTTCTTATTTATTCAAATTTTTCTTTCCTTAAATTGAGTCCATTTTATGTATAAACTAGCTGTGCCCCACGGTTTCACCCGTGTTAATTTTATCCCACTAAACCGCGCCGCCAACGTACTCATATAGTCTATCATAATTGTTCTTCCCGCAAGTAAAAATTATTTTTATTTTTATTATCTCTTAAACTATGTGTCTGAATAGCATAGGTACATACTCTAAAGAGCAAAATGTCGTTCATAAAATTGTGTCTATGACGAAGTAACTTTTGTTTGTAAGGATTAATATGCAATGTCTAAAAATAATGCTTATAAATCAATTTTTAATTTTTAACAAATCTTTGTCACAAAATATCTTACTGTGGCTAATGTATAAGATAGAGGCATATGCTATCGCTAATTTTTTTTACATAAACTAAGGACCAATGTTATTGTAGAATATTTTATTTCCGTGTCATTAACGATTACGGCAGAAAACGCTGTTAAAGCAGTTCGGGAGGGCCTCGACTGTCGAATTACGTAACAAAAATCAATATCTAAGGCTATCTGAGAGTTGTAGCCTAATCTTAAATAGCCTATACTATTCCTCGAGAGTCTGGCTATCATATACGAAAAGAATTTTTCGAATCCGACTGGTAGTTCGAGAGATTAGCGTGTTTAAATAAACAAACAAAAAAAAAACTTTTTCGCTTTATTATATTAGTATAGATAGGTGTGTTATGAATTATTGATTAATATTTACGAGAACATACATTTATTTCCTATATCGTGTTCATAGAAGAATTCGCACTCGCAAATGATGTATTAACGCAGGTCACGCGCCTCTAGACACAAAGCACTTTTTGCTCTATAGATTCTAACAATAAATATGTCAATCATATCACAGCAGTGATGCACAGCGATGATTACGAGCTCGAACCTTTACGTTTTGATGTGTTCCTTAAACTTTTTACTAAATGAAGTAAATAACCATACGACGTCTTTATTGTTATAGCGATAAAGTCTAAAATTACTAAGCATAGATCGGTTTAATCTTTCACGGTTTCGTAATTTTTCCAGAATAAATACATATTCTTATTTTCTGGATTTATGTTACACTTTGATATAAACTCATTAAAAATTTATTATAATCATTAGTAGTGATAAGTTTGTGAGTTTTTTTCATAGTAGTTAGGTCTTCACACTTGCTTATAACTTCTTAATAACAAATAGTAGTGGATATAAGGATGCGTAAATCAATAAGTAATAAGTGTATAAAAATATTTATAATTTTCTTCTTAAACATCAATAGGTATCTACGTGTATATCGAATTTGGTCAGAAGTAAGATATATTATTAAATGCTTGTCTATACTAGTGTGTAGGTATATAAAATTCTTTCTACGGATGCTTTATACGGTATTTAATTTAGAATATGTTTAACATAATAGTTTTATGAATCTTTTTCTAAATATTTCTTATGAATCCAGAAGTACTAATAGCCTATTATGATGTAAAATGTCATACAAAAAAATACACCCAGCTAATTAGGGTAAAAAAGATAAAATAGTATATTGGTAAGGATTTGAGATAGCAGTAAGGAAATAGGCACAATATAGCGATATAATTTTTTGTGGGCTAGGATTTTAAAATATAGATTCAATAACATAAATAGAAATTTCCCAAATTTCCGTTAAGGTGCTTACATTAAATTTTTCCCTAAACTTTAGTAACTTTTCTGACAATTTTGCTACTTTTGGGAATACATTTCTAAAAAACTTAATTTCTAGTCAGGCCATAATGTCGATTTGCATATCGTAAAATGACAAATGAAATATGTAAATTGTAAATGTTAAATAAAAAATAAATAAATAGAACGGAAACAAACCAACTGCGACCAAAATACTTGGGTTAACAATTTTTTTTTCTTCTATTTTTGCTTTTTATTTGATTCCCAGACGTCGTATTTAAATATTATATAGCATATGTCACTCCTACAATTAAGACGAGTCGAACGACACCCCGTATGCTAAAATCCACCGAGCCGTTTAGGCTACAGAGTGTGACATACATACACACATACGCACGAAAAACATAACCCTCCTTTTTTCGCAGTTGGATAAAAAAAGCGAATTACCTATGAACGTTATATACTAGATCGTTTAACTTAACATTCCGATACATTTCTACTATTAAATCATAACTTTCAATTGTAATAAAAACAAGTTTTGTATGTTTTCAACAATATTTTGATGACTTGAAATTTTTGAGAAAAATAACCTAAGTAAAAAGATACCTATACTCAACATAAGCCATAAATTTTTTTTAAATAGTAATTACTAAATAACACGAATGAGTGCATTTCCTCCCTAAGTATATGTATTTACACAGTGTGGGTTCCGCATATATATAGGGCTGTAGCAATTTTTAACGCGAACAAGTTAATCGTTTAGTGCGTACCGATGGCGTGAATCATCATACTATATGCATTATGCAACGCCACGGTCGCTGCATCAACATGCAATGGGAAATAATTCATTCCACTATAGGAAAATTTGTTGACATGTAAGGTAACTTGAATTGTAAATACTGAATATAATGATGGTAATGGAAAATATCGAAATATTATGTTGTAAACAAATGATGTGTTGTATTACTGATCACTTCAAGTTTCAGTTATGAAAACACTACATAAGAAATAGTAGGACCCGTAGATAATTTCATCACTGCACTTGTTTTTCCGTAAAAGGTAATAATATACGTTTTAGTTTATATTTTTTGATTTGACATACTCGCATACCCCATGTTTGGCAATACGAACTTGCATATGGGGTGTTCGAAAGCAATTATCAGGAATACCAGCGTATTATTGACACTAACTAAAGGGCTTGTTCGTCTTGATTATACATTATTACATGTCTTAATTGTTTGATATTTTTTAACCGACTGCGAAAAAGGAGGGTTATGTTTTTTGATTTTTTGTTAATAAGAGACTTTGTGGTGTGAAAGAAGATATAGTCACACGAATTGAGAAAGGGATGCTTAGATGGTTTGGGCATGTTGAGAGGATGAATGAAAGAAGAATGACAAACAAATTTATGATGCGAGTATGAAAGGAATCGTTGGAAGAGGAAGGCCTAGACGAACATTTATCGATCAAATCGGAGACGTTCTGAAGAAAGGTAAGGTCAAGAGTACTCTAAACCGACGAGCATGCATGAAAAGATTAATGAATGTCGAAGAAGCGAAAGAGGTATGCCAGGATCGTAGCAGGTGGAAGGACGTGGTCTCTGCCTACCCCGTTGAGATATAGGCGTGATTTATGTATGTATGTATGTTTTTTGAGTGTATGTATGTATGTTTCTTTGGCACACGCTGTAGCCTAAACGGCTTGATGGATTTTAGCATACGAGGTGTCTTTAGGTTCGTCTTAATTGTGGGAGTGACATAGGCTAACTAATATTTAAGTACGATCTCTGGGAATCAAATAAAAAGCTAAAACAGGAAAAAAATGTGGGGTTTTTTTTTTCGCTGTCGGGTTTTTTGTTTCCATTTAAATAATTTTGCTTGTTTTGTTATCAGCAAGCAAGCCTGTTTGTTTTATATCTATATTGTCGTTCTTAGAAAGTTTTAAATTACCTTTTTCATTTCTTTAAATAATTTGATCCTGAACAACTTTTGCTTTTCTACCTGTTGTAAAACTAATTAGCTAGAGTTACTATGTACTAGTAAGTAGTAGCTACGAAATTGCTTTAAGTGATTATTATTTCGATTTTTTAATTTTATTCATTATAATATCTTTCAATAACAATCAATTTCAATGTTACACATCTGGCAGGGCAGACAACTCGCGATCGTTGATATGACTTTTTATTTTCATTGAACTTACTGCACGCGAAGGCTACTATGTAATTTTAAAAATATATTACGTACATAGTAATATTACCAGATAAAAATATCACAAGATCTCTACGTTGTCTTTTACAAATGAATGAAGTGTTTCTATGGTAGCGTGTTAATGTGCTATGTAAATGATATTACTGGTTTTCTTAACGTTTATAACACTTTGCATCGTTTCCATGGCTGTTTATCCGTCTAGATCGCGATAAGCGACCGCCTCACGGTCTGGGAAACATGAAATTGTAGTGAAAATCGAAAGTTTTGCGAAGCATTTCTCTTACGTTGAATTTTAATCAGTGCGAAATGTGTTTGCCCGTTTTAAATCAGTCTTTGTTAGATCTGTAACATATAATATTTAATGTGATGCTAAATGTAATTATATCAGTCTATGGTAGATAATAGATACTTTATATTTACTTCCAAGTCATTCGTCTTCCTTTTAAATAAAGAAAAAAATAAATTAAAATTGACCTCAAATATGTGGGGAGTATATTATATTTTGTAATCATATTAGATACATAAATGAAGCGTTAAAATATATATTTTACTTTAAATTATTAAATTGATTTTATTAATTTTATTATTACAAAGTCTATTTCTTGAAAATTATGTATAAAATAAATAGATTCACCAAAGATGATGATCATTAGCGCGTCGGTTGTCTACCACAAAATATTTAGTTAGGAAGTGATCGAATGCCAACCTACTACATCTTTTTCTTTCTTGGTATAATGGCAAAAACATATGATTTTTATTTTGCTTGAATATAGTTAACTGCAGCAAAACTTTTAAAGTATTTTATACTTTTTGGAAATTCTAGCGATCTACTTGAAAAGCTCTCCCGATCGTCAGGTCGATTTTGTATAATTTATAAAATGCTAACTCAAATCTAAGTCAATCACGCTCAAACGTCTTGACGGATTCCAATGAAATTTGACAACGAAGTCGATTATGTTGAGGAATAAGACAGAATACTTTTTATAATCAAAAATAATAAATCAACAACTTGGCTAAGTGACGAAGGCCTCAGCTAGTATTTATGTAAAGTAAAAGCTCTAAATTTTATGTTAAATTAAACTGTTTTGGTAAACATCTAGAACTGTTCTCAGTGTAACGACCATTGTATGAATAAGCTTAAACAAAATTAGATGTTTCTGTTATAATTAGAATAACATTAATGTGTTTGTTCTTCACATCATAGCAATTTTAAGAATTCTCTTTCTGTATCACGTACTGCAAAAATAACAAATTCTCTGAAATATAAACAATTAAATTCTCTTATTAGTTGGAAGGAGTGCTTCATATCCGGATTTTTCCTACAGTTAGTCAGATATCAAATCGAAAAGAATTCTGTATAAATAATGTTATATGCCCATCTAAAATGCTGTATAAATACTAGATGTATGTTTGGAAATTGTTTGTCATTATTGTAGGACGGATGGCTATGGTCATTGTAATATTATGCATCAACTAGTTAAATTACAGACACCATGTGGAATTAACACTTAACCCTTAAATGCACACTGTATCGATAACACTACAACTGGAATTGTTCCCTAAAACAGATTTTTTTAGCAATATCATATGATCGTACTTTTAGAGGAACATTGTATTACTTTTTCCTAATTTTATAACTAAAGGCTATAGATAAATATTATTTTATCTCATTTCCGAAATGATGGTACTTCCATTTAAAAGATTCATTCTTCTTTATATCCGCTTAATAAAAATATTTTTTAAACCAACTAATGGCAAATGTGATGTTTGTAGCTTCAGTGGTCCTTATTGCGATTTCTCGTTTATAAGGACCAATTCATATTACTTAAAACAAACATTTTAAGTTTCAGTTATGTCGAATCACAGGCAGAAAACTCATCGTTTAGCAATATTACGTAACAAAAATAAATAGAAAAACACTGCACAAAATATTTATTACTCATTTAAAACTTCAAGAGATTTAATATAGTGCCATCACAGACATAAATCGTATTGTTTTTTGATCCAGGATGTTGTTTGCGTCTCGTCAGAATAGTCGCAATATTAGTGAAATTACAGAACTAAATTAAATAGAGAAAATATATTAGCTTTCTAGTATTGCTGTGAAAAGTTGACGAAAATAAAGGGCGACGGGGAAGATTAAAAGCATTCGAAACGTGGTATTGGGAGGAGGATGGAGAGAACTAGATGGACGGAAAGGAAAACGAATGAAGAGGTATGAAAAAATATGGTAAAAGAGTGTAGCTTTATATTGGTATGAAAAGTTGACGATAACAGAGTGGGTGGGGAAATATTAAAAGTATTCGAAATGTCGTGTTGGAGGAGGATGGAGAGAATTAGATGCACGAAAAGGAAATGAATGAAGAGGTATTAAACGTGGTAAAATAGTGGCGGGTATTATTAAAAATCGTTGAAAATAGGAGGGAAAATTGTTGGGGCATTGAATTCGACACGATGACCCATTAAAAACTGTAATGGAAGGAAAAATTTAAGGGAAGAGGAAGACCAAGAAGGACATTCATTAAGCAAGTGAAGGCAAAAGTAGACGTCGTGTCTTACCAAGATGTCAAGAGGAAGGCAGAATGTAGGGAGAGCTGGAGATTGTTCTATCGACAAAAGCAACACCACTCTTAAATTTTACATATAGAATAAACTCTGAAAAATACTTATTATCCATTTAAGACTGAATGGTTGTTTTTCGTTCTATTATTTTTAAACACGTTTATAATACATTATTTTAACCTTTGCTCTGAGCTATAATATAATATGAATCGTTACCAGTTCCTACATAACACAATCTGTCTACATATTTTCATATCACCAAAACAAAGTAAAATATTATAAATAACTCGACGTTCAGATAACCATTGATGGCACAGAAAAAATCAATAACATAATGGTAAAATGTCAGATAACGCTGACATGTTCGGAGTCGCTTTTACTGAACTGATTAGGGCACGCGACGATCAGTTCCTAGATAACATTGTTGACGATATATAATATATTCGTAATTCGTAAATTACAGAACGTAACGATATCTAGAAACAATGTACATCTGAGTGTAAAGTGTTGTATCGTCGTTTCAAGTGAGCATTTTTTACAGTACTCATAGTACGGCAAAATGCGAGAACTGTGATGGATGGAAAGCATAATACAATCCAAAGATAGTGATGACCATCGATAGATCAATAATCATCATATTCATCATATATACGTTCGGATATGTTTGAGTGTCGTAATCAGCTTTATTCAGATATATGTCTACTATCGGGGCATAAATACAACGAATACCTAATGGGGTGGATTCATAATTGGATATCCAGGAAAAAATAAATTCACAACAGAATAGTGTCGCTTGAATCGTCGAACCGTTCACATTGTTAAGTCGTCCGTGAATATTATATTCGTCTCCGAAGTGGAGACTTGTAAATATATTATATATAAAGATTAATTTTATTACATGCTAACATCCCTAATTATAATTTAATGTTTGCCTCGAACAAACCAATGGAGGCGCGTGACTTGCATCTCGCGCGTAGCTCAAATTTTTGTTACTCTTTTCATGTAAAATTTTATACATTTGTTCTCTACTGGTTAATCTTTGTTTATTCGTTTCGAAGAGTTTGAAAAACGATTTATAGATACTCCAATTTTTCGCTAGAAGTGCTGATTGCTAATGCGTAAACAAGACATTTAATTTTAAATGTCGAGATGCAAATGTATTTTTTTTTTAATCTATAGACCATTGATTGTGCATCGTTTTAAATACAAATACTGCGAAAATAGTTTATACTTCACAAAAGTGTGTATTTTCAGTGATATCGTGACTTGACAATTACTGTTTTATCTGTTGTTGAATGTTACAGATATTTGAACATTTTCGTATCATGGCGAAACAGGGCATTTCTAAGGCGGTTAGCGTATAATGGCTTTGTTATCAACACGGTCGAAGTTTTGTCGCCAACGATAAAAAATAACTCGTATTTAACTTGTACAACAACCTTATCACATGATGTCCTACAGTTATAAGATGGAAGATCGTATCTTTTCATGAGTTTTTAAGTTTTGGCTTTGTAAGCAAAGTTCTTTGTATTAGATTTCGAAACAACAAATGACCACCTAAAATATATGTATTTCTCATAGCATATAAAGCATTGTATAAATCGCAAAGGGAAAGTAATTGTGTGTACTTAGTACATATGTACGCACAAAGACAGTATAAGTAATTCACATGTCGTAGATGGCTAACTTCATCATGGGGTTTTTGACGGGATTTTAGGTTACATGTTGTCTAATCTTTCAGCTCCCGTAAATGGCGAATTCGCTAATTTCATATATATTTCTGTTATGAAAGGGAGCCAAAGTGTTCATTAACTTAGGTTTTTTGACCTTTCACCCATAATAGGTCACTTTTGACAGTTATCAGTCAACCAGAGTAACCGATTCTCAATAGAAATAAATTCCAACTTTGTAATCTTTTACATTATTTTACGTTCTACATGGAAGATAACATATATCCATATACGTAGTACAGTATTTTAAAAGGACGTAACTTAAATCTGACCTAAATTTATTAGAAATTCGAACAGTTGATTTATATAAAATAAATGATTATGATTATATTAATTTTAATTCACATTACAACCAAAGCGATTACTTTAAAATACATGATCGTGTTTCCCGGGCCGTGGAATACAGGAACTCGATTTAATCAATACCTGATTTTTAAAATAAAAGTTATTTATTTCTTAAATTGTATCGAAAGTACTCATTTAAGCGCCCCAAATCGTTGTTTATCCGAATTGTTATTTATTTGCACAAAACCATAATACTCCTTATAACATCAGCTATCTGGCAGTGAAAGTTCCGTCAAAATCTGTCCCAACTGTTCCGGAGATTATCCGAGTCAAACATACAGACAGATAACAAGCCAGGATGTAGTTATCTCAATTTTGAAATTACGATCAGCAATTCGATTATTTCTTTAAAGCATCGAAATTGATTGTTTTCTTATTCAATAATACAACCCGCTTATTATCGACATTTCTCTGTGGGAAGGTTACGAATTTAAAATCGTAGTTCAAACAACGTTTCGACCGAAATTATATGTGAAAGACACACGCACTGTCTTTTCATTGTTTGAATATGGAGTTTTGCCCTTCCGCTTTATTTTTTAATGTGATCGACAATTATCCTATTATAGTGTACATTATGGTTCCAGTTTATCCCACGGTCAAGTTTATTTCAATCGCTTTTATGTTTTTTGTTCTAGCGTTGTTAATTTTACATTATTATTGTTGTTTCATGTTGATATGCATTATACAATGTTCAGTACGATACAGTTATGTACTTACTAGTTGGGGCCCGCGACTTCGTCTGCGCAGGATTAGTCCATCCACACAAAAAATTTCGCGTTTATAATATTAGTAAGATACGGATTAATTTGTTACAACCAAATATGCATTAGAAATAAATTATCAATTTTTATTGTATTTATGGTTCACTGTTTTGGCGATAATGGCTTACACATAAAGGATAGATGTATGCTGTAGCGGGCTTTTTTGTAGAGCTATTTAAGATAAACATTTCCATTATACATTATATACGTGTAACTCTAACGATTTTTCCAGGGCACGCCAGAATAGCTCGCGTTTTTCCCACTTACTTGACACTTATCGTTCTATTTTGGACGATTCACACAATATCTTTATAAATTATAGCCTATGTGTTATTCTGATGTATAATAAGCTATATTATTGTAAAGTTTCATTAAAATCCATTTAATAAACTTCCATCCTTACACATAAACTTTCGCGTTTATAATATTACATAGGATGTAATGTAACAACCACACAGTTGTTTCGTTTTCAATAAAAAAAAATTACGTGTAGGTTACATAGTATTTTTTAACCACGGAGTTTAACGTGTGTCTGTGTCTGTGTGTGGCTTCGTAGCTCCCAAAACGGTTAAACCGATTTTTATCTAGTTTTGTTTGTTTGAACGGTTACTTAATCGAGATTGTTGCTAGCTATGTTTCAAGAAAATCTGTTAATTAAGCAATTTGAAGATTATCAGTTCTTTTTTAGTTGAAGCATCTTTCACAATCTGTTCAATTCAAAATTTGGTATTTTGTCACTTCAATGATATTGGAAGAACATGCCAACCCTGACCTGAAGCTGCAGCATCATCTGCAATCGGCAGGACACCTAATTCTTCACATACTTACAGCTGAGATATCGTGTTTTGGCTCATTGCAATGGTCTTGTGGCGACATCTACATAGCGACACACAGCGATATCTATCGAGCCACATACGACGCATCCTACATCGCGCAATAGAAATTAACTCTTCAATTGAGTATATATATAAGAACCCGACTACAACCGTTGGGCAGCTGCCCGCCAGACATAACACCCGTCTGGTCGGAGGATCCTCCCTTTGCAATAGATCTTCTACAGTCTCAATGAAAAGGTCACTTGTGTTGGGGGGTTCTTATATTTTCTGTTTACTTTGTTTTTAATATTTCACTATCTTTTGCCCAAGAACTCATCTCCGTTGCCTTGAAAATGAAACTACTTGCACGCCATCTGTTGTAAGCTGATTGTACTAATACAGAAACCTTCATGGATTTGCACACAATAACTCACCATAGGTTTATCGCAATTAGATATATGCTTTATGCCCGCATAAACAGTAAAATATTCATTTAGGGTCGGCAGTTAACGAACATGTAAACTTTATATCCCTAATATCAGTTTAAGTTTTGATTGTTTTGAATGTCTGTGTCTTCACTGTTTAATTCCTGGCTTTCCTGAATTAAATAATCTGATGATTAACTCTTCGCAGATTGGCCGTGGTTTTTAAGAGGCTGTTCGCATTTGTTTCCCAATATTTTGACATTCAACTAACTCAATCGAATGTTTTTTGGCCATTTTATAATATGTCCCACGACATTTTTGTTGTTTTTTTATTTATAATACCTTTATTGTTAATATCCGTTTGATCGCAATTATTTATGTCTTTGAATTTTAAATCACCATTGAATGAGCATACAATCCTTTTAATCTTATGACTGGAAATTATGACTATCTATCTGATTTCTATCAAATCGCCTTAAACAGATCTGAATTCGTATCCGAGATAATTCACTGAGAGTTTTCAACCATGCCCTACACATCGGAACGGAGTAGCGTGAGCTTTGCTACTTTACGATACAAATATTTCTTATGGTGGATATCTCTGATCCCCTAAATAGTTTCTATCATCTTCGAAATGAAATGAAACCTCTTTAATAATAACATAAATTGAACATAATCGTTCTGTTTTTAAAAAGGTTAGGTACTCACGAACATCCGGTGTTTTTTTTTTTAAATAAAATTCAATATGTTATATGGATTCAATGGGGCGAGAAATTTTACTACTATATTTAGTAAACATCTGCTTGCAAGTCATTATTGAAAATGACTAAACAGAAATGCTAAGCGTCGGAACGCCGATTCTGATTTAAAATTTCCAACGTTGAATATAATTAGTTGAAATTAATTATCTTCAGAGCCAAAACAATTAGCAAAGTACAATACAATCTAAACTTAGTGAATAATCTTGTATATTGAAAATTGTTCCAAATAGACCCTTGAAATCATAAATGGATATTTTTCTGGATTGTAGGGTACGACAATTATGTCGGATTGTTTCGCGACCACCATATATCAGGTGTAATACTCATGGCGAGTATTACAGTGGCACACTAAAGCGAAGATCAAACCAACGCGTTCGACTTGCGGTCGCGGTGTCGATCTAACTTGCGTGCAAGCGTCATTCACACCAAGTATCCTATCTACGCCTTCAGTTTGTCTGTGTCTGGCGAAAAATGTACGGATGTGGTGCAATGGTAGCAATACAAATACAATACCATACCTGTACTTTCCATCGAGGTACAATGCCGTCACTCTGTCGTGATACTGTACTGTGTTTACCATCGGAGATAGTACTCATGGTACTATATTAAACAAATTGGTATGAAATACTTAAACATGCAAGTAATTAGTACATCTCCATAAATTCTACGTGATGGATTTAGATGTGTATCTTATTACCTTAAATGAAATGGCATTTATTATTAATTTGTTCAATTTTTTTACACATTAGATACACATCTACACTTTATTTTCGAATAATATTAAATAGATTTTTATGACTTTCCGTCTACGTTGCAAACATGTTTTTTTTTGTTTATTATTGGTTTATATTCATTCGTTTTGTTTTAAACCTGTGTAGGTGGAAATTCTTATGCTGATTTATGTATCCGGCATACATCTTGATTTTTACGACAAATCGATTTCGGATTATTATTTTGAGGACATAATGATGTTGTAGCTTTATCATATTTGTTGCGATAGTAGTAAGTAATGTAATAACTTTATACATAAAACATTTAAAAAATATATAAACCTAAAAAAAAATAATATATATTTGCATCTCCAAAAATTTGTAGAACAAAAAACTTTATGGAGTGACGGAACTATCAATTATAGTGCCTTTTTACGTTTCCATTTAATTATTACAGACTACAGTACGCGCGCGCAGGTGAATATGTCATCGTGACCGTTTCGTCACTTTTGGTAATACTATGGATAAAACTGTTTTGTCCGGACAAGGGTGACAAAATAGTCACGGTGAAAAAGTCACTCGTACACACTAGGACTTACTCTATTACTCTCTCTATAGGTGTGTAGGTGATATGAAGAATACTAGTTGTGCATCAAACGCGACACTGCGCTGGAGCGAAACACGCTTACAGACCTTCATTTAAACTAGTGCCTACTGCAAAAGTGATAGCACTGCGCCTGGATAATACGCAGCCAATGAGACCATCTAGAGATCGAAAAGCCAGCGTTGGTCCTCTCGATACCGTGACTGATGCCGAAACGTGACAAACTAAAAGAGTTACACTGTGACCGGTTTACCACTATAATATGCATGTTACTCGCTAGCCAGTCGGATACTGGAACCCTGTACTACTCCGTTTGATTACGGGATATATGTATACAGACTGATCTTGCGACTATGCCGAGTGTTTACATCTGGTGTAAGGTTGTCGTATTCCAGGTAATTTTAAATGATTTTTCAAGGTGTATATAATGGCCATTATAAAATGCAAATCATTGTTGTGGTTTACATCACTCTGAATCAAAATAGAACTAATCAACTAGATAGCAATTAGTCCCAATTGGAACATCGAAAATGAATCGCAAACAACATGGTGCGTATAGGTAGGTAGGTACCTAGGTAATTTTCCACGAAACCTCATTATTTACATGGCTTCGATAAATTATATTATTTTCACGGTATTTACGATAAACGATTAGCATACATATTTAAATTGTCTTGTAAGACTTTGTGTCACCGCTGTCTAATGTTGAATGCGAATTCCACTGAGGCCTTTTTATATGTGACTAGTTTTTAATACCGGCTTCGCTCTCATGTAGTCGCCGTTTTTCTGATCAAAATATCTATAAGATAAACTTTAGTGTGTTTAGTTTCAGTTAACGTTTTAAAACACTTATTTGTATTTTAAATTATAATTGAAGAAAAAACTTTTTTTTTTAAATTATCAAAACAAATAAAACTGTAAAGGAAACATTAAAGCTTTCGCAATAAGAAATTAATTTATTGTCAACGATGAGGGCGCTGCGCAGGCGCACGCGATGCGGGCATTTACATACAATCCTAACAAACGAGATTAATTCGCCTTGCGACCCGCCTGCTCGCTAGATTGGACAAATTGATTAAATTATTTGAAAATATCTCAATTACACTTGCGTTTTATTAATTCAACTAGTTTATAAGTTTTAATAGTTTTAAACATATATATCACTAGCTGTACCCGCGGCTGCGTTCGCATGGACTACAGAATGCCGTCGATCGGGCACACGCGCGAATCGTGCTTCCCCTGCTCCCGGTTATTTTAAAGATAAAAATGATTATTGCGGATGTACCTTAGAAGATAGACATATACTCTCACGGACTTTTTTGTAGGATTTTTTTTTAAAACTACAATTATGTAGTACATTAATTTGATATATCTCTTATGATTTATTCAGCGTAACCATTTAAGCCCCCGAATTGATTTTACCATAACCAGGTATTTTTACTCGCGCAGAACCTTAATTCTTTTTCTAAAATTAAAGTAGCGTATATTATTCCATAAAACAACAGCTATCTTCCAATGAAAGTTCCGTCAAAATCGGTCCAACCGTTTCGAAGATAACATGGAACAAACAGACACTTTTAATTTTATTAATTGTATGGATTAAATCCTTCATATTTCTTTCATACTCGTACCTAATCTACAAGCAAATCGCAAAGCAAATCTACAAGGAATGCAGAAAGCTAAAATGTATCTATAATATCTGTTACTAATATATTAAATTACATAAATTAATACTGCGAATTCTAAACTGACAAGTGCCATTGAACTTAGACCCCCCAAAATATTGACATTGTCACTCAACAAAAAATGACAGCAAGTGATGTAGACAATACTCATTATTTATGAATACTGCAAATGTCAAACAGAAAATAGTTATGATCAAAAAGTCGCTGGTCGAATTTCGACCTTAGGGCGATTCGCTAGTATGTATAAAAATGCGAACGAAATCCATACAATAAATCCATGTATAGCTGCTAAACGATTTAAAATATACCACATTAGCCGGTCCAGATAAATTGTTACGGTTTAGCTTCAAAATTAAATTAAAGCGCTGTGTCGTCGTCGTAACTTAGGCTGTCTTCCAAACGTACCTTCATAGACGTTTACGATCATTTGTCCAGGTTAAATATATTTTATCGGTGAATTCCGAGTAGCCATGCAATAAACTTGAGGTAATCTGTTGACATTTTGATTTACATTTTACACATGGTTTATTTGCAGTGTTGTGGTCAAGTCGGGTACACGTACCCTACCGCTCCGCTAATGAGATTCTTCTCGCAATTTTGAAGTAAAAATTTCTTTAACCGCATTGAACGATTTTTAGTAGGGAAAAAACTTATGGGTTCGCGTGACCTTCGCGTCACCGATGACCTCGACATGCTCGTGACGTATTGCGCTTGCGTCAGACTAGCGACGCGTATTATAGCGGCCTGTGTATATATACTACGCATATATATATATATTAATGCATTGAATTTACACGACTGTAACTGTACCTGTAACGTGTCTGACTCTTTGGATGGGTAAAATCTTCTGATTTCGCGTTACCGTCATGCTCTGCAATAATTCAGACTACATATAGTTAGTTGATTTAAAAATTCAAAAATTGTGTTTTCTCTTCTCTCGGCGTACCTATGTCTGTTGATTTTTTTACGGACTATTACAGTTAATGAGACCATTTATTTAGTTAAAATTAGATTATCGGTTTCAGGTTTTACTGTCATAATCGATCCTCGGAAATATAGTCAAAATCAAATATACATACTTTGTTTAATTTAGGCCCTAAGAAGGCACTCATGAATGTCAAATGACCACTGCCACGGGTTCCGAATACATTTCAATAATCAAGAAAGACCGGCAAGAAACTAGGTCTGTTTACCATATCGTTTTAAGTGCGCAAATAATGTTTATAAACTTAATTATATTATTTTAGTGGATGTACATAGAGGTACATAGAGGGCCGGATTACCCCATTGGCAGAAATTACAAATGCTAAGGACTATGCGTTTGTGAAATACCCAAAGAAAAGATTGTTTTTACCACGATTTTTTAGGGTTCCGAAGTCAACAAACCCTTATAGTTTCGCCATGTCCGCCTGTCTGTCCGCGGCTTAACTCAAAGATTGTTAGAACTAGAAAGATGCGATTTGGTTTGGGTAGACATATTGATAACGCTGGCATTATGTGAAAATAAAATCTTTAAAAAATGGTATCTCCCTTACATGTAAAGTGGGGATTATTTTTTTCCTTTATCCCATGGTATGGGGGTTCGTTGTATAGGTCGATAAAAAATATTGTGGGTGTGTGAAAACGAAGCTAAAAGGGAAACTGTTACAGCAAGTTCGGTGAAGCTGTAAAAGCCGCAGTTCTAAAAAAAAAACTATCACAACTAAGTAGATTTTACAAGTTAACGAGTAATATTCGACAAATTTATGAACCCTACAATGCGCGTTGCTCGACACGCACTTGGCAATTTTTTGTTACTAGTTTTAGTACAGACGTCGCGCGTCGTTCACGTTGTCCTGACATTACTTGCACGCCATCTGTTGTACACTGGTTGTACTAATACAGAAACTTATGTGGGAGTACCCACAACAATTAAACAAAATTTTTTCGCATTCAGATGAATGGCTTAGGTACGCATAGGGTTAAAAAAACAAGAAACATCTATTTTTATATAATACTAACGACGCCCCACGGTTCCGCACGCGTTTATTACTCGGTGATTATTTTCGTTTCTTCATATTTCACTTTTCACAAAGCCCTATCAATTGAATAATAACATAATCTTGCTGTGTGCAAAATTTCATAAAAAATCTGTTAAACAGTGTTTGATTGAAATTCGGACATACAAACGGACAGACGAAAAAAAAAAAGCCATATTCCTGATCAGTATCGTTTATGGATGTCTATCATAGACTAGCTGGTGCCCGCGACTTCGTCTGCGCAGGGTTAGTACTTCGAGTAGCTTATTTTGTAGGACTATTTAAGATAAACATTTCCATTATACATTATATACGTGTAACTCTCTCAACGGTTTTTGCAGGGCACGCCAGAATAGCTCGCGTTTTTCCTACTTACTTGACACTTATCGTTATATTTTTTGGACAATTCACACAATATCTTTATAAATTATAGCCTATTTGTTATTCTCATGTATAAAGCTATATTATTGTAAAGTTTCATTAAAATACATTAACAGTTTTTGCTTGAATGAGTAACAAACATCCATCCATACACACAAACTTTCGCGTTTATAATATTAGTAGGATTATCCAAAACTTAAGTATCAATTGCTGTAAGCCCCGCACTGGGTTATTCCTGCCCGGACACTTCATCCAGTTATCTTGTAACATCAAACTATTACGCAGCAATGATTAAAATCAAACAATAGGATCTTACTGCCAACCGTTGTTCAGAAGTCACAGAGCGTGTCTCCACGAAGCGACCTTGCACCACAACTCTGCGTCATGGACTCCCAGCTCATCCATAATTAAACACCTATTTTGTTCGATTTGAACGTAATTTACGAAGCTATTGCAATTATTGGCACGAATCTACTAATCCCTAGAAATAGGTTTTTGTTTGACGTCTTTCGAATTTTAATTTGTTGTGAATTGGTCGGTTCAAGTAATATAAGTTTTAACTGACTTCAACAAAAGACTTACTCAATTCGAAAGTATATTTTTTTTATGGATGTTCAGCTGTAACTTCTTTCTTTATGAACCGATTCAAATGATTCTTTTTTCGTTGGGAAGGGGTACCTCAAGGATAGTCCCATTTTAATTTCATTGGAATTGGACCTTTGAATTCCAAGATACATCATGAAACTCCTTGAAATCATTGAAGTTGGTCTTATTTTTTGTTAAAAATTGTCTTGTATAACTATAAATCATAGAATTATGAATTCGGCATGTACAGCGAGCGGACTTTATTACTCTATGTTATAAATATATGTTTGGGGCTTTTTCATAACCGTATATCAACAAATATTCTACACAAATCAACTTTACAATGTATATTAATGTGCTCTATAATCTTATGTAGTGAATTAAATTTTATTTCTTTGCCACCACTATGCACATACTGTAAAACCCGTCATATTATCTGGCTTCAGCGTATCGTGTTTCAGCGGCAACTATTAGCTTTCGCCGTATTATTTACAGGTCAACATGATAACGTCTATTGATAAACATACGTTCCTCGGCAGTGATTGTTGTTCTTGTACTGCATAGGTTCCATCCGATGCTATGCAGTCAATTCGCCTAGTTGGGTTAAAAAAGAACAGTTAAAATATGAGTAATAAAAGTTATTTATAATATAAAATATCCATAAACTCCAATGTGCATTCAATAATTTGAAGTGGAGTGCGCTGACGCACCCCGCCGATGCATTGGCCTCTGGAAATCTATTTCCGCGCCGTTCGATTCGCCCGCGTCGTATATTTCCATTCCGATCACTGATGCTGCCATACCATTCCGTCATAATAAAAACAAACAGGCATCGTTGTCCTTCAGTTATATTTTCATAATAACGTCGAGGGAGTTCGCCACAAATGTTTTGTATCCAGAATAAACTTTTCGTTTATTGTTTCAGGTAAGAGGTTCCCGCGAATCGAGCATGGCTTTAAAGGTAATCTCTTGAGTTACATTATTACTTTTGATTAACATGCTAGTTATTGACATCGGCACCATTAGGCGACTTTAATGGTCCACTCCTAGTAATATAGAATTACTATTTACCCACAAGTCACATTCATACATTTATACTACTTTCATGTGGATACCTTTGGCTCTATGTTTCCGTTATTGCTGTGCTAAGGCTGACAACGCAGCTGTTTTTAAGTCGGTCAAATACTTAAATTTGCATCATTTACATAAATATATGTGTGCAATGTGATTCAGCCGTTTGGGGTCGAATCACTGGGTTTATGGGGTTTAAAGCTATTACAGGACGTTTGTTTGGAGTCCACACAAGGCCGAAAGGCAAGCTTCTATCTTGCTTTGACACACAACGTGGCAATGCTGCTAGTAATTTGGATCCTCTACTGAGTTCCCCGATATGGTACTCTTAGATGTAATTTTATACTTCTGTTATTTTTAACATTATGGTATTTTACATTCTTATGTGTAATTCCGATTGGTGATTTTGAATACACCGTTCCATCGGATTGCTTCTTTGGCTGAACATGAACTTTTAGTGCCGTAAATTCCTTTGTAGCAGTTTCAAATGCTCTTTACCTTATTATTGATCAGTGATTTTTGTTGCGAACTGTTGTTTGTCAGTGTCATTAAAATCTTCTACCTTCTATAGTTTTTTAAGCTCAATTTAATCATAATTTTGCATTAAAAAAAATAAACATTGATTCAATAAATACTATTTGGAAATTTCTGGCAAACGGACTTGCTCGTCAGAATATCCAATTCATTTAATAGGTTAAATTTGTTTTATAATTATTTATTAGGGTTTCACCAAGGAAATTTCTCGAAACGGTCACGTTATGATGCGGGTGAGTAATGAAACCTCTCAAATTCAAGTTATTTGTGTATTTGCAACCACCTTTGCTCAACATTTCATTGTTGTTAAACACTTTAAAACTATTTCAACAGTTTGATATAAATAAAACTTTTGGTAACCATTGCTAAATAATAAACGGAAATAAAAATTACGGGAATAAAGAAACTTGGCTACAATATGTATTGTAAAATTAACTGTGAGGATATAATATTTCTTTATTATAACAGGTTACTAGAAATCATTAGCCATCGCACCTGAATGTTAAGATTTGAATATGTTATGATTCTACTTTGATAAAACAGATATATATCTAATTTATTAAACAGATTTAAAACGTTTTAGAATTTTTAAAGTCCAAATAACTTATTTTGTAAAAATTGTTATTGAGTTACCATATGAGTGGTGTTTGGCGTAATTGACCAGTTATTTATGTCATTTTATATACAAATTCAATCCACGTTTTTTTGTTACCAAAGTTTAACATGCCAATTCAGGAATCAAAAACTCGCGTGTAATTGTTAAAGCAAACAATGGACACCATAACGCGATAAGATCTACTGATGACGGGTCAATTACTGCACATAGCTAAGTGCGATAAAGATAAGCTTGTCCCTTCATAATGGATACATGACCTACATGTTTAGCCAAGCCTAGTCCAACAATGTTTTTATTAAATACAAAGTTTGTAATAAAAACATAAATGATTCAATAAATACATATATAGAGATCCAAGTTTGACGAATTATCGACTGAATATATGGTATGGAAAGCATGTTAAAGTATTAAAGCAAAATTACAGTAGGAAAAGTTGCTGAATGCGAAAAACCGTCTACAACACGTTATAGATAGCTATGCTTCGGCTCATAAAGATAAACAATATATTAGTCTGATTATAACTAATCTGTGTACTTGCACGAAGCTTTCATTTTGTTTAAATTGTTTATAGGTTTACGATTCTTTATAGGCGAACGATCTCACCTCATGTTATGTGACATTGGGAACTCGTTATCCACTATAGCTGTCGGAACACATATTGTACTATAGGTGCTTGGCGACAGATTTGTGACTTGAGCGTGGTATGTAGTTAGGCGGGCATTAGAAAATGCTGTACCAACATGCTACGGTTTCACCACGATACGATGTTTTCCTTCACCGAAAGCTTAGGCTCATTGTTGGATTCCAACCCACAGCGATCAACACGGTGTCCGAACACGCCACCCCTGAGCCATCATTGATAGATCAAACCTTTCTGTTGTATACAAATACCAGATTCACCAGAATCCTTTGCGATTTACTTATATGACAGCTATATCATTTCAAAAATGTTTTAAATATTTCATTCCACATATGGATATTGGGATTATTCTCTTTATAAATACATATATGTATAAAAAGTTTGTTTTATGATTCTCACGGTGCAAATAAAAGATTTATCGGAATACCACATGATAGAATTATAGCAAAAGGTGGTAACGCATTTGCAGGTGCGTTCTCGCGACAATCACAATGAGTGAGATTCGAGTGTGCAAGCGATGTAATTATACAGGATTCTCGCATTGTTGCTCTCGTTTTCATACAAAATTATAACGGGATTTCATTTTAAATGGAATCTGTGGAATTTTTTTTACCTCGTACCCTATCGTGTTTCTATGTTGGCGTATAAAAACTTCAATGCGGTTAATTTTTGATAGGACTTTATTTCGTAATGGTGGATATTCTACCTATTTCAGACTTGATTTCCACATTTTATGGCCATTGTTTAAAATAAGTGATCTTTGTGAAAGTTAGTTTATTCGAAATGTATGAATATTACAAAAATATGAAGGTGCAATGTAGAAAGTTTGTGTGAATATTTTATATAATATAGTTAATATCCATCACTTACTTTTAATGTAGGGTCTATCTGTATTAAATCTATCCCTATTTGTATTAAATTTAAATATTTGTCATGCTGTTAAAATTAGCTTTCTTCGATACGGAAGGTGTTCGCACAAAACATCTGTCGCAATTATACGTACTAACACATTTTTTTAAAATAATTATTGACTACCATACTAAAGTTTACTTATCTATTAACCCTTTGATGTATATGTATATTGGCTATATTTTTTTATTTTCTAACGGTAAGACGGGTGTGGTTTGTCGCAGGTAGATGCTTCGTGCACCCCACCCTGTGAATAATCACCGGGACGTATTTCTTTGTGTTACATTTCCTCGTAACTCGATTTTTGTTTAGGTACATGTTTTAAGTTAAAAGTTTTGATAGAGATCTATGCAAGTAAATTTTGTGTTACTTTAAAATTTATATTATGCAAAAATGTTCTGTTTATGTATTATTTTATTGGGACTTACATACCATTGATATAAACTGAGGTCTACGGTCAGAAAATAATTAAGAAATCTTTTTTTATCTGTTTTATGTTTACCTCAGATAGATAATAATGTGTTTCGCTACTGATCAATGGTCAAATGGGTAAAGTATATGCCAAATAGAGCTAGTATTAACGCATTATGATGTTCGTTGTACCATACAAGAAGTAAAATGTTGCTCTATTGTAAACCGTTTTGTCGCCATCAGAAGGACGCATGGCGAAGACAATAAGTGCGTATTTACAAAAAACTTTTTATGGTCCCTATTAGTAATGGTGCAATAATTAAATGACAAACGAAATGAGCTGTATTCATTGTATGCATGAGGTTTCGTCCTTGTGTCTTTGTTTGATTTTAGGTGAAAGTAAAAGTTTGCAGAATGACCGGACTGTTTTACTGTTTACAAAAACGGTTAGGAATTGAGTCCATAGAGATAACAACTTGGGGCTTCGAGACTTGTTATTGAAATTTTGTTGATAAACTGTTTACGGAGGTTCTGTGTATAGGGGTTTATTTCACGGCACGATCTACCGTACCCGAATTGCGGGGAAGGGCAGGGGGGGCTTGGCCGCGGAATCGAACCAATAGCGACGCCCGATGGCCGCAGGATCGAATATATTCAGATAAAGAATAAGAATGTATTATTAACATTATTTTTACTAATGTGTAGTAAAAATGAAAGTAACTTTAAATTATAACTCAAGCGTATGTTTCGAGCCCATAAATTTTTACTTTTTCTTAGACCATTATCTATGAGTTATTGATTATTATAACTTTTAACCGATAATGCAACATGCATGTTTAAGTGGCCTTTTAAAACATTACGAAATTGTAATGGCCATTTGAAGTGCTAACATTAGTTATTATCGCTAACACAAAAATACATTCAGTTTAAAATAAATGTAACACTTAAAAACAACATTCAAGTGCTTTACTTACCTGAATTGTAATCGAATTATAATGAATCAATTATCTAAAGGATTTGTTTTATTGATGCTGCTAGAGATAATATATCCAAATAATATAATAAGCCCATATTATTTTCTTAATAATTGATAAAATGTACTTTTCTGATGTTTGGGTCATGAGTTATATTAAGTCTAGGTTTTGAAGAACTCTATTTTGCTTTACATTTTCTTCCTGATTTCCCTGTTTTCTTTAGTGCAGTATTCTGGTTGATTGTGCAGAAAATATTAAATTTATTAAATACGTATTGTAATTTTAATAATTCGTTCGCTATTCCTTATTTATACTACATTAGATTTATGGCCTCATAATTTTTTTAATAAATAGATAGAATTGCACCGTATTAAGGTATTCCTTTTGATGACATAACCAGTCTGCTCCCGATCCCATTCCTAATGCGTGATGACCCATTTGGTGCGTAGAAATGACAGCGACACATGAGATGCGCGTGCGCAGCCTCACTGCCACCCGTCGCTTCGTGTGGCCCTCGTCTGATACCTGATAGACACTAGATTCTGTATAATAAAAACATTAATTATGTTTTAATTATAAAATGCAAACAAATCCTGCAGTAAATCGTCTGATTTATAAATTTACTTTATTCTATATGTCTTCACAAGTGTTCAATTTTTTTTATATAACTCGGTGAGAATTTTTAATCCCTTTATGGTTCACTCCATATCCACTTCATATCCAAATAATTCAAATTTTATGTTGTTAGACTTAAATCAAATAAGGATAAACATCTGGTTAAGCTCATTAACTTAAATAGGTACTTAGTTAACAATAAACAGTCTGTGTTTGACGGTAAATATTTTCACTAATTGCTTTAAATAATGAACGATGATTTGCTTGTTTTTGATTGTTTTTTTTTTTAACTTAACCGTTGTAACCGTTAATGAGAATGATACTCCAACTTAAATCAAGAAGTTTACATTATTTCCATAAATGTTGATGTATATGAATCTGAGGACTGAGAGGATCAATTTTGGGATATTGTCTACTATCCATAGTAAGTCACTTGATATTATGGGTTATTATAAGTGGACTCGTAGCAGTAATGAGCTCTAAATATTGTTGTCGAATGTGTAAACCAGAATGTTGATCTAATGTTAAACGCTTAGAAGTTAAACATGACTGTATCTGTAAATGTTAGGGAATCACGTACATTAGGTAACCTGGATGGTGGATCCTGGATTTAATTAAAACGAGTGATGGTGAATGGTAACATCGTGAGGAAATGTGAACGCTCGAGGTATATACTCTCGGAGTATGGTCCAGTGCGAATAATCTATATATTAATACGTGAAGCAAAAGCCTTTGGTACGTTTTTAAGAGTATTGCGTGTACGGAAGACTGTGAGATTTGGCATGGTTATTATATGGAGATGGAGTGCAGAAAGCTAAAATTTATCTAAAATATCTATTACTAAAAGGTATTAAATAAAATAAA
The DNA here is from genome assembly GCA_033032175.1 of Saturnia japonica. Taxonomy (NCBI): domain Eukaryota; kingdom Metazoa; phylum Arthropoda; class Insecta; order Lepidoptera; family Saturniidae; genus Saturnia; species Saturnia japonica. The sequence continues at coordinate 3,698,218 of CM065306.1, read as the reverse complement.
TTAATACTGCGAATCCTAATCCGACCAGTGCCATTGAATTTAGACCCCCCAAAATATTGACATTATCACTCAACGAAAAGTGTCAGCAAGTGATGTAGATAATACTCATTGTTTAGGTTTATGAATACTACAAATGTCAAACAGAAAATAGTCTATGGTCAAAAAGTCGCTGGTCGAATTTCGACCTTAGGGCGATCGCTGGTACATATTAATAGGACATTTTCCAGTGTTTGACTAACACCATCCTCAAATTGAAATACTTTTATCTTGTCAATTGTTGTTTTTTTCCCTTTGCACTTATGGGTCAGTGCCCTTCTTTGACTTCAATGTCACTTAAAATCAAGTGTAATTGTAATCAAAGTAAAAAATAAAATTATTGGTTTCTTTACATTTGAAATTCTCGATACGTTGTGGGCTGGCATAGTGTCTGCTTTCTTTAGTAAAGTAGCCTCTATACGCATTTCCCAGGCTGGTATTTTTAACAGTTAATAGGCAGATTGCCTTGTATGAGTCGATTATTTCCATTATGTCAATTCAAAATTGATCAGTTCACATCTAGTTGAAATTTAACGCCTTTATTTGTTTGACTATTTTCTATTGGAAATTCTATTAATCATCTTCATTTATTTACTAATTAGATTTACGATAAAAATATATTATTCATACAGTTGGCTACTGAGTCATTTGTATGAATGTAGTGTACCAGGGGGTATAGGTACGTTATATGACGTAATATTACACAGTCTACTGCATTGTCTACTTATGAATGTCATACATGTATACATACTATCGGCATCAGTTTAGAAAACATCCCAATCATCATGAAGAGCCGACAAGAATTTAAGCCAAATTTATCTTCTGTTTTAGTCGCGTATTGTTTACAGTTCATTATAATTTTCAGTGGATGTACAGAGAAAGATTCACTTCCAGACAGCACTATTACTTAATTAATGATCCACCCTATGTTAAGTATGAAAATTAATTAAGTTAAGATGGAGTGATCTGTAGTTGCGGAGTCTTACAATATATTTGTGTAACTCATGATTAGACTTCGGCAGAATAACTGTGGTTAAGGATTGGATAAACGCTGTTGTGCGCGCTTCCAAACTGCAAATTGCATGCTTAGCATATCCGTTGGGTGTTAGGACAAGACAGTTGTGGCCGACTAGATCGAAACCACCATAAACAAGGTGTCATAGTAGTATACTTAAGTGTGTCGTGTTCCGCGATTAGCTAAAGTATATCCAGCTGCCGGCGATGGTCGCTGTTGTTTTTGGACTGTACAGTGCTTTTCTGATGGTACATAATAGTAAATGCCTGATGGTACAGAGTCGTGCTAGTGTTAGTATAAAAAAAAATTCATAACTATTAATATGTCCGCTACTATGTGAGATCAACAGATTTGCAAGCGAGTTTATGATCAATAAAAAAATGTACGGTTTTTTTCTCTGTGCATATTCATGAAATATGTTTACCCTATACCTTAGCTTGTAGTTGTAACATATAAAACTTACCACTTTTTTTTAATATTTGACTGGTGTAGAGTAGGTCTGGTCTATCAACCAATACTACAATAATATATACGTAACAATATAATTTAACTTCTTATCTATTAGAGTTAATCATTATTAGTTTAACATTTTTTTTTGATCAAATAAGCATATTAAGGTGAGTATATTGATTATATTTTCAATGTCAGCTACATTATTTTTACAATTTCTTTATGGTATATTTCTGTCTCTTTTGGTGTTTTTTATCGTTCTTTAGTGGTCTCCTTGTCTTCTACTCTTACTCAACGTACTCGTTCGGCGAGCGATTGATTCAGTGGTATCGAAAAGCGATTGTTCGACTATAAGACGCATTATTCAAAAGTCTAAATATACGATATAAATAACCTAGATGATCCGGATTAAACCTGTTAAAACCTATACAAACCTGTTACGTACCTAATTGATAATTTAAACATACCAATGGCTAAAACTACACTATATTTAGGCTATATAAATTGTTACTCTCTATAAATTTAAAGGGGCTCTTAAACTTATATATTTAAATGTATTATCAATACCTTAAATACACCTATGTATAATATATTGCACATACGTATAAAACGATTTAAAATATTTTTTATTGTCGTTCCGAGTGAAGTATCATCTTATTGTGTCATTGCAATAAATGCGTACAAAGTTGACCAATATTATAAGAAAATGACGTTATATATGGGTAAGACCGATTAGAGGTATTGCTTGTGGGGAGAAATACCGGCACATTCATATTATTGCATAAAACCGCGCAACTCAAGTACTGTTTAATAAAATACACATACAATACATATTTTTCCAGTTTCTACTTGTGGACTAGGTACTATTGCAACAAAATCCATAATAACGCATAATTACTTAATAGATTAAATTATATGTTAATAAGTGTCCTGGCCCTACTGAATTGTTGCAGTTGCAACATACTTCTCAGATATAACGAGATACAGCGCATAATCGCCTGATGTCGTCCTATGATTCACAGGCCTTTAACCGTTTACATCATTCAAGGCATCATTAGGTATTTGATTATATTATTTAATAATTGCTTTATTTAATACCTTACTACATAACATACATTTTCTTATAGTTCCAAGATTTTTTGTATGAATACATGGTTTAGACGCACTGTAGATTGTAAATTACAACAATCACTTAAGTACATGTTTTAACGAAAAGGACACAAAGGTCTCTTAAAAACCTTCCTTCTCAGACTAGTTGGAATGTCGAAGATGTTTTTAAATTCTCAATTAACACAAACAAACAATTTACAAAACTCTTATCTGTAATTAATGAAACTGGAAGTTCAGTTGCCATCTTGCCGATTTAATAATATAGTAATTCCAAAATAATTCAAAATGCATGCCGTTCTCCGTTTCTATAAAACTGTGGCATTGCGCGAACAAAAGGTACACATTATACAGTTCGTAATACATAAGTATATATACGTACATAGTTAAGTACTATTTTTGCTATTATCTTCCACTTTGTTCTAGTTGTTATTATGTAACTTATGTGTATAGCGTAACTGATATTCTAATTTCTTTGTCATGTAGATGAGCTCGCGATATAAATACAGACAAAATTATACAATATTCTCTTAACAACGCCTAAACACTTTAGTTACGCGTAGATAATATATTCTTTCAATGGCCTTATATGTCGAACCTTTTCATCTTACTTTTTAATGGTTTTTGACAAATTTTGTTTTGTTAATCAATTGCCTGAATTCACCTTTATTCACCAGAATTCGTTATTATTTATTATTTGGTACAATACCTTGAAGAAAGCAAAATTACGAACTAGTCTTTTAATTGTTAAGTATTATGAAAAAGAAGTTTGGAGTCGAGTGGACTACTGTCACTACTACTTCCAGACGCGAAGACTGATACGGTCATAGCATGAATTAAGGTAATGAATACAGTTGTAATGTATGTATGACAGTCGATTTCTTTAATTCTATCAACAATAAAAAAAAACGGACTCCATTTGAACGAGTTAGTTATAAACCTTTTGCTGCTTTGTCGTTTTGTCGTAATATGCTAAAGGGAACCCGAATACGCAATAAAACAGGTCGTGACATACGGGTGGCTCATTCAACGGGATGAAGATACACTGCCGCTAGATTTAGAACACGATTACTGAACACGTGTGAACCAAAAGAAACATTATATATACATATAATTACATATGTTACATTGATAACACGTGTGTAGAATATTAGAAAGACTTACTAATTTATTAACATATTATATTTATTTATTAACGTGACGATTCCAATCACGGCTATTAGATTAATTGTAGTATGGATAACAAAATAACTATACACATTAAATGTATAATAATCTTGTTCAACACACAAAAATCTGTCCCGTGCGGTAATCGAAGCAATTATACATCTCTTATCAATATGTACCTCCTGCATTTTATGCTATCATTGTTCACGCAAAATGTTATTAGGTATTTGTAGTAATGTTTGGTTAAAGTCTGCAAAGAGCAAAAGGGGAATCAAATTTTAAAACTGAATTAGGAATAAACGGAAATAGAAAAACATCGGTTAGTAAATATCCACGATGTCTGATAAATATTGAAAGAAAAAAACGATGTTTTGTGGTGCTACCCAAGTGGACTGCGGGCCTTAGATGGACAGCTTTTTTTTTTGGAAAATTTGTGTTTCTGTTTATATTTTGCTTATGTACAGATCTTCGGACTCCATTTACAACAGGCAAATGTGGAAACATTGACTTTCGATATTTCTGTTCATAGTATCGATGCTTTAGAAAAACTAATATCGTTATCAAAACATCGAGATTTTCAAACCTCAACGTATATGTTTATGAAGATACAAAAACAATATTTCACACCGGTATGATAGCAGCGATTGCCGATGGATGTAGATCTTTCGGTGGTCGCCGTTGTGTTTGGGTTGTACTGTGCTTACCATCAGGGACAGTAACTGCCGTCAACGTGCCGAGTTACTATAAAAATAAATATTATTAAGGCTTCTGGGAATAAAAATGCGTTTACACAATTGTTGACAAAGTTTCCATTAATAAAATAATACTAACGCAAGGTATTAAAGTTTCAATAATGTTTTGCATAAAGTCATTTACCAGCAATAGTTTTGGGGCCTTTCAAAAAGTTAGTTTTTAAAGCTGTCTCCCTATTAACACTTAAGCTACTGGGCATTATTTTTTTCAACTATCACAATCTAGTAGCGCTAATTTTCTACCTAATTATTAGCTGGGAATATGTACGGCTAATTTATATATAGTTGCGTGTTCAGTGCACCTGTTTGACAGCTACGTTGGTCCAATCAAGGATTTACTTAATTGCAGCCTCTGACTCAGCTCGACGCCTCGTTTCAATTGCGATCATTAAATGGACGCAATTGCAATAGGGACTTCGTAGTTGATTTCTCTATTTATGAATTATATTTAATTCTTGATATCCATGGAGTGTTTCAGAATTAATAATCATAGGATATCTTTTACAAATTAGTATAAAATTAATTACTGGGATGTGGGCGCGTATCACAGCGTCCTGGCAGAACCGACATCGGATCCTTCCTAAATATTGTGTAGTTCTTTTAAGTTCTCTTTTTATTTTATTAAATCTTCTCCCTGAGAACTTGGTACATTTTAATATATATTGCTTATTGGTAAATACGAGGTATAAGTTATTATGAGACTAGCATGTTCATGACGATAAAAGATTGTGGAAAAATCAATAAAGGTGAAATGTTACACCTAATAACACACATTTTTTTTAGATTTTAATCAACCACTTTGATGGCGTGATTTATATGTACCATACCATACTAAAGTTACAGCTTTCCAGTATTAAGACAAAATGTATATATAATAAAGTATTAGGTGATACATCCACTCATCAGGCGGCTAGTCGGTTCCAATAAATTGCTTCTTAATATTAAATTTATAATAAATATTATTTATGTTAGATATTACTATATTAGAGGTATGTTACGATGAGGCTGACATCCGAATTAAATGAAAGCCTCTAAAATTTAAGAATAAAAAAAAGAATCTCTGAGCTAAGCCGCGGACGGACAGACGTACATAGCGAAACTATAAGAGTTCCTTGTTGTCTTCGGAACCCTAAAAAAAAATATATATATACATTATTGACGTTATCATGCATGATTGTTTCCTTCCCTAACTACATAACTAAATGAACTTTTTATTTTAAATACGTCACTACGATATCCTTGCTAATATATATAATATATTAAACGGCTTTAAGAGGAAATGCGGGTGGAGTTCAATCCAAACAAACGTATTCCTATTTTTTATCCCTGGGTATAGTGGGTATTGTGAATAAAAGACGTCCACAATATTTTAATGTGTGCTAAATTAATAGCGCTTGTTTTATTCTTGTTTCTTACAAAGTTACAGTAGTTCGTAGTAACAATGTGGTTTCTTAATAACGTTCTTGACTGTAGTTTGCTTGTAGATTCGCTGCTTGCTGTTGCTGGTGTTGTGGTGTTTCTAGAACTGATCGCAGTACTGCTTTTTTTTTTTTTTTTTTTTTTTTTTTTGTCTGACCTTGCTGTTAGCCTTAAGGGCCCTATCCGAAAACAGAGCCGCTGCGGCTTTTACAACTTTACCGGGCTTGGGGGCGAGCGCTTAAGGCACTCAGCCGCGTAAGCGTGGGCAACCAGCGCGCAAGGGTGCCAAAGTGGCCGGACCTCGGCTTGGGCTGTTGCCGCGATTGCAATGAAGTCGCGATCTGTCTAATACCCTATCCGTAAAATCGAGCTAAACTAACATATACAGATATACATGTTCCTTCCTCCTGGGAGGAAGGAAGGAACATGTGTACGTGTATTTAGTAATCTGAAATATGTTCTACACTAACTAGTGCAAAAAAAGAAAAAAAAAGGTTCCTTACAGAACCTATGTACCTGTGAGGTGTGCACGTATGTACATATGTGTGTACGTGATGTTTGTATGCGGGTAGCTAAGTGTTGCACGTAAAGTGTCACTTGTATCGCGCGGGCGGCTGCCAGACTCAAGGGTTTCACCCCGAGGAACGGACCTAGGCTTGAGTTGCCGCGGGAGAGGGAGGTCGCGGCGGTGGGTGTGCGGGAGCGAAATTAGCCGCCCGTCCCCTGCGGAGGGAACGGTGGTTACGCGGGCGTGGGCGAAAACACGCTCTGTTTAGAGAGACGGTTGAGTAATATGCGATTTGTTTCTCGATTTCGTCATCGGGATCGGTAAAGATGTTACGCGGTCGACGCTGTAAGCGGGTGGCGTTTGGGACTGGAATGTAATTCGCGGCGGCTTGGATCAAGGGATTCGCGTGATTTGACGCGGTGTCAAAGTAAGATCGTGAGAGGTATTTGATGTAAGACTCGATCGAGGGGAGTTTCATATCTCTATGAAGGTCTACCTGACGAACGAACCAGGGGGCGTTATTGATTTTACGTAGTACTCGAGTTTGAAGGACTTGGAATTTGTGTATGTTCAATTTTGACATATGTGCGAATGCGGCGCAGCTATATGTCATAATCGGACGTATGCACATTTTGTAGAGAGTAAGCTTATGTCTCAGGGACATTTTGCTTATGATCAGGGGCTGTAATCGACTTATGGCCATTGCGGCTGTTTTACTCACGGCACGGACATGAGAATCAAAGGTAAGTTTTCTATCGAAGGTCACACCGAGATATTTAGTCTTGGTGGCCCAGGGGATATTGTCTTTGAAGAGTTTGAGAGTTTTGACACTCTCAGGGTGCACTTTTCGACTAGGATCAAAGGTAATCGCGGCGCTCTTCGAGGGGTTGACGGCTATGCGCCATTTGGTGTACCATTTACCGAGAGTGGTGACTGCGCGTTGGACTCTGTGTCTGAGCCTAAGTCTGTTCCTATTCGACGCGTAGATGACTGTGTCGTCAGCGTATAGACCTACCTGGACCCTAGGAGGACGAGGTAGGTCACTGACATACAGATTGAAGAGACAAGGCGCCAGAATGGAGCCTTGCGGGACGCCCGAGCGTATGGGGTGGGCTGTGGAGAGTACACTTTCCGCTCGGTAGCGGAAGGTGCGGTCGGTGAGGTAGTCGCGGATAATGTGAACTAACCTATCTGGGACTTGTAACTGGTGTAGCTTGTGGACTAGTCCGGCGTGCCAGACCTTGTCGAAGGCCTTGGCGACGTCGAAGAAGACCGCGAGCGTACGGTATGGAGGATCTTTCGCGAAGTTAGTCGCTATGTGCTCCGTGAGGCGTTGCACCTGGTGCGTACACGAGTGTCGAGCGCGGAACCCGAACTGTTCCGGTGGATATAGATTTTTCTCGTCTATCACGGTTTTGAGACGGTTCAGAAGGAGCCGCTCGTAGATTTTACCTAAGTTATTCAAGAGACTGATCGGGCGATAGCTGTCGGGAAGCGATGCTTTTTTGCCGGGTTTATGTATCCCTATGACTATGGCCGTTTTCCAGGCGGCTGGGAAATGGCAGTGGGCGATGTTTACATTGAATATGCAAACCAAGAGTGCTATGAGGTGATCAGGAAGAAGTTTGAGTACTTCGTTCCGGACCCCGTCAGGACCGGGAGATTTTTTGAGCTTAAGGCCCTTAATGACGGAACAGACTTCGTCAGATGTGACCGTAGTTAGGGTATCCGCGGGTGGGACCGAACTGAGTTCCTGTACCGAGGATTCGATTGTGTTGACATGTACGGCGTCTGTGTTGTCGCAGTTTGGAGAGCACTGGCTCTCCAAGCTTGCGGCAAGACACTCCGCTTTGTCTTCGCTATCGAACGCGAGTGGGAGGCCCGGGCCTCTTTCGAGGGGTGGTAGTTGGGAGGAGTGTTCTATTTTTAAAGATCTGGCTAACTTCCAGTATGTGAGATGGGACGGTCTGAGACCCTCTACGAGGTTGTCCCAGCTGTGACCTCTGTATTCAGTGATGCGAGCTTTGAACTCTCTTTGTAATGCGCGTAACCGTGCGCAGTTTTCCCTGGACGGGAATGAGTCGTGAGCGCGTGTCGCGGCGTTCTTTTCCGTCTTTAACGCTCGCAGGTCGGCAGGGAGTATAAAGCGGCGATCGCTCACCGTTTTGACCTCTCTCGAGGCCTCTCTGACGCTGACCTAAAGGTGGTCAACGAGGGAATCGATCGCTAAGTCGGCGTCTGCGGCCGACTGCAGTACGTCAGGGGCCCTATCTAAGCTGTCCGAGGACGGCCTGTCCGCGAGTAAGTGCTTGAGGACGGAGGACTATGGTCGGAGGGATGTCCTAGTCGGAGGATGACCGGGCGGTGATCGGAGTCGAGTTCGTGTACGACTTCTAAAAGTTGTAACCGAAGCTCGATACCTTTCAATAGAGCCACATCAAGGACTGTCGGAAGACAGTGATCCTGAAAGTGGGTGGGTTCGGAGGGAGCTAACACGTCAAAGTTCATGTCATTGCATAGCTGATTGAGTATACTCCCGTTACGGGAGTCTCTCGAACTGTTAAAGCAAGTGTGACCGCTGTTGAGGTCGCCTGCTATGATTACGGAGGGACCGAGTGAAAAGAGTGCCTCCAGATCGGACCGGAGGAGTCTTTTCGATGGTGAAAGATATGCGGATACGATTATGATTGACGGGTGGTCAGTCATACCTAGTCTACATATAGAAACTTCCAAATTGGTAAGTTCGGGAGGGTCAATTCGCATACAGTATAGTGAACGTTTGTAGTAAATGAGAGTGCCGCCTCGTTGGGTAACACGGTCATTTCTAATAATGTTATAGTTAGCGACCTTAGGGTTGCGCCTACTAGGTTTTAGAAGTGTTTCTTGTACGAGAAACACATCTAACTGACGCTCAACTAGGAAGTTAGCCACGAGATCACGCTGAGAAGCAAGGTTCCTAGCGTTAAAGAAGGCAATGTTAATTCCTTTCGGTTTTAACTTATCCATTGGAAGGCTTTCGGTTTGCGGCATCGAGGTCTAGACGGTGTATCGTCTCCGATAGCCGGGGGAATTTCCACACGGTCATTATGCAACCGTGTTCGTTGAGATAGTCGACGTATGCGCCGACTTCTGTGACGCTGTGCTTTCGGAGCAACAGGGCAATAAGGACAACGTCCGATGGAGGAGGAGAACCGCGTGGAGCGGTGGTTTGAGCAGCCATAAGAGGCTGTGGTTTAGGGGCCAATTCCAAGTCCATAAGGGGCTGTGGTTGGGGGCGAGGGGCATGGTCGACGGGGGCGTGAGGTGCCCTCTGATGGGCGGGTGGCCTCATCCGTCGGGGGCGCGTTGCGCGCGGGGCTTTTGGGCACCCGCGATAGTTCGCGGGGTGCCCTTCTTGACCGCAAAGTACGCAGCTCGGCTCACCGGGTGAGTCGCGCGTGCGGGGACACTCCCTAGTGGAGTGATTCTCGGGGCACTTGACGCAGCTTGGAGTGAGATGACAGTGGCGGGAGGAGTGCCCGTACAATTGGCAGTTGTGACACTGCGTCGGGATTCTATTTTTGTATGGGTTTTCTACTGTGATGCCTGAGAGGCCGCACACAGTAGCTATGTTATAGATAGCTTTACCCTCGGGGGTTCTATCTAGAATAACCACTACCATAGGGAATGGTTTTCTGTCTGGGCCGTACATCCGGTGTACTTCGTGCACCGGATAGTTTTGGGAGCGGAGGGATTCGAGTACTTCCTCAGGGGGGATCTCGAAGGGGATTCTACGGATTATGACGCGGAGTTTCCGGTCTTCGTTTAGTGTGTACGTATAGTACGCTAGTTTTTTCTCCGTGAGGAGCCTAGTGAGGTCTCGGTGGGCGTCCGACGTGCTCACCGAGACTTGTATGCCCGTGGCGATGCTACGGGCTTTTCGTGTAGGGGATTTTTGAGAGTCTAATATTTGACTCTAACTTTGTCCAGGCGGCTTTGTCTTGGACAATAACGGGCGGGGGGCGGGCTTTCCTCCCGGGAGGGCCTGCCGCGGGCGCGGGGCGCGTGGGAGACGTGGGAATGGGGGTGCGCGTGTCGAGATCCGGTCTCGGTGCTTTTGGGGCCCTGTCTTCGTCGCTGTTAGCGGCGCGTTTCGTTTTTCTAGATACGACGGTGGTAAAACCGTCGTCATCGTTGGCAGCGGGCCGGATGTTGGGGATTGTTTGATCCATCTGATTCGGATCAGTGGATACGGGAGACTCTACAGGGAGAGCTGCGAAGGAGTTATGCACGGGAAGTGCTTTGCCTGCAGGCGTATCGGAGCGCCTTCCGCGGGGAATAGAGTTTCGCGAGTTAGAGCGGGAGGGGCGGCGCGCACCATGGCCTTTGGACAGAATGTCTTCAGGTGTAGGCACGGCGGGGTTTAAGTATGGCGCGGCGACGATGGGTGCAGCGGCGGTGGGAACGTTGGCGGTGGGCGCGTTGGCGGATATGGACGCGACGGCGGATGTAGACGCGACGACGGCGGAGGTAGATGCGACGGCGGCGGGTTCGGAGTCGACTAGCTCGTATGTCGCACCGGGAGTTACTTTGAGTGTGGCTGTGTACTCGGCGTACAAGTCAGGGACTCGGAGCTTCATAAAGTTGAAGACCTTATGAAGCTCATATTCGTGCACTGTTATTTCTTTTGCTATCCCGCTGGCGGTTGGGGGGCGGGGGAGTGAATTTAAGAAACCTCCCTGCCTGGAGGGCAGGGGGGTACGTCAAATGAGTTTAACGGGCTCCTCGAGCCCGGAGCAATGAGACCTGTGTGTCACGGTGTAATGACGCACAGGAAAAGACCTATCGTTTCCCTAGGGGAGTCCCTAGCAGTCTCGTGGCAGAGGACGCAGACCGGTAAAACCGCGGCTCCGCCCAAACAACCACGAGGATGGAATGGTAAGGATAGGAAGGGTTGGGTAGGAGACACCTGGGGCTTAACTATGCAAAAAGGCAAAGGCTAAGATTCCCAGGCCCGTCCGAGTTATCGTTTACCTCAGAAGGAGGTAACCGGAGAGCGCTCGGGTCACGCCCCATTCGTCTTCGTTAACACCGCTAGGTATCCGACGAACGACCACTAAACGTGGATTTGCGTGTCTTTGAAACAAGATTCGCGCTGAAAAGCGCGTTTGTTGTCGTACTAAGAAGTACGGTTTTTCGTGTACACCGACGTGCTACACGAAATGCGCGAGCGAGACGGCGCTATGCGCGCAACGAGTACCCAGATACTCGCTACACAACAAGAACACCGTCTTCGCTATAAACCGCGGTATGTAAAGGCTTAAAAGACTAGCTTTAAACCGTGTACTTTGAACCGGCAGGCCTAGGACCGGGTCCGTGGATCAAAGCAAACAAGTCTCAACTAGTCTAAGCAGAGCGCGAAGTTAAATGAAATAGCTTAAAAAACCAGCTTTAGATTGTGTACTCTGAACCGGCAGGCCTAGGACCGGGTCCGTGGATCAGAGTAAACACTCGTAAACTAGTTCAAGCAGTAATGAAATAAATTACGAGAGCGATCGAGAGTGCTAACGGACACGTCCGTTCACACCAACGGTCGAAATCGGAATCCGTCAGCCGGCAGTACTGCCGCCCTCTCCGCTATATTTAACCTCGCCTTTTGCCTCGCAACCGGTAGTGCGATGGATTCCGTGCGGGGCGTCGCTCAGCCAATGAGCGCGCACGCCCTGTGTGCGCGCTCTCGGCAGTACCATGAGTCACCATGCCAGATGTTCCGAGTCTGGCATGGTTCATCCTTACAACTAGTGAAATTTATACATTTAAACTTACAACTAGCTATATTCTTATTCTAATCGTTTTAAAATACACATATTCACACATATTCAGTTCATATTATTATATCTATTCCTAACACGTATTTATAAACCTTATTCCTAACACGTATTATTTCATTTACTTGTTCATTTTATACTATTACACTATCGTTATTCGCTCGCCCCGCTCGCTGTCCGCAACAGTGGGATTATAGCAAATCATATAACCTATATAATACACCAGTGTCATGTTCCTATGTTTTGATTTTTTCATAAATTAATTATTGTGAGAACCTTTTAAGAAGGAGCCTACTAACATTGCCCAGGTGTATCGCTCTGTTATCAGACACCCAGTAATCATATTTGCTGAAAATAAAACATTAAAGGAACATTTATAGGCCTAGGCCAAAATCCTTCTTATATTATTCTTAAAAACAAAATTATAATTGCTTCAGTTTTGGTGAAAACTTGGGAATACAAAATTATGATTTCGTCTATTTTACATAGGTATAATCAGTCCAAGCTGCAGTTATCTCTCTCATTGTTCGGGCATAGAGCAACAGCAATAGATTTCTGTCAAAACTTATTCTAGAAATATCTTGCCGACTTACGCTTCCCCTATCTTTATCCCATCTGATAGTGGGATGTGCCTTCTTCGTATTTCGCTTCAACTTCGCTTTATCGGAAGTATCTTCGGTAACACAATGCAGGAACTAAGATGTTTTTGATTATATATGTCCATTTAGTTTCAAATAAAAATAAATTAGTTTGAAATTGAATACCTAGTACCTACCTTGTTGTATTTTTTTTATAATAGCCCGGCGAAGTGGTTGTACTTTAACTGATGATGACCTCAGTGCAATCCTACAACATCGACGACTACCGAGGGAGTTGCAATTAATCATCAATGGTCGCTGTCATACCGGCCTGCTCAAATGTCTCTCCACGTTACTTTTGAAGGAATGTTGGAAGGAGCTCACAATTCCACAGTTTTACAGTACCGCAAAGATATGACGAAGAGGACTTTTCTGTTCGCGCCGAGATGGAAGTTACCGTAAAGCTATGGCTTCGAAGCCCAGTACGTGTGGGAATAGACATAGATTAAGCGTGTCAGTAACCTAGTAATGGGTGATTTGATTTGAAACTGGAAAAGTAGTTTATCTCATTGGGATAAAATGACTCCGTAATTGGTCAAGATTAGTTATCATTTATAATTTATAATTGATCCATGAAATTCTAGTAGGCACGTGAGGTTGTTTAACGTCTTTATCCATATCCATTAGTTGTATTTTATAAACGCGATAAATTAATAAGTATGTCGTTTTTAGGGTTCCGTTACCAGAAAAATAATTATGTTGCTAAGCCAACACAAGACAGGTTTTTACTAATAACAAACCTTAATACAAGCTTAAATTTGATTTGTTTATCCAAATCCTAAAGTAAAACAATAAATAAATAAAACCGGCCAAGCGTAAGTAAGAATCTCGAACGATATGAAAGAGAACACAATTATAAATACATGACATAAATAGTTATATTGTGTGGTGAAACGGAAAACGCAATTCTGGCCTCGGTGCGGTGGTTCAATTCGCAATGGACAACTTTTTTAATTTATATTTTTGACTCCGTTTAAAGTCATCCAAGAATTGCTTTTAATAAATACCGCACTGTCTGGAAATTTAAAACTATTCGTCATTTCTCTCCATATTTTTTTTTTTCTTCTAAACCTAATCTTTATTTGTGTTCCAAACATTTTAAGTAGGTATGTATTTTATTAGTTTTAGTTTTTCTACATTTTTGTGTGTTGTCGGAAACAATAAAATAAGAAATTACATTACATATTTGTACCTTATTGTGTATATAAACATAAGGTAGAGTTATTTACTTGATGAAAATGACTCAGAATAGTGAGCTCACGTTTTGACATAATAATTTCAATTTAAAAAAATATTTCACCACATCCTTACGTATGTTATATAGTGTACTATAATGAGTGCATTGACGTCAGCGAATCCTCAATCATAGCTAATTCGCACATCAACGAATCGTTATTTTTACTGGATCGTAATTTGTGGCGATACGTTTTTATTTCTTCAGTTTCACATAGCCTCAATATATGACTGTATTCACTCTATCACGAATCGTAAAAAAAAACCACGAATTCGTCAAATTGTATGGTACGCCCATCGCTATTATTGACGCATCGTCAAAGGACAGATATACTATGTGTGAACGGGCCGACCGCCTCACAGTACCAATTCCTAATCGATATGAACTCAACAATGGACAGCTCACGCAATATTTAAACCTTATAATCATTTTGTTTGACATGTAATTGCAAAATGTCTAGAGGTGATTCGCGTAAACATTTTCCGTCCGATGAAAATTGCAACGCGATACGTGCGAGCGAGTGATTCACGCGAGCTTACGAAGTTCCAAACACCCCCGTAGCGGATCGTAGCGGCCTTCTACGAACCGCTTCAGTCAAACTGGGCATTGGAGCCAGACGCCACTGTCGCCATTTAACTGATTTAACACCAGCAGTGTCGTCTGTAACACGGCGCTGTACGCACGCGTTCCGGTGGTCTCCCCCGATGCGATGTAAACAGAACCCGTGACAACGAACACAATTTTATATTCATATTAGGCAACCGAAATAAGCTGCCTGCGGGATTGTATTGTAATGAGGTGTACGACCGAACGCACGCATTGCTCGTACGAACGTTTATAAACACGTAAAAATTTAGACATCCTCAACTCTATGAGAGTGATTATGGAGTGTACAGTGTTACAGTCAGCCTTGTTAGTGAAGTGACCGAGTGTTGGGATGTTTCGTCAGGAATACTGGAGATCGGCAAAATTAATTCTTACGAAGAGTTAAGGTCGCGTGCGGCGCCGCCCCGAGGAGCGCGCCGCCGCCAGTTTATCAAGGGCTGGAAGAAGACAATGGGGGTCATCTCTAAGACCTTTGGCGTCGTCTTCAGTCTGTGAGTAGTTACGTTCTTTTTATTTTACATTAGTTGTACTCGCGGCTCCGCTCACGTGATCTACAGAAGAACGCGTAGTGCTTATAGACATCGTGGTTTCATAAAACTTTAATAACTTTTTATTGAATGAAAATATCGTGATATATTTTTTTGATAAGAACGGATTATCTAAGTAGTAAAATAAAAAAGAAATTGATCAAAATGTCCTTGCGTGATGATGCGCGCACAACAGCAAACCTCTATAATTTTATTTATATAATAGATAGCACATGCTCTATATTAATTAAATGTTTTTGTTTATAAAATCTGTCAAGGAAAATATTAAATAAAGTTTATCCTAAGTGTTAAATCTAGAATATAAATTATTATGATACTAAGACGAAAAACAAATTTTAACAAAAACATCAATAGTATCTTTTTATGTAAGTAATACGACCGTTAAAATTAGCTTTTTATAAATAAAAAAAAACATTTAAATTAACTGTTTCATACAAAATATAAAAATATCAAGTACAATATTAAATTAAAATTATTAACATAAAAACAAATAGGTCGAGATTAGGCCATATCACATCAATTTATCAACTACGCGACTCGTACGTAAAAGTGGGAATAAAGATAATATAAAAGCCGGCGCGGCGATGCGCTTGCGCAAGTGCTCTTATTCGCACGTCCACGAACATCGCCTCGTCATAGAGATGCGCGTACGCCTCATACGACCAACAAAATATGCTCATAACTAAATTACATTTTTACCGTTTGTCTCACGCATATACATTCTAACGCATCGGTTATGCAAAAATTACGCCACCTCGATTTATATTATAATTTCGTTAACTTCTTTGTTCCTTAATTACAAAAGCGTATTCTCACAGTTTCTAATTAATAATTAACTTTCGCTTTGGACCTTCTTTATGTTGGATTTTGTGAAGAAACTAACACTTTGTCAAGTTGAAACGAAAGTAAGTACAAAAGGATAGATTTAATAACTAAAACAACGGATAGATAGGTTATTGAAAACGGCTGATAATCGACAAATATCTTAGAGAAAGAATCTATACTGTTATTGTAAAGTGGTAAAGTTTATGAATATGTTTGTAGGCAACCTCAGGAACTACTGCTATCACTGATTGGATCTATTCTTTTTAAATGTTATATTTTAATTAAAGCGAATTAAGCCGCGGGCGGCTACTAGTACTGCCTAATGTTAGAAGTTATTATTATAATAATAAATAACATATGAGTTTATTGTAGAAATTATCTTTATAGAAATCAAAGCTTATTATGTAAGATCAAAAAATCGAAGTACATATTATATATGAAATTATATTATAAAATTCAAGAAAAAACACAAAAGTCAAAACACGATTAATATTAGAATTCGTTGTTGAAATACCGTTATACATCCCGCGCTTGGGGTCTTCTTAATTAAGTTAAAATATATATGTAGATTATAGAAGCTTCGGTTTTAATGAATTGTTTTCATTCTCATCTGTTTCACGTTTTACTTAACAAAGATTTTGAAGTTACTTGTCTTCTTTTGCGATATGATGAAGACGAAGTTAGCCATCAATGATAGTCATGTATTTTACTTAGCTACTTTTAAAAAATAGTGTATTAATCAATTTAAAGAAGCGTTTTAATCAATTTGAAGTAATGGTTATTTATACAAAGTTAAATTATTTTTAAAAAAGTTAGTAAAAAAAGCCAGTAAAATAAGTTTACATTAGTATCATGTATATCTGACTTCATATTATTATCACGCAAAATAAAACTATCGAAGTTATTTTTATTCTTTTACGACAAAGAAGTTTAACTTCTTACGTGCGTACATATGTAAGTAAGTAAACACAAGTTTTTTTGCAAGCCTCGCTAATTAGCGAAGCACGACTATATATTTATTAAATAGAACTTTCTCTTTCAGACTCTAAAAAATTGTGCAACTGCTTTTAATGTGAAAATGAAGAAAGCAAATTTACATAAAATATATTATTTTCATTTTAAAATGTATATGTTCTATACTTAAATCTTAAATTATGAAATTCTCCAACGGTTTTATTATAAAAATAAAATAATTGTAATGTAATTAGTGAAGTAGGGCATAGATATGCATGTTACACTGCAGAAATTAGACTTCTCTTGCTCGATTTATTTTCGATTTTTTAATAAATTAGTTTCTTTCAATTTTGCCTTCAGTCCAAGTTAAATTTTCTTTCCTGTTTGTAAAGAAGAGGAATACAACATTCATCTATAATAATATATATTATATAACTGTTCGTCTGGATTTATATGTTTGTTTAAACGGATTTAATTTAAAATCTATCTAACGGGTTTTAATGAAACTTAAAATATTTGTTATTGTCCAGAAGTGCTATAACTTATTCATAATTGAAAAAAATACGTCTAGCGTAGCCACCACCTAGTTTTAATAAAAATTTTTCTTTGTATTAACTTTGAAGTATTATTCTAAGCACATTTTTAAATATATATAGCGCAAAATATTATTTAGATTGGAAGTGACTATTCATAATTATGACATCACAGAAGTTGTATTGGGCTAACACATGGGTCAACGGATATTGGATCGCGCGGTTGCGACAATCGACCTGATCTAAAATTAATAGACTGAAATTCCGTAAAATGTAGACACAAAGTATTAATCTCGACCGAGTCTATTATTGTCGTATGACAGCGGCTACTCGTTTGGTTATCTATCACATTTAAGTTGGTGCGTATTGTCTTTATTTCGGAACGTAAGCTAGAAAGATTTTTTATACATGGATATGTAATTCACTAAAGCATGGCTTCCGAAATTTAGAATGAATAGTATTCATATCAATACATTCATTTGAACGATATTTTGCACCATAAATATTTATAAACTCATTTTAAAACTATGATTAATAATTGACTTCCTATATCTAATTCCATTTTTCACCTCTTTTTAATTATTTTTACCAAGTTGAAAGCATCTAAGCAAAGAATTATTGGACATTGTACCTTTGGACTCTAAAGTATCACGACAAAATATCTACATCTCCATAGGGCTTTTTATATATTTAAACCGTCAAAGGTATTTGAAAATTTAAACAGAAAATTAAGATGATATCTATGAAACACAAACAGAGATAGTAAAATATTAGTAAACATATAAACTAGTTTTAAAGAACATAATCGTTTCTTCAACCCAATTTATCTTTCCGTTTTACGGAGTGCTCATTTTACGGTATACGAGTACATATATCTTACAGAACTTTATCATTTTCTTAAAACTCGTAATTTCTGTCATCCCACTCTATTTATCAGATGAAACGCTCTATGAAATTGTGATTTATGTTTTCTCCTCGCCGGTAATAAAAATAATAATACAACCGTTTAAAATTCTCAATTTAAATAGTTGTTGTATCTGGTTTTGTTATATTTTAATACATTTTGATAAGAGAGTGGATATTATTATGATTAATATTTACGAGATAAATATATAAATCTCTTCTTAATAATCATATTTTTAACTAGCTGTACTACACGGTTTCACCCGTGTTAAATCTATTTGATCAAATTTTGTACCGCGCCACGCCGAGCGCCGCCAACATACCCGTTCTATCGTTATTCTCACTTCCAGCACTTGCCTACAGTTTGCTAGCGGCCGTTTTCAATAACATATCTGAGTTTATTATCCTTGATTATTACATATTTGTAATAAGTACTATCTTTAACTTAGACAGATATCGGCTTCCCTCTTATCTATTGCAGCTATAGGATATGGATAAATATTATGTAGATACGAAAAAGTAACCATTGATAGGTTATATTTGTCTATCTTTAGTAACTGAAACAACGGATAGATAGGATATTGCAAACGGCCGGGAATTGCTTAATGTTCGTGGTTACTGCTCCGCTTCTTAAGGTCGTAGCGTCAAGTTATATCCTAACTCAATAAAATAGGCTATAAAATGCGATAAAAATTCAAAAGTGATTGGTAGTTTCAGTGATTAGCGTGTTCAAACAAACGAACAACAAGATAATTTTTAACAAAAAAGGAAACCAATTTAAATGATTTTTGCATATGTTTTAGTTTTAATTTTTATGTTATACCCATAATTAAGCAAGAATAACGTTTTGATTACAAAAATACGTGTTTTCTAAAATCCCTAAACATTTTTTTTTTTAAATTATATTTAAAATTTAAATTTTGTGTTCATAGAAGGAGAATTTCAACATAACATTAAAAAATTCGTAACTTTAAAACTACTAGACCTAGGACAATAAATTTTAGTGTTTCTATTAGATCATGACACCGTCTATCACCATAATAGCGTTGGTCCATTCCTTACGGGACAGCCTGTATTATATTAAGTACTAGCTGTGCCCGTGGCTTCGCTCACGTGGACTACAGATTGCCCGCGCGAATCTTGCTCCTCCGCTCACGGCTATTTTAAAGATATAAATGCTAATTGTGGGTGTTCCTTAGAAGATAGACGTATACTCTCCCTGACTTTTTTGTAGGTCTTGTTAATGCCTATGATTATGTAGTACATTAATTTGCTACATCTCTTATGGTTTATTCAGCGTAAGCCATTTAAGTGTCCGAATTGATTCACCATAACCAGTTTTTTTTTATTTGTGCGGAACCCTAATTCTTTTTCTCTATTAAAAGTAGCCTAAGTTACTCCCTATAACATCATCAGCTATCTATCAGTGAAAGTCCCGTCTAAATCTGTTCAACCGTTTCGGAGATTACCCGAAACAAACAAACAGACAGACAAAGATTTTAAAAATTGTTATTGGTATTGTGTATAATTTCATATACATTTAGTAAAAAGCTGCTATTTTGACATTACATTCAGACACATAAATTACCAAATGTTAATTGTCCGAATTACTCTTTGGTTCTTAGTGAAGCTTCAAGGAACGCGGCCGTTGTCAAAAGGATACCCTTGTTATTTATAAAGGCCAGGTATTCTCGAGAAAGATGTGAATTGTGAATAAATAGTTCTTTAATAAGTCTTCCTGCTTTGATGTTCGCGGCCGAATGGACACCATGCATATCGACTCTTTCCCGCTACAAAGGGCGTACGTAACTTAAAATGAGATACTTTATGCAATGAGCAAAAGACTAAAAATAACAAATTAAATATATGTTTTATTGTTAACTGACATGGTTTTGAAATACAGTGGTTTTTAGCTTTAAGGCTTTGGTTCCCTTACATAACAGAATGTGTAGACATTGGCGAATTCACCATCAAAGGGAGCTGAGGGGTTAAGAAAATCTTTTCTAGTAACGACCATTTTTTTATTTTAGCGTTATTTTAAAAACACTACGAAAGAACGTGAAAGGTATGTAAGAGTTCATAAAAAAGTCTATTTGCCCAAAAAGTGGAAAGAGTCGATATGATGATAGATTTCATAGAAAAGTATACTATATATACTCAAATAATTTGTATATTACTAGGAAGGAAGGAATGAATATGTAATTGTTAAAGATTGCATGTATATCATATTAAAATAGATTTGCTTTTGAAAGCATTATTAAAAAAACTACAATGTCATGAGATAATTAAAGGAAGAGAATTTAATCTAAAGATTCAATTTATAAAAAGGTCTTTAAATTAATTCATAGGACAGTGTGATATATAATTGTTTTAATTAACATAGTGATTGGAACTGCTATTTACAGGGCCTTATATATATAATATTTTAATAAAAATAATATGTAGCAAGTCGTTACGAAGAACAGAAACAATTAATACCAAAATATGCGGAATACGAAAACATTCATTTACAACAAACAAATAATAGATTCAAGCGACCGCCCAAGATATATTGTCAGATAGAACAAACTTTGAAAGTATCGATTATCTTCATTAATTGCCTTTAAATTAACAATAGGGTGGACTTAAGCTTTACGAGAGTCGTAAATCGTTGGCTTTTTACGCTTAACCAAAAGTTCCGTGCTCCTATGTCGTTAGTCGCGGCCGTCCAATCAAACCGTCGTAAAGCGTAATAGTTTCGGTCGTAATCTACTCGATATGGGAACTATCATTCTTCGAGATGAATCTGATGAACGAACCCTACGAAGGTGTACTATATTACACGAAATAAAACTTTAAAGTGAATGACTATAGAATCTAATCGAGATGCGCTCTATTTTCGTGTTATCGGAATTTGAACGCGTTAGCATCGGTCCCCTCACGTTTGGGCAAACACCGTGATATGGATTAAAATGCGTGTAGAGAATTGTTTCTTATGCTCGTTGTTGTCTACATATATATGTTTTAATCATAAATCATTAGAGGTAACAATTTTTTAGGCTCAGAAGGGAAAAACTATACGTGATTGTGTAATAATAGTTATTAGCCAGTTCTTATGTCACCGTGTTGAATCAATTTCGAATTTACCGTACCTATATTGGAATTAAATTAATTTAGTCAGCGGTCGTTGTACTACTGAACGTAAATCATTGCAAATATTATATTCCTAGCACTTATTTTACGGTGTACCTAGCGAGTCTTTTTGCAAGTAAACTTAACTAGGAGACGCACATTAACGTTACGTGATGGTTTTCTTTACTTGGAATCTCTTCCTCTTTGATTTAATTTGATAAAATGTTGTAGGATTTACCCGATAATTTTTAAATAATTTAATTTATTTCATGTATTTTCCCTTGTCACTAATTACCTAAACGTTTCTACTGTTATATTCTGTGGAATTCCCGGGTATATACAGTTTTTGATACATATCCATGTACCTCTAAAATACTATTTAGATTATTTTCTAAATGAAGACGGAGGTAGGATTCCTTTTTAAATGAGCTTCCCCTATATTGAGCTTACGTAATTAATGGACCCCCCTTACCCGACACTATTAAAACCTATATAAAAACAAAGGTCGATATACAGTTTGTATTAATTCAAATAGCATATATTTCGTGTAATTATTTCTAACAATAGAGATTAGTTACTTGGCAGTCGACTGGAAAGACAATGTAGAGGAGCCAGTCAAACAAGTATGTGCACTTACATGTCCACGGACTGGACACATCACATACTCCAAACAATAGGTGTAATTTAGTATATTTCGTTTTAGATACAATAACGTTGTTTTGAAAAATACTCTGGACGTGTTACCTGGTTAATTACCTAGTTATATAATTTTAAACGAGAAACTGATCGGCTCTTAAACGCTATTTTGGTTGGGATAAGGAACAAAGTTTATCTAACAATTCCATGGTATCCCTAAGCGGAATGTTATTTACAAAGCAAAACTATTTTTCTTGGATTTTCCCTTTTAATAACAAATACACATAATATATTTTATAATATAAACTAAACATAATATAGGTTTAATTAAAACGATTCAATTAATATAAATGATTTATACAAAAAGCAAATATAATTATTAGGTACCGAGATTACCTAGAATACATTGTTTATACTGAAGCAAAAGGAATATTTACCTTATACAAAATGAATGACTAGAAATATGAACTATATGATATGTAGCAAGCTTCCTTGATTCTAATGATTTCTTAAATCATAATAGTTTTGGAAAAAATATTTAAATGCATAATTTAACTCGAACAAGTTACATTTTAGTGCATTTGTACAAACGCACTTTCACTATATAAAACGAGCGGCTCATTGTAAAAATAAAAGAAATAAACAAAGGCAGAACAGCTAGCAGTTGGCACGCAGGACCGCGGAGAGGCGCGGCGGCGAGGCGCTCCACCAATCGGTCATTGTCCTTGTGTTTCCTGTCATTAACTATTGCTCATTTCCTGGATAGCAAGCATATCATAGATTGGACTGTTTAACTTATATATCAGAAAAGTCAATATTCCTACGAATATTGTGTCAATGTGTTTGATATTGCCAATGTTGGTGTTGCATAATTTTTATAGTGTAACTAATGAACTTAAAATATTATCTAATAATAAAGTCATGAGGAGGAACTATTGAGAGGGAAATCACAGAAAACATTCCGTGAAGAATCAAGTTATTTTTTAAAATGTTTGTAGGTTTAGAATTGTGGCCATAATCTCACCTGATCTTAAGAGATAACGTGGCATATGATGGTAGCACGCGAGGCTTAGTGGAAGCCTGACTCTCAAGTGCAGCTGCCGGAACACACTTATTCGTGCTTGGCGACAGATTTTCAACTCGAGGGTGGTAGCTAGCCAGGCGGGCATTAGAAAAAGCCCTAATACCATCCTATGGTTTCATCACGATGTTTTCCTTCACCGAAAGCTCGGGCTCATAGTAAGAATTCGAACTCACGTCGACACGTAGATTGAGAAGGAAGTATTTAACTGCCAAACTTCATTCATAACGATATATTACTTTTAATTTCTTCTCTAGCTTGAGCCGTTCCTTTTCTCGATTTGAGTCCAAACTAGATTACAGACTCTATAATTCATGCTCTCGTGATACGATTTAGCGTCTTTTTGTTTAGTAATTAGCCTAAAGTTACAAATCTGTAGCCTATCGTAAATTTCCGGCGATCGCACATGAAATCTAATTTCTTTCTAAGCTTTTCATTTTCAATATCACGATCAGCATCTAATATCAAGTGTGACTGTAGTTTTAAATATTTTTTTTTGTAAATTTATGCTACAATTTACTTTATCAATCACAATATTGTATGCAGACTATATCGTTCCCTTTGAAGACATGATAAGCTTTTAATATTTACTTTGGTTTGAAGCCAAATACTTAATTGTGTTAATAGAATTTTCAATGTGCTATTGCCGTTACTTTTATTTGTTATAACGAAATAATGACAAGGACCAAACTGTCTCCACGCATAATTAAGTGGTCCGTTGCATAGTAATTGAAGGGTCAGGGTTTAAGTTCCATGTCCCCCCATTATTTCCCTCTAACACGCCATTGTGTTAGTTTCCGGACAGACACGACATTATGTATAAACTGTACATTAATTACGACTATAATAAGGGTCACCCGCAACCATTTTATTAGATGTTTGTGACTTTTAATGAACGTCGTTTTTTTATCAACACATGTTTTATAATATACTTAACACGTTTCCGAGTATAGGCGTAATGAAGGATTATGAAAGGGCTACTTATACGTGGAAACGTTAAGTGTTCGAGACTGACGTTACGTTCGAAATTACTATATAAGACAGGTTCCTTGGAGTTAGACACATGTCAGGAGACAGCATAAGTGCAGATTAATTTGCTTTTCAAAATAGTGAAAAGGATGAAATTCTAACTTTCAAAACAGCGTTAAGTTAAAACGACATTCATCGATCAATTTAGAACGTCAGTCATACGTGTTTCTATGGCAGTAAAATTATTTTAAACGAATTGTTAGACTTTAATTTGTCAAACCTAGCATCAGCATATAATATTATAGTGCTTAAATTAAAAATAATACGTTATTTTATTTGATTATCTCTATTCTTTGGTATATTCCCTTTCTTAGAGTTAATTAATTATATGAATATTCAAATTATGTAATGTTTACATAAATAGAAGAATTATGCAACTCAAAGTTTCAGAGCTTTAAAATCTTCCTATACATAAATAGGAACTTCGCTATACTTTTCTAGTAAATAGTGTAATTTCCGATGGTGCATAGTAAGTACAAAACCGCCACTTGCCATGTAAAGTATGCAAGAAAAGTTGAGCCGTCGGGGGACTTCCGTCAGGAACGAAATTACTAAAAATAAAGTAAATAAAATATCATTTAATCCTCTGGGTCCCGACGTCACAAAATTGTACGTAAAATTTGGCATGTGAAAATTCTTTTTCTTTTTTTTACTTTACAATGACATACATGTCTGTTGCTCTGTCTGCATTAAGTTCTGCAAATTAATTGTAAAAATAAAAAAATAAAAATATCTTTTATTCAATTTAGGCCCTAAGAAGGCACTTATGAATGTCAAAACACTACCACCGAATCGGAAAACATCCCAGCCATCGAGAAAAACGGACAAGAAACTCGACCGGGTTTATCAACATCTTATCTTTTTTTTTTTAAATTGGTTTTACAATATTTAATATTATTTATATACAGTTATTATCATTTTCAGTAGATGTACAGAGAAGGAATCACATCCAGACAACACTATCATTCACGTAATCAGCCACCCTATAATACCCCTTTGACAATAAAACTGGCTTAACATGATTCTTGAACTTATTATCCGGCAAATCAGTAATGTGCTTAGGAAGTTTATTATAGAACCTAACACAATTACCTAAAAACTTTTATTTCTTTTACTAAGTCTAAAAGATGGAATGACTATTTTATATTTATTTCTAGTATTGAAATAGTGCGTGTTAGATACAAGTTCAAAATTATCTTCATTTGTCCGAATATACATTTTATTTTCCAAGATGTATTGAGAAGGCAAAGTTAAGATACCAAATTTTTGAAATTTACTCCTCAATGATCGCGTGGTCCCATAATTATTATAAATTGCTCGAACTGCCCGTTTTTGTAATACAAATATGGTATCTACCTCAGCTGCTGAACGCCACAGTAAAATACCATAGGACATTAAACTGTGGAAGTAAGCGAAGTAGACCAGCATTATCAGTTAACTGGCGAATCTTACGGACTGCGTATGCAGCGGAGGTTAATTTCCCTGACAAAGTTGTAATGTGAGGATCCCATTGTAATTTTGCATCTAGTGTAATGCCTAAGAATACAGTATTATCAACCATGCCTACTATGTTCACATACGTTTAATTATTTGTTTGTTTGTCCGGTCTATTGCCAGCGGAAGTATCCTTCGCAGGATCCTAATTGGCGTGACGTGCCTTACTGGACCTTTTGCACTAACTTACTAATATACTTATTATTTTATTTCTATTTCTTTCAAATGCGTGATAATTTAGTACAGACCTTGTTTTGTTCACAAATGACCTTATAGAATGCGTGACATTGAGCTATACGTATTCTACTTGTTTCAGTTTTATGTAAACACATATAACTTTAATGGTCCATTTTGAAAATTGAAGTTTCTGATGTTTGCTATAAACTTACCTTTTTGTTAATACATAAAAATAGGTATTTGTTTCGATGTTTATGGCGTCATCACCGAGGTGTCTACATTTTAGAGCACTTTGTTTCCTGTAATATAACCGTGTTATATTACCTTGTTTATTTATATATGTAGGATAATGTGACTCGGGTTTACTGTTAGATTAACCATTAAAATTAATAACAGCCAATGTTTATTAGTTACTTGTAATACTAAAACCACAAATATGTAATTAATTGAACGTAATGTAGGTACTCCAACGGTGTAAATAGCTGATCCACAGGGGATATGTAGATTATGATTCGCAATATTATAGAAACTAGCGATCGCCCTAAAATCGAAATTCTACCAGCAACTTTTTGATCATAGACTATTATTCTGTTTGGTATTTGTAGTATTCATGAACCTAAACAATGAGTATTATCTACATCACTTTTCGTTGAGTGACAATATCAATATTTTGGAGGGTCTAAGTTCAATAGCACTGGTCCGGTTAGGATTCGCAGTATTAATTTATTTTATTTAATATATTAGTAACAGATAATAAAGATAAATTTTAGCTTTCTGAGCTCCTTCTCCATATAAACTTTAACCATGCCAAATCTCAGTCTTTCGTGCGCGCAATATGCTTAAAAAGGGGTAGTAGAAAGCGTAGAAAGTCACAACCCAATAAGATAAAACTTATGCCAAAAAAAAACTAATATCTTTTACACAGTCTTGACGCCGATAAAATTCTGCTTCGGACATCTTAATTTAAAGTAAATTAATTTTTTACTAAGCGATACCCATTATTATATTACACCTTTATGAATTCAATTTTGAACATTCTTAGAATACCGTGTAAGCAAAAAGTGCCGGCTATGATTTATTAAAGGTGTAAAAAAGCATGCAAAAAATGGCGACTTGGGCAAGCGAATTGTTTTAATAGATTCACCCTGCATGATACCTTAGCTTACTTTTTATATTTTGGTTCAGTGTTTTCCACTGGATTATGAGTTCTAACAAAATATCGAGGATCTAAACACAGTTGCTACGGTTCCGATTTCTACGATAAGTCTCTAGCTTAACTGGGTATACTAACTAATCCTTTAATGGCACGCACTGCAAGAAGGGCCACTATGAAGGTTTTTTCATTCTATATTCGATGGTCGCAGTCCACGGTCAATGTGCTATCCCTGTTTCTTCGTTCGCTTTAAGCAGCCTGGTATGTCTAGCATGTCATTTATTTATCCTTATAATAAAAAAATGAACTAAGTAATTTGGAATATCACATTGGAAAAGAAATGAAATTTATGTTAAATGCTCAGTCTCCTAATATATTTATTATTAATTTTTTAATGTAATATTTTCTTGTTGCTATGAGTAATATCTACCTTAGATTAATGAGTGGCACAATGGAGAATAATCATTTGGTAATCTATGATACGTACATTTAACAATTTAACGAACCAAGTCACGGTGAAGCTGTGAAAGCCGTCTAGTCTGAGGCTTCAGCGTCCCTATGCTAACAGTATAGTCGATTCTAAAAAAAAAAACAATTTATCGTAGGTATTTGTTTACAACCATAGAGTAATAAAGTCCGCTCACTACTCTAACACGCCGAGTTCATAATTCTATGTTTACAACAAACTAAATTATAAGTATTTTGACATTTGTCGCAACATTCATAATATTCTGCCAGTTTCGATTTTAAAAAAACGTCTACACTTATAATTGCGTATAATATGTATAACATTAATTAATTCGACAAACATATGTTTTGAGGTTTTATGTAAAAAGTTAATGTTCATAAGATGAATATTCAAAAACACCTTGGCAAAACGAAAAACGTGGGAAAAATGACTACTCATTTAAACATAACAAACATGAAAGAAGTAGGTATGTCTCCTTGAGCGTCGAGATTAGCATGCTGTTGTCGGTCTGGCATCTCCAGTTGACCCATGCATTGTTAATAGTGGTCTTTATAATACTGTCTAAAAAGACCTAAACCATTGTAGTTTTAGAAAAACATGAAAACAGTTTGTGAAGTGTAAGAATTTAAAAGTAATTTTTACAAGAACATTGAGGAAAACCACAGTCCTATCAGTAAAAATTTAATAGTTTTTATAAAACGTTATTTTATTGAAAATTGTATGCGTAGTCACGTCTCTAGGTGAGCCTAGATATTATTATGGACAAGTTTTACTATCTGTGTGACCAAAGCGGTTGACTTATTATTATATTTATTGCAACATTCAAATTGTTCTTATATTCAAAATTTGTTCTTTGTAAACTAAATACGTATCGCCTATGAAGGTTGTTTTATTCTGAATTAATGCAATTTTTTTTTAATTGTCTTTAAATTAAGCTAAAATTATTCATAAAAATATTTTACAACGAAAACATAATACATCACTACTAGTTTTTCGATTTGGAAAATCGTTTCTCTTTGGAAGTCTATTACTGCTACTTTTAAATGTTAAATACATCAATTTTGTGCGTTTAAAGGTGACGTAAAAAATCTTATTACGCTTACCATTAAACGTTATTTTAAGCGCTAAAAATTCGTTTCGTTGCTATGCAGACATAGTCGCAAATAGATACTATTTTAGTTACATGTGTATGGGAACGAATATAATGATATGAGTAATTAATATTACTATTTTTTTAATGACTTTAAGGGGTAATTCCAACTGCATACATCATTCTATTTTTTAACCGACTACAAAAAAAGGAAGGAGGTTCTCAATTCGAATGTATATTATTTTTTATGGTTGTTCAGCCATAACTTCTCTGTTTATCAACCGATTTAGATGATTCTTTTTTCGTTGGAAAGGGGATACCCCAAGGATGGTCTGATCCCATTTTAATTTCATTGTCATTGGACCTTGAACTTTGAAGTTACACCAGAAAACTTCTCTATGTCATTGAAGTTTGTTTTCTTTTTTCGTTGAAAATTGTTTTCTTAAACATCCAATGGTGAAAGGAAAGAACAATTACAATTTTAAAACATTAAACGTGTTATCATGTGAGTTTGTAATAAGTATCATCTATATAAACAGAATGATAGATGTTTGCCGTTGTGCACGCATCGCGCATAAACTGCTGAATAGATGGCCGTGGTCCGAGATGGTCCGTATTTAAAAAAAAATTCAAGATATCTTCATTCAATAAAAAGTTATTACAATGTTATGAAAGTAAGGTTTTGATAAGCACTACGTGTTCTTCTGTCGTTCACGCGAACGGAGCCGCGGACACAGCTAGTAGTAAAAAGAAATGTGTGTTTCAGCTCCCACGCACGACTGGAGTTTACTCCTTATGTACGATTGTCATGGAATAAATATAATAAAGAATAAACGAAACTGTACGTATATTTGAAGTAATCAGAAGAATAAAGTAATTCTTGCATTAGTTACTAGATGGCGCATATATCTGATATTTACTAAGGAGCAATGACCTTTTGACAGGAAACATAACCCTTTTAAGTTAACACTTTTATAAGTTTCACTCCTCATAAAATTTCCATTCCTGGGTTCTTATATGAAAATCGATTCTTACGGAGTAGAATTCCAATTTAAAAAATTTGCATAAAAGTTTAGTTTCCGCGATACCACTGCAATTAAATTGAAGACATTAGAACAACAGCTGTTGGAACAGACGAGTATTAAGTTCCAGTCGAGTGAATATCGCATGAAGATAAATGTAGGGTATTTGGCAAAGAAAAGTTTCCGTTAACCCGGCGATGCGTATTTCAGAGTTCAAGACTTGGATGGTAACGTAGTGCTTTTAGAAAATGTCAATAATATTTTAACTTGCTATTACAAATTAATTGTCTTTTCACTAAGTATCCAATTTCTGATGTAGTTTTTCGCGTTTCCTAACCCACTGTTTCTTTCTCTTACTTGAACAGTGGCATCATCTAAGCAAAGAGTGTCCTACTTTCCATGTATTAAATGCGGTCTTCAATCAAGAACTCGTGTATACGCCAAAGGTCATCGGTACTTCGACAGATGTTGTTGATTGTATTATTTTTTTTGGACTTCATTACGTATTACTACACAGTGTATAATCGTAAAGTGTAAAATCGAGTATATATTCTTATCATTTCATTAGCGCCTTACGAGGAAAGAGTTTAAGACACTTAGGGCGGCTTGCGCAACATTTCATTGAACTCACTGCTAAACAAAATTAGTTAAATACAGTTAGCCCCTGAAATGGATTTATCATAAACGCATTTAGGGTCATTTTGCACGAGATATACTGTGCGCTGATTTAGTTAAACATAATTAGCGAGTCGGTAAGGCAGTCTCTGCGTTCCGTTTCACATTTTGACGAGTTTCTTAACCCAAAAAGAGCGATGACTTATGAACTTATGCATATAGTATATATAATGAAACGCATAGTTGGATGTCATTGTTTGTTGTCTGTCAAAATCAATTGAATAACACGAAAATAGTGCAACTATCTTCTATTAGTTATGAGTGAGAAATGTGGTAAAAGTGTTAATACCACGCTGACCATTATGATGTCTCTGTTCTCCTATATTCCCATAATTTTAATAGATAATTTGTATTTTTAAATAGTAAGGATTGACTTAAACGTTTTCTAGCGGCGCTAAATAGCCGTTTTTGGCTATTTAACTTTGACAGTTCGTTAAACATATTTAGCAACTAATTTTTCTTTGTGCAAGACGCTAATTTGGTTTAACCACTTTAAATGGGATTAGTCTTACTTTAATAATGTTTAAACATGTTACGCAAGTCGCCCTTAGAATTGTTTAATATTTTAAATTAGAGCTGGCCAAGAAGATGTTCTACCCTTCCCAATGACTCTACCATAGCGGCACCTATCCTGTTTTTTATTCTGATATCTTTCCCTGACCGTAAACTAAACAAAATAGAATCATGCATATCCATCCTTTGAATTGTGAATTATGGATCTTGAGTTCACACAAAAGTCCTTTAGAAAAAAGGAGGCTCATTTTTTTCCCGAATTGGAATATTTTCCAGGAGACTTTAACAATTTTTGTTTCCGTAAAAACCTTATTCTGACTATTATGAATATTTTAAAACAAAAAATAAACAATTCAGTCTATCCGTTCTCAAGTGTTGCGCTTACCAACGAACAGCATTCCTTTTTTATTTATATAGATAGACTAGCTGTGCCCGTGGCTTCGCTGACGTGGACAACAGAATGCCCCCGCGAATCTTGCTCCTCCGCTCCCGGCTATTTTAAAGCCAAAAATGCTTATTGTGTGTGTTTCTTATAACATAGTGTTAGAGTGTAAAGATATATACTCTCCCGGACTTTTTTGTAGATCTTTTTAATGCCTATAATTATGTAGTACATTAATTTGCC
Organism: Saturnia japonica; assembly: GCA_033032175.1. NCBI lineage: Eukaryota > Metazoa > Arthropoda > Insecta > Lepidoptera > Saturniidae > Saturnia > Saturnia japonica. Next base: position 3,666,641 of record CM065306.1, on the reverse strand, counting down.
ATATCTCTTATGGTTTACTCAGCATAAGCAATTTAAGCACCCGAATTGATTCACCATGACCAGTTTATTTTTTATTTGTGCGGAACCCTAATTATTCTTCTAAAATAAAAGTAGCCTAAGTTACTCCCTATAAAATCAGCTATCTACCACTGAAAGTCCTGTCAAAATCGGTCCAACCGTTTCGGAGATTACCCGGAACAAACAGACAAAAATTTTAAAAATGTTTTTTTTTTGTTATAGGTAACGTTTAGATTTTCTTTCATATGCATTTAGTAAAAAGCTATTATTTTGACATTACAAACAAACACTTCAATTTTATGAATTGTATAGATAGATTACATGAAACTTTTGATTGCTGAACTATCCTTGTTATATAAAACCTTCGCAGTAGTAGCCTTTATCATTTAATAACAAATAATATTCCGTTTGATAGTTTTAAGTAAATTTATCGCAGGAAGTAATTTGGTGCAAATATTGGACACGTATCGATTTTAATTCTTACTGAGGTCGCGCCAATGTCGACTCGCATAATTTAGAAACAGATCATTTATTTAATAATATCACAAAACTTCAATGTTTTGTCGTATGACAATCGTTTATATGTACGTGTCAATATTAAACTTATTCTCGGAAGTAATTTGATACTTTTTAGAGTCCTCGAATTTCTTTGTCACAGAATAGACAATGCCCTCCGTGTAGTTGTTATGTGTTTTTAGTTTTATGAACGACTTTAAATGCTTTGTTTTCAATATCTAAGATGACCGTTAAAAAATTTTTATGAGTTAACTAAACTTATTTGGTGGAGAACTTTACAATATTCAAACACCATCATACAACAAAAAAAAACAAAGAAGTATGACAAAATATTAATTTATGTGTGATAATTGCAGAGTTCATCACGTCGTTCTATTCTTAATATTTAGGTCATGTTATTGATTATATAAAGCTGCTGTAGTTTAACTAGGGCCTAGCATATAACCATCGCCACTACCATGTTCCGGTCTGAAGGGTTATATAATTGACAATACTTACTCGCACACGTTGTGTTTTAACTTTTCCTATGTAGTTATCTTAGGATAACGAAAAGGATTTATATTTCTTTTACAAGCATTTTTTATTAAAAACTTCATTCCGTTCATTAGATTAATAATTGAACCTTAAAGTGTTTACCAGTTTGATTTAATTTCTGTTCTTCAGATTCCATACTTACATCTATTAAAACACCTTCAATTTACTTCCATTATAACATTTCTTTTTATTTTATTATTATTAAGATTCATTAGGATATTTTGCTGCTTGGTTGCAATTGTTTTATATTGTTGTAAATGTAATAGGTTTATTATAAATATAAAAATAATATGGAAAATAATAAGCGCGCTGTCCGCGTCTGTGCCTTTATTAAATTATGAATAACAGTTATGTTTGAGGTTGTTTACAGTTAATCAGATTAAAAAAAAAATTAAATTTAACAGATGTTCAATATAGGGAACACATTACTCTAGTAAGAAATCCACCATAGATGAGTTGAAAAAAATTTCATTGCTGATTTGTTTATTTAAATATCTCTAATATAATTATGAATCTTCAAAGTTACCTGCTCTCCTCTCTGTAACAGTGGGGTATTCTACCAGGTTTTTGTTGAGCCCCGGGCGATACGCGATCAACGTCGATTATGTTTAGGTAGTCCTAATTACTGGTTGCTCCGGTGTCTTCTAATAAACAGAACCTTCCGATTATAAAGATGCTGTACAATATATACACTTTTTTAAACTTCTCTCTCGCTGTCGATATTAATCAAATAAAAAATTACTTATAATTACACGAGTGTATTTCGAAGAAGAGAAACCGTAGTAAATAATTTAACTATACGTTTCTTCATGAAATGAAACAAATCATTTTAGTGTCTCTAGCAGACTAATAATATATGAATTAAATTTCCAATTATTACTATTAAATTGATTATGAAACGAATATTAAAAATCTACTATATTATAAAATATATTTATATAAATATAGGGTGAAATATTCCAAGTAGAACAAAAAGAGCATAATAATTAATTAATATGTTGAAATGTAGAATGATTGATTGATTCTTTGCTTATGAAAGCTAATCATGTCATTTTCTTACTGAATTATATTTAAATTTATGTAATTCAAAAATGTTTAAATAATTCTCGGGTTTATGTGCCATGGTACCTGCATAATACAAAATCGATAAAGGCAGCTGCAAAGCGGCACGGTGAGGCGCGGCGCGAGGCGTCAGGCGATGAGGCACAAGGGCCACGGGCGAAGAGCGAGTGTGCGGTGAAAGTGCCTCTAAAAGGTCCACAACTTTGTCTACCTGATCATTATCGTTACCTTCTTTAAGGCTTGGTTGTTACAACAAAATTGTTAAAATAAGACGACTCGTAACAATAGTCGTACGTACCTCGGTCGCTGTTAATTAAATAACTACCAGAGATACGCATCTTGTGCTGCGTCATATTCCATTCGCTCTGACACGGGATCAAGACGTCAGCCAACCGTATCATGAACGTTATCTTGGAGACTATCTGAAATTTGTCTGTTGTACGAGCGGTGGCCGGCGCGGCGGGAGTGCGGGACACACCTCGTGCACCTGTTCGCTATCGCTAGTCGGAGGCCGGAGCCGTCCACTGTCCAGAGGTAGGTGACCGACGCGGGAGCCTCGGGCGCGGACGCTTAGCGCGTGCGCCGCACCACTCACCTCGGAGCGAATGCCTCCCATACTCATTAACTTTTAGGGATCGGTCGCGTTTCGATGATATATGTGTAGTATGTGCCGGATGCTTACATAATGACCGCGGAGATGGTGCCCATTATGCGTAACGTTATTTCTTGTAACATTCTCAGTTTTAGATGGCGGAGGTCATTGAAATCGCTTCGATGTTGCGTGCTCGAACCTATTTTCTCACAGGTAATATAACAAATTGTAAAACCTAACACGTATGTATGTACCAACATCGGCGAGATCGTATCTCTTTCCTTGCAATAAAATTTTAGGTCGTTCCCATCGTTGGGAGACTTTTATGTCGCTTGCGTACTTGACGTTTCCTCAATTAAGGAGCTTTGTCGTTTTGACAAATGGTTAAAGTAATCAATCGTGCGCGCAATCAACTACCTAAGTATTGGGCACGCGTCTTATATAATGACTCCTCGCGCCTATTGTTATGTTCAAACATACCTCGAAGGTTTCTCTCTAAAAGGGCTGATTTGCTTCGTACGTGATTTTCGTCAACGTCGAGCAACTGTTGTTCTAAAAGCGAAATGTACCGAAAATAAATTTTAAGTTATTGTTATGTCTAGAGTCTAGACGATTACGAAACAGAAATAACAATGATCGATTGTGATTTCGTATTTTCAAGTATGGAACCTCGCTGTTGGGCGGTGCGTGTGCGCGGCGAGTTTATAATTCACCGGGCCCAAATGAAATTATTATACTAATTACGGAATCTCTATCACGAGCGGAGGGCGTTGCGGTAGAAAATCTTCGGGTCTTATAAATCGATTACGGGTTACTCGCCTACAGCATCGACGTTTTGTCTCTGTCTGTTGCGGCCCGGCCTTGCTCTACTCTTTTTGGAGGTAATCTATTACGGTTCGTTGCACCTTGTGGGCATTTTTGATACTTGGTTTTTCACTTGTAATGTAAATAAAATATTTTTCAAGTTTCTTTTGGAGCGTTTAGTAGGGGGTAAAATTTAAATTTGCGCAAACTTATCACGTGATGGATATTATGAAGTTAACCAATATTGATCATAATGCAATATTCAATTTACTAACTTTTTTATTGTGTCTATATAGTATGTACAATAAATAGCCAGCTGAAATCAAAACCATCCTTTTGGCTTCGTCGTAGTCAGGTAAAAATAATGAGAATAAAATAGAACTCAATAAATTCTTTGAAAATATTATTGTAATCTTGAAAATTAACTAATAATACTTTGAAAATGATATGATAAAACGAATTTATATTTTATAATAAGTTTTGTGCATACATGTTAAATCTATGGTTTAACGTTTTCTTATTGGGATGGATAGAAAAAATGAAGCACAGTGAATTACTCTGTGGTTCTTGCCTTTGGTCAAAATTATTTTATATGAGGTTTAATTTGTGAGTTTAGGAGATTCTATAAAACACAAATCTGTGGAATATAGTTCAGATAGCGTTGTTATCGAAGCGTGGTTCCATCAATTAGGTGGTTTCGCAATGTCTGACTCCTTGTGTGATTATAATTTTATTAGTTCACGCTCTACTTAATAATGAAGGAGTCTCACACTTTCACGTGTTATAGATATTTTAATTAGACAAGGTTATATATGAACAGCATTTTGAATTAAAATAGCAGTTTAATTGCATATCGTTATTCTGATCTCAGGAAATTAACTCGGAAGTAATATTACTCAACAATCCAAATAAAATAAAAAAATGATGAATGCAATTTTTACATTTAAAATCGCGAAAATGTTAAAGCTCTTCAGATAATTGTTTGAAATGGTGTGGAATAAAGTTAGTTTAATGGTATTCATGATTACATTACATTAAAAGAGCCTCCACGAGTGACGTGGTGAGTGAAAGCTTGTAGCGCAAAATAAAAGGAAGTAAGGGGAATTGAAACAAAATAAATTTATTGCGCGTTAGAAGTTTTTATTAACATTTTATAAATAGTACAACTTCCTCTGATAAGCAGAAGAACAAAAATCGTATTCTTTGTTTTTTTTTTTAACACCAAAGGTGGCAAACAAATTTACGGCCCGCCTGATGGTAAGCGGCTACTGTCGCCTATGGGAGCTTATAATACCATTGGTATCAGTAGCTCGTTACCGACCTAGAACCTCTTACCCCAAAAATCTCTGGAAACCCTTTTTACCGCAGGAAAACAACACTAGGTCATTCGGTTGCGATCTTCTGTAGTCTGTTTTTTGTGCCCTACCGCTCTTATCTTTGCTTCTAGGTAACAAAAATTAACATGAATACCTAAATCACATTTTAACCAAGAAATTGTATGTCGTCTTTAAATAGTATTTTAATATTACTAATAGTGTAAAATAATATTTCTGATATGTTATGATAAAACAAACAGAGTTACATACTTTTATGGTATTTGTTAATATAAAGTGATAAATAAAAATGAATGGATAATATAATAAACGGAGAACATCCCTATCTAATGTTCATATTATTATCAATTCCGCCCTACATTTACAAGTTTTGTCTCTGTTTTTATCAACCAAGCGTTCAAAGTACATTCGTCTTCATAACTTCAAACAATGATAATATAATTATAATGATACGTTCGATCAATTCTCTTACCTATTTTTTCTCTTTGCTTTCCGAACCATTGACAGTTTAGTATTTTACAAGTATGTATACATACATGTTTCTCGCTACTATGTCTGCGTGTTTTTTCGTGCTATGTTCTCTTCTCCAGGTTTCACGTTATCTCTGTGTTGAATTTCGATGTATTCAGAGGTTTAGTCGTGAAAAGGTAATAAACTTATATACATATGTATTTATATTTGTACTTCCTATATTGAGATAAACTAGTAGTAATCTTGATGACGTCATACTAAATCAAGTACTTATAAAGTAATGAGTCGCAAAATTCGAAAAAGCGTACCTTCATTCAAGGACAACATTTTTTCGCTCAGATTATTTGGATAGAATCCAAATTGACTAATTATTTTCTTACAAATATGTGGGCTGAAAATAATTCACCATACAGACCTATTACTTACTGGTTTAAAGTTATATGGTTTTCCAAAACTAATTAATATAATACACCGAGGTTTAAAGCACATTTAATAGTTTATAGTTTGTGAATATGCAGTTTAAAATATGCGTGTTCAGCACCAAATAAAATAACGAATAGTTGTTAGGGGATATAAAAGTTTTTTTTATTTAATTAAGCGTTATGTATACAAAATATCATTCTGACCTTATAAGCTAGTTTATAATTGCTACAGCGACATCTGTTGGCACACTGTACAAACGAAAAATAAACTATTTAGAACATTAACTCGCGTTGTTCAAAAACCGAGACTGCGCCATCTCTCGGATTCTGACGCAAACATCCTGCCCACCATGGACAAATGTAACTAACTACATTTTCCATACGAATTAGGATATTGATAAGCATAAACAAAACATTAAACAAAAAAAAACTAAATATTATTTTACATTGGCAAAAAACATAACTTGGTAATAGGCCGCTTAATTATATTATTATGGCCTTTGAATCTTAGGCTCACCACTCGCGTGATATTGTCTGCGCCGGGGTGTTTTTGGGCTATAATTCCATATAGCCATTTAGCTGGCGGGAGATTATCTTCTTTTACTAACACAAGATCGCCTACATTAGGTTCAGGGGTTATATAACGCCATTTGTATCGAGACATAAACTGATTTAAATATTCATCTGACCACCTACGCCAAAAATTCTGTAGTATTCTTTGTGTTAATTGCCACCGCTTGAGTGTACTTATGTTGCATGTTTCATAGTTAGACTCAGGAACTACTACAAGCGGTTCACCTACTAAAAAATGTCCTGGAGTCAGGGGAGCTTGGTCTTCTGGATCGTTACTAATGCGAGATATCGGCCTCGAATTAAGGCAGGCTTCTATCTGTGTCAAAACAGTGTATAACTCTTCAAAGGTTAGAGTTAAATTTCCAACTACTCTCTTGAGGTGGTGTTTAGTGCTCTTTATTCCCGCCTCCCATAGACCGCCAAAGTGTGGTGAATAAGGGGGAATAAAGTGCCATTTTGTAAAATTGGAGCTTAGCCACTCAGCAATTTCTTTATTTATGGTTGACTTTTCTTGAAAAAATAAGTTCTTCAGATCTTTAGCGGCACCAACCATATTAGTGCCGTTGTCACTATAGAGATCTGAACAATGTCCCCGTCTAGCTACAAAGCGTTTAAAGGCCGAAATGAAACCTTGGGACGTTAAATCACTAGCTACTTCTAAATGTATTGATCTAGTTGCCATGCATATGAACAAGCATATGTAGCCTTTATATGAACGATGTCCTCGACCTTTAGTTGTTCTTATGTTAATAGGACCGGCATAATCTACACCAGCCTTTTGAAATGGCCGAGAAGACATTACTCTAGATGCGGGTAGCTGACCCATTAGTTGTTCCTTCGTTCGTGCAGCGTAGCGAATGCAAGTTATACATCTCCTGACATAAAACTTAACTTGATTTTTCAAATCAAGTATCCAATATTTGGACCTCAAATAGTTGATCATCACCTGAGCACCTCCATGAAGGGTTTTACTGTGAGCATCCGCTATCAAAAGATACGTTAGATGTGCTTTAGCAGGTAAAATCACCGGATGCTTCCTGTTCTCGTCCAATGATGATTTGTCCAAGCGTCCACCTACTCTTAAGATTCCCGCAGCGTCGACGAATGGATTTAATGAGGTAAGTTTATTTTTATTTTTTATATCAAAATGTTGCTTTTGACATTGCTTGATACACACATTTAATGCTTCATTTAGTTCATGAACTGTTAGCCAACTTGAAACTTTAACAGAATTTTGCTTTGCTTCTCTTACAGTTACAAATCTTCTGCAGTACGCTACTACTCTTATAAGTTTTCTCATAGTAGAATATTTGGTAAATATGCTGTCTCTATCTTCTTCATAGACTGTCAAATGACATATCTTACTCGTTTTCTTTTCTAAATCTGTTTCACTTTGATCTCTTTTTCCAAATTTTATGACTTTATCTTTCAACCATTTTGGACCTTCTAACCAAAGAAGAACCTTTGGCAAATCACTAGGCATGACTCCACGCGACGCACAATCGGCAGGATTATCTTTAGATTGTACGTGAGCCCATTGATTTCCCTCCAATAGAGTCATTATTTCGCCAACTCTATTTGCCACAAAGGTTTTCCAACAACTAGGATGATTACTTAACCAAGCCAACACGACTGAAGAATCAGTCCATGCGTGAATTTTGTGTTTAGGAATCTTTAAAACTTGTGATATTTCTACTAATAATTTAGCTAGTAGTGTTGCACCACACAACTCGAGACGAGGTATGGATATTTGTTTAACTGGGGCCACCTTCGTTTTGGCCGCTACCAAGCTAACATGAATTTTACCGTGATCATCTATGGTTCTTAAATACACCGTTGCTGCATAAGCGTCATTAGATGCGTCACAAAATCCATGCAGTTGTACATCGACATCAGAATCCTTTAGTTTAACCCATCTGGGTATAGTGAAATTATTTAGTGCAACGAGATCGCTTCGGTAAGTAATCCATTCTTTAAGTAAGATTTTTGGCAGCTCTTCATCCCACCCTATACCAGAAATCCATAATTTTTGTATAAATATTTTTTCTATTATAATTGATGGAGCTAGCCATCCCAATGGATCATACAACTTTGCTATGTCAGATATTACACTTCTTTTTGTTTCAGGTATCTTCGGTGGAGGCAGCTGAACGCAGTACTCAAAGACATCGGATTCTCTGTTCCAGGTAAGTCCTAGGATTTTCATTATTTTATCTAGCTTTAGTTTTTCATCTCCCATTTCGGTATTCTTATTTTTTATTTGCATTAATAAATCTTCATTATTACTATTCCATTTCTGTAATTCGAATCCACCCTTGTTCAATAATTCTGTCAGTTCTTTGTACAAAGTTAAGCCTTCAGCCTTTGTTTGACATCCAGCCATTAAATCGTCCATATAGAAACTTTGTAATACTTGTTTTGCAGCTATTGGATACTTCATTCCTTCATCGTATGCTATCTGACGCAACGTCCTGACTGCCAAGTACGGTGCAGATGCAGTACCAAACGTGACTCTTAATATTCTTAGTTGCTGTATTTCAGATTGAGGATGGCTTCTCCAGAAAATTCTTTGGTACTCTGAATCATCATCATACACTTTAATTTGTCGATACATTTGAACAATGTCGGCAGTAATACAAATTGGGTAAGTACGCCACTTCATTATTATATGCCGTAGATCTGCTTGAAGTGTTGGACCAACCATTAAATTTTCGTTTAGTGATGTACCATGACTATCAAGACAAGAAGCATCAAATACCACTCTTACTTTAGTAGTGGTTTTGTCATCTCGGATTACAGGATGATGTGGTAAGTACACAACACCTTCCTTACTATGTTGCTCTCTTGGTATAATCTCCATATGTCCTAGTTGTACATACTGTTGGATCACTGATGTATAATCTTTATTTAATGGCGGATTTTTCATTAACCTTTTCTGGAGCATTAAAAATCTTTTTAGTGCAATATTCTTTCTATTTCCATTTTTGCAAGTAGGCTCTTTTTCTTTAAACGGTAGTTTCACAACGTATCTTCCAGTTGGATCTCTATAAGTAGTGTTCTTATACAGTTCTTCACATTTACTTTCTTCTTCCGTCAAATGACGTTTGTTATCGACGGTAGATGGCTCAGACTCAACCTTCCAAAACCTTTCCAATAATTCACCAACTTTGTCTTCTTCTTGTTGCTTGTTTTCAATAATCAAGTAACTATGATTTATTTCCTCCTCCTCTTCTATATCTACTTGATTCTTCTGTATTTCCCCAGAAATAATCCAACCTAACTTAGTAGATTGTGCTATAGGGCATCCTAACGGACCCTTGTATAATCCTTCCTCTAATATTCTTCCGTAAACCGATGAACTTAAAATCATATCAATTTTATTCGGCTTATTAAAGTGTGGATCTGCCAAAACTAAGTTTAACAGCGGATGCTTCATTGAAACCGTAAATTTCCTTTCTGGAAGAAGTGTGGTTAACTTTTTCAATACATGAGCCTTGACTGCGATCTTGAAATTAGGATCATGCAAAGAACTCAGTTTCACAGAAACTGTGTGCTTGGATACTAAGGTTGGCTTGTCTTCCCCTAACCGAACGGCGGAACTTTTGCTTGCTACTTTCTTCAGCCCAAGAAATTGGACTGAGGATTCGGTTATATACGATGCTTGAGATCCTTGATCTAATAATACTCTTAAAGTGACCACCGAACTGTTTACTGATTCAGCTTTAACTAAAGCTGTGGGCAGTAATTCTAAACTACTGGAACTTTGTGAACAATTTGTCACAACGTTTACACATTCGTCTTGCTTGGATGCTGCACTAGTATTAGCAACAGCGTTATAAACCGGCTGAACTTCATGAGTTTGATCGAGTGTTTTATTAAGTGGACTGTATATATGCAATAGCGAGTGATGACGCTTGTTACAGATTTGACAGCTTATTGGCTGACGGCAAGTTTTAACAGAATGATTACTAGCGAGACAATTAAAACACAAACTCTTATCGCGTACAAAATCACGACGAGCCTGAGTTGATTTCTTACAAAATTGTTTACATCGCGCAACTTTATGATTGTCAGAACAAAATTCACATACTTGAACATTTGCAACGTGTAGTGTATTTACAGAAGTGTTTTTTGGTACATATTTAACACATTCTTTCTTATTACTATCTAAAAATTCTAAAGATCTAAAACGTTGTTCTAAAAATTCTTTAAATTGTGAAAATGTAGGTATATCAGTAGAACCACTTATTTTTGACTCCCACATTTTCCTTGACTCGTTATCTAACTTTAAACATAACAAATATACAACGATCAGATTCCAAGATTCTGTATTAATATTTAAATTCTTGAGTGCATTTATGCACTCATTACTTACATCTAACAATTCTTTTATTTGCTTAGAATTTTCAACAAGTATATTTTTCTGACTTAGAAACCTCTTAACTATACAATTTGCTATGTATCTTTTATTATTAAATCTATTTTCTAACTGTTGCCAACATATTTCATAGTTTTCACTTGTTATAGGTATATGTTTTAATAATTGTTCGGCTTCACCGCTTAAATGAGTTTTAAGATAGTGTAATTTTTGAACATCATCGAGTGTATTATTTGAATGAATTAATGAGACAAACAAGTCACGAAAACTACACCAATCTGTATAAATACCAGAAAACAGAGGTAAAGAAATTGTAGGTAGTTTAATATTTCCGTTTACACTATTTGTACACACATTTGTAAGTTTATTTTTCGCCACATTATTCACATTTTCCTTCAAATCTGATTTATAATCCATATACAGTTCTTCGATGATTTCAAAGGTGTTTTCCTTATAGTACGCCGACGTCTCATATTCTTTCTGCTCCACAAGTTTTTTATGTTGAGTTGAAAACGCCTTCCATTGCCTTTCCAGGTTTTCTAACCGCGTTTCTAAATATGTAACAGTTATTCTGTCTTTCGGTGATTTCTTGAAGTTTGATTGTGCCTTTATTATTGATTCTTTGGTATCAAGTTGAACTTTCATTAAGACCTCCATTGTAGATTATTTGTTAAGTTTTCTAAGTCGATGAAAAGAAATAATTGTAAGTGTTTGAAGTTTCCAAAATAATATGAAACTCTGACTTATAACTATTTCAGAGTTATTTTTATCTTCAATTATTCTAAGTGTTTGAACTCTTCAAGATTTTGAATTCGGGCATAGATTCCCCGTGTTGTCACTTTTTCTCTTATTTTTCTAAGTTCTTTTGTATTGTTGTACTCACATGTAGGTAGGTAGACACTTCAACTTCACTCACTTTATTACAACTGTTGTTTGTTTGATATTTCCTGCCTTTTGTTCACTTTATTGCCATCACTTTCCACTGCTGACTGATTTCTTCTATTCGACTCGAATGACCAATATGTTCAGCACCAAATAAAATAACGAATAGTTGTTAGGGGATAAAAAAGTTTTTTTTATTTAATTAAGCGTTATGTATACAAAATATCATTCTGACCTTATAAGCTAGTTTATAATTGCTACAGCGACATCTGTTGGCACACTGTACAAACGAAAAATAAACTATTTAGAACATTAACTCGCGTTGTTCAAAAACCGAGACTGCGCCATCTCTCGGATTCTGACGCAAACAATGCGGTTTACTCTGAAGGTAAGGTAGGTTAAAAATTCGTATTAAAAAAAAAATTGCGCGTTCACGTACTCGTGATAGAAATGAAACTTCTTAAAAAGGGAGTCGCGTATAGCCTAAACAGTTTATTGGATGTGCAATTAATAGGTCTCTCTCCTTCTCTCTACGTTATATCTTCCTTCTCTCTCATGTAACGAAATGTGCCTAAACGCGACGCGTCGTTGAAACTTCACTCTCAATTCTCGTCCAGTTATCGAATCGCCGCTTAAGTAGTCATTTCAAAAAGTTAATCTTTGTTGTAATACCTCTCTTGCTACGTAGTGAACCATCTGTCCTGTCTCATCAATGCCTAATGCACCAGTTACTGTGCGTCTGAACATACATTTGGACGTTTTACGTTAATTATTGTGATAAGATGGCACGTTTATCTATTATTATTATTATTAATTTGTAAATATTATCTTTCGGCTCAATAAATTAAACATCCGTATATTATATCGTTCCACTAAATACACTTAGTCTATATCGGGTTTCATTACATAAAAAGTTAATAGAATGGTTGAAATGGTGAAGGTTGGAATTTTCAATGCGGTTTTCTACAACAACTTGGTTGGTTGTATTGTTCAAGTTAGTGTTGTGATGATTTAAAAATATGTAATTTAATGAGTTTATTTTCTCGATCATATGTTGATAGTTGATGTTGAGGTCTGAATAGTACCTTAATAATATTATAGTCAAATGATATAGTAATTGTGATTGTTTATAACTAGAAGGCAGATAGATGATATCTCGCTAAACCTACAAAAGGAACTGGATTTCTAGTACAGCTTTTTGAAAATGTTAACAGAGAAACTATCACTGAGCAGCAGGTGGTTAGCTACCGAGAGGGTAGTTTTTTTTTTCACTGTTTTAATTCTTGTATTTATATATTTTGTGTTAATTTTTTATATAAGCACGGCTAAGCGATGGCACTGCACGAGGTGATAAGTTCAGTACAATCCAACAAGACAATTTTTAACAAACAAGAAAACCAACGTCAACGATTTTCAAAGTTGAAGGTTTAATGCTAATTAAATTAAAATGGAACCATCCTTGAGGTATTCCCTATCCAACAGAAAAGAATCATCCAAATCGGTTCATAAACAAAGAAGTTATGGTTGAACATCCTTTAAAAAAAAAAAAAACATTCGAATTGAGTAGGTAACCTCCGCCTTTTTTTGTAGTCGGTTATAAAAGAAAACGAACTTCAATTAATTTTAGAAGTTTCTTGGTCCATTTTCGAAATCAAAGGTACAATATTAATTAAATTAAAATGAATCTACCTTGAGATATCACCTTTGTAATAAAAAAATAATCATTAAAATCCGTTCATAAACAAAGAAGTTATGACTGAACATCCATTAAAAAATATATACAATCGAATTGAGAACTCTTTTTTAACCTACCACACAACAAACATAAATGCTTTAGAAAACACTTAGCCACCATGTATAAATGCTAGCAGTCTAACTAAAGGGTTACGTTTTCTTTCACAGCCTGTTCGAGCAGGAGATAATGAGTTATGTGCCAGCGGGAGGGTGTGGGGTGACACCAGTGAGCGCCGGAGTGGCTGGGAGGTTGTGCGGGCGCGGGGGGCTCGCCTGCCGCATCGCCAGCAGCGGCGCGGAGCACGCGGGCACCGGCACCGCAACGCAGAGACTTTGAAGCCAAACTGCGAGCTTTCTACCGCAAACTAGAAAGCAAGGGATACGGACAAGGACCTGGAAAGTTAAAGTAAGTAATAATAAAACTGATATTTTTTCAATATCTTTTTCTTCTTCTTAACATTATTCCATATAAGTAAGTTCGGAATAACATCTTTTCCTGTTCCATTCTCCTCTGTCATCTATCATCTCTGTGTTCTCACCTTTTGTACAAATATTATGCATCAGACAATCCAGCCTTATCTTCTTCAGTCTTTACCTTCAATCACGTATTTAATGTAAAATATATTGGTTCCTACTTCCTATATATATACCCGTTACTAGAATCGACAGTGTTGCAAAAGTTTTGGTTAGCCTAAGCAGATATTTTATATGCTATTTCGAGGTCAACGGACTATCATTTTCAACCCATAAGATAAGATGTTTTGTGCTATTATTTATCTAGTCATAACTGACTTAGAATCCGTTAGTTACTACTTGCAAAAAATTGCATTATGTGAGTCTCAATGCAGAGATAGAAATAGTTTTTTTTTTTTTTATTAATTATATCGTCTTCTGGTACTTTCTTATAGATTGCTTAAGTAGTGTTATGGGTACATTTACAATGTAGACACCCACGTGTAGACAAAATGTGTAACAAGGTAAATTGAACAATTAATAAACCCCCGACACAATTAACCTATCCGCTGAGACCATTCCAATAAGTCCAAATACGATATATGTGCTGTAAGTTAGTGAGGAGTTAAGTATCCTACGGATTCCAGGTAATGCTGCAGCATCAGGTCAAGGGTTTTTCTAATATCACTGAAGTTACAGAATACCCAATCTCTACTCAGTCAGACCTATGTAAGATGCTCACATACATTTATCAACTATAAAAGTGCTGATAATCTTCAAACGTCTGAACAAATTTTCTTGAATCATAGCTAAGAAAACTCTCAATCAAGTCACCTTAAAAATAAAAATAGATCAAAATTAGTTGAGCCGTTTGTGAGCAACGATGCCGCAGACAGACACACAGATACACGTTAAACTTATAACACCTGTATTTGTGTCAGTGGTTTAAAAAAAAATGACAAATTTAAGAATATAAATTTTATTTACATAAATGGACATGCAATCCAAGATTAAAATCTTTAAATCAATATTTACAGACTACATATTCGACGCGAACACCTCTTGGAAGACGCTTTCCGACGCATCATGTCGTGCGGTAAGAAAGAGTTGCAAAAGGGAAAGCTATGCGTCCTATGGGACGGCGAAGAAGGTCTGGACTATGGCGGGCCAAGTCGAGAATTCTTCTTCCTTCTATCGAGAGAACTATTCAACCCATACTACGGGCTGTTCGAGTATTCGGCGAACGACACGTACACTGTCCACGTGTCACCAATGTCGGCGTTTGTCGATAATCATCACGAATGGTAAGTGCATTACAGAGTTTTATTCCTTTGATCAGCGATAATTTAGTACGCCATGGAATCAAAATATATAATGTTTTAGTGATTTTATTATGTATTTTATGCACACTAACATTTATAACGCTCAAGAGATTGTTTGAACTCCCTAATCTCTGGAGTTGCCATAGACTATTTACTGAGGAAACCTATTTATAACTTCACGCTACGGCCCATATGAGTGTAGCAGTTACCATGGACGACGTCAAACAAACTGGCAACCTGTAGGCAAGTACGGGAAATGAGTAAGTTAAGCTACACGGTGGAGAGTTTGTCGAATGAATTTAACACGGGTAAAAAAACCTAGGGGCACAGCTAATTTGTTATAGAGTTCTATTTCAAAACAGTTTTTCAATATCTTGAACTCTATTCACTTTTTGCAAATTTATAAGCAGAATTTTGTTTAGTACCACGTTATTAGATTTATTCAAGAAGAGAAAGTAGGTACCTTAAAATAGATATAAATAGGCTGTAATGGGATTAAACATTTTGAAGAGTAATTAAGATATTAACATTAGGTCGCGGGTTCGATCCCCGCCCATGACTGACTTTTATGTGATGAGCATAAATGTCAGTCTTGCGTCTGGGTGTTAAATATCGATATATATATTTTAGTTACTATATTACAAGCTTTGCTTAGTTTGGAATTAAATGGCTTTGTGTGAAATTGTGTCCTTATATTAAAAAAAGAATCAAATCCATGAGCTTTTTATTACGTAAATAACATTAGAAAGTCTTATATAATTTCCACATTCTTTAGCTTTTGTGTAAGGTTTGATTGGAATGGTATATCCAGACGTATTAGGTATACATTCTGAACACTAAAAAACAAACATCTATCTTTACAAGAATAGTTAAAGAGCTTGGACTTGTCTAATATAGGGAAGAAACAATAACAGAATAAGACGTAATTTTTGCAAGCAAAAATAATGGAAAAATTATGATAATTACATAACAATGGGTTGTAATTATAACTGTGTTGTTACGTGCTATTTCCTGGTCGTGTTTAGTTTGAGACAATTGTCATTATTATCTTATTAAACTGGTCAATTGTAACGCGAGACACATTATATTGAACACGTTTATTATCGGCCATTATTACCCACAGTATATGTGTAATTACGGTTTTCTATGTCAGTTTATGATCATTCAAGAGTTATTCTGTAGCACGTCGATACACAATATGAATAGAATCGCAATTCATTCAACGCAAAACATAACCTATCAGGGTTTAATAGGGTTTTATTCATAGATAGTATACTAAAGTACACGTAGTGTACCAAGTACAGTACACGTAACCACATGTAAACTCGTTTACTGAACATTAAATTACATTTTAAAAGCTTTGATTTTGCAATTATAGACTGGATTCATTTTGGTCACGATTTACGTAGGTCGATAGCACATTCGAAAAAGTTCTCGTATCTCTCTGTATCTGGTTCTAACACAAGCGTATGAAGTTAGCCATTCTTATATTATACATTTAATTAACATTAAATGAAACCTTGTATTGAGCTGAAACTTTTTGAGGTTGTTGTTGGCACTTGCGTGAAAGTTTCTGACATAGTACGTCAACATACAATAGGTGGCATGCGTGTCGTTTCATCCTATTTCTCTATCGAGTTGCCGATTTATAATATTAAATCTATGGTTTTGTTTAATACTAGCCGTGTGAAGGATAGGACCTCCCACTGGCAACATCTCACAAAAACAGTTACAATTATACAAAATTAATAACGTGTAATTTTAAACCCTTTCCCTTAGGTATATTTTTTGAAAAATCATTTGTTAATGTTACCTACGTTATATTAGAGAACTCCCGTGCAAAATTTAATGCTTCCTAGACCCACTGCACCAGTTTAAGGTTGGCATACTTAATCACTAATCAGTCAGTGTTAGAACTTTATTATGTGTAGATATCGCCGCCGAAGAGTGATAATTCGATACTTAAATAAAATCGATTTGTGAGAAAATGCTGATTTTTTTTTTTGTAAAAGCTACAGTTAGTTTTTACGTATTTCAAATAAAATGTAATGTCGGTGTTTTATATGTTTTTATTGAGACCTCTGCTCGTTAGATTTATGTAAAAAAAGTTTAAAAAGAAGTATGTAATGTATTCCGTTTCTGAGGTATTGAAATTTTGGTGCCGTTACGTGCTTTATTTTTTAGAATACTTTTGAGACGACCTAAGATATCAGAGCATCGATAAGACCAAAGGCCACATCATGCTGTAAAGATTATGACGAATCAATAATGCCAATTTCCATCAAAGTTAAATTATCTAATTTTTCTCTACGGTAGCGATACGTTTTTTTATTTTTAAATAACGGGCTTCTAGAGCTTATTTGATAATCGCACCTGAAAGTTAGGCTTTGAAGATGTCATGACTGAAGTTGATGCAGAAGGTTGTTTTAAAATTTCAAATATCTGGTCGATCGAGCATAGCTCGGTGTCTTCAAAAAAAATCTAGAGAAACTTTGAATATAAATACAAAATTTCATCGACATCGTTGGAGCGTTTCCGAGAAACCAATTACATGTAAATACAAGAATTGCTCACATAACAGTATTAAATTAAACCAATAAAGCTGTTTAGTAAAAAATTTTTTTTTAGTCGGCTGTGAATGGTCTTTGGCTAAATGGACTAGTAATTTATATAATTTTACACACAAAATGAGCCCATGTTTTTTTGGCCAAAGATAATCGTATGTACCCAAAGTATATTAAAACGTAGGTACGTACCTATATATCGAATGCATTAAACATTTGTAATTACTCATAGAGAAGAAAAAATAACGAGAAACGGATAATATATATATTATATTGAATTAAAAACTCGTTCTTTTATATAGTTATCTTGAACGGATACACTATGTCACTTGTAATGGAATTTAAATGTATTTTATTGTCATATACTATAAAAAGTCTTTCCGGTGAGCTACTCTAAAGTATCAAATAATGTACCTACTGATTTATAAAATGACGCTTCAAATATTGGTTTTCTCTGTCATAAGTATAATTAACATTAATATACACATGTCAAATATTTATTATAGAGATGTAGCATAACCTAACTTGGATGTCGATTTTAAGATTATCGATTCTTTATTAGAGCTAAATTTAATTGATAATACGATTATGATTTTTAATCAATTGAGGGGTATGTAATCTGTGGAAATTAAATAACAAAAATAAAGTATAACAACAATTGACATCGTATTTGGGAACATTTTAATTATTGAATGCCTGACGCCAAACAACAAGATTAATTCTTCCAGTCAATATTCTTCGTTGCGTGTTGCTGCAGTCAAAATGTAGGAATTTCATAAATAGCAGCCCAAACCTAGTGGAAGACTGGCTCTCAGCTGCAGCTGCCGGAACACACCTGTTGGTGTTTGGCGACAGATTTTCAACTTGAGGGTGGTAGGTAGCCAGGAGGGCATTAGAAAAAGTCCTACCACCATGCTATGGTTTCATCACGATGTTTTCCTTCACTGTGAGCTCAGGCTCATTGCAGGGATTTGAACTCACGTCGATCGACACGGAGTCCGTTCACGCTACTACTGTGCCAAATAACTAAAATATTTCAATAAAATAAAATTGTTTTTTCAATTAATTTACTACGAGCATTGGACATAACTGATATGTAGTTATATATCATCTGCCAATGTATATGTTCGTTGTCGTACTGATCATTTCAAAATTTCAAATATGTATGTAGCGTAATGTTGAAATTCAGCCTCTTCTCTTCAGTTTTATTGTATCCTATTTATTATACACAAACTACCATTTTCTGAAGAGTACGGGTCATATAATCTATACTATATACAATATACATACTAATATTATAAAGTTCAAGTCAACGAGATTATTTTTTGTGTTTGTTCGAACGCGCTAATCTTTGGAACTACCCGTAAGATTTGAAAAATTCTGTTTAGTTCTCTCACATGGCTTATCGTCTCACCATCTTGGTCTACATCGTCACCTAGATTAGTTTCGATAATTTCTTTGGATTTTACACCATATACACTTCGCCTAAAAGGTAATATTACAATTTCACCACGATAAATAACAATTTATTTACAATATGTAATTATCTTGGGAATATTTATTACATTAATAGTACTGTAAAATTTTAATCTAAATGTATTAAATTAGTTGCGGTAGTCATCAGTAGTAAATTATAATTAGCCGTACTGTGTCATTGACGTTATACGTTGGTTTTTAGTTTACAGAATGTTATTGATGTTACGTGAATAATGAATATATATCGAGCTTCATAATTACGGACCTTGAAATATGAAATAATCAATAATTCTATTTCATTCTTTGCATTCAATTTACATTTTTTGTGTGACTGAATTCCGTTCTTTACGCTGACTATATATGACATATCCGGGCGACCGAGCTGTGCTCGGTGTCTAATAAACAAAAAAGATAAACACCTATCTCGGTAAACTTGGAATGTAAAACATTATCTAAAGGCAAAGTTTCATCGAAATCGTTGGAGCCGTTTCCGATAAACCTATTACATATATATACAAGAATTAGCTCACTTAATATAATAAGATAAGATAAAATATATGCTCATTAAATAATGTTTCTTTAAATAAATACGGAATATTAAAAGTATTTTCCCATATTGGAATTTATAAAGGCTTAATTGAAAATTCAAAACATATTATACACATACTGTAACTTAACGGGAAAAATATAGACCGTGACATTCTAAAGAGAAATGTAGCATTACGTATTATTTTTATTATAGATAGCTACAATAAATTGATATACCTATGGTGCGTTTTTTTATTCCCTCGGTGTAAAATGACATTTCATGTGTTGATAATTTATTGTATTTTTATAATAGTGATGTAAACCCATATGTGATATTATTACCTATTGATAAGTGTTTTTCATAAAACCTTGAAAATTTAATATGTGAAGCTGAATAAGGGATTGTCTCCCTTAGATTCGCATCTCTCGTGGGTCAATCGAAACTTTTTCTCTTCCCCTCTTCTTCTTTAGATTTTTTTTTGCAGTTGTTCGCCATAATATATTCATTTTATAGGTTCATGTATTATGTAATGATAGTAGTAAATGATCGGGTATGTTGGATAATACAAAATATTTAAATTAATCATTAAAAACCCTCAATACACTATTTCAAATAATTGTACCGTAAAATATACGGTAGCACACTACAAAGATAAATGTTACAAGATTATTTTCAAGTTTGACATTAATGATTGTCAATTTACTCCTTGGGATTAAAAAACGCAATTCAGTATTTTGATTTTTTCAATTCAGCCAGTAATTTCAAATTGAAATATTTGAAAAATTTATAACTTTCCGCGTCTATCTGATTAAACATTTTTTCATAAGTTTATTTATATAATGCAATTATGCGATGGAACTCGCATATTTTTCTAATACTGAGTGGACGAGATGACTGGTATATAGATCTATTAAGTTTTATTGTACAAGCTATAAAAAAAAACAATCTATTAGCATGAAATTTGTTATCAATTTTAAAATGTTCACAATTTGCTATTTTGTTATTTAAAAAGTCAATCAACTAATATTAGTACTGGCAAAGACACGAATAGGATTTTTTTTTCTATAAGTGTTTTGCCATAATGTTGTTTTGTATTTATTAAACACGATAAACGATATCATACCGTTTTATTATATGATAAAAATTAACCGTAAAAGACAAGTAAAAAAGTTAATTTATTAATGAAAGTTCACAAGTTAATGTGGTCTGCGAAAACGTATATTTTGTATCCAGAGTTACCTTTCAATTTCATAGAAACAAAAGATTTATGAGAACGTAATGAAGTTTGTCCGCTATGCCTAATAATCGTAGATATATTTGTGTTTCTTATGACTCACTAAAGTGTGAGTAAAATAATTGATTGACCCATAATATAAGAATATTTAATTTTCAATCATACCCTATATCAATAAAAACAATACATTTGTTAAAATTTATTTTATTTACACGTTTATTTCCGTATCAAGAGCACGTTCCCTTTGATGTACCTATTTTCACACCGTGGTCTTTTACGAAATGTTACGCATCAACAGACCGCAACGCCATCTAAGTTTATTTTTAAACATTTTGGTTCCGCTGCCGCTCTCGCGCTCCTAAATAATTCCCGGATCGTGTTTCAACAAACATACAGTTTAATGTTACAAACAAACACACCTTTATACATATTTGGTGAGTTTTTTGTTCGTCACTATGAAACTTAACCGAAACTATGCTTTGGTTTCAGGTTACAATCTGTTTAATGATTGACGTTTATTTCCTAATAAAATTTAAAAGCAACTGCTCTAAATGTATATTAGCAAGTCAGGGGCTTAAAAATATTATGAAGTGAACTACTTATTATAAGAGTACCTATATTAATTACAAATTACTATTTGAGTCGCATAGAATCAAAAGCAACAAAGTTGGTTTGACTTCGTCCGATCCTAACATACAGTTGTGTAGTCTTAGCCCATAAAGCGAAATCAACGTTATTTACGCAAAATAATCAATTCCCCATGGTTTTTTCGAAACGTATACCTCCAAAAAGATATGGAACTTCCTTCGATCGAATCTTACATCAAAACTCTCGCGAGGAGTTATTTCGACAGAGCGTCAAACCATCTGAACCTGTCAGTAGCATCTGCTGCAAATTACACCCGAAGGCAAAACGTATGCCGCGGAACATTTTTACCCTTATGACGAAATCACGTTAGTTAACTCGTCATACCCGTCTGTCTCTTCAAATCAAGCGTGCTTGCGCCCACGCCCGCGAAACCAGCGGCAACTCAAGCCTAGGTCCGTTTCTCCGGCATGGAGCCCTTGAGCCAAGCAGCCGCACGCGCGATATAGTAACACTGCACTCGCAATCACAACAGACACCATTACACTGCACCACCACACCATACGTGCACACCACACAGGAACATAGGTTCTGTAAGGGACCATTTTTTCTTTTTTGGTTAGTTAGACTTAGATCAAATTGCCAAATTACTAAATGCATATACGCATGTTTCGTCCTGCCGGCCAGAAAGTAGGAACATGTATATATGAATAGTTAGATCGAATTTTACGAATAGGGAATTAGATCGCAACTCATTTGCATGAACGGCAACAGCTCAAGCCGGGGTTCGGCCACTTTGGCACCCTTGAGCTTGTTGTCCCGCTTTCGCGCCTGAGTGCCTTCCGCGCTCGCCCCTAAGCCTGGTGAAGCTATCAAAGCGTCTAATCGTCCCAGGGCCCTTAGACTAACAGTATAGTCTGTTCAGTTTTATCAATGGCGAATATTTTACTACTAGCATCAACCAAAGCTAATAGTCAAGTATTCGCCATAAATATCGATGGATACAACTAATACTTTTTCTTGAATTATCGCATTATCGGTCAGACTAAATTTGCCGCTTTTGATTGTATACGACTCATTTGTTCAATCCGTCTTCTGTACAGTGATGTGTTATTAGGTAGCGTAAAATTTTTATACCACCTAGGTAGTTAAACCAACCTTTTGGTTCCGTGATATATTTTTTTTTACGTCTCTTTAATCTCAAATTATTTTTCAATTTTTGAAGTGCAACTTCTTTAGGTACGTTATGGAAGAATTTGTGTAACTCGATGTTACGTTACATGTGATACGTAATGTTCTAAAAAGTCTAGTGTTCATATTCAAAGGAGGTTTAATTCAACCGCGTGTAAATGTTTACACGGATAATTATTTTGTGAAAATTGAAGTGTCTGTTTGTAATGTCAAAATAACAGTTTTTTACTAAATATGAAAGTATGTACGATACCTATAACAAAAACCTATTTTAAAAATTTTTGTGTCTGTCTTTCTTTTTGTTCCGGGTAATCTCCGAAACGGTTGGACCGATTTTCACTGATAGATAGCTGATGATATAGGGAGTAACTTAGGCTACTTTTATTTTAGAAAATGAATTAGGGTTCCGCACAAATAAAAAAAATTGGTCATGGTGAATCAAATCGGGCGCTTAAATGGCTTATGCTGAGTAAATCTATGCATAATTATAGGCATTAAAAAAACCTACAAAAAAGTCCGGGAGAGTATAAATGTATCTTCTAAGGAACATCCACAATAAGCATTTTTGTCTTTAAAATAGCCAGGAGCGGGGGAGCAAAATTCGCGCGGGCATTCTATAGTTCAAGTGAGCGAAGCCACAAGCACAGCTAGTATATACATAAAAACCGACATTAAACTTTGACATTTGTATAATAAGTTTTATTTGGTTATTAAAGAAAATGTAGCGACGTTATTTTTGTCTCTTTATTGTATAATGTTTTTACTTAATGGTTCGTCGCTCTAAAAACATGTTTACCGTGTGTAATAGATACAAATTAAAATAATTATAGCCGACTAGTTTCAAGAACAAACCTAAATAAAATATTAAGGAATATTAATTTTAAATTCAAGAGAGCACAAAGCTGAAGTGTTAAAAGTTATGAAGATATATCGTGTGTCTTATTATGATTTGTAAAAAAGTCTTCTCAAAGGTACACTTGACATTGGTGAAATTGCCTGTATAGGCAGAAAATCTATAATTATAAGAAAACCAAAGATGTTTTTTCCGGAACACCATAATCTTGTCACTGAATCATTATTCAAACATTATTCTCAAGCGTATGGTTACGGGTAAACATAACTCAGTGAACACTTTACCATATAACATTCACGATCATGCGATGTCTCTTCGCAGCTGAAGCGGTTCTAAATACTTCTTCCTCTTGTTCTTTCTAACTTCGCAACTAGTCCTCTTTAATGAAGACAATCCTAACAAGATGGTGGCTCCCTTGTTAGAACTTTCTAGAGATTTTTTGTGGGATCCCAGAATGCACACTCTTAATTCATATTTATAATCCACTTCACATATGCACACAAACCAAATTATATCACGCAAAACGCCACCAATATTACATAATATAAGGTCAAAAACCTAAGTAAATGTATTAACAACAAAAACCACAACATTTCACTTCGAGACTCCGCCAAAAACTCCTTTTAAATACTAAGTGATGTCTGCATCGTTCAGAATACGGACAGCTCGTCGCTGCAACCTATCCAGGGTATCGAGATGATATTAGCCGGAACCATCCCAGAGATGTGCACAATATTCCATGCATGGCCGAACTTGCCAACTGGCCTTTTAAAGCAGGACGCCTAGACTCCTGGATGTTGCGGTGATAACACTTCTAATGTGATCTCTGAGATTGAGGTCATAATGAATATTCATTCCTAGGATACTGACGCCGTCACGCTTTGCGAGTTTGAAATTCTAAAGCGTAGGGAGAGGCTAGATTTTTTAACTCAACCAAGTTTCAATTTTTCCTGTGCAATAAATAAGTGTTAGGTTATATGTTTAATCGATCGTTAATGAGATGTATTTGTTTGTAGGTTCCGTTTCTCTGGCCGCGTGCTGGGCTTGGCGCTCGTGCATGGGTATCTCCTGGAGGCTTGGTTCACGCGGGCGTTGTACCGCGCTTTACTTAGACTACCGCCAGCGTTGGAAGATGTCGATGCGTTAGACGCACAATTCGCCGCCTCTCTGAGATGGTTACAGGTATGTTTTCATACAATAAATATTATCAATTCTACTAATAACCTTTTGAGATTGTTTTAACGAGCTAACTTTTGGAACCTGCCCGTCTTCTTCTCTTCTTTCTTTCACCTGGTTGTTATCCCAATTTATTTGAGGTCAGGGATAAGGACCAATTATCTAAGGAGTAAAAGAAAAAAAAATGATTAAAAACTATCCCGTAGTTTTCCGAACTGGTAGTAGTGTTTTGACGTTCACGATGAGAGTCTAGGTACCTAATAATAGGAAATATACCAAGTCATCATACAAATTTACGCGACGGATTTTTCGCTGTAACAGCGGCACGATTGTGGAATACGTTTCCTATCAACTAGGTTATCCTTTGAGTATTCGCTACGTAGGTTTTACTTGGAGAAGTTGAATATCGCCTAGATTATTTTTTTACATTATGTAAACCTTACCTATACCTTTCTCTTGCTCCCCTGGAAGACTGGTAGAGAATGCTTTTTAGCACTAAGTTCTCTAATTATACTTTTATGTGCAATAAAGAATTAAAAATATTACTTAAATTTACGAAAAACTAAAACGATTTGTTCACAACAAAATTGACTGTAATAAATGAAATTCCAGACGGCGCAGTGTGTCTCGTCGCTGGAACTGACGTTTGCGGTGTCGGAACGTCTGGCGGACGGACGCGTGCTGGAGCGCGAGCTGAAGCCGGGAGGTCGGGAGGTTGCCGTCACCGAGAGGAACAAGAAGGAGTACCTCGAGAGGGTCGTACGGTGGCGCGTCGAGAGAGGCGTCGCCGAGCAGACCGAGTGGCTCGTGCGCGGCTTCCATGAGGTCAGTACATCAAAGAAAGCACTTTCTAATTGCCACCTTGCTAACCCATAAACAAATGACCTATATATGACATCACCCACACATCATACCTGAACGATTTATGTAAATATGACTCACATGATGTAAAGGCCGGGTAACTAAAGGTACAACACATAAGCAGATTACTTTTGAATATGAAACGACGGACTAAATTAGATCTCAGTGCTTGGTAGTATAATTTTATATTTAAATGAGAAACTGCCGATTTCAAATCTATCGAGTGTAGTAAAAACCGCCCCGCCCCATCTCTTTCAGTCCGCTAAACGCACGCTTAGTTAGAAAGAGATAAAGTTAATTTCATAGCAACCGATTGAAACTGAAATCGGTATTTATATGTTTTAATGTATCTTACGCATGCCTAATTGTAATCGATTAATAAAAAACAAAACTATTTTCGCAACATGCTGTACTTATACTAATATGGCGTGCCAACTTTAATTAACCGAGCTATAAATGTAATGTCCAACTAAAATCACGCTTTCACGAAGTAGCTACCATCCTCAAGTTGAAAATTTGTCGCCAAGCACCTATCTGTGTGTTCGGTAGCTGTACTTGAGAATAGGAATTCTCGATTTTTATAGATGTTTTCGAAAGATTGATGATATCGATATTAGGTTCCTTAAAACATCGATGTTTCTATATTTGTGTGTTGTAAATGAAAGACGAGGATCAGTAACGTAATTAACCTTTAGGGTCAGCACTATATAGTTCTACTGCATCACGAGACCTTCTCTTTGGTAAATCATAGAAAATATGCAATGGAAATAGTATTCGTTCTCAGTCTTGATAATATTGAAAAATAATATTAAGCGTCATGGGACGCCCAGCATAATATGTGAAACATTTAAAAAATCATATTTTTATATTATAACTAGCTGTGCCCACGGCTCCGCACGCGTTATCTACAGAATTATTGTTTATAAAGATATTCTAATATTTTTTTACTACCTTTAATTACCATTAAAATATTTTTTTATTTTGTAAATAATTTCAGATAAATAAAATAATTGGACGATGATATTTACACTTTAAATACTTGGTTAGGTAGGTAATTTGTAATTGGTTGTATTTAAAGAGTAAAACAAAATAGAAATGATCGAGCCTTACAGTAGTCGCATATGATGTGTAACATCTGATTTAGTTTAAATCATAGATGTAGTTATTATACTACATCTATGGTTTAAATAGTTTACACATATAAATTAATTTATTTAACAGCACATTTTATGGACAATACTGTAGTTTAAGCGCATAGCTGATGCGTTCTCCTTCTCTATTTCCCTTTCTCTGTCTGGTCACACACTAACACACACTATTGGCTGACAGTACCAACTTCTCGGAAAATGGATTGATACCATCTGAGGGCCAACTCTACCATCGCACGCGCTCATTGGTCGAATAATAAAAATTGCGGGTTCTTCCCCGGCTTCCTGCTACACACTTCCGTCCCTTTTCATGAAATCACTCTCACAGATTGCAGGAAAGCGAGAGAAAAAATGTTACACATCAAAAATTTAATCAAATCTATCCGGTAGTTTTTGCGTGATGCGCGCACACCAACAAATCACTATCATTTTATTCATCAATCACCAATTACATATTTTAATTTTATGAAATTATTTAAAAAATAAAAATATATTTTAACTAGCGGTGTGCCCGCGGCTCCGCACGCGTTTGTTAATACGCAATAATTATTTAAATCCCTTTATTTTTACTTATATTGTTAACAATTCATATGCCGTATCAATTGAAGAGTGGCATGTATTTCCCATGTACAATTTTCATCAAAATCGGTTGAAAACTATTATTCTAATGTACAATTTCTAATGTATTATTAATTCGTATATCCTCACAATTATAGTAGGTGTGATGTATGATTCCCGTCTACAAAATTTGATCAGAATCGGTTGAGAATTGATGAAAATTAAACTTTTTGAATAACTTTTTTTTTTATTCAAGAAGTAATATTGACAATTCTTATAGTCCATTAATTATGTAAATAGTTAGACTTCCCGTGTATAAATTTTCATCAAAATCCGTTCCCAAAAGTGTTATTGAAAATTCTCATTACTTATCATTCATGGAATGACTTATACTTCCCGTGTACATAATTGAATTAACGAAAATATATTTTTATTGATTTTTTTTTTACATTATTCTAGAAGTAATATTGAAATTTCTTATACCCTATCAACTGACCGAAGATATAAGTATCCCGTATACAAAATTTCATAAGAATCAGTCAAGCCGTTTTTGAGTTATATCCGGACATACAAACAGACAGACTGACGGACAAAAAAAAAATTCGCGATCAGTATCGTTCATATAATATGCGTATTACTGTTTGTATAGTGTTTGTTGACTTTATATGCCAATATGAATCTAACACATTGACCGACCCAATAAAACTTCAAAAATAATTAAAATCATACCTTATTGTACTGGCCTCCGGGAAGGTTTTTGGAAAAACGTGAAACCCCTTTTATTCCTTTCTTACCAAAAGCATAAATATGAATGAGTTCTTCGTAACAAACTTTCACCCATGTTTTATTTTCATCACATGAGGAATCCAGATAATTTACAATAGGTATATATATCGCTTAGAATATATAAACTCCCGCGAGCCGCGATTGACAGCGCACGTCATATTCCTATCATAAAATAAAACACTTAATTATGCCGTACTGCGTAGTTAAACAGTTTATATACACTTCAGCCAATCTTAAAAATAATACTGGACTATCATTTGATAGGTAATTATTAGAAATACAATACATTTCTTATTAAGTATAACGATATCAATTAATCAAAAAACCAGATTGACAATCAACAAACTGGTTGGTATGGCAGCCGATGTCATTTCACCATTATCGCGCATGCGCATTTGCTGTTCCCATATTTTCTACCCATAAAGTTTTATTTTCGCTACAAAAAGTACCCTATGTCCTTTCCTAAGGTTCATTGGTATATCCAAAATTCATCAAAATTGGTTAAGCGGTTTAGGCGTGAAAACATAACAGACAGATAGACAGAGTTATTTTCGCATTTATAACATTAGTATGAATTAAGTGAGGTCAAACCTTTTTTGAATAAAATCGGATTGAGTTATGAAACATGTGTCAAAATAAAATGTAATTTAAATCACAAGCACTAAGGAGTATTGATATTAACTTCGAAGCAAATCACCGCCAAAATTACTTTCTACCCATTTTTAACCGCGTTAGGGGATGAATTTCAATAAAATACGATACCTACACGTCTTCCGTCAATTCCGTTAAAAAAGGTTTATGCAAAATTTAAAGTTGATTCGACCAAGAAATCACGTTGTCCCATACAAACTTTGCCCCCCTTAGGGGTTGAATTTCAGAAAATCTTTTCTTATCGGATGCCTACGTCATACAAAGAACACAACCTCCAAGTTTCAGGTCTCTACGATGAGCGGTTTAGGCTGTGCGTTAATTCGTCAAGCATTCAGGACAAAGCATTTTATATGTATAGATGATGTATATTTTTGAAAAGGACGATTTTTCAATCGTTAGATAATTTTACTTGAGGAATAATTTTCAGAAGTTTTGATTCCTCAAACAGAGTTATCTGTTGATTTATATTAACTGATATTCACGAATGACCTATAAGATTATAAAACCACGTATGAAAAACCAACACACACGTAAAGTAGTGAGTGAGAGGTGAAGCGTTCAGTATAAATGTTGTGAGAGCAACGCTAGCCGAATGGCACGTAGCGACGTCCCATCAGAACGCTTTTACTCTCGACCAGATGCACTATTAGCATAAAAAACTGTACAATGAATAGTAACGAGAAACTCAAATGATATTTCGATATATCCAGGTGGTGGACCCTCGATTGGTGGCCGCGTTCGACGCCAGGGAACTGGAGCTAGTGATCGCGGGCGCTCCCGAGCTGGACGTGGCCGACTGGCGCACCAGCACCGAGTACCGCGGCGGGTACCACGACCTGCATCCAGTCATCATTTGGTTCTGGCAAACTATCGACAGGTACCTGTTATAGCTATACTTACATAAATCTGTAGTCAGGTCTGTACGTGTAATATTTTTTCCAAATTTCCCAATAAACATATTATTTAAACGATAGAAAGAAAAAGAAAAATTGTGTCTGTTCGTATGTCCGGATTTAACTGAGAAACGCCGTGACCGATTCTTATGAAATTTTGTACACAGGAAGCTTTTGCCATTAGTAAATAATTAATAGATAAAAAATATTAAATAATACTACTATTACTTTTAGAAATAGTAAAACAAAAAAATATTTATTTTGATGAAGTTTTGTACACGGGAAGTGTAAGTTATTCCATAATTGATGGGCTTTAACTATTTTCAATATTAGTATTAATATTAGAAATCGCAGAAAATAATAATATTTATAAAAATCATGTTCTGTGTCTGATCTAATTTTATTAAACACGGGATTTCTCATTTCAAACACTTCTTAATTCGTAGATTATATTAATTGTCAATAATATGAAAAATAAAATTAGGGGATTTTTAATAACTTGTACTTATATTACACAATATACACAAGGGAAATAAGATAGAGAATAGAAATAAGAAGCTCGAAGCCATATGGACTTTCAGTCGAATGTGTCCACCAATTGGTTTTTTTAACAACTAAAGTAGCAAAAAAGGGTACGGCCCTCCTGATGGTAGCTTACCGGAGTCTATGGACGCTTGCAACACCAGAGGTATCACTAGTGGTTGCCAACTTTGAACCCTCCTTCCCTATTCCATAAAGATTTCTGGAAACCCTACTAAAGGAGCACAGCACAAAGATATTCTTCAAGGATCTTCTGTAGGACCACCTCACCAGCTTAGGCCAGCCATTTAGGGTGGTAGCTAGCCAGGACAGCGTTAGAAAATGCTCTACCACCATGCTATGGTTTCATCACGATGTTGTCCTTAACGAAAAACTCGAAATTGATAATTCCGTACGGTTTCCTGACATCCTATATCGGTAGACCAAGAAATAGTAACATGCTTGGACTACAGAACGTCGGTATTGCGGTGAATCCGCTTCCAATCACGAAGGTCGCCCGCCGGATATTTTAAAGATAAAGCTTATTAGATATTTTTTTGCGGAGACCTAATTGTTTTTCTAAAATAAAAGTAGCCTAAGTTACTCCTTAAAACATCATTTATTTGCCAGTGAAAATCTCGCCAAAATCGTTCCAACCGTTTCGGAGATTACCCGGAGCAGAAATATATTTATTTTTATTAATTATACTAATTTATAGTCATATTCGTTTAGTAAAAAGCTGTTATTTTTACATTACAAACATACACTTCAATTTTATTAATTGTATAGATTATATTGATATATTTAGCTATAATTTTCTTGTATATTTGAAAGTATAGAAGAGGTAAAATCTAGTACTAATGATCCTATTATAAAAAAAAAAAATCATATCAAATTGTTTATGGTAATGAACGCGCACGAAGTCGCAGCGAGTGCTAGTATTAAAATTTTTTTTTTTTATTTCTTGCAGATTTACAAACGAGCAAAGGCTTCGCTTGGTGCAGTTTGTGACGGGTACATCCTCGATCCCGTATGAAGGTTTCTCAGCGTTGCGCGGCTCCACCGGGCCACGGCGGTTCTGCATTGAGCGCTGGGGTCGCGTGGAGTCACTGCCGCGTGCGCATACCTGCTTCAACAGGCTCGACCTACCGCCATACCCTACGCCTCAAATACTATACGAGAAACTGCTGCTGGCTGTTGAAGAAACCAATACTTTCGGCATTGAGTAAACTAAGTCATTTGTTACGTCTACAGTGCTTTGTAGTCGGGCCTGGATTTAATGGAGAACTAAACAGGCTAAAAGACCTGGGGTCCTCCACAAAAAGTTTTTGAATTTTTATTCATAAAAAAAATGACCCACACCCATGTTGATAAAAGGAAAAATATTCACATTCATGTAAATCCTTTTTAAAACATTACACACAATGATAGAGGTTTGCCATGGTGTGCGCATTACACAAAAACTACCGGATAGAATTGATCAATTTTTTTTGTATTACTACTTAGATACTTGATCCTTATCAAAAGAAAAAATATCACAATAACTGCATTCAATAAAAAGAAGTTGTAAGAAACAATAATTTTTGTAAGAAATACGCATTCTTCTATCGTCCATGTGACCGAAGCCACGGTCACAGCTAGTATTCAACGTTATTTGTGTCAGCCACTTTTTCGTTGACCAGGGCCTTAAAACTTATATAAATACGGCCTGTTTGTAGATAAAACAGAAGCAAAAGTGCATCATCTGCGATAGACAATCAGGTCAATGAACATTAATCTACAAGGTTCGAGCCTTAACAGCCGTGTTTACCCTGATCGACCCTGGTGATTGAAATTCGATAAGAATTATCAGAGTTCAGTAAACCCGGGCAATGCATTGAAAATCAAATTGTATGTAAATAATTAACTATCAATAATTTATAAGTATTTGTTATGAATGTAAATAAATAAATCCCAGAAAAGGAATACAGACAAAGATAGATTATAGTTGTAAAATGTAGGTAGATGTGTCTAGATATTTATTATTATAAACCTAATGAGCCACTTATCCTATGAGGTTTGTACTTTATTAATGCTTTTATCGTAAGTCAATATACACTGGCTGTGAAACAGGACTCAAGTCCTGTATTTAGATATTATTACGCTTTTACGTCACTAATATATTATAGTTATAGAATTTCCATGAGCTCTTGATAAATACATTAATTTATTTACCATTATTACTACATATAACAACATGTATAGTTATGGGGATAAACCAGTATTCCATTAAGTATTATGAATTTTGCTCAGAAATTCAATTTTACTGAAAATTGCTAAATCATTATATTATGCTTTTCCCCATAACAGAAGTTTATGTAATAAATTACTATTAATTATAATAAAAATTTACCTTTTCGATTAAGGTGAAGATACTCTATTAATTTACCCAGACTTATAAAATCGAATCTCATCAGTGTGCTGACTGCTGATAGGTTTCATAAATTCAGAAGTTATTAAAATGGCCACAATAACCCTTTACTATGCCTCATTTACATATACCACTTTTCTAATGAGCTCTGTTAAAATACATATAAATAGGAATTTAGCTGTTATATGTTTAGCTGGTCATTTAAATTTGTGTCTAAAGAGAAAATGTATAAATGATGAATATTTAAATTATTGATGTTTTGGTTTAGAATAATATGCCTTTTAGTTGTTTGATAATTTGAAACCTATACAATAAATAAAGCTTAAATATTGCAAGTTGTATGTATTGATTGAGGACAAATCTATCAAAATCTTACAAGAATTTGAATCTCACCATATGAACAGTTTTCACCAGACATAGATTTACTAATGTTTTAGTGAGTTTTTAATTTGTAAGTGATGTTAATTTTGCAAATGATTAAGTTCCTTTACTTTAAGTAATTTTTCACTCAATGGATAGGTATGTCTTAAGTCTTGTTCTGATACAAAACATACAATTCTTAGAAACAAACAACCAAATTTGTAATTAATATGTAAATAAATTATTTATTGTGCTTATGTACCCATTACAATACTAAGTCTATGTTTATTTTGTAAGTTATAATAAGTCTATTGTGTTGAATATTTAACTATTTGTGTATTTGTTTTAACTATCTGTAAATTTAAAATTGTTTTTGTGTGAAAGTGATAAAATGTGTCAATATACAATATTACTTACAGCTGTTGTTTTATTCAAATTTTCCCATGTGGTTACTACTGTTACCTATTTATATCTCAAACCACAATGTGAAACAATAACCACAACTTCCTGGCTAGTTTTTAGCATGTGCAAATACAGTTATTGAATACAATACTGTAGATAACACTCATACCAGAACCCAGGGGGAGGAAATATTTAATCCTTGGTTGTGAAAGGTAATACATAACTGACATGAAAGTAATGAAGAAAAATATCACACACATACAAAATGTTTATTTTTCAAGTTCGTGTAACAACAAAAATCAACCTTGTTATTTAAGACCTTATCTTTAAAACATATAACTATTTACAGTTCCCGAAGTCTGCATTTGTCCAACACAAACTCATGATATAAAATGCAACAAGGGTTATTAATTTCCTCACAAAATACTACACTAACTTGTGACAGAGTTAATTTGTTTTCAGCATGTCACAGTCTGCAAGTTCAAAAATTTTAAACCTTGATACCTCAATCAAATTAAATCATAAGCTGTGATTACAATATGATAAAGCTACTGTTATGATAGATCCATATAAGTTATTGTAGCAGTAAATTGAATATTGAAACTTATAATTATCCTCCCCCTATAATGAATCTATATGACATGTGAGCACAAACATAATTGTCTCCGTGTCATAACAGTTGTAAAGCTAACCTCGAATATTGAAAACTAAAGTAAGCAACATCAAAATCAACTAAACTGCCGTGTAATATAATACACTCTCATGTAAATATTTTGTATATTTACTTCAAAAATAACGGTAGATACAATATTTCATTTGTAACTCTATCATAATTTCAAAAGGGAGAAGATTGATGGCTCACTGCAAGTCTAGCTGAGAGAGGGGAAATCCTTGCTGTCGTCCACCTTTGGAGGTGCTGCACTCAAGCGAAGTACTGGACGCTCCTCAGGCTGGGGCTCCTCGCGAGTTCCTCGGCCACGTCCGCGCCCACGGCCTCTTCCGCGGCCGCCCGTTCCACCGCGACGCGCTTGATCATTGAATGTGAACTCGATTCCCAGTACACGCTTTTGACGGCCCACGCGCTGCGGATAGTCCGACAGGTCGTACTCGTCGTCGCTGTCGTCGTCTTCTCCGCGTTCCTGCGCTTTCTTACGCTCGAGCACCACCAGGTTCTTCCACTGGCTGAGGTCCTCGCCTTCACCGGCCTTTCGCAAATTGTAGTTCGGCATTGTTCGCTGTGCGTTTCGGAGTGCTTTATACTCGTCCAGAGTGAGTTCCCGGGGCTCTTCCTCGGCGGGTGCAGCACGCTCCGGTTCCGGTTGCTGGCCATCCCCAGCGCCTGCCTCTGGGGCCTTCTCTTCAGTGGTTTCACCTTCAGAGCCTGTCTTGTTAAGTTCATCGATTTCGTCTTTAAGTGTTCCCCAGTTGTGTGGGCCAGCCCCCTCGCGCTTATCCACGGGCTTCACGCCAGTTTTGTCCGAACCAGACCTGCGGTCGAACTCACGTTTACCTCGATTGTCATACGCCGGCCGTGGCCCGCGAGGGACACTTTCGCGAGGTTCACGAGGCGGCCTTGGTCCGCGACGCTCAGTGCCCTCCGGATTATCGTTAAAGTTGCGGCGCTCGAAATTAGGCCGGCGATCACTAAACTCACGTCTTGGTGGCCTCGCGACCCCTTCCTTGTTCTCGACGGTGCCGTTTTGCGGCCGATCCTCCCGGCGGCGCGGAGGCGGACGTTCACTGTTGCGATCGTTCGGTCGCACGGGTCCCTTACTCTTTTGTTGCTCACCAGTTTTGTTCTCTTGAGACTTCACATTTTGCGTCTCTTTAATTCCCTTTCGGACTGGAGCGGTGCCTCCTTTAGTCGGTTTGATTTCGGGCTTGCCCTTGTTTTCCTTCTCGGCCTCTTTGGTCTTCTTTTTCAGCTCTTTCGCCTGCTCTCGCGCTTTTATCGCATCAAGAGGATCGGACTCGTCGTCCAAGAAAAGAGCGTATCTGTTATCTACTCCCACACCGTAGGAATTCTCCATTGTGATCCTCTTGATGATTTAATCACACAAAAACTAGATGTTATTGGATTATTATCACGCACTTTAGTAAGGCGACATTTTGTACAATTTTATTGATTTCATTTAATATGGCCGACCAACGAAACGCACCGATACGCCATATGACGAAAGGAATAGAGAAAAGATTAAAAATGGCGGAATAGGGATGAATCGATAAAATTGAGTACTTGTTAGCGGTGGATGAAATGAGATAAATGAATATAATCATTCAATGAAGAAGATATTTCGAACTAACTCGATATTAGCCACTAGTAAATACTAAAATTAGTAGATATTTCGATGATGAGTGATAATTTATAATTGAATTACAATTAATAATTACCTACTAATGCTAGGTTACTAATATTAGTTATTACTAATTTGATAGAGTTTTATAAGTATTACGACTGAACGTTTTTTTTTTAGTTTATTGGTTTAAATTTTCTTGTAAAGAACATCGTTTACAACTGCATGACCGCTTTTCTTAGCTTCCCATTACTTTTTTAATAAGTGCATATCTCAATTCAGTCATCAATTCATCATTAATAATCGCCAAACTCTGAATATACAAGAAGGGCTCGATTATAAATGATCATTCATAATCGTAATCCGATAATGAATGATAACTCATCATCGAATTAGCAAAATTAAGTAAATAATTCATAATTGAATATCTTGATTATGTAAATCATTCATAATCACCCACCTCTTCTAGTAATTATGTGGCATCGAACCTCTTCATACGTTACTAGTACTTTTCTAATACATCAAACCAACATTTGATACTGAGTACCGATTCGAATGAAAACAGTGTTATCAAAAAGTATCAATACTTAAAAGTGGTATCCAATGTGGAACGATACTATGTTTCAATACCTAAATGAGTTGAGTTTTATACTGAAGTATATCAAAGCAAGAGCAAACACAAGCCCCGTTCAAGGATTTAAGAAGTATAAATTTGCCACCAACTCACAAGAATTGAAAGTTTGAAATGGTATCAAATGAGATTTTAATATTTTGATTCGATAGCCAAATGAGAACTTGGTATTATTGAAAGGACGAAATTGATTCATCCCTAAGCAGGGCAAGTACAATCCAAATTCAATAATTTAACATTTTAATAAAAATTGATTCGAAAACTCACAAAGATTAACACTTAGAATTGGTATCGAATCTTGTATCGATACCTCATTGAAAACTTGTTAGCAATAAGAACAGAATCGATTCATCCCCATGGCAAAATACTTACCTTTCCTGTCTATGGATCGCTGAAGTTGACATTCTCGAACTATCGATATTAATAAAATTTGTGAATAATTTTATACTGTAGTATGTAGTAAGTTTACCCGAAGTTTAAGAAATAATATCATAGAAAAAGACGTAATAATAACTATAAAATAAAATTATATTATACAATAAGTACATATAATATAATAATTTTCTAGGTATATGTAAATTTAATTTGAAATTTAACCATCACTTTTTGATTTTATGCATGCTGTGATTGGCTGTAATTAGTTGTTCATTAAGCTTATTACTTATTTGCTATTTTTTATGTAATTTTAATTACTTTTGTTAATCCAAAATAAATAAATATAGGCACTAATGTGATGAATGCTACTATCGAAATATTTAATAAATAATCATAGACGTATTTATACGTTGTTAATTGTTTAATACCCGGTAATAAGGTACGTTAACTTAATATGAGATAACCAATATATTTCATACTAGCTGACGCTCGCAACTTCGTCTGCGTCACCTATCAGAGAGAGGATTAGAGAGAGTGGGACGTAGGCAGAGACAAATAACAAGTGTCGTAGGCACTTACAATACAATTTATACGTGCCGCCCGTCTCCCAAATCATTCCGCTAAAATGCTCGCGCGGTACTTGATTATTGTTTTGCTTCGGAGTTATTTTAAAACTGTGATATCTCCTAAGATATTTATTGAAATTCAAAATTAAATATTTGTGATGAATAACGTATTTATTAACATAAGTATTAAAATACCATGTTTATAAAAACACCTTCGCAAATAATGCATTATTTAAGAACAAATTTTATTAATATAAAAAAGGTTATATTGCGTCAACCTTAAAAGATACTTTTTTTAAAACTTTATAAGAGAAACAATTCCATCACACATCACTGTTGCGTAACATTAACCATTCACGCAGCGCACGCAATGGAAACTTTTAAAAGGAATAAATTTTCCCCGTTTTTGCAACATTTTTCATTGATGCTCCGCTCCTATTGATCATAGCGTGACGTTATATAGCCTATAGCCTTCCTCGATAAATGGGCTGTCCAACACTAAAATAATTTTTCCATTCCAACTAGTACTTTTGAGAATAGGGCGTTCAACCAAAGAATCAAACAAACTCTTCAGCTTTATAATATTAGAATAGATATTAAGTGATCAATTATTGTTTATACATAAAGTATGGATTTTTGAGATAAGAAAGTAAGGGTAGGTAGCTTAACCGTTGAAGCTACAAGAAAACTTTCTGGGGATTGTACTTAAATGGCTCTAACGATGTGGATGAAATTTTGTGTCTAAATAATGTTGTACATTGTAAGACAGTATTGCTTTATTGTAAGACACCGAGAGAAGCTAATCGTTATGATATTATAGGCTAATTGTTTGTACATCCATAGTTAATTTCGATGTACCTAAAGTTTAATTTCTTAAATATAACATGTAAAATTGATGTAATTAAATTTATGGTACCATAATTAACAGTTAGTTCAATTTAATTATTCAAATTTTGCGTCGGTTATGAAGAAGCACTTAGATATTCTTTTGCATGTCTAACACTATACATATACGAAATTATATAAGTTTTAAATTTGAAAATGAATTGATGTTTGCTAAACAAGGCAATGTAACGAAACTGTGTCAACAATGCCACGAGACTTCCAACATAATATGAGAAATTAGAATATTACAAAATGTATCATTGTTTATTTTCTTATTTATCAATTTTTACAAGACGTCATTAGCGTTATCTAATTTTGTGAACAAACAAATAGTAGAAACATGTTACTTTTTCGAACATGCCGATTTTGGGGTTGATGGGCATGGAGAGCATGGTTTTTTACTCCCAACGGCGCCTAAGCATGTCTCCATTAACAATCCGCACACTAAATAAGGATCGCAATCTCCCGCCGGTCTTCTGTCTTCCATAAAACCTTTATCTTTCTCTTTAATGCCTCTTTGAAGACGAATAGACGCTTTTCGATTAGCTATGCCCCATGAAAATTTATCGTATGGAGAAGTTTCAAATTTTCCAGATAGCCTCATTCTGTTCGTCGCTTCATCGTTACCATACTTTTGCATGTGTGTCTTATGATTGGTTTCTAGCTTTTTTATACATTCTTCAATGTACTTATATCCTCCATCGGAACGCATTTTATTGGTACTAAAATTATGATGCATTCCTATACCGGGATGCAAATGACCCATAGGCTTAGGATGATATGTAATTCCAACTCCGTAATCTTCAGCTACCCTTGCCATAATATATCGTGAAATCCAAAGATCATCGGGTCCTTTTATGCCAAGTGAAGTTCCTATCTGCCACTCCCAAGAACCAAACATTACTTCAGCGTTTGTACCTTCGAAATCAAGGCCAGCATAAAGGCATGCTTTCGCGTGTGATTCGACTATATCTCTTCCTACTACATTTTTTGCTCCTACACCACAGTAAGAGTATTGGTATTTCACTGCTGGAAAACCTCCACCTTTAGGCCAACCCAGTCCCCAACTATCCATGTCAACCATCGTATATTCTTGTTCTAATCCAAACCAAGGCTCTTCTGAAGCATGAAAATCGCACAAATCATTACAATATTTTCTATGGTTTGTAGGAGCCGGTTTCCCATCGCCTTGATAAACTTCACATAAAATCAACACGTGTGGTTCACACCGAAATGGATCCCTGTATACAGCGACCGGTTTCAGATTTGTATCAGAATTATCAGTTGACGCTTGCCCTGTAGAACTGCCGTCGAATGCCCATGAAGGAGCTTGCTCAACACAATAAGGTGCACAGTTAAGAACTCTATCTTTACTTCTCATATTTATTCCTGAGCCATCAATCCATACGTATGTAGCTAATATTTTGTTACAGGGGTTTGGGAGCCTCATGTATCTATCCATTACTTTTTTACCCATTATGTGATTGATAGAATGTTTTAACAAATTTCTTTTAAGTATTAGAACTGCACAATTATTTCGACGTAAATTCTTAATACATTTTAATATAATTTCCATTTTTTTTTTGTATAAAAAGTATAAAATATCACAATTATTTATGAAGGTTTTTGTAAGCATATATAATTTAGGTTCAAATAAACATTTCTGATATGTTTTTCACTGATGAAAATATTTTTGAAAGCAAAATAGAGCTTTAATAGTTGTAAACTGCCAGTATTTGGATAAAAGACAATTGACCGGTTTCATACTACATATTAAATTCTTTGATTATATACACATGAATCAAAGATGATATCATTGACATAGAATAGGAAATGTATTTTATCAAAAGATACATTGATGTACAATAATATTAAGTATGTAACTAATATTTTACAAAGTAAAAAGCAATTTATATAAAATTAATAGTTAAAAAATATTTTAAATACATCATTTTAAGCACGTTTCCGCCAAGAGAGCACAAACTTTATAAGGATCACAATCACCAGCTGGTCGTCGATCTTCCAAAAACCCCTTTCTTGCTACAACAACGCTCCTTTGAAGTCGTACTGAAGCACTCCGGTCCGCAACTCCCCATCGACAAGATTCATACGGGGCTGTTTCAAATTTACCGGTTAATCTCTTTTTATTTTCAATGCCATTACCAAGCCCATAATTTTTAATGTGATCTTCATGTTTATCACACAATAATTTACATACTCGTTCAATTTCTGTTATCCCTTCATCATTTCTCATTTTGTTTGTACTAAAATTATGATGACATCCTATTCCGGGTTGATATTTACCCATAGGTTTGGGATGATAACTAATAACAACTCCAAACTGTTCTGCTATTCTACCTAATAAAAATCTTCCCATCCATAAATCATCAACTGCTTTAACACCTAATGTAGTTCCAACTTGAAATTCCCACGATCCTTTCATAACTTCCGCATTAGAACCTTCATAGTCCATACCCGAATATAGGCATGCTCTGGTGTGGCACTCAGCTATTTCTCTCCCTGCAACGTGTTCTCCTATGCCACAATATGAGTATTTAGACTTTATTACTGGATATCCCCTACTCTTAGGCCAACCTAAAGGCCAGAAGTCAGTATCAAACATTGTATATTCTTGTTCTATTCCAAACCATGGCTCTTGATCTGATAACTCACTTAATACTTTTGCACAATGAGCCCTATTATTTGTCTGAGTAGGATTTCCATCATCGTGATATGTCTCGCAAAGTACAATAACGTGGGGACTTTTTCGAAATGGATCTCTGTAAATCGCTGAAGGGATAAGTAACATGTCGGAATCATTTGTTTTTGCTTGACCTGTAGAACTTCCGTCAAATGACCATTTAGGTACCATACTTATTTCACAAGGTTCTTTATCCAAAATACGGTCTTTACAACGCAATTTTATACCACTTCCGTCGATCCAAACGTACGTGGCTAACACTTTATTTTCAGGTAAATGTAATTTTAAATAATGTTTAAAATAGGTATTTATAGGCGTATCTAATTTTGTTGTACCACAATTAAAACTGTCTTGACTAATGTTTTTAGTTATTTTTTTTACTCCAGTAAATAATTTTGTCAGGAAATATTTTTGCCCACTCCTCAAGATAAACATTTTCTAAAATAACTTAAATATTTTTTAAATATATAAACAAATATATTACGTAACAAAATTCAAGATAGTTGTAGTTAATATAACATAAACCGTTCTATCTAGGTGGTTATGAAATATTTTCAAATTTGTAGTAAGCCAGGTTTTCTTAAGAATTGAAACCCAATTACTTACCAACATTTTTTCGTTTTATAATACATAGCCTGTATTGCTTTATCATTAGGTGGTGTAGAAGTACTAATATATTATATTCAACGATGAAGATTTATACATTAATACTGACTCTTACCGACTGTCGAAAAAACTAATGGCATATTTACGTTACTTTTTGTATGTACATATTTTGTTTTCTATAGATATAAAAAAAGTTAAACAAAATGTAACTACAATTACATCTAAGTATATCTAATAACAAAGATATTGTTAAAATAAAGTAATAAGTAATCAATATAACTATCACTCTGAATAGAAAAATCCATGAAGACTTTCTTCTTCTTCTTCTTCCTAACTTGGCCACTAGTCCTCTTTAATGAAGACCATTACTGCCAATAACAAGTGAAAATGTGTCCTTTCTTATGACGATTTCAGTATCCTAACAAAATAGTGGCTCCCTTGTTAGATCTTTTTATGGAGTTTTTGTGGGATCTCAGAATGCGTGCTCTTAGTTTATATTTATAATCCACTTCATACATTCGCAAAAGCTAAACTATATCACGCAAAATGCCACCAATATTACATGATATAGGGTAAAAAACCTAAGTAAATGAATAAAAAATAAAAAACCACAACATGTCACTTCAAGATCCCGCCAAAAAAACCCATGAAGACTAATTAATCTTAAGGCATATGCTACTATGCTTTTTCCTTAATCTTTATGAGAAATAGTATAGTACCAGATAGATACTTTGAAATTAATACTTTTTATTAGTGTATAAATCGTCAAAAATCAAATACGCTAGGTTAAATCTTATTTTATATTTAAGCCATAAACCAAATTTTTTTTTTGCAAGAAACTGAATTTCTTTTGTTAAAAGCATATGGTAACTAAAATTTATAGTCGATATACCGAATACCTAACGTGACTATTTATTTTTTTACTCAAAAAAGGACATCGGTTTAAAAACGTCAGACGGTAAAAAAACCTTTCCGGTCCGAGGGCCACCGTCAGGTACAAAGTTACTAATATAAATTACTGAGTTACTAATAAAAAAAGTAAAATGTTATTTAAAAATCAGTTAGTCCAATCCTAATAAACACGTCAATGTAAGTTTTATTAATGTTTATATTATACAAAATACCTTAAACTATCGAACTACTGATCGCGCGCCTATTTCGCGAGACCATCCTGAGGGGCCCTGCCTAAAGTACAATTTTTTGCAATTTGGCGGTTGCCTGAGAAACAGTTATAGAACTGGCCGAGCCTACGCTCGTCTGTTCGAATCTTGACACTCGCATGTACACACTGGTACTCATTAATTTTAAGTATGAACTATTTTAGTATCAATATACTATGTTTGTTTGTATACGTACTATGGTTTTCTTTATGTACTGAATTTAATACCTAAGGTTCATTCGATATTTCCGGAATATCCCTAAAATTTGTAGGTAATTTTTTGTTGTAAAGAGACGTCTTTTCTTTGTTTTTTTCCACTTGACATATTCGTCTAGACTCTAGAAAAAATGCCTATTTTCAGCAATGTTATTTAGATAAGTAGAATCAAAAATTGGTTGCCTGTAAAGTCGGTATACGGGCGAAAGTTTTACGTGACAACGACTTTATGTCTGTCTCTCTCGCTCTTATGCGGGCTAACCATGCCCGAGTGGAAGGGACGCGTGCCTCTCACTCGCTCTCTTTGTGAGCGCATAACGTGAGCGGAGCGTAACGCAGTTTCTTGAAGTGTCACCCGGCAAACCAATTTATAAGACGTTGTCACGTCAAAAACCGGAATTTTCTTCGTGATCTCTTTTAGGAAAAACGGTATTTTTATTGTATATATCAATATTTTTTCGAGGTGGCTTCGGAATTTTCGTAAAATTTTATCTTGTCTCACGAATTATGGAAAGGACAACAAGGGAGGTGTAAATAGATAAATCCAAACCATGGACCATTTGTAGTTTGTAAACCTTAGTTAATTGTGATCTTGTTTGACTGAGCTGGGTGGTAAATAAAACAGGGTGATTAAATAGGTAGGTACTGCGTGTAGACAAAGTAACTGACATTAATACTTCTGTTAATTTTGTTCAATATCACAATATGTAAAGAAGTGCTGGTTATTTAACGCATAAAAAGGATAAAAATGCGTTTTTTAAACAATAACTATGAAAATGCATTGCTTTTGTGATCAAAATGTTACTATTTGTTCAGTCCTTGGTAACTTTGTGCTATCTGGCACTGGCAACACTGGGCTTGCACCGCTTGTGTACGATTCGATATGCCTCAATCCGTTGTTCTGGCAATCCACGCTCTCAACGTCGCTTCAAAATTTGACTTGAGCGGCAGGCAGCGCTCTGATCGCTGATGACGGTTGGTGGTTTTTGGTCGATTTGTGTCGCCATATTAATATTGCTATCCCTTACAAACATATTTATTATTAAGGCATAAGACCAGGACTCAGTATTAAAGCCAAAACAAAACGTCATCCGGCCGCCATTTAATTCGTACTTCAGTCCATTGCTAACCTTATCACGTTGGGGTCCTTTGGGGTCCCTTGAGAGTGTTATCTTTCGAATGTAATAATATAAAAAATTGCTACGAGAGGTGCAGGCATTTAATTTTATGTTATAGTTATAGTATTTGTAATGTTAATAAAATAAATATTTCTGACATTAACTTAATTTTTTTAAATTATTGCAATTTTTTTTTTTTTTTTGCAATCCTAACAAATATTCTTATATCTTATTTTTAGTGTAGGTTTACAAAATAAATGAAACACATATCAGTTTAAAGTGTTTATTTATCAGTTAAATCAGTTCATAAAGAATAGAAAAACTATAGTTTTATATATAGGTACTATAC
The DNA here is from genome assembly GCA_033032175.1 of Saturnia japonica. Classification (NCBI taxonomy): domain Eukaryota; kingdom Metazoa; phylum Arthropoda; class Insecta; order Lepidoptera; family Saturniidae; genus Saturnia; species Saturnia japonica. Next base: position 3,622,450 of record CM065306.1, on the reverse strand, counting down.
AAAATTACTGCTAAATAAGTAAATTATTGCACGCCCGCGGACTTTAGCGTTTGCGCGGGAATACCCCCTGCCGCTTGAGCGTTTTCTCCAAAATGGCGCCTACCGCTTCTAAGGCAGAGATAATTTCCTCATAATATTTGCGCGGTTTTGGAAAACGGGACAATTTTGCGTGCCGGGAGAATTTTTGAGGACAACGGGACAGATAACCGGAAAAAGGGTCGGTCCTTTTCAAAACGGGTCGTTTGGTCACGTTAGGCATAACGTAAGAATAATTGTTATTTATCTCTGTTATGAGTTATATTCTGTTCTGTGGTTCAAACCAGAGATAAAGTTCAAACCAGGTTCAAACCATGGAGACGGAAGTAATTTTTAACGGGCTTAGTCTGTGGTTCAAACTCTTCAAAATCTTAAAGGAGTAGAATAACAGGAGAGTTGGTCCTGGTTATTGGTCTATGGTTGGTCCCTATAATAATCTATGAGTAGGTCTATGGTCCTCTGGTTATTGGTCTATGGTCTATGGTATGAGAGTAATACATAGGAAATTGTCAGAACGATGCGATAAATTTCTTTTTTTTTCTTAATTTAAGTACGTAACTAATTGGTGAATTTCAGGGCCTAAGAGTTCCTTTTTTTATACGTTTGCGTCGCTGATATACCGTTTAGTTTCAGTTTTATATTTCCAGGTTTAAAAATAGTAAAAAGTAAACTACATTTATAGTCTCATGAAAACTTGGGATGGAAACGTAATTATCAGATTCGATTCAAAATAAATTTATATTTCCGATAAAAAAGTACTTTTAAATTCCTTGTTTATGTTAGCCTATTTATAGATGAATACATTGAATGTATTTTAGTTGAATAATCCATGTTAAACAGCCCGCAATAGAGCTATTACTTTTGTATAAAACATGATTTTAAACCTTATTATGAAAAGTTGTACCTGGCTGTATCACGTGTATCTTCGTGTAAATTAAATGTAGTAAAAGTACGTTATAACTTAACATGTGGAAAATAATTTTTATAAATCAGGTTTAGGTAGACATAATACTATAATGTTTGAATGTGAAGGATTGGTGGCAATCCTTGGAGAAGAAGATACATGTCAAGGGCCATATCAATACGGGTTGACAAGAAAAATGTTCATGTTTTTTCTTAATATTATTTATGTAACAAATACAATTTTTTATTGAAGCTACAAAATTCCTTCACTTTAAAAAAAATAAACAAATGAGAGTTATAGTGCTATTTGCAAAAATAAATTGGAAGTATTTATAATAACATGTATATTTCATCACCAAAAACATCATGTTCCAGTGTGAAATTTGTATTATGAGTAAAATATATTCTTTCAGATTGAAGGCGAATGCTGCATTTCTGTGCAACTATGAAGTGATGCAGATTCTACAAGAGCTTAAGGACAATACACAAAAGAAGCACAAGAGAGAGGCATCTCTGGCTACAGTTACATATGAGGTATGTATTGTAAATTATGTAACTTGTATATTTTTGTGTGTTTGATACATTTTGAATGATCAATATATGTGAAGAGTGAGGTGTCTCTGATTTGATAGGAGCTATCTCAAAATAAAAAATCAAATCAAAATAATCTTTATTCAATTTAGGCCCTAAAAAGGCACTTATGAATGTCAAAACACTACTGCTGGTTCGGAAAATATCCCAGACATCGAGAAGAACCGGTAAGAAACTCGATCAGGTTTATCTCTTTTTTTTTTGTTAACTGTACATCATCATCATCATCATCATTTCAGCCGCAGGACATCCACTGCTGAACATAGGCCTCCCCCATAGATCTCCAGAGCGACCGATCTTGTGCAGCCTGCACCCAACGGCTCCCAGCGACCTTTATTATGTCGTCGTTCCATCTAGTGGGGGGCCGTCCTACGCTGCGCTTTCCGGTGCGTGGTCTCCACTCGAGAACCTTTCTGCCCCAACGGCCGTCAGTTCTCCGAACTATGTGCCCCGCCCACTGCCACTTCAACTTGCTAATCCTTTTGGCTATGTCGGTTTCCTTAGTTTGTCTACGGATCTCCTCATTTCTGATTTGATCCCGTAGAGAAACACCAAGCATAGCCCTCTCCATAGCTCGCTGAGCGACCTTGAGCTTTCTTATGAGGCCCACAGTGAGCGACCACGTCTCTGTGCCGTATGTCATCACTGGCAACACACACTGGTCAAAGACTTTCGTCTTGAGGCACTGAGGTATTTTGGACGAGAAGACGTCGCGCAGTTTCCCGAACGCTGCCCAGCCGAGTTGGATTCGTCGACTGACCTCTTTTTCAAAGTTGGACCTACCTAACTGGACTGTTTGTCCCAGGTAGACATATTCTTCAACAACTTCTAGACAAGAGTTCCCAACTGATACTGGGGTGGGCACCACATGGACATTCGACATGATTTTCGTCTTGTCTATGTTCATTTTAAGGCCCACCTGTTGAGAAACTTTGTCGAGGCCATCGAGCATTGTGCCAAGATCTTCCAGCGATTCTGCCATGACTACGATGTCGTCAGCAAATCGAAGGTGAGTGATGTACTCGCCATTGACATTGATGCCGAGTCCTTGCCATTCCAGGAGCTTGACTTGCTTGTTAACTGTACAAATGTTACAAATATAACAGGTACAATAATAATATATTAGTGGATGCACAGAGAGGGAGTCACTTCCAGACATCACTATCATTCACATAATGATCCACCCTATAATAATCTTTTGACAGTAAAACCCGCTTGACATGGTCCTTGAACTTGTTGTCAGGTAAATCAGTAATGTGCTTCGGGATCTTGTTATAGAACCTAACACTATTACTTAAAAAACTTTTATTAGTCTTACTAAGTCTAAAACACGGTACGACTAATTTATCTTTATTTCTAGTATTTACATTGTGCTGATCTTTGACAAAATCCAGCTTGTCTACATTTTTACGGACATACATTAAGTTATCAAAGATGTATTGGGAGGGCAAAGTTAAAATACTAAATTCCTGGAACTTGTTCTTTAGTGATTCATGGGGTCTCATATTGTAAATTGCTCGAACTGCCTGCTTTTGTAATATAAATATGGTATCTACCTCAGCTGCTGAACCCCACAGCAAAATACCGTAAGACATTAAGCTATGAAAGTAAGCGAAGTAGACTAACCTAGCGGTGGCAATATCTATTAACTGGTGAATTTTGTGTACTCTCCCTTTCTGGTTATACTTTTGATAATGATGTTGAAATAATATTGCATCATTATGAGTCATATGTAGAAATGTATGTATATAACAATTAAAAAACCTATTTACAATAATCTTTTTCTACTACTAAACTAATATTGATATTATGCCTTACTACTATTTTATAGGCAGCCTACTTAATTATTTTCTAATCATCACATTATTTCACTTAAGTCACACTTACCTCAGTGGAATAGGCTTCACTTAAATTTCTTGATAGTCCTTTCTTTAATTATTGTACACTATTCCCAACCACACCTTTACTTAAAAATATTATGCCATCTCTTCTTTGGTATTGAATCCTTTCATCTGATCTGATGCATGTTGATTACAAGTTGATATAAATAAGAAGCCTTTGACAAGTTTGTGTTATCTGTGATTACATATTATGTTGCAAAGACGTGGTCGTTAATTATGGGCCTTATAAGAAAGTTCCAGGTCTCTCAAAGGGCAAGGACTTTCTCTCCATGATTGAATTAGAAATGAGGAGTGCCACAGGAGAACCAAAATCACCGACATAGCTCTAAGAATAGCTAGACTTGTGACAATGGGTGGGGCACATAGCTCATAGAATTAATGGCTGATGAGGCTGAAGATTTTTCGAGTGGAGGCCATTTACTGGAAGACAGCATGGGCAGACCCACCACAATGTGGTCTGAAGACCTGGTAAGGTTGCAGGAAGCCACTGGATGCAAGCTGTGCAGAACAAGTAATTGTGGTGGTCAATAGGGCTTCCTGCAACCTTCATCAAGTCTTCTGTTTGTTTATTTATTATAATTAATTTGATTGTAAAATTTGCTTATTATTATATTATTGTGTGTATCTTTTGGATATAAAATAACATGATAAAAAATTCAGTTAACAGTGATAAATTACTGGAAAATACAGTAAACTAAGTTTTCAATTTCTTTTTCAGACTGTACATTATTTACAAGAGACAGAATGTAAAAATCAGACCAAGGAGGCTATAGAGAAATTTTTAGAAGCAATGAAACCTTTCAAACTTACTAAGATCGAGAAACTGATGATGGTCAATACACCACCAAGAACAGAAGTTGAAATTCAATTGGTAAGTTAAGTTTAAGAAATAATGTTTTTTTGTGTTCATAGTTTTTTTTAAACAAAACTTTAATTTACTTACATTCATTCCTTTATAAAATCTTACTATACATATAAATAAACTAATTGCCCTTTGCTCATGGGCGCAAAAATGTACCTTAGTTTGTTGCAGGGGTAATATTTTATTGCTGAGACTTCAAAAGTTATAATTAATCTTTTGTATTACCCACAATTATATTGTTATTGTATTCTATCGCACTGCCCATGGCTTTGCTCCTTTGGAAGGTAGAAGAACGCGTAATGCTTATAAAAATTGTAGTTTCTTAAAACTTTCATTACTTTTTATTGTATGAAGATATTGTGATATTTTTTTATAAGGACCAATTATATGAGGAGTAAAATAAAAAACAAAGTTCAAAATCTATTCAGTAGTTTTATGCATGATGCACATACAATGGCAAACTTCAATCATATTATTTATATAGATTATACAATCGAACTCCTTCTTGCTGGTTAATGCTTCTAGTTTTTTATTTATTTTAGTTTCACTGCAGTTGATTTTATGACATTGGGATGTTAGTTTTAACTTATTACTGGCAAGGTTTACAAAACATAGTTATTGAATGCACTTTTAATACCATTTCAAGTTGAATTAATTATGGTTATATGGTTAAGTTAAGTAAGTTTTATTTTCCCATTCTTTACATTTTTGATAAAGTTATAATTTTCCAAAAATTACCAAATGTCACAAAAACAATTAAAATTTTTTTGAAGTGAAAACTTCTTTAATACTGTTGTTTTTATAGTTTTTTTTAATCATTATAGGCTTAGCGTTGTGGCCACAATCTCACCTGATCTAAAGTGATGATGTGGCCCAGGATGGTAGCACGCTAAGCCTAGTGAAGACTGGTTCTCAAGTGCAGCTGCCGGAACATACCTAGATTTTCAATTTGAGGGTGGTAGCTAGCCAGGCTAGAAAAAGCACTACCATGATCCATGTGGAGTCCGTACATGCTACCAACTGATCCATCATTGCTTATCATTGTTGATCCGTGAGAATTTAAGCACGTTATAGATTGTAAACTATCTAAAAACTGCCATTTTAGTTAAGCAGATAGCGCCTGCTACATGTTTGTTGAATAGGTTTTCATTAGGAATGCAATTAACAGATAGACCATTCCTAAGAATAGTTTTTTAATCAATGCTTAATGCAAACATTCAGTTTATATTTGTCAATTTATAGTCAATATAGTAGTAATAGAGAACATATCATTAGGTCCTTCCTTACATATGAAATTAGCGTTTTGTAGTACTGACCACTTTGATCTGAAATATCTCCTCTTTGATTAAGAATTCCAAATTCAAATTTATAAATTCATTTAGCTGGTACATTTGGGTTTTGAAAACAGTCATTTATTTGTTTTTTCATTCATTTGTATATTTACGAGTATGTGTTCTACCGTGGCACCAGTGCTTCAGAAACAGCTCGAAGGATTAATGATGTGTTCGGCGCTGGTGTCGCAAAAGAAAGCACGGTACGTTTTTGGTTTCAACGTTTTCGTTCTGGAAATTTCGACCTTGAGAGGCTATTGTGGAAGCGAATCCATCACAAAGTACTTCAGAGATAGCTGCAGGCTTCTGGGTAAGTGATAAAACTGTATTAATCTACTTGAAGCAAATTGAGAAAGTAAAAAAAACCTGAACGATGGTACCTCATGAATTGAGTGAATCGAACTTGCAAACACGCATCGACTGCTGTGTTACTATGCTCAATAGACACAATAATGAAGGGATTTTAAATCGAATCATTACTTGTGATGAAAAGTGGATACTGTATGATAAATGGAAGCGCTCGCCGCAATGGCTGAACCCTGGAGACCTTGCCAAATCCTACCCTAAACGAAAATTGACTCTGAAAAAATTACTTGCGAGTGTTTGGTGGACTAGCGCCGGTGTCGTTCACTACAGCTTTCTAAAATCTGGCCAAACGATTACGGCAGATATTTATTGTCAGCAACTGCAAACCATGAAGGAAGAACTAGCTGCTAAACAACCAAGATTGGTCAATCGCTCTAGGCCACTGCTGCTTCACGACAACGCAAGACCACACACTGCACAATAAACAACCACTAAGTTAGAAAAGCTACAATTAGAATGTCTGCGACATCTACCGTACTCCCCGGACCTTGCTCCAACAGATTACCATTTTTTCCGAAAGTTGGACAACTTCTTACAAGAAAAAAAAAATCAACTTCGATGCGGCAGTCCAAACCGCCTTCAAAGAGTTTATTGATTCTCGCCCCCATGGTTCTTTTAGCAAAGGGATCAATTAACTACCTATGAGATGGCAAAAGTGCATAGATAACAATGGTGCATACTTTGATTAATTAAAAATATTTTACAAAAAAATAATTGACTTTATATTCCTCCCGTACAAAACGCCAATTTCATATGTAAGGACCTAATATTAAGCTTTTTATTGATGTTTGAATTATTAACCATGATGATAGGGTTACTAAAAAAAAAAAACATGGAGAAATAATATTTTAGAGAGATATTGTAATTAAAGCATATAAAGTTGTGTATGGTTACTAATTTTTTAATATGTTTATTTCTAGATTGTTCAAGAAAGTGAGGAGAGGCTGTCTGAAGAAGAAGTTAGAAATATTATTGCTATTGTTAATGAATTCCTGCCAGCGGTTGAGAATATATGAAATTAATGAATTGTAGTGATAATTGTTATGATGATATTGTGTATCCTCATTATCGGTATTATAAAATATTCTGTCACTATGCAAAAAGTATATACTGTTTATGCATAAATTGTTCAATGTTACTGGGTTGTATACTTTCATATAATTCTCATTGTAATTTTACTTACCATAGCCATAATTGTTTGTTTTTTAATCGTAGTTCGATATGTTATTTGTTAACTATATATAAAAAAATCTTGTGTGTGTCTGTTGGTCTACACTTCTGATAGACTTCTTATACAACTGCGCTCATATTCATATAATTGTTTTATTGAGACGATGGTACATAGCTATATTAGGATCCGATAGGTGGCGTTGTGATTAACTTCTTAATTATCGGAATGAGCAGAACAATATATTTAAAAAAAAAAAATTATAGGTTTGCCTACAATCTCACCTGATCTTAGGCCCACGCTAAGCCTAGTAGGTGACTGGCTCTCGAGTGCAGCTGCCGGAACGCATGTATAGGTGCTTGGCGGCAGACATTCAACTTGAGGGTGGTAGCTAGCCAGGCGGGCGTTAGTTTCCCTTCACTGAAAGCTCGGGCTCATTGCAGAGATACGAACCATCCACTGATGTCGACACCGATATTCTGTTCAAGTCAATATTGAAGCAACTATATCTGTGGTTCGACAATTACAAACACTCGCTCAGTGGTCGTTCCTACAAGTAGATATAAAATATATTTTTAATTGTCAAGGAAGCGTTTTTATAATATATATATATATATATATATATATATATATATATATATATATATACATAGTATTGTTATTATGACGTAGACATCCGCTAAGAACGGATTTTTGAAACTTCAACCCCAACAGGGTTTGAAATTTTGATTGTATTTTTTACACGGGTGTAACCGTGGGGCACAGCTAGTTATGTATAGTACCAGCCTGCGTTTGTCCCACTGTTGGGCAAACGCGAGGGTAGGCACGTCCTTAATCACCACATCAGATCACATTTCCCAGTTAAGGAAGTACCACAAGAACATTTAAAAGGCGTTCAGGTTTCCTCACGATGTTTTCCTTCATCGTCAGCCGATAGTGTTACCAATTTGAATCTGTAAATTCTCGCGAATTGTCAAAAATTCGTTGGTACAATATATGTACCAGGGCTCGAATTATAAATAATTATATAATATTGTAATATAATAATTATTTTTGTTAATTACATAATGAAAGTTATTGAACCTTATTTTGTTAAAGATAACATGGATTTATCTTTTGAAAAATTAATAAAATATTCACTTATTTGACTGTGGTTTTTTTTTTACGAAATTTACTTTTATTTATCAGCAATTCGTTTAAGATTATTCTTATTATTAGTTGTTTGTATTTCAGTTTGTTTGTTTTTGTCTATCACATTAAGTGTCTGGAAATTTATAGAAAGAATTATTTACCGTTTAAAAAGAGTGAATAGCGTAACACCAACTATTGTAAATTAAAGAATCCAATATTCTAATCATTCCATATCTACCTACTGCCACAGAATATAATAATGCTGTGCATAATAAAATTTCAACAGTTTAATTAGAACGTCATGAAGGGTTATCATCATTATATTAATACGTGAAGCAAAAACTTTCTACCCATTTTTAAGCGTATTGCGTGCGCGGAAGACAGATTTGGCATGGTTAAAGTTTACATGGAGGAGTGCAGAAAGCTAAAATTTATCTATAATATCTGTTACACTGTCTGTCTGTGTATCTGTTAAATTAAATAAATTAATAGGTACTGCGAATCCTAAACTGACCAATGCCATTGAACTTATGACATTGTCACGAAATGAAAAGTGACAGCAAGTGATATAATATTCATTGTTTAGGTTAATACTGCAAATGTCTAACAGAAAATAGTCTGATTAAAAAGTCACTGGTCGAAGTAGTTTTTTCTGTACTCTACCTATGAGTATTAATAACAAACTTTGGTTGTATAAGTTTTTTTTTTTTTTTTTGTGAACTTCTGTGCAGACTTTGGAAATATATTTTCTAATTCCCATTTGTATTCGGTTGTCTAGAGACAATATTCATTAAAGGCCTAAGTTTGACTCTTTGATTTGACTACTCACTACAACCATAGAAAGGCCTAGCTAAAGCTGCACATCTTAACTAGAATTTTGTTATTTAAGTAATAAAAGACTCTTTGTCAAGTCAACTGATTGATTGACCTCCGAAAAATTCTGCTGACGACCATAATAACCATCATAGTTTATCCACTACTGGTTTACTGTCATAAGACGATAAACTGTTTCTACACTTTATTCCTTTTCTAATTCATTTGAAAATATAAATAGACATTTTGTTCTCAAATTTTACTTCTAAAATTATTCAAGAGATGTCACTTCATTTTCAGTCTTAAAACTTATGTCTATTTATTTCGTTCAATAGTTTGCTATTATTTTTTGTATGTCTTTAAATAAATATTGGGAATTATTTTCCTGGAAACGGCTCCAACGGTTTGGAAGAAACTTTGTATGTAGATAATATTTTACATTCTTAGTTTACCTAGATAGGTGTATTATTATTTCTATTTTATAAGAATTCAGATATTTTTAGTTAAATAAAAAATAAAATATATATATATATGAATAGTAATTTTAGAAGTAGACTAGTGACATCTATTTCCGAGTATGTAAAAGCGTTAAGTTAAAGCTTACGAAAAATTGAGTTTAACGACATCTATTAGCAGATAAAAGTACTTCTAAGTTATGTTCCGTTGACCTTGCTTTGCAACTTTCAAACTTAGAACGTTGGAACAACGACATTCGCCAGAATCATAATTTGAATAGCATGGTATCGGCTGGCGGACAAAGGATCGCTTACCGCAGTCGCAGTCAAACGGCAGAAACGTGTACGGCGAAGTGCGGTCGACTCGTTGTGTCGATGCGCTGTTGTTGCGCCGCGCTTGTCAATTTTTAGTTTTCTCGAAACGCGTGTGTAAACAAACAAATTATTTCTTCTCATTACCATTTATGATGAAGTGATACAAATGTTTGTCTATTAGCTGTGTTCGTACAAAGTGGAAGGTTTTGAATGTATCCGTAACCGCTTCTCGCAATGACAAGGGAGAGCACTCGGTTACCTTTTGAGAAACTGGAGGCAATAAAATGTTTCACGTGGTCTAATTGATGCATCTTTTTTTAATAAAAAAATAAGTGTATACGTTGATTTAAGTACTACTGTGAATTGTTTAGTGACGTTGTACAAGTTTAACCGTCGTTTCGACTCGGTCGTTAGTCGTCTACACGTTGTTGAAAATGAGTGTGCTAAATGGTTTGAGTAAGGCCGACTTCAAGACGGCGAGCGATGGCCTACTGGAGCTGCCCGAGGAACGGCTCCGGAGTATCATGCGCTCCGAGCCCATCACTTCCGTCTACCATGTAGAACAGACACCCTTCGCAAGGTCAGTCCTCTCGTTATTATGACAATGTAATCACATGTTATCTGTCAAAAGTCTAACGACCTTTAGTTTTTTTTTTGCGTTGTACAGATAAATTATACCATATTTGATTAAGCAACAAATTAAATAATTCATGTATATAAAACTACATCTCTTTCATACAGGAAAAACCCTACATTGTGTCACTCATGCCTCTATTGTAATACCTATAATTATATAATTTATAATATAGTTTCAAATATTCTGCCTATCGTTATGTAATCGAATTTTTACTTTTTAAAGCTTGAAGCATTATGTTAATTTCAGGGCCAACTGAATAAAAATAATGTTGTCACTTCACATGTCACAATTTGGAAAATAGCATTGCTGAATAAAAATAGCCTCTGATACATGTAGAAAATATTATTTTTAGTGTTATTATAAAATAACATGGTTACAATGTTTATCATTGTGTTCTAAATAAAGATGACTGATGATTGCAGAGGTACCTGATAAAAGTAGATAAGATTTCTTTTGCTTACAAAAAATATTTTTATATCTAAAACATGGTATCTAATAAAGTATGATATTCAATTTTCTTAATACACTGTTGAGGTAACTTCTTTCTGATACATTATAATGAAATTTTATGATTAAAGGATATATGTTTAAATTTGTTTGACAATCACAGATAAGTAAGAAGAATAGATCTTTTTTTTATTGGCTTGTTTGACTACAACTATGCCAGTGAAAGGTCAAAAAGTATAATGTTATAACAATACAATAATGGTTTTTAAATACTAGGTGTATTTATAAACAGATTTTCTAATTAATGGTGATAGCTAACCAGATTAAGTAGTCATAGTACATAGTGTATTTTCACCATGTACTGTTATAAATATAGTTTCAATTTACTTTTAATTGAAATACCTTTAACTCAGTTATTTTTGTATACCTATTCCATTGAAGTACTTTTCCTTACCATATGCCCTCATATCTTAACTTTTGAACTATAATAAATAATTAAATAATTATGATGTTCGTGTCATATTTCTGATTTTTCAATGTTCTATATATCTATTATCACACTGTATCCCATGCACGAAAGTACGAAAAGTGGTGCTCCAAGAGACACTGATCAAACCGTCTGTCATAGACATATGGGCCAACGAGGATCCTTGCTGTAGTTGGCAAAGTTTAATATTTCTATTTTATATTTTGTAGCAACATTTTAGAATTAGATTGATGACAAATTCTTTAAATTATTCTTTTGTGCAAAAAGTACTTTTAATATTAAACAAGTAATGTAGGTATAGTTTTTCTTGAATGTCTGTAAGCATGACTAGCTGCACTAAAATATCTTCTATATTCTTCTTCTTGTTTTGGTGCAGCAAAAAGCACATGCACATGTCAATGTTTTTAAAGCCTTTGTAAAATTTTCTATTAAATATACAAAGTGGTGTCTTTGGACAAGATAGTGACTCCCTTGTCAGAACTGTAGGGAGTTTTAGTGACATCTCAAAATGGATGTTTCCACTTTATATTTATAATTCACATCACTTATGAACAACAACCAAACTATATAACACAAAATGCCACCATTATTACATAATATAGGGTCAAAAACCTAAGCTAATTAATTAAAAATAAAAACCACAACATAACACTTCAAGATCCTGCCTAAAACTTCCAATATCTATGAACGTTAAAAGTGTAAAAATAATAAATTGAAAAGTTTTGGTATTGCGCAGTTTTTGCTACAAACTTGCAGCATATTGTTACAAGGTCGCTGACTGAAGTCTCTCTATCGGTCGTTATAAACTAATCGCAGTTTTTTGTTTGACGGTTGCTATTTCCCGAGCTCCCCTCGCGTTGCCGACCGCGACCGTACGGAGCGGGTTCAAAGCGAGTCCAACCAGTTTGTGAAACGAATCCGTTCCCCATTAATACAAAGAGTTTATACCGTGATTTTTTTTATTTCCGCAAGTTTAGGCTTAATTGTATTCGTTTTTATAAGTTCTTGCATGATTCGTTGATTAAAATGAATTTATAGTCAATTACTATTTGCAATTCTTATTTATATTGATTGCTTTGCAATTATTATCGCACAAAACTACATAATATACCTAATCGTGATTTTTTTAAACAATTTATGAATGTTATTTGTCTCACTCATACAGCACAGTTCTTATTTTTATATTATTTTTGAGTATATGGTTTATTTTATTACGTAATTTTTTATCCAGCAATTAATCCTTTCGGTTGAAGACTACAGCTATCTTAGTGTGGAGCTATTCTATTGGTGTGTCTAAGTGTGTTGTTACATCATGTAGCGGTCCAAAACAGACGCTCAATTATTCTTTAGTAAATTTACAAAAAGTATTAAATAATCTTTTTTGTGTTAACTCGAAAGCAACATTCGATGCCTTTTTTTCATTTCACTTGATTTATTTATTCTTGATAATCAAACTAATAAAAAAAACACGAGCCTTATTGTATTATGTATATCATTGCTGTGTAAATTGACGAATCTTAATCCAATTTATTGCGTTTATGTACTTTGTTTCTTGCGTCATTTGTATATACGAATAACTATCTGTATTAATCTAGTTAATAGGTAGGTACTTACGTTATCAAAACGATAATGCTCATTTCTTTTATTCCACTCGATTCTATGAAATCATTAATTATTAAGGATGGATTCAAGTCACATGTCGTTATTGATACTAAGTAGTTAGTGCAAATTAGTGTATCATATCGAATTGGGTGACTGAGTTCACTTTAACCAAATATCGTGGTCGTGTACCGTGTACCGTGGTACACCCGTACACGTTATCGCTTAGCCATTATTAGCTATATATTATGTACTTCTTACTATTACTTATTTGCAACGTGTTTCTATAACTAACTTTGCAAATGTCTCGTGGATAGAAGATTTTTATAATCTTCACAAGTTCACACAAAGAAATAACGCAAGTTTCTTCGTTAAAATAAAAACCACTACATTACAAATTAAAATCCCGCTAAAATTCCCTTAGTAATATTTTTTATTGATAAAAAAGACATTAATTGCTAACGTATATTAATCTTTGGTCACCGCCGCGTAATCATTAATCTGTGATTGCTAATTATTTGCTTCTTGATATAATATTTTTATTAAACTGAATTTTATTGATATAAATAAATATTTATTTTAGCAATATTCCATTTACATAGCTACCTATTAATTGGCCGTTGACTTTTATAAACATTTCTTGAGTTTGATAATTATAAATCGAGTGGTAAAATCTATATCTACGAATAAAATTTTAGAACGTAAATTTATATTATCCTGTATTAATATTTCGATGATTCTATAATAATAAAAAAATAAGTACCTACCTATATACATTTCTTATTATTTCGACGAGTCTCTCATTATTTTTTAACAGTGAAATCCTCTTGATGTTTATTACTATCTTTATCAAGTGCCAATTGTTTTCATATTCTGTTGTTTGTTCGTATGTAGTACGACGTATGTACGATGAATCATCAAATGTTGATGCTTTAGTAAAATCACAGATGTATTCTGTGGTACAATCAATGATATTGTAGATACGGCATTAACGCTCTTTATATGCAGTCGTGTATGGTAGGTAATCTTTTAGTTCACTTTCGACTTTTTTGACAACAGAGTTTCCGCCTTACGCTGTGATTTACTATCAAAGACATAGCATTCAACATGGTGATAACAAAATTTGTACCATTTTCAAATTGCTTTTAGTGAGAGTATATTTATAAAGACGAAAGGATAAAGACTATTTATAAAACGTCATTGGGTAAAAACTATATTTGAACTTTTTTGTTCCAAGCCGAAGAGAAACAATATACGCTTTTGTTTCACTTTACTACATTTGTTCTTCTTGGAATTAACTTTTTCAAACAAAACATCTCCGATATTGTAAATGCTAAAGTTCGCGTGGATTCAATAAAACTAGAACATTTATTGATTTCTTCAACTTTTTTGTTCCAAGCCGAAGAGCAACAATATATGCTTTTGTTTCACTTTACTACATTTGTTTTTCTTGGAATTAACTATTTCAAACAAAACATCTCCAATATTGTAAATGCTAAAGTTCGCGTGGATTCAATAAAACCAGAACATTTATTGATTGCTTGAACTTTTTTGTTCCAAGCCGAAGAGCAACAATATATGCTTTTGTTTCACTTTATTACATTTGTTCTTCTTGGAATTAACTATTTCAAACAAAACATCTCCAATATTGTAAATGCTAAATAAAGTTCACGTGGATTCAATAAAACCAGAACATTTATTGATAGCCTATTTTTAAATAGCCTTTTGACGATATTTTCTATGCCATGATGGTGGAAAACAAACATGCGGTCACTGCAGCTTATGAACGTTTGCAACACCAGAAGCACCACATGCGCGGAAGGAAATTCCTCTGAAACCGGACTGTCCGCGACCATTTAGGTTCCAAAGTATGAGAAAGAACTCCCAGCTGAGGTCAATAATAATGTCATATAAATATAAGTTACATGAATATATATAGGTACCAATAACTTTAAACTAATATACTATAAGCTATACTGCATTGTTACGTTATTTTTTAGCATCATGTATCAACATTAAAGTATTCCTTACAAAATAAAAATAAAAATAGTCGTTATAACTCGTTTGGAGTAAAAAGCTTTGGTCGATCCTAAATCGGATGTGCGACTTCTTTCTATTTTCACGTGAATGACCATATAAAACCTGTGTTAGATAATTCAAGCGATTAGACCGCCGCGGTGCCGCGATGAGAGCATTTTTTTTACGTGTAATTAAAGTTAAGTGTATCAGTAATAGCCTGAGGTTATTTGGTTCGGTTACACCTAGTTTAAGTGAAATTGTACATCAGAAAGAGCCGCGGTCAGGGCTGGTTAACTCTTGAGTAAATCTAAGGAATCGCGTAGCAGTAGGCAGTGGTTTATTATTGACAATCTGTGTGTGCGGCGTGGCGTAGCCCCGGGCCAAGCAGGGTCGGGCGTCTCGTTTCCCGGGAGCCAGTCGCGACTCGCGCGGTGATAGCAGTTTTTGCTCGTCCGGCGACGCCGGCGTGGCGTGGCGCTGCGCCGCGCTATCGAGATGTAATCTTGGACTTTCTACAGCTGAGCGGTCGGTCGTCGAAGCGGTTTCACTTTCATGCGGCGGCGGAATGCGGTCGGACCTCCGACCCGCGCCCGCCGTGTCACCGACGACTCTCCTCCCTGCCCTACCGCAGTCCTTAATACTCCTTCGCGGTTACATCCATCGTGTTTAGAGAAAACATTATCGATGACCAGTTAGTTTAGTTACCTGTGTTCCGAACACAATCAGTCGGAAGTTTTATTTCGATGCTGTGTAACCGACGCTATGCAGTGGCACTGAACCCGCGGGATGCCGGCGCCGGTCGGCATGCTATACGCACTAATATCTTATCCGTGTCATTAATGCGAAATGCCAGGCGTTTGGCAGCGGTATCGTTGGCCCCAGCGGCAGCGTTCCGATGCGAGCGCTCTCTGGCGGCCGATGCACTGCTGGGCCGCGCCGGCTAAATTCGGGAGCGTTGCATCACGCATCACTTTCGGCTTCGTTTGTCACGCGGCTATTTTGGATCGAGTGTCGATTATTAGAACGCCGTTTTTAGCAGTGGCAACCCGTTCTGTTACTGGTTCCTACTACACCGGCACGGTGACTAATACGCGAGACGGTCAGGAAACTCGATTAATTATTTCACTAGGAGCGTGACCCCGCATTTTTGATTCAAATAAGACGAGCGACGACGATGGTTAAGAGAGGACACGATAAAGCTAGAAGCGTTTTTCAAAGTCAACGGTGAGCAAGCATGCGCTCTCGTCCGTGTGCTGCAGTAATCTCAAGTTTGCGGAACGTAACTCGATCCGTATGCAGCGCTATGCGACCGAGGCCGCACAACATATTAACTACTAATGGCTCAAACACATTCATTTTCCCATATAAAACTCTGCTCGTTTAATGTCCTCGTTTTTATTCTTTTCGTAGCGTATATTTGTTTGATTCTCAGTTAAAAAACACAGTGAGTGAACTACAAGTGGCAACGTCGACTATCTTCTTTCGTCACGCTCTGCAGCCGTTCGGGAATGAACGTCGGTCACCCTCGGTCTCGGTTTGCAAGGCCGTTTATTATATTCACCTGCTCTGGGAGCTGCCAGCCGATTGTGCAAGTACGTGGCAGTCGGTGGTGTTGGCACCGGCGCACGTGGGCGACCCGCTCCGCTCGAGAACAATCGAGGCTCTCATTCAAATCACCCGTTGGTATGCGGGTTCTTGATATCATTACAAAACCGTGTGTAACTATGGGCCAATGTCAACACGGCTCCCGTGTTGCTTCTAGATTATAGCTGTGGTAATGCGTTCGAGAATTCCATCGTTCATTCGTGTGGGCGACTAGATTTTCCGTTTAGTTGGGTTGTTCGAATAATGCGACACTCGGTTGGACGGCTACGCAGCGAAAGTCTGACCGACCTTCGTCATCTAGATATGGACGGCAACGGCTATCTGATCTGGAAGTACTTGGTAACTAGTCGACTACGAATCGCACGTACCATCACTGTGTTAACAAACACATTGTTAACGCAAAGCGAAATAGTGTTTCGCAAAATTTACCCATGTGAAATAACTAATATATGTAATACAAAAGTTAGTCATATTTATTTAGTATTATTGTATTTAACGCAATACATAAGTATTTAGGGCGGCATATACGCACGTAATTTTTTTTGTTACATAAGTTTTGTGCGTGAGCACGTGGGAAGACATTTACTGCGCGTGGTTATAAATATATTACACGGCATGTCACACTGTAGGCATATTAATAATACACGAATACTTATAAATAGAATTGTAGTTTGTCGATTGCATTCAATTTACTTATTAATTAAATATTTTTTTTGTAAGCAAAATGGCAATCCAAAACTGACAGTGATTTTTTGTCAATTCGGTATACTTAACTCAAAAATTACCTTTTTATATTAAAGTAGCACGGCAAAGTAATAGATAGCACTGTGCCTCATGTTAAGCACAGTACAATCCCAAAAAACAGTGGCGGCCGTAGAGAGATCGGCAATCCATCGACAATCGTCGCTGACATGCCTTGCGGCAAGCCTCCCGACAGCTGGATATTTTTATATTGGCTTTTATAACACAAGTGACCCAGCAATTACTTGAAAATATTCTATTATCATGAAATTTACACGAGTTTACAAAATAATATTAGGAACAATTTGGTATAACGATTGTTACTCTTTTTTCAAAGCAGAACTAATTTTGTGATGATTAATTAATTATGCTTGGACAGTGCAACCATGTTTTAGTACTTCAAGATTTTCATTATCAGTCTTTATCTGTCCACAACTGGATATAGGTCTTTCCTAAGAATCTCGACTGGGCCTGATTTGTCGTCCTCCGCGTCTGTTTCATTTCAGCCACCTTGTCCTGCTCTCCACTTCTTCTTCTTAACTTGGCAACTAGTCCTCTTTAATGAAGATAATGACGGCCATTATCAAGTGAATAAAGTTTCCAGTCTTATGTCAATTTCAGCTTCCCAACAAGATGGTGGCTCCCTTGTTAGAATGTTCTAGGGACTTTTTGTGGGATCTCAGAATGCATGCTTTCAGTTTATATTTACAATCCACTGTACTTATGCACAAAAACCAAACTATATCACGCAAAACGCCACCAATATTACATAACATAGGGTCAAAAACGTAAATAAAAAGTAAATGAACTAAAAATAAGAACCAAATGTCACTTCAAGATCTCGCCAAAAACGCCAATTCACCACTTCATCTTGCAGGAGCGACGGCCTGTAAGATAGAGCTACTCCAATCAAATTTTGCTATATAAAATTTGTTTTAGGGTTGTTTATAAATATTAGTATTTTTATTTAACCCGAAAAGTAGACTATGTATGTAACCATAAACGGCCAGAGTTGGTGATACAAGCTCTATATTGTAGAACCCATACAAGTTATTAATATGATGTCTAGTTTGTTTGTTATTTAAAATGTTGAACTAATATTTGCGTTGAGTATTTTCTATTTGAAAGAGTTCGCGTGAAATCGTAAGTACCAGTTGTCAAAGATCCTTAGGGATCGCGCATCATCACATTTTATTTTCAAGATATAAATTGATTTAAAGCAAGAACACTGACAATAATTTAACTAAAAGCAAATTCGGAGTTTTTTGCGGAAGTAAGCAAAGTTCTGGTTTTGATTTTTTTTATTATTTTGGTGGTGTTTTACTGAAATTGTTGGATCAGGAAGCACAAATCTAGTTAAGTTAGAAAGAATCTAATTTTGCTTTTCGGGGTGGCGTCATGGAATCCCATTTGGTATTTGTAACAAACTTCAATGAAGAGGATTTGTTAACAAATTAAGAGTGACAAGAATCAAGATCTTTTGTAAGCCGAACGATATTTGTTATCTGGATTCGTGTGTGTCGCTAATTTTAGAATAAGTCGGATTGTAACGTTGACAAAGTTGCCTTGTTCTTCTATATCTAGTCCAAGATTCATCGTACCTCTGTACTCGTATGGAATGCGGGCGTTTATCGCGTTGCTAGTAAAAATACCGTGTTACAATATAATATAAAGTCAAAGTTTACTTTGTATGTGGGACAGTGAGCTGGATTAACTCCTATGAATCAGATCCGTGAGTGTTATTATGAGTTTCAATTATGTAATTCTTTATGTTGGCCTGGGCTTTCCCACTCCGAGAAATTTTAACGACCTTAATAACAATCTACTCATCGTTGTCGGAATGTTTTTTTTTGTTTTATCAATATTTATATAATTGATTTTAGTTTTACCAGTTGATATCATGTTGATTATTTCCGTACAAGGCGTGAATAGGTTGATAAGTTGACTTGCATCAAATTTCAAAATTATTGAAAATTAGCTTCTGACCTAAATGAATAAGGCTTACTTATTTTTGGAACAGTGCACTAGTAATGTATTTTTGCAGAAAAGAATGCATTTTTTACTTGTTCACGTTTTGAACGGATCTAATTTACCTAGAAGTAATTTTCTGTCTTGATTAACGATAATTGCAATTGACAATATATAGCTTAGTCTTCTTTAAAATTATTATTATTTATTTTTGTTGTTAAAATTGACATTTCTAAGTACTTTACCTAAAGTAAAGATTATCTGCCGCGCGCATTTTAATATGTTATACGCCATATTGTAATTTAATAAATAAAGATATCGAATTATTGATAATTTGCTATATAAATAATCTCGATTTGGTAATGCGATTTTCTCTTTTCATGACTCGTGCGTATTATGTATGGTCGCAGTGCGTTTTTCCGTTTGTATTCTATCATTGCAAATTCAATATCCAACGGAAGTAAAATTACCAACCGTCTTGTAAGAACCATGGAGTCCTGTTTCAAAAAGAATACAGTACTACGTAAGATCCTGTTTCTAGAACCCTGGAAGTGGCGGCGTTCTGCGATGATTGCGATACATTGATATTGTCCCATTATACTCGTTGACTATGTATGTCATTAAACAAAAAAAAAAAAAAAACTATGGTAATACTTTGTTGTTCTCGTTTTTAATTGTTAAGGCTCTTGAATATACGTCTTTTAAGCCTAACTTACTTCGTTCTTTAACTATTCTTGTTATCTTTAAATATAGTTTTAACAAGATCGCTTGACAAAATTGTCTAGGGAGTTTTTGTAGCAATTTAAAATGCATGTCCCTAGTTATTATTTATAATCCACTTCACTTGTGCACAATATCCAATCTATGTCACGTAAAATATCACGAAAATTACCCAATACAGTAACCAATGCATTAATTGAACTACATTACATTACATTATGAACTGTATAATAAACATCACTACATGGCAGATCAAGAACCCACAAAAAATTCCTCTGGTAATGCTTTGTTTCAGTTTATTCTTTTAATCTCATCTATAGCTATGTTTAAAGTCATTTCTATGGCTTTTAGCATGGAACCGATGTTTATATCTATATTTTCCTAAAGCTAAATACCAGAGTGGCAACCCTAGATTCGAGCCTTCGCTGGACCAATATTGACGGTTCGGTTACATTGTTTGCAAGCTTTATGGATGCGGTTCGCCCTCACCAGTGTTTACGCTTAGCGCCATAACCTTCAAGTGAGTTCAGTGACTCCATTGAACACATCTAGCTAGAGCCCCGTCTTTAATTGTAAGTTTCCGGTGTATTTCTATCCGGGACTTACACGGTCACGTTCCTTTGTATCCTCTCTACAACATACGAAAAAAAAAAGAAATTATTCATAATGCTATTGTAAGTCGTGAAGCGGTTTTAATATGAGTGTACTTAAGCGAAAATGTTTTGTGTCCGATTCGATGCTATATCGCTTTTTACCCAACGGACATAATTTAAATCTATAGAATAATAGATATTATCGACCAATTTACTTTTAATTGTTTCTTTGTAATGCCTATCATTTATATCCATTAGATTTGTCACCATGCACAAGGTACGTTACGCAGAAAAATGTAACGATTTTAGTTAACGTTTTTATAAATTTTACCCGTCATAAAATTTCCATACCGGGCTCCTTATATGAAAATCTTCTTTTTCCTAACTTGGCGACTAGTTCTCTTTAATGAAGAGAATTACTGCCAATATCAAGTGAATAAAGTGTATCACGCCAATATTACATAATATAGCGTCAAAAACCTAACATAATGAATTAAAAATAGAAACCACAACATGTCACTTCAAGATCCCTCCAAAAACTCCCTTTATCAGTTTCATCCAACAAGCTTTTTTAGTTAAATGGATAGATAGATAAAATAGCGTCCGGTTCTTAGATAACATTTATGTCGCTGATGATGGATCAGATGAGCGTCGAGTATAGGCCGTAACCGGCGGTGTTATACGAACATTCCAGAAGGATTTATGGCGCGTCGAGTGGCGCTGCGTAAATATAATTACCGTAGCTATTTATCAGCACGGTGGAAGGGCGCTCACTATCGTCGCAGTAAATCTGGCTAGGTACTGACGTCTCAATCCGGTGAAGAGTTGGAATGTAATAGGAAGGCTGGGTTGCGTTGGCTCGAGTACTCTAACACATCTATTTCCATCTATTGCATAGGTGACATAAACATCTATCTAATCGTTTCAGATTCGTAATTCCATTTTTGTTCTACTCCTCCTTCGTATTTAGGGACATGTGTTTATACACAATATAGAATATTTTCTAATGTTCAAAGTTAAACAAAACACTAACTAGATGGTGGCTTCCTTGTTAAAACTGTTTAGGGAGTCTTTGTGGCAACTTAAAATTCATGCTCCTAGGTATTGTTTACAATCCACTTCCTCTGTGCACAATAACCTAACTACATCGCGTTAAAAGCCACCAAAATAATATAACACTAGCTGAGCCCGCTGTTCCGCTCGCATGAACGAGAAAAACTGTTTTTACCGTTATAAAAAGTATCCTATGTATTAATCCGGGTTATAAGCTATTTGAGTGCCAAATTTCTTTCAAATCTGTTTAGCTGTTTTGGCGTGATTATTAAATAAACATACAGTCACTTTCGCATTTATAATATTAATAGTTAGGATGATAGATTGAGATCTCGTCAAAACTCATTCCCTATTTCAAATAAAAAAGAGCTATTACTTATTACTAATTATTATGATATTACTTAAGTATAAAAAATTCTTTTAATGTTTTATTTCGATAATAAGTACTTGTTAAATATTTTAGTAAACGTATTATGTGTAACTAGCGATCGCCCTAAGGTCGAAATTCTACCAGCGACTTTTTGATCATACACTATTTTCTGTTTGACGTTTGCAGTATTCATGAACCTAAACAATGAGTATTATCTACATCACTTGCTGTCACTTTTCGTTGACTGACTGACAATGTCAATATTTTGTGGAGTTTAAGTTCAATGGCACTTTCGGGTTAGGATTCGCAACATTAACTTATTTAATTTAATATATTAGTAACAAATATTATAGATTAATTGTAGCTTTCTGCACTCCTACTCCATATAAACTTTAACCATGCCAAATCTCACAGTCTTCCGTGCACGCAATACGCTTAAAAAGGGATACAAAGTTTTTGCTTCACGTATTAATATAATGGTAACGTACGCAATTTGGTTGAGGACGGACGGACACGTCATTTTAGAAAATAAAGTAGTGTTAAACGAATATTGCGCCGGAAATTTAAATGCTTTCTACATTATACATATATTGATATAAAGTTATGCCATATGGGAGTGGCAGAGAGATTGCGACTAATGAATGCAATAGCCGAGAGCGTTCTATGCGTTCAGCGAGGTGGTCAACTCTGGCCACAAGAATTAGCATAAACCGTGCTGGAAATGCGCTTCGAACCGCCCCGTGCCTTCGTATACCGAGGGAGGAGTCATGTAGTGCTATTTGTTGTGAAATGAGGAAAATATTTCTAAACACTGATGTCACAAATTAATTTTACTTATTTTTATCTATAGGTACTTTATTATATATCACACTCCTCTGAAACGGCTGGACCGATTTTTATGATATTTTTTATGTATATTTGGTAGGTATGATAATGGGTCGGTCGTAAAGTATATTTCATACAGCTAGGTGATTAGAGTGTCCCTATCCAGATTTTTTTTTTTTTTCGGGTTGTCGTGTTTGTAGAACAGTCGGTTTACATACAGTAATAAAGCAAGATGGTAGGGATCGCGACCGCCATACACATAGTGATAAGCCTATCACTGATTTTCTTTTAATGTATTATTTTCTTATATTTATACTTTATTATACTTCAATTTAAGATTAGACTTTTATACGAGGTGTCATTAGATTCGTCTGAATTGTGGGAGTGATATAGGCTATATAATTTTTAAGTACCAGGTAAGGAAATTAAATAAAAAGCAAAAATAGAAAAAAATAATTTCATTTATTATGTAATTTAATTCTAAAACAACGTCCAAGTTTTTTAAGTTTTTTCTTTCACTAGAATTGTTGCAGAAATACCTATAATGAAAAAGCAGGGTTTTTACTAAAGAGATAGGTACGTGAAACTTTATTCCAACATTTGTCAGGTCCATAACATTACGGTTATATAAAGAAAGACTTTTCGGAATTATTAAAATATAAAATCATATTATGTTTGTCCTTTAAAGTATTCCATTTTTTCCAGTTAAAACAAGATAAATTTTATTTCAATATAAGTATTTATTACATTTACGTGATATTATAAAGTTAAGAAATACCGGTTGGTGTTGCTGTAATTCAACAGTATACGAGCAGGAATTTCTAGTTTGTGTGGAAGCAACGGAAAAGCTACAATCGAGTTAACATCCTTCCATTGGTCTAAAAATTAACTCAGAATTCCTAAAATGGCATGAGTTTAAATTAATCAATTTAGAATATATAGATCAGCAGTACTATATATAACTAGCTTTTGCTCGATATTTCGTTCCCATTGTGTTGAAAATGAAACGACTTGCGCGCCATCTGTTGTAAAGTGATTGTTGTACTAATACAAAACAACAATTAATCAAAGTTTCATCGTAATGGAATGCATGGTTTAGAAACGCAGGTACAATCAAAACAAAAGTAATCTTTTTTTTAAATAAATGTATACTAGCGGTGCCCAGCGACTCCGCACGCGTTTAATACACAGTTATTATTTTCGTCTCGTAATTTTATTTTTACTCGTATTATTAAAAATTCTTATAACCTATCATTTGAGCAATGACAAAAGCTTCCCGTTTACAAAATTTCATAAAAATCGGTCTAGCCGTTTTTGTATTAAATAGTGACATCGTATTCGTGATCAGTGTGTTCTTTAATATAGGTCCTGTATATCGGGAAATTAGGGAAAAAATTACATGGTCAGACAGACGACTAAAGATTTATTATTATAGAAGATATAAATAGATTTGGATTTCATATTTCCTATTATTTAAATAGTAAAAACAGGGTATTCATATTGAAGTTAGTTTTGGTATCATACAAAGACCTTCAAAGTTCGATAAAACGAGGAAGCCACTTCGATGCTGTCTTAAAGTGGTAAATAGCATTAAAAGTTTGTATCTCGACATTCGAATCGCGTTCTCTCAATGTCATCTCTTATAGTTTATGTTATGTTGACGCTGTTCAACAGTTATTGTTTTCCGTAGTTAAACGATGAGAATTTATTATTATACTAGCTGTGCCCCGCGGTTTCACCCGTATTTATTTTATTCGACCAATTCTTCACCATGCCACGCCGTGCCGCCACTAACGCACCCGTGTAGCCCATTTGTTGATCTCACTTCTGATTGCTTCATAGTTGCTACTCCGCTCCTTAAAGACGTAGCGTGAAGTCATATAACATATAGCCTTCTATAAATTAGCAATAAAATACAAAAATATTTTTTCAAATCTCGCTGGTAGTTCTAAATTTAACGCGTTCAAATCTCTTGAGTTTTGTATTGTATTACGTTTAATATCTTCGTTAAACAAATAAGTATGTGAATACACCCCGTGAATATAGGTACAATGTGTTGAGAGCGACAACCCTGGCCTTTATTTTCGCCTTTCCTGTTGCCATTGTTCTCGGGCAGCATTATACATCTAGTAATTATTGCTTTTTATTTATTTTTATGGAAATCTAAGTTTATGGGAATAATGACAAAATTAAACGAAGCAATACCAAAATTATTTCTAAGAAAAAGCATTGGATTTATTGTTTTTTAAATGAGATAGGCCTGAAAACGCTAGTAGTAAGTTCAATTTGTTAAAGTTACATTTGGCTTTAAAAGATAAAGTTGTAAACCGATCCATAATAGGATTGTAGAGTTTAGTCTCCTTGGAGAAGTTAAAATTAATATACCTAAATAAAACTATGAATATTTTAAAAATGTTTTCAATTTAATGCATACTAAATAACAATTAGGCCAATTTAATTTCATTGGCATTGGACCTTCAAATTCGAAGGTACACCAAGGAACTTCTCAAACCACTGAAGTTGTTTTTTTTTTTGTTAAAAATTGTCTTGTTATTGAGATATGTTTATATTATTCATCCACTCAGATATTGTCTTCAGAATTGAACTGTGATTATTGTGTAGATAACGTGTTTTGAAATGAAATATAGTATTATACATAGTTTCGGCCATTACTGTGTGTACATTCGCGTTATTGTTTGCCAAGCGACCAAGCGCTACGAGACGCGACGTTGGATCATTATTTATAACTTCATCGGTAGTTTTTTGTCTCCGTCAAAGATCATCAAACAATTTGTTCAATACGACAGCTGGCCACAAAAAAGGAACCATTTTCTATGTTATGTCGCTGACGTAATCGGCAACCGATCTAAACCATTATCCTCACGACGCGATGGAGATGACTCATCCGCGTTCGACAGCCTGAGGGTGTTGTTGAAATATTTTGTTTTAATTAACCTTTTTCTTCCTATGACTAAGGCGTAAAGAATTTTTATAAGGGCACTGTATTCGGTTATTAAGTAATTGTTTAGTAAATAATTTATATTTCTTCGTCTCTCTTTTTCTAAAGGTTACTACTTCTATCTGAGTATGTATTATCCTTTTTAAGTACAATTTAATATCTGAAGTGGAACTGCGATACCCGTTTGGTGACAGATATATCAGCTTGTGCGTTGGAACTTGGAAGGCAAGCGACAAAAATGCTACGTTTCGATTCGCAATCGGTTACGATAATAGAGCCAGACAAATTATGTACTAGATGCCTTCCAAATCGTCAACCAATTTCCAAGAGTGGAACTTTTATATCTTGGTGGATTATAAATAAGAGAAAACTACCTTGAATTATTTTCAGTATTCCTTGAATTTTTTTCTCTAATATGACCTAACTTTTATCTCTAATAAAACAGGTATAATAAGGAAAAACAAGAGAGCTGTCTTAATGGAATGGAATGTAAAAAATGTCAGGGAGAAAGAATAGTAGAAGGCTGATTTATAAAGGACAATTTAATATGTAAATTAGTTAATAATATTGTGGTGATTCATATCAGTTTATGAACTATAATTATGGCGATCGATGCTTAATGGCATCGACATTGTTTAACATGAGAATGTTAGTTGATTTTTTTTAAATTAAATTTTAGGTTTCGATCCGATTATATTTTAACGTTTACTTATTCCTTGTCAGGATTAAAATTTAATAAATTTAATTCAATTATGGTTTTAGAGATTTTTCTGTGTCCACCCCTCAATACTTTAGCAATTAATATTACAGAAATAGATTAATTCTGAATTGTTTACTTTTTGTTAAGTTATACAAACGGAATGTATCTATAAAAGCTAACTAATTGTTATTACTTCACATGTATAGATAATCTTATTACAATCGATTTTCAATACAGGTCATATTGCTTATAGACAGCAGAAATTATTATAAATTTAGAAAAAAATTATATTTTTGAATTAAGCATTTTTTTATGGGAAATATTAAAATTAGGAAAATATAAGTTTTGGTCGAAGATGTGTGAAGTGTGTGATATTTGGTAAAGCGTTGTTTACGCGTCCGTGAGATTCATTAGCGTAGAGTTGACGGACTGGCTGTGACGCGTCGCCTGCACTTCGTCACTCCCGCGGTCTTTTGTCACCCGAGTCATCGTGTCCCCTTCCTAGTCGGCGGCTTTGATTAACGACTGTAACAGGATAGCGTCACGTAACAGTGTGGCTGCAGTATCGGATACCGCTCTGTGCATAAGAATAGTTAAATAAAAAATTGTCTGTACTTATGTACGCACGTATGAAATTAAACTTCTTTGGCGTAATAAAACAAAAATGATTCCAAAAATTTTTTCCCGCGTGATTGCAACATGGTAATAGTAGCCACGGATGATAGTAATGTAAATTCGTTTTACTGACTTTTGTTTTTTATAACTGTGCAAATAAAAGCTGTGTAAATAAAAAATACTTTAATTTGATAACTTGTCGCACATCCGTCACACGATATGCGCGCAGCTTTAAAATTTAACCTTCTACTAAATGTGTCAAAAAATCATTCAAAAACATCGCTGTTAGAAAAAAAAAACCGGCCAAGTGCGAGTCTTTATTATACAGCCACATTCACCAAAATAATTAGATAACATTTCTGAAGAAAGCACCCAACAATTGTAGATGTCTAGGTATAATCCTAGTCTTCTTGTTGTCTCTCGCTGCGTTGCCGGCCAACTCGAGCACTTCAGCGCCGAGATAAACCATTACGGTCGCCAAGTAAATCGGAGCACCGGCACCGACACGTTCGGCATAAAGTCCCTATACATCGATATATGCCGCGGTCAGTTTACCAATTAAAATTAGTTTGTAATCACAAACAAATTTGTTGTTTTCTGATTTTTCTTTAATTTGTGCTGTAAAACATTGCTTCTTGCCAAATTTCATAATTCCAGGTCTGGTCAACTGGAAGTAACCCGTAGGTATTTATCCCCTTTGCGAGTTTTTAAATAAACGGCCGTTTGATTGTCTTGACTTAGAAGTTTGATTTATACACAGTTCCAAGGGATTGTAGACTTGAGTATTTGATATTAATTTCAACTTGAGACCTCCCTTCACGCACTGTTTACAAAAATGGGTCTTGACAGACAGACTGACGGACAACGAAGTGATCCTATAAAGGTAACTTTTGAGGTACTGAAACATAAAAATGAATTAAAAATTAAAGTACCTACATTTCGATTGTATAACGTAATTATTTATTTGTTTATATTAAGTCACGTATAATACATTAAAATAAATTTATTACAAGTTTTAGTTTAATATGTATAATATAAGTATACGTGTCTTAATGGCAAGTACAAAATTCAACATAATAAATAAATTTAAATAAAATTTGCGTAACAAAACAAGTGATAATTCTTACAATTCTTAGTATGAATTTGTACATATTACATCGTAAAGAGATAGGTATGTTAACATTTTGTTATTAATGTTTGAATTATTATGACACGGATTTTGAAATCTCAGTTGGTTATCTAATGTAAACGGGATCAAATTATAAATACACTCTTTATTCTTTAAGTTTATTTAATCTTAAATGTGTGAACTTCTCTTTCTTTCTTCCTTTCTTCGTACCAGCATCCAACTGCATGCGATATCTTGCTGAAAATCCGATGAGGAGACAAATGGTTGTAGCGGAGTTGGTTAATTCTCTTATCCGACTAATTTCGCTTATAAATCTGGTTTCAGGATTAACTTTGGCGTCTCACCCTAATGAAATAGAATGTTTGGTATTTACAGTAAAGGATTTTGGTATGCTCTTTCAGTAGTCAGCCTTTTCCTTGGATGTAACTTCAATGTACCCGTCATTAGATACACTGCAGATAGGTTATCGAGTCTGTAAAAAAAAGTTTCGGTCCACCGTTGAATTGTAAACATTTGTAAATACTTGACGCCTATTTGAGTAACCCCACGCTACAATTTAATAGTGTCTAATGATAGTAATGATTATTCCGCACTAAGTTGTGAGCGAAATATCCGATTAACGTGCAAGATCAAACAGATGCCAGCATGCCAAATATGCAACATGAGAGCGCTATCAGAGCTCTCGCTCTGTCTGCACTGTACGGTATATCAATTGTCTCGTTCAAACGTTAGTTTTTTCGATTTTGGGTGACGACAAACCGTGACTTTCTACGGTGGGCACGCGCAACGGCAAATGAAGTGTGTCGCGTATGCAGACAGCTGCGCGATAGACTCTCTGCCTCTAATGTGCACCGGAAACCATCAATTTAAATAGTACACCGGATTGCCGCGTCGTCGCCGCGAAGCTTCTGCCAGTAGGATGTAACTGTTGTACGGAGGAAACTCTGATTTATGACCTTCATTGTTTTGTGGCTGAGATATCTTGATGCAATGTCCTCATTTAATTAAACCAAGAGTTGTTGTTCAATCAGTAGACCCCATAATTAATTATATTAAGAGATAGGTACTTGTCGGATTTTTATAAACATGGACATTAATTCATAAAGCAATGCTTGGATAAATAATCTTTTGTTTAAAGTAATAAAAAGGTCCACGATACCTACCTATTTTTATTTATTTATTTTAAAGCCATAAATACCCTTTAAAATTTAAATAATAGTAAATGTTATCTATAGTAACAATTATATTTTTCATTTATCTCTCTACTAATTAAATTAAATTCCGGTCTAAAGGTTTGAACATATTACACAAAAGGTGTGTTGTAGGAGGTTAACTTTCATTACTATTTGTCAATGCCATTTCGGTTTGTGATAGTCCATTAATTTGTAGAACTTTTGTAATAATAGTTTTGTCCAGATGTTCCAGAATAATCGAATCTCGTAACATCTGTCAAGTCATTCCCCTAACTGAAATCCATTTGTGCGCGCCAACCCTCACGATAGATAATAATTTGTCTCTATTTGGTGCAGTGGGGCGGATGATAAGTATTGTGGTTTAAGTACTACGTTTGTTTTGGAGTATATCGTTTTTTTTGTCTCATTTCTTAAATTCTTTCCCACAGTACACATTGTATCATAGCCCAGTCATATTAGGTAAAAAAAGGGGTCAACCTCGGAAAGAAAGATAATAAGCTGCAAATTGGTATGAACCTTTGTTTTGTCATTCTAAATGTTGTCTCAAAAGTCACAATCGTTATCGTGTCGCGTCTCAAGATATTCAAGGTCAAGGTCACAAAATCGGTTTTTCGCGAATATCTGGCTTCCTATCGGTTAAATGAGATTTGCATTTATTATAAAAGTTGTAGGCTATAAAATTCCCTACAACTTTTGTTTAAATTTTTTCATACAACCAACCGTTTTGAAGGTAGAGCGCGAAGAGTGCACATCGTACAGTCATATACGGCCTAATGCAAGGTCAAGCGTGAGTTATGGTTATCAGTACGTTATAAAGTCAATTATTTACTTGGAAATTATAATTATTAAACAATGCCTATTATTTATGTACTAACTATTAATTATTTATATTTAATTAAAGTAAGTAACTTGATTATTTATATATAATTATTCATATTTAACTATTTAAGTATAAAATATTATTAATTCTGGATTATATATTTTAGTTTTATTTTAAGTTAAAATGATAGTAAGAGTATATATTTTACACATATTTTTATTTATTATTAAATACGCATAATATACATTTGTCAAAATGTGAGTTCAAATATCAAAAGTATCTTTGTTGATTTTAATTGTAATGAAATTGGAAATGGAAGCTAATTATCTTCTTCTTCTTCGTCGTCTTCTTCTTCTTGTCGCTCAAAAATGTTCGATTCATTGTCATCATCCTCATTATCTGTCATGTTCATCTCCAAACCTTCCAGAATATCGGGATCATATGTATTTTCTTCATCGGGATTACTTGTATACAGTGAAGCGTTGAGGCAAGCTTGTCCGTTGCACTGGCCGCAAGCTAAAGAACATTGTAGCCCTGATTTTCTGCATCCACAGCGGGGAACCACAATCATTTTTGCAATTGCAAAATATTACGTTTAGTAGTTCGGCTGGTGCTGGAGGTAATAACGTTCGTATGGGCTCCAGGATTTCATTTTCAAGCATCCAGCCCCATTCTTGAGGTTCTAAGTCCTTCCCTAACCACGTTTGAATCTGGTAGTAGACACGTTTTATGTGTTGATGAGCTGCTACACTTGTTGGTGGAAGTGTTGACAGTTGTACAGGTTTATTTAGTTTTGTAAATTTGATGAATTGCGTGTAGCGGAAATGATCAATGTTGTCCTCAGATTTTGGAGCATTATTTGGAGGATTATAATTTCCAAGTAAATAATTGACTTTATAACGTACTGATAACCATAACTCACGCTTGACCTTGCATTAGGCCGTATATGACTGTACGATGTGCACTCTTCGCGCTCTACCTTCAAAACGGTTGGTTGTATGAAAAAAAAGTTTAAACAAAAGTTGTAGGGAATTTTATAGCCTACAACTTTTATAATAAATGCAAATCTCATTTAACCGATAGGAAGCCAGATATTCGCGAAAAACCGATTTTTGTGACCTTTGACCTTGAATATCTTGAGACGCGGACACGATAACGATTGTGACTTTTGAGACAACATTTAGAATGACAAAACAAAGGTTCATACCAATTTGCAGCTTATTATCTTTCATTCCGAGGTGAAAGCCCTAATATGACTGGGCTATCATAATTTATTGAGTATAGCAATTTCACGTGCGTTATATGTACATAGTCTTTGTTATGGGATATCAAGTGATCGAGGCAGCCGCAGAGTCGCCATCGCCGCATATGCTGACGACCACTTTCTCGCGTCGGTCTGCCGCGGCCGCCATCGACGATGTATTGTTCATGAAAAGCGGGTCACAAGAAAGCGATAGAGCGATGAACGCCGGTCACTCTCTGATATCTCCCGGTGAAGAGGTCACGGTCGTTACACGAAAATAACTGGACACAAACGATCGACGAGAGATGCCCAAACTGCCATTTTTATTGGTAACTGTAACAAAAGTTTTTTGTTCGGTTCCGTGAACGGCCGATAATACCGATTTCTCTTTTTGCTCATTTTTCTGCTGCTAATTGGTTCTGTGTTGATTGTTATAGGAATTTTTATTTACGTTGTACTTTCAAAATGAGATCGTACCGTTGTCCGTTTAAATATTCATTTGTGCTGGTGTGAACATGTTATATGTGTGACGGTCAACCGCGGAGCTGCCGGCGGAAGATGTGTAGCGAATCAGGAATGCGTTCACAGATCATGCGCAATGTGTTGTATAGCCCAGTTCGGATGTGTTCGTAGTAGACAATGGTCTCCGTGATCACTCTCTGAGTTTTTTGTCTCAAGGTCGGACGGCGCGGCAACAACTCTTTGACTTTTTAATTTTATGTCCCCTCCATTAAGGGTCTCTTGCTTTTATTTTTAAACTGAATGGCGTCACAGAATATCAACAAATATGTGTAATGTACTTGTAATATTTTCAAACTGATGTCAGCGAGTATTGTTTTTAGTAATTTATATTAAATATATAAAGGTTTTCTTATCGTGTTGCATTATAAAAAGTACTCTATTATAATAAACAATAAAACAAAAAATAATCGATAAATAATTTGAAGATCAGAACATTAGACATTTTTATATTTGATCCTTACTAATTAAGCTCATTTAGACAGGTAAACATAGTTAATTAAGCCTCTATTTATTCAGCTCCGTGTGTTTCTATTTCAGTTGTCAAATTGATGCAAGACTCGACTTTAACTAATTAGTTTTGTAACATAACTGTTAATTGCGACTATTAGTTTTGTGGTTACTTAATGTTTCATACGTAAACGTTAAATGCATGTTCCCTGGAGTATTTAATGTTTTCTTATTAAAATATACTTAAACTGTTAATTTCAAATAGTTATTTAGTAATTTTACTAATAATATTAATATTATTAGAACAAGAAATAAATCGTTTAAAACACTTTTTAGAGTGGAACATATTTGATGTACAAATTTGCAAAATGTTAAGTACCAATATCAAATAAAGTTTTTCCGGTATTTCATTTACCTACACCATTTCAAAGATTACCTTGAATAATGTCAAGGAAATGTTGTCCACAGATGATTTAAAGAACAGTGGAAAGCACCACTGAAGTTTTTCTGAATAAGACACGATATAAAGAATTGTTTCCAAACTCCAGCTAATGACGCGCAACAATGAGATATGTTGTTTACACAAACTCCGAATTATATACATGGAATTTTTGTTGGATATATTTAAATTAAGTAATGTACCATAATTTGCTAATTAACTAGACGGTGTAATCCAAAGTTGAACTCAAGTTGTCCTCGTTTCCGACTAAGCTATAATGGCTTCGTGCTAAATTATGTGCGGTGCACTTAATAGGATTTAGTAGGAAAGTTAGTCATAGTGGTGGATTGAATTTCATTAGACACTTGGGAACTGCGCCAAGGATTGCCTGTGATGGAATCTTATACCGTTTCTCTTAGTACTATTGAATGAAAATCGTTTCTTGAACATTTAACTGATCATTACTAAATCAAGACATAACAATTTGGATATTTTAATTACAATGAGAAATGCCTTTGACGCGAAAGAGCCAAATACCTACCAAATTGCAATCAACCTCAATGGCAGCTAGTTTGTAAATGCCATAGTTGTCTGTAGGTCCTCTTAAAAAGCGTAATTAATTGTAAGCTCTTAGAATCTCGGCTAACAATGAACGAATACCATGCTAAGAGTCCCTTTGGTTGTCTTTACGTAATGTACGTTCAGACTACTTGTATGTTAAACATATTTTATTGATTATTTCTTTAGATTATTAGAGTATAGAATTCAATGCGAGCCCATTTGTAGAAAATGCATTCTTCTGGGGATTTATATTTTCAGCCTAGAATTTAGTGAGAAGTTGACACTAAGCAGGATTAAAGCATGGTTTTGTTCAACATTTCAAAATATTTCAGTGTAAAAATAGTCAAAATTAAGGCACTTTAGAACTAAACTTTAAGGGAATTACAAAATTCAATTGCACGTTCATAAGAGATTTTTCTCGAAACATTAAAAGTGATGAAGTTTGCAGAAAAATTAGAAGGATTTACCAGTCAATTTATGACATAAACAAATTCGAACTCAAGTGACAGTTTCGATTAAAATCAGTCTATTGAGGCTTCAGACATCAAAGCGAAGTCATATGCGACATCGGTAACACTAAAATCATTCCTAACTTACTTTCGTGTTCCTTGTACCCTCATTCCTAAACAGAAGTGAAACTTACTAGCTTGCTTTATAGTTTCTTCACTAATAGTCCGGATTTGTTGAATACTGTGCAAAAATTAAATTTAATAATTCCTCAAATGGCTTACAACTAAAACGTCTCCGCTCTCTTGGAACACTTGAAAATTCCGAGCTTAAACTATAAGTAATAATCCGAACGTTATAATATATTTGCTTTAATCCTATTACAAGTTCAGATTATGTCTCTGTATCGGTTGTGGGGTTCGCCTATTAAGGATTTGCATGTACATATTGTAATGATTGTAATCTTTCTTAATACTCAATATACGTATAGGATTACAGCTGGAAACGTATTTATTTAAATCTATTTTATCCTTAAGTATAGTCTCGCTGGTTCTTTTTTACAAAACTCGATCTGGACTCACAGATCTTTGCAAAGTATGCTTATAAAATGGTCGTATTAGAAAAAAATACCGAGATGGTCTTTTAATTTATTGAATATCGTTTTTTGTACCAAGGTATTAAATACACCGTAATTAATTTATTTTTAGTCTTTCATTTATTAGTATGTAGATTTTGTCGTCCATATATGGTATGAATCTTATCTAAATGCTAATTTACTGATTACTAAGTAGATACAATAAATAAATAGAAGAATTGTTTTTTTTTTTAATTAAATTACAATCGAATATTAATTTCCAATTAACTGTATGCATGGACATATCGACAAATTTACAAATTGTGCATATAATTGACTGGGTTATTCTTCCTTATGAGTTTTGTTTTGTTTTTATTTTGATTAAATTATACACCGCACCTGAATACAAGTAAAGTACAGCCCAAAAACGAAATGCAACCGCTGAGAGACTTATTGGTGTAGTTTCATTAAAGAACGAACTTGCTTTATTGGGTTAATCGTAAACTTCATAAAGATAATCCTGATATAAAAACACGTTTTGAACTTTAGACCCTCCGACAATAAAAATAAAGTATAAAACGACTTCATAAAGTATTGACGGGATAAAATACACAAACGTTTAAATGCTTCCGCATACAAACCGTGATCAAAACAACACGTGCCTCAGAAATATTCGTCGAGAACCCGATTTGTGAGCTATGTGGGTGGTAGAGTTAGTTAATTGATTAAGACATTTTTTGCTTTACCCAAAGCACACATAATTAGGATGATTCAGACCTCCTGCGTAGATTTGCTCGATAATATGTGCTTTTAATTGTCTATTCAAATAATTTACATTTATGAAATTTACGTTAAATGACTTCTAATTTTTTAAGCGGAAGTTATTCATCTGTTCTGCACACTAGTACACCAGTTAGGGGATACAGGCGTAATGGTATGTTATGAGCATAATCACATAGCCGTAGTTGCAGATTGTGTGTTATATGTCAAAAGTGTAGAATTGCGAAGAATTTCAACTTATCTCTGCAGCAGCTGTCATGCAGAACGTTTTTTAAATTTTGTTAAAAGTATATGTATAATGTATAGAGCATTTATTTTTTTATCCTGCCTGTGCGGTTAATGACCTTGTAAACAAGTTGAATTTGAAAGGCGTTATCGAGATTAACGGCTTGTATCGCAGTCGTAATCAGGTCATCAGGATCTGTTAGTATTTGTCTGTTACTCCCGTGCCTTGTTCCGAACAAAACAAGAGTTTGAGCATGTAAGATTTGGTTTTTAATTAAATCATAAACGTCCATACAGTTCTAAGATTATAATATCAGGTGTATATAAAACACAAAGGAATGTGTTATAATCTTGTGTACTTCCCTGTATAAATAATAAGATAACAAAAGTGATGTCGTTGACGGCAGTACATTTGAATAAATAAACATATGAAACGCAACACACCCGGTATTCAAATGTTACAATACATTTTTTTATAACAACAAGAGTGACCTAAATTGCACATTCAATTTTGTTGGACGTAAATAACAAAATTGAATCTTAAAACGAAAACTAGGGTTAATCGCCAAAGGAAACATCGACTTTGAGAATGCTATTAGAAGAGATAAGTAAAACCTGCCGAGTAGTAGGTATTATTTTGTTTATCAGTTGTCGCTTTTATCAAGCTGACTTACAAATGCCAAGGCCAAAGTTAGTTGAATACACTATGGTCAGATCGGGAACAGAACTGCGAAAGACTGAAGGAAAGTCACTCTGATGGATTGCTAATCAAATATTGAATAATTCAATATTGATTGCCATCCAGTTAGATACATGTGCATAACACGATATTGTTGGAATTCTTTTTCTGATGGTTGATAATAGCTTCTGTGATTCAAGCATGTATGTGTTTAATGATGATTGTTCAAATATGGATGAGTTTAAGACAAATTCTAAAATTGGCTTAAGATGAATTATTTCTCAGTCGTTATTATTTAACTTGGAGAGCCTTTTTGGATTCATATATAAAATTACTTATTTAAATGTTAATACATGAATAATAATAATTTGGCTTGATTAATTTACCTATCCAATTATGTTTTAAGGTAAATTTTATTACATAAATATTACGTTAAGATAATAAAAAAGGCTGGAATTTTATTAGTAGGTAATCTATAAAATTTATATTCAAGATAAACATTTCCCAGTGCATATTAATTAAGAATTAAATAAACATTCTTACAATAACTATCACAACTCAAACTACGGAAGTTCGTGTTGTTAATTAATTTTTAAGCCATATTTTTCTCGAAAAACTGCTAAAGTATTCAAGATTAAGACGAAATGTATGGGTCGATAATTGTGACCCCCGGATATGGCCGAACTATATTTATGGTTTAAATTTTAACCCGGCAGAGGGGGAGTATTTTTATTAATATGTGGATATTTTTATAGTTGTAGATAGAGGAAGACCGAAGAAGGTATGGATGGATTTTGTAAGGAATAAATGCATATAAAAGGTGTGGATACTGTGTGGTGACAGTTGACAGAGGACAATGGCAGAGGAAAATATGTTATGCCGATCCTGTTTAGGTAGAATAAGGACTACAAAAAGGCAAGAAACTAAATAGGTAACACTAAATGGTTTAAGGGTTCCCCGTTTAGATATTCTTATTTTAACTAAAAGACTAGAAGCAACCTGTAACGTTATGCAAGTAATAACGCCATTTTACGGCAATGTGATTTTAACCCATACATTATGAAAAATTGGTCAGCAAACTTTCCGACATGTTTCATTATCTCGTTTAAATACCTATAGTAGTTTTAAAATTTGAACTAAAGAAATCTTATTCAATATCCATTTAAAGCTACACAAAACTACATACCATCGAGACATCTGTTTGAAAATCTTCATTGTCGCTGTCGTGAAAACCTTTAAAAATGCACTTAAATTGAAAAATAAAAACATCAATTAAGATTCCGCGCTTAAAATCAAATATTATCATAAATTAAGCAAAGATTACTTAAATTATAATGCAACTTCTTAATATCTCTTCACTGTCTATACAACAAATCTAGGACTCGGTCAAAGTCTATCAAGAAAATTAATATTCAACAGCATAAAATTAATTGGACTCATAGAATCAATGGAGGGATGTAAGGAAGTCATTGTGCCGTATGCGTGTAATAAATTGTTGCATTCATACTAAATATCATTTATCATAATATTGTCTAGCGGGTCCGTTTTATCTCGACTACGGAAAGGCAGGTGGGTGTCTCGGCCCCCGTTATTAATTGATCCTGCAGTGTTGCGGAATTGTTTTATCCTTTTGCTTCCATTGGTTGTTGTGCTGGAATGCTTTTAGATTCACAATGTTATTCTCGTACATCTTTCATCTAAGCCAGATTCCTACGTCTGCTTCGTTATGACATTTACAATTATATTATAACAGCTAATGAGTAGTTGCCATTGTTGAAATATATGTCGCAGATAGAGACATTTCTTTATGAGGTAATAAGTCTATAGAATAACTATTGAAGCTATTATGTACTTAACGTGATTTGGTAGTCGTTGTTTGTTAACTATGATAGGTTCCACTCCACAGATAGGTTTTTCGTTTTTGTGGAGATCGAAGTAATCTAGCTACAAATTTATGTTCCTTGAAGTATGTTTACTTCTTTTAGTAATTCACTTTAGCGATTTCTTCGCATTTACAAACGAAGGCGGTCGTTGAAGTTTACCTAGAAAAAAGGTTATCATCGGCGTGATCATCAGCACTGGTTCCTTAATTCGATTATTGCAAAATGTTTATTTATACAGTTATTCGGCACACATTTGCTGCTTGTTAGATAGTTTGACGGCGTGGACTGGCCGTTGTACTGATCTTGACCTCCCGACCTTTATTCAAAGTGCTGACACGTCAGCCAGCTTCGATGGTCCATCTTCGTTCTCGTAGTGTGTAGGCGTATGGAGGTCGTTATAAACTAGTCGTTGTGGAGGGATGCCCGTTAGTTTAGAGGTCATCGGCAGGTGCCGATTTGCACTTGACGAGCGTGGCTTTCCTGTTTTGGTCGTGCATTGTTAAGGTTTAACCGTGTCTTGTTACTCGCCCGAAGCCAAGTTTAGATTAACATGTCAAATGTCTTCAGTGATTAAAGGTACCCACTTCTAAGAAGGTTCGTTCTTTATTTTATAAACGTTCTTATAATTTGTAGCTATAAATTAAATAGGCTAACTTGATATAAATTATGCCCTGTGAGAGTTTTTGTTTATATGTATGTTGGTCGCATTTGTTGCTACTTCATAATTATTATGCTATATAATATTTTTTATCAATTTTTATAATCATTAACTTTTTTAATGTTTTTGTATGTGTGTGTATCTGTAGTGTTTATCAGCAGAACAAATGCTTCTTTTTTATTGTATTTTATAATTTAATTGATAATATTAATTACAGTCTGAATCAAAAGACTCAGCCTCGACAAATAGTGAGAGAAATATAACAGATTTTACATTAAAAATTAATGTGTTATATGATTCGTTATGTA
This sequence comes from Saturnia japonica, assembly GCA_033032175.1. Lineage (NCBI taxonomy): Eukaryota > Metazoa > Arthropoda > Insecta > Lepidoptera > Saturniidae > Saturnia > Saturnia japonica. The sequence goes on along the minus strand of CM065306.1, from coordinate 3,583,332 downwards.
GATAAATAACCGTTCGATAGTGTGTAGTCGAGTTAACCACAAATGATAAATTAGACATCTTTCGAACAAAGCCTCAACAAGTAATACGAGTTAGATATTTAATTAACATGGTAAATGGAAACCACGATATGAAGTTAGAGCATTTTGAAATGCCAGTCTGACTCTTCAGTTGGAAAACTGTTGCCGGGCATCTATCGGTAAGGTGGCAAATAAGCATACGGCTCACCTGACTGTAAGCGGCTGTCGTAGACTATGTAGGCTTGTAATACTATAGGTATGACTAGTGCTTTACCCGCTCAAACCTCCAAGAGCTCTAGAAACCCTACTCACCGCAGAAACACAGCGCAAGGTTATTTATCTGCGATCTTCTGTAGGGTGGAGATATTCTATCAGTCGAGCTGCCCTAAATAGAAAGAAATGTCCAAAGACATTACTCTATGCCCTATCTCTCATATAGTCTGTATGTCATAAAAAAATTATAATCAGTTATCTATAGTTCCCATGAGAATTAAGTTGAAATACCTCGTGTGTGTCTTGCTAAAAAATACTTCGAAACTGGAACCGTTCAAATTGAAATACAGGAAAGACCATTGCTGTTTTGGTTCTGATAGGTTGCTCCATTTTTATAAGTAAACGAATTCACAGGTGGTTCTTTCAGAGACACTCACGATGCAGTAAGTTCATAATTTGTTTTTAAATAACTACAATATATCATAAATATTAGCCTTGTAAGTAGCCTTATACGATGTAATTACGAGCTGGGAAAATATATTTCACTGACAAAATTACATGTCTGGTTCGCGGAAGAATTTATGATTACGTTCAGTGTTAATGAAAATAGCAAGATTGTTTTAACTTTTATACATTATTATGAAAGGTAAATTGATTATTAATAGCACTTAATATGTTATCGGCGAATAAGCTGATGCGTAAGGGTGTTGCTGCGAATAAATTGTATTTATATTTATACATATATAAAATTATAATGGTTTTGAAGATTTATTGTTTTGTTGCAAAACGTATATTTTAACAGGATGTCGTCCATACACGGATATTTCATCAACACTCAACAGTCCCTATCAATCCATTATGGATGAGTGCATTCATTGTTTTGTTTGCTCACTAACTATTGGAAATGGATCTTCTAATACAGAGATGAGCTCTTAAATGATGTATACTACGAGCATTTGCATTTTGGTTGTCGGTGTCATTTTTGTTTTATGAAAAATTTGCTATAGTCATTTCTCTAGCCCAAACTAGATCAATTACAAACTGGCCCTAGTATGGCTATAGTATAAACAATGAATTGTAAATTTAGTGGAGTTTAGTAGAAATTTAACTCTTGATTAAAATATCAATCAATCAAATAAATAACAATCACTTTGGCATAAGTTTCATCTGTATAAATTTTAGTATTAAGTTCAGCTATTATAGAGATTCCATTTATTTACTATATATTTTGTAAAGTTTCCTCACATTTTTTTAAACAACCAATAAAAACTTCGGAACTGCCAAAATTTATCACAATTTAATCCGAGTCCATAATTTATAATTGAGATGCATTACGTATATAAACAGATTCAAGGCGTTCTTATTCGTATCGATCGGTCTTCAGGTTTAAGTGGACGTGGCAATTTGCATACGATAATTATGTTATTACTGACTCATATTATTTTCATGTGATATTTCATCGTCGAAATTATACAGTTTGAATTCACTGAACTGTTATGTCTTCATGTTTACATGCTATTGAAGGAATGTACAATTAAAGGTGTTTATTAATTTATAGTTCTAAGTTTTCTGTTGTACTTATCTAGAGACACAGCGCTGTGATGTATTTTAAATAATAAACAATTTCTATAATATTCTGTTTCTATAAATATTGGTAAATATATGCAAGTTAGAATTGAAAATAATTTCCTTGGCGATTTTTGCAAGTTTGGAAATCAAATTGTAAAATAAATTTCTATTGATCATAGGCCGTACAAATAGGTAACCTAATAACGTGTATTTAACTGTGTACCGAAGAGAGTCATAAATGGAAAAATTCTGTAAAATCTTCAACTGCCCTTATACTAGTTGTAGATCACATTAACTCAAAGAAAGAAATTTCATATGGTGCCCAAAAACAGCATAATAAGTTATCTACCTCCAGTAATTTATTTCAAAAGCGAAAACAAAAGAAATGAAAAGTTGCTTCTTAATTTCTGTAAATAGTAAATAAAATATTAGACTTAGTTAAGAAAAGTGAAATTTCATAAAAGAAACGTACACAGATCTCATTTGGTGCATATGAACTGTGTACACGACGAATACGGTTCGGTGTTTACGGAGACAAGGAAATGATTTTAATGTTAGCGAGAGTGTATTGTGTGTACGGACTGGAGTACGAACGCCCACGGTCCCTCGTACATAGGCGTGATGAAGTGTGAACTGCTTGGGTTGGTTAGTTGACAGTTCCCACGAGGTTTGTGCTCGTGAAATGTGAAATTAAATCGGAGTCCGTTATTTGTGGTTTCGGTGCGGGGTTCCAACACTAGCGCTTGCTATGCGATATTCATTTGTTGTTAATGTAATTCCTTGTCGTTTTCGACAATCGCCAAATACGAGAATAGTATTCAAACGTTGGTCATATTTATGGTATTAAAAATAGTTTACTGCTTCTGAGTCGTCAATACATATAATAGTTTGACATTTATGTTGCCTTAAAAATTGGGAATCTATATAAATAAAAATTAAATGCTGTTTGTTCGTTGTTAAGCACATTACCATTACTTGAGCTTTAGCTTATTAGCTTATTTAAAAGACCGAATACAAAATATGAAATGTTACCCGAAAAGTTGTTCCTTTTTTTGGAAATGTTGTCTTTTTTTTAACTGTTTTTATGAACTCACAATTTGAGCGATGGATATATGTAATTCTTATTTTGTTTTGTTCACTGTGTCCTGGTAAAGATTTCAGGGGAAAAGTCGAGATAGAGACTATTGGAAAAGTCAAACGTCTACCGGGCCAGCTAGTTAATGATAATTCTGAGTAACTGCTTACTTTAAATTGAAAGTATTCACGTGTATTGAAGAATTTAGAATGTGAAAAAAAAAGAAAACGAAAGTAAACCTTATCAGCTTTTTTATTAGGAATATAAAAAATACGTCTCAATCCTCGGGCCTTGCGTTTTCGACCTCTACTGCATTTAAATCATTCACACTAAGAACCCGACAAGCAATATATTTGATTCTTTAAACTGGAAGAAAATACTATATTATATTGGTAGTATCGTTTAGAGATAGTTTTAAAACACAAATAATTAAAAAAAAATACAAGTTTATCTCGTCATCAATTTTTTTTAAATTCAGTACCATAGTACTAATATTTTGAAATACATATCTATTTACGTGCTATAGCAGATATAATTAGCTTCGCTTCATGATAACAGTGGAATGATGACTTAAGATTGCGTGTTCCTATAAAAGTTACCATAATAGCTTTGTTTCGACACGACACATTAGCGAACCGGATTGCCGTTACATTGTATGACAACTAATTAAGATAACTGTTTTTATGAATTGTCGATAGCCATCTGCGAGCGATCCTCTAGTATCGTGTTTCGGTAACTCAAACAATGTATTAGTTTTTTATGAATTCTTTTTCTGTATACTTTTGCTACTTTTTACGGAAGTCGTAATTTACATTTAGTCGTATTATTTTTATTAATTTGTACTACTTTATATTGAAACTGATAGATGACCTTAATAACACCAGATGAAAAGTGGAGGAAGGATGAAAATGAAGCGCTTTTGCTCAAAGACATGTGTTTATTCTTCGCTTGTATAATCATACTAGATACTAAGTATTGTAATGACGGGAAAAACAGACGCATTATACAAATTTTACAAATAATTACTTGCTATTTGATTAAATTTGATACGATAAAATCTATCTATGTAATAAAATTTACGATAATTATTCCTACTGACAAGAATGTTATAGTTGTTAACATAGCTGTTTAAGGAGACGATAAACTCAGGAAGTCTGCAAACATTGCCCATCAGACGAAACGTATGTATGACCGAATTTGGAGCGATACCGTTAATTCGCACAGTGTCCTCATCTCAACAGAGAACCGCACTCGATTTAAAGGCGACGTAATCGGGTCTTACGGTAAACTTGATCTGCTCGTATCGATCGCTCTATAAAACACGGGAAACATACGCGATACGCTGTCAACGAGACCGGCCTCTAGATGCTCTCCCATATGTGAAATAACATTAAATTGCTTCGTAAGTTATTCTTCGCGTGTTTGTTACAACTGTTTATGGTGCTTGTACGGTCACTGACGGTTTGAACTGCCGCTTTTCAGGGATACTACGTTGATATAAGTGTATCGATGCAGAAGATACAAATTTATTATATTTACTATCTTCCATAAACGACTGTTTTCAGCGAGAGCTATTTTTTTGGACTGGGCTAACATTAATTGCCTTCCCATTGGAAACTAGTGAGAAACGCAATGATGCTTTAGTTTATCCTGGAACCACTTGCTAAAATATAGACGAAGTGAAGGAAATTCTTCGGTAATTTATGCGTGTATCTTTTAAAATAATATGGCACAAATTGGATCCCTTTAAAATGACAACGGTCAAAATTAATATGTAGCAATTGTGGTGTGTTTATTTAGCGACTAGCTGTGCCCCACGGTTTCACCCGTGTTAATTTTATACGACAACTATCGCCAACGCACCTGTGTAGGCAATTTTTTATACTTTGTGTAAAACTATCGACATCTTTAGAAGTAATAAATTAATTTTTCAAATTATAATATAGCCTGTTACTCGCTGATAGTGTAGCTTTATATTGGTGAAAGAATTTTGAAAATCGGTTCAGGAGGTTTTGAGTTTATCCATTACAATAAATTTTGTTACTAAACATTTAGAATCGTTTTAGTCTTGGATATATATCACTATTGTTTACACTACAAACTTTTCGCATAAAACGAAGTAGATTAATTTTTATTTTTGTTGTACTTGCTATTTGCTGGCCCATTTGTTATTTCAACATCCTACTATTCAATTGGCTTCTAGATACAGTCTATGGAAAAAAGTTCATGTAGTTCAAAAGCAAAGCTTCAATCGTTGACGATCAAATCAGCACGTAAAACTATTATTACGAACTATTATTAACGACCACGAACATTAATTTACATGAATCAGTCTCTATGACAGCAATACTGTATTCATAAACAGAATTTGCAATTTCTTCGCTTCCTATTTACCCATTTCATGCCATTTGCTCAGACGTTAAAATGTATTTAATATCGCTCGTTAACCTTTCAGTATGAACAGATACATACGTTCTGAGCAATTTGTAATTGCGGAAGCTTTGGCTCGGTTCAGATTTAACTTATCTTTGTTATCTGTTACTGATCAACCGTTTAAGGTGTTGTCTTGTTGCCTTTGTCTCATTTGATTACATGTTCGTCCTCCAGAAGTGTGATATGACATTTCTGTGACATTTTATATCCGCATCGTAAAGCTTAGTATCACTCTTTGTTATATATCCTTTGTTGCAACTTCATTTTGTGTAAATTTAAGTTTACAATAATAGTTGTTCCATGTATTTTATATGTTTTTTTAACATGTGCTTTTTTATAGTGCAAGCCGTAATAAGAATCCTGTGTATATTAAGACCTGATCAACCTGACTTCTGGAAAACAGAATTCCTATTGGCAAAATCCTAATGTAACCGAACCAATAATTAGGATGAAAGTTCATATAATTCATTCAACAATAATATTTGTAGTGTTTGTTGTTATACTTTAAGTATTACTTTTATAATATTTAAGAAGCAAACGGTTATCACTCCATTAGTATTGCTCATAAAGTAAGCTACATTTCTGAAATATGGTAACCGCCCTTTCAGTGACTCAAGCTGCAAACCATCAAAAAGCTGTAAACTAACTGACGTGAGCATAATAAAGCGTGTTCAATAAAGCTTGGGTAAACAGTACACGCACGATTTGCGCGAAGTGGCGCCGGCGCGCACGCATTCAGTGCACTCGGACGACCTAATTCGAAGTGGATGCGCGGGCGACGCGACGCCGCGCCGTGCGCCATACTGCATTATTGATTCTTAGGCTTTATCAGACTTCGTAAGATTTACTGCATTTTAAGTGATCGCTTTATCGTTATGCGTTTCTCTTCGTGTTGTTTAAATTATATTATTTTTAATTCAAACTTTGAAATAGGTTAGCTTCAAAGTCTTGATGAGTTACTACACTTTAATTATTGTCTATTATCACAACAACACTGATAAATTGATTGCACGATACCACTCAATTAGTAAATAGAAACGTCAGTCAGAAATGGACCTATGATTTCTTGTGAATAGAATTAGTTGGGTGCAAGGACGATATTGTCACGGTAACATATGACACGTGGGTCACGCTCGGCACTCAACTCCTGCGCACGACTATATAATGTCTATTGAGCAATCGCTGTTAAATAGTTGCATAGAAAGCTTCAAGGTTTAGATTGTCTACTGATTTGGCGCCTTTTCTATTATGAGTTTTACCCTTAGAGTTTAATTAAAGTCCATGTCCCAATTAATTGGACACGTTTTACGATGATGAAGCTATGCGAGTTCAATCGATAACGTGTAACGATTAATTTGCTGTTAAAGTTTCTATTTTTATTATTATTAATTGTTAAGGCTATTGGATACACGTCCTTGAAGCCTAACTTCGGACAATTTTTGTTATCTTCAAATACAGTTCTTACAAGATGGTGGCTTTCTTCTTGGAATTGTCCAGGTAGTTTTTGTGGCAACTAAAACGCTTTTCTTCAGCAATTATTTATCCACTAGCGTAAAAAAATAAAGTATATCGCAAAAATATCACCAATAATATTATTAACACGTAATTTATGTGTTGGAAAAACATTATCCTTGTATAACGGCTCGTCATGAATTAGGTAAATTTGAATAGATTCACGTATAATATCTCAGTTCGCTTTTTTTCCATATGCGTTTCTCTTAAATTTTGTACGTTCGACTTGGAACTTGTAAATTTTTTTTTTATTATTTGAGTATTCGAAAGGAATATATAAACTGTTCGTTTATAAAAGCCCGGTATCATTTATGCAAAGTAAATGTATAATTAATTTCTTATTATTGTAAATTTGTTCCAAGCGATAACATTTCTAAACACGTAGCCGCCGACCTTGGTTTTTTTAGAAATAAAACTGCATGCCGCAATACACGGTCTGTTTTCTTCGGCGTGTCCAATCAATCATTTGCACTGGAAACGAACGCAACGGCTGTCAACGTGTATGATGAATATTCCTGCACACGATCGAATTCAATCGAATTGTAATCGTTACGAAATCTACCGTATCGTTTCGATTAAATGCAACCGTAAATTTAAATGTAAGATTGTTGAGAACTCCTGATGTTCAATTCGATTTTTATTAACCGAATAAATAACGTCCGATAACTTTGAGCTACCGAGGCAAGTAATTAAGTATTACCACCGATCTTCACAATTCTCCTTTTACAAGCTTCAATGCATTGTCACGTCATCAGGTTTAAAAAAAAATTTTTTTGTCATTCAAATAAATGCAATGTGGTGGCTTGGTTACGTTGAGCTAGCACTTTAGTCATGCGATAAATTTACAATTTGGAAACGTTGTCACCTTTACCTTAATTGGATTATCATCCATCGCAATCTGTTACCTCTTTTCGCGTCATAATCGATCAATAGATGCCTGCGATTCGTAACGAAATATTCATAGCCCTTGAACAGAATTAACGTTAATTGTGAAAGATCGATATCGTTTGTTATTGCATTCGAATCGATTCGGCCCACTTGCCGCCGTATCATACTGTTACAAAACATGGGCTCGCGTTGACGATGATGGATTGTAACGTTTAGTTCTATTGTGAGCAGTCAACAATGGCAATTAGATTGATTCTGATGATGCGAATCGATCGTGAACTCGAACAATTAATTTGATCTTTGATGTTACGGATGACACAAGAAATTACGTAGCAATTAATGTTATTGTTTTGGATTTGTATTTATCGTTAAAAATAGAACTAGCAATAATTTTAATTCAATTGTCCTTGCCTTTTGCTTTGTATGAAATTTTGAATATTTTTGCTAAAGATATAAACGACTTTAGAATGTTAGTTTCATATTTAGTCGATTACTATGAAAAAAACGGTACTAGTAATAATCAATATTCATCAAAACAAGTTTTTAAATATTATCATATATTATTATGTTAAAACAATGAGTAAACTTTTGGCGAAAAAAAGCATCGTGTTTTAACATTAACTTGGTCGTAGAGCATTCTCTATTGCTTGCCACCACTTTGAGATACAGTCCCCAATTAAAGAGTCTTCTTACAAATGTTTCAGGATTTTTTCATAACTTTTATACACGAAATATTTGAACTGAAAAATAATGTGTCTCACAGAGTGTAATGGACAGTGTAAAGTGATCGGTGTGCTGAAATGAAGCTTGCTAAACAAATTATTATTCCATGTCCTCAATTTCTATCGTCGTGTCTAGACTGGACGTATGAATTACAAACGCAAACATCAAAAACTTCTTAGTTGTTCTTTTAGAAAGCTGATAAATTATTAGGCGTCTTACCTTAAATATTAGGATTTCTACACTCGTTAGGAAATCTGAAAGTGTTGTTTTAATGGAAAAATTGCGTTTTGCAAATTGTGTACTTTTTCATTGACAGACACCTGCTTAGGATTAACGACTGCTTGGTACTAAAGGCTATGATGACGATATTATTGAGAATCTATATATTAATACGTAAAGCAAAAGTTTTTGGTACCATTTTAAGCGTATTGCGTGCACGGAAGACTGTGAGATTTGGCATGGTTAAAGTTTATATGGAGAAGGAGTGTAGTAAGCTAAAATTGATCTATAATACTACTATCTATAATTATCTATATTTTACTAATATATTAAATAAAATAAATTAATACTGCGAATCCTAACCCGACTAGTGCCATTGAACTTAGACCCCACAAAATATTGCCATTGCCACTCAACGAAAAGTGACAGCAAGTGATGTAGAAAATACTCATTGTTTATGAATACTGTAAATGTCAAACAGAAAATAGTTTATGATCAAAGAGTCGCTGGTCCAATTTCGAGCTTAGGGCGATCGCTAGTTAGAATAATGGTCGTCTACAAATGTCTACCCAATCATAAGAATTATTAGAAAAATTATACAAGTGATTTTTAGCAGAAATAGAATTTGAAAGAATATTATAGGATCGGTGTGGTGGAATTGGAGTATATTAGATTAGATATCAAATGTTAATTTGTATTGTTGCAATACTTAATGACCACATTCCGATGTAGCTCTAAGGGTTATACGGAAAGGCCATACAACATGAAAGAAAGAATAGTGATCATATAAAAGTCATCTTTTTATAATTCTACGTTTACTGTTTCATTTTCTACTGTTGAATATATTATTTTATCAATTATGATAGATGTTGAAACATAATATGTAGATAGCATATGCAACAAATTGGAAACAAATAAATGAATTTCTTAGTTTAAAATACTAAGTAATCTTTTACTTGTGAATCAGTGCTTTATAAAGTTCTTATATTGTGTAAACTTTGTTTAGAAAATCAGCCCTATTTTATTGCACTTCGGTAAATGCGAAAACCAATTGTTCACGCGATGACAAGCTACGTCAATAGCTTATCTATTGTTGTTAAAGACATAGATTCATACGCTAGCAGTCCTTTATCGAAGATAATTGTCCCACTTAGTAGAAGTGGCACGCTGTTTGATCGTTGTGTAATTTGTGTTTATTAACCGTGATTATTCTCCGGGTCCACAATTGTTCCGATGCAATTGGTATTTGAGCTGTTTCCTCGCATACGTCGTTACGTGGTACGTTTGCGTTGTATGTAAAGGTGCCCCCCCCCACGGTCCGTGATATTGCGGTACAGGCTGGTCCGCGTTCTTTCGGAATATCACGGCCACCTTAAGATTACAAAACTTGACAGTTTATTTGGCAGTTTTGGCCTTATTTGTTAAACTCATGCGTTAATAATCACACAAGATAAAGGTTATACTAAAATCCACGATTTAAAATTTTCAATCCGAATTTATACTTAAAATAAAGAAAAGTATTAGATCACAATTGCCTTCTATTTAAATCTTAAGATATATTATCATATCGATACCCAATATGAATAACATCGTAACTCAATAAAGTCATTGTTTTCAGAAGAGCCGCTTGAATAATTCGATCAACGTCATAATTTTTTTTTGCAATAAGATTGAAATGTAATTTGGATGACACCTATTTTTAAAGCTCTTTCGACTCAGTATTTCTTATTTGTTACTCATTAATTAGTTAAGAATGACATTATACGTGCTATATCTTTTTTTAAATATTTATAATGATAATTTTAGTGATATAAAAATGGATGTGTTCGTGGTAGACGACTGCAAAAGTCAAATATGTATATATTTTTGTTCTGTATTTTCTTAGTATATAGTTTATTTCATTGTAAATAAACTTTCGACGTTATTCATATTGGGTGTCGACGTGGCTTTTTTAATAGGAATAATTTTCTAAAGTTTGTAAATTATCTTAGAATATTTCGTTGATCAGTTTTCAGTTCACCCAAATTTTTAGATAAAAGTTAGTTGCGTTTCATATTCATATGAAACATAAAAATTAATACCAATAATCGATGACAGGTTGACAAAATGAGGTAACGGAATCGATTATAATAATCGATTGTTCGGATACATGAAGTAAACACTAACAAGTTCAGCATAAACATCTGATCTGGCATTCGGCTTGGCGATTAAATTGATCAGTGATGCGACCCACGTTTCAACATCGAATCGATTTACCGCACTAACACCAGCCGTTGGACGTTTTTCCCCGCGGAATATTTTACTGCATAACCGATTGCGTTGTATGAATACGTTATAATATACAGTCATAACTTCCCCATTAGCCTAGTGGTCGTAAGTGCGACTGCTATACTGAAGGTCCTGGGTTCAATTCCCATGTCGACCACAGTGTTACTGGGTTTTTCTATAAAATTCTCAGTTGATACTTGAAGTTTGGCTTTGTGCCCGATTAATGGCAATATGCTCGCGGGTGTACATTAGTACACCTCTGCTTAACCCTTCAGGGATACAGGCGTGATGGTATGGTATGCATATTCTTTTAAACTTCAGCAATCCATTACAGGTCGTCGCTGTCAAGCCAGCCTGCAAACGTCTTGGCAGCTGGAAATACACTGGCTAATCAAAACATAATAGTAACGGAAATGTCTAGTGATATATATTATTAATCTAAAATCTTCTTTTTAATTCAGGCTTAATGCAAATTATATTCAGTTTAGTTTAATTTTGAAAGGAAATAGCCATGTTATTGTTTTTATAATAGGGTATACCGAAATTATTTGCTACTGTTAAAAGAATGAGTTGAATGAACAAGTTAATTAATAATGAAATGTTTTGTTCCAGGTAAATCATCAGCTATATTTTTGAATCTAAAGTTCTTCATTTTTATGTAAGTAACTTGTAAATAGCTTGCGAATTCGTACGCGTTCATTACAATTTTATAATCTAATACTATTAAGTGCATATATTTTTCTTTCCAAATGTACCTATATAGGTGTTTTTTGGGCACCCGGTAAAGCTAGGTCGCCCAGATATTAGCAATAAAACATAGCCTATAATCATCAACTTTTACGTAGATTACTATTAGTGAAATAATTTTTAGAAACAGATCAGTAGTACCAGAGATTACTTCCTACAAACAAACATACAAACTTCTCTTTATAATTAATAATACAGTATAAATAAATAAAAAATTACATACAAAATAAGAACTGAAATTAAAATTCCTAAGCATCTGTATAATTCATTTACACGTCCAAGCCGTTATCGTAATGTAAATGTACCTTTTCACTTGCAAAATATATAAATACCGGAAGACAAACCTTGGGTCGGGAGACCTTCGTTACCGCTTAGATAACTAATAAAAACATTGAAGTGTTAATTTACTGTCAATAGGTATTAAGTTAACATGTTTTTTGTCACATTACCTCACTAAGGCATTTCACCTTTTTTGGTTTGTGTTAAGCATAATAAAGACACATACAATCCAAAAAAACTTACCCTACGCCAGGCGATTAAAAATGTGTCGGAGCCTCCATACTTCATTATTTATTACTAAACTTTAACGATAACGATATCGGTATCACCGATTATTCACTACAATAATTGGTATTGTATCGGCAAAATCACGTAACGTTACATCCCTGATAATTATGTAACTGTTTATTTATGGTTTTGATGTAGCAAAACGGCATGCACTCCATCTGGTACTGCATCAGCACAGTCCTGAAGCCAGTTTCAATGGATAGATGCTCCTGAAGACTTAAAAGTTTATTGTATGTTCCGAAAATTTTTGATAAGTTTGAACTCCTAAACGACAGGTGCAATTCCAAAATCAGAAATACATAAATATAAAATAGTCAACTCGCCTTTTACACCACTCTGTAATTGACTACAATTTACCAGATTGCTTCAAATTCACGGATACTGCTTCGTTCTTTAGATACGTGGCGTGAAGTTATATAGTCTATAACCTTTCTCAATAAATGGGCTAAAATAAAAATAAATTTTTCAAACCTGACTGGTAGTTCCAAAGATTAACTCGTTCAAACAAACAATCTTTTTAGTTTTATAACAAAATATAGATTACACAAAAACGAGATTGTTTACACGTATTGCGTAGACAATGTGATCCAATTTGCTAATTTAAACAATGTTTTCATTCGTTCACGCGTAAATACTTTATGGTTTAAAATTATGCCTTTGGTCCTGTTTCATGGGATACTTTCGCAAACATAAAATGTGTTAGCAGTTAGCAGATGTTGTCCTAGTAACCTACAATTTTTTCCAGTATGTTTAACGTTATGCCGAACTGCGAAATAAGTTATCATATAAATATTATGGAGAAAGCTGGGCCTGTAATAAATATACTTTTTGAAGTAAAATTTCTTTAGGTACGTCTTGTTCGAAAATCCTTTTTGGACGAAAATAACACTCAGTCAGATCTATAAAATATATTTTAGTATAATTCAATGCTAATAATAATAACCAATATATTAATAATTACTTCATTTAGACCTTTACGTTTGTTTGAATAAAAAAAACTTCTTAAAGAGAAGTTAAATTCTGTTTTGTAATACTTGGTGTAAATTATATTAACACCAAAATTCTAATATGTTTTATTTATTATTTATCATAATCGTAATATCAAAGGTCAAGGTTAAAGAAGTACATATGTACTTGAAATGCGCGTGAAGATTACATGCACAATTTTTATTATGTATTTGTTTTACAAATCGTTAACTGTGTATTTGGTATTTTAATATACTGCGTATGTAATATAAGAATAATAAATATAATTTTCTATTTAAATACTTCTCAGGTTGACCAATTATTATGTTGCCAAACTTGGAGCAACTCTTGTACTATAACTGAATGAATTTCCATCGTTTAATGGTAGGTTAGGCTGCACAACATAACTCATGATTAAACAAAATTAGTTAATTACAATTAGCCTCTTAAATTGATTTATCATAAACGCATTTAGGGTCAACTTGCACGAGATATAGATTGTACGTGATTTAGTTAAAACAAAATTAGCGAGTCGGTAAAGTAGTGTCTGCGTTCCGTTTCACGTTTTCACCAATAAAATATATTATCATTGGTATGGACAAGTTTCATAACCCGAAAAGCGCGATGATTTAAAAGCTTTATGCATAGAATGACACGTACGCAGTTGGATGTCATTGTTTGTTGTCTGTCAAAGTCAAATAAATAAAACGAAAATAGTGTATTCGATGCAAGGAAACTCGTCTTACGGCGAGATTCGATGCGACGACTTACATAAGAAATTGGGTATATTAAAAGTGTTAATACCCCGCCCGTCCTTATGATGTCCCTGTTCCTTTATTCGCATAATTTTTTTATACATAATTTATAATAATATGTTTAAATTTCATAAGAAGTCACTTATACGACGACTTGATTATTCATTCAATTTCAATTCAATTCATTCAAGTCTTTATCCTTAGGAGTTACCCCCCAGTTTGAGTATCCTCATTTCTGTTAGATGAAGTTTAATAATTTCAGATACCCACACGACCGGCACTCAGATCCGTAAAGAAACGTCAACTTTACTGACTTTTTGTATACATTTCTTGAATCTCTCGTTATTCTTGGGCCACAGATAACTCCCGTTAAGGGTCACATATAAATATTCATAAAACTATATTAGTTTCATAAAATAGTAAATTTAGCAATCAGAAATCTATACAACATACAGCTGATGTATAAAACAAAACATTACTTAGCACTCATAAAAGATTCAGTAGTCAGAAGTGGGTGTGCGTCGGCATGCGTGCGCCGGCGCCGACCCACCTGCCTACTTGCGATCAGATTTATTGGATCGGGAGATGTACTTAAAGCGCAAATATAATTTAGAATTACTCTTATACGTGTCTATATGTCATAAATATGGTTTTCGTTTTACGACTGATAATTTTAGATGCAAAATGTTTGATTAATGGGAAGCGTTTCGATTTGACTGTACTGTTAGCCTTGAGGGCCCTAGAGGTTGTAGATGCTTTACCAACTTTACCAGGCTTGGAGGCGAGTGCGGAAGATATTCAGCCGCGAAAGCGAGGCAACAAACTCAAGGGTGCCAAAGTGGCCGAACCTCGGCTTGGGTTATTGCCGTATATGCATTAGTTGTCGAATAAAGATAGAATTGGATTCCAGCGGTACCATCTATCTGGTACGGGAAGCAAAGTAATGAGACTCTTATTTAAAAGTTAATATTTATTTTGTAAGTAATAACCGATATTATTCTCATATTTCAAAGAATTTCGAGTTTTTCTCTAAAGGTATAAATGACAGTAATTGACAATAATATAAATCAAATAAACAGGAAGATAAGTGTTTGATATGGTTCAGCTTATTAGCATATTACGAAGTATGCTTAAAATGTTTTTCGCAATAGAAATGATAGGAATTCCGTAACATTTTAATACGAAATTGATAACTGGTTATTATAAACGTAGATTGGGCCGAGCTTTCCACATGTTTACGTTACGTTGTTCTTTTATAATGATGCAGGTCATAATGTCAGAGCTTACGAAAGAGCTACGGCCGATTTCTATATTTAATGTGGTGATCTTGAACCTGTTCGCGACGTCATAGAAACTATCACTTCTGAATCGTTGGCTCTGATCTATAACCGGATATTTGTAGTAAAAGATAGTCGAAGAAAGGTGAATGTCAAGTCTGTTGATAGTATATAGAGAGATTTATATGTAAAATAAATTAGTTAAATGGTTTTTATACTTAATTGGCAAACAAACATGGGGTACTCACTATGCGATGAGGTCAGTTAAAGATAAGTTAAACCCCCTGTACTGCGTACTACCAATAACTTCAATTATAATTATAAATTTCAGATCAAAAACTTACTCAAAAGCAAAATCATTTTCATTTTGATTGTTTATTCAGGTCACCTTTCTTATTAAGTTATAGAGATTAATTTGGTACAAATTTTTTTGGATTGGTTTATCAGAAGGTAATTTCATACTAATTTTCCTTTGGGATATATTAAAAAAAAATACGTTCTATACTGCACAATAATATTGTGTACTAGCTGGTACCCGTGACTTCGTCTGCGTATTATTGGATATACACAGACTGATCTCGGAACAAGACAAACCAAAAAAATCGCCGTTTTTGCGTGATTGAGTAACAAACATAGAAACTTTCCATTTATTATATTTGTAGGATAACACTGGTTAAACTATGACTTTTACCGTTATAAAAAGTACCATATGTGTTATTCCAGGTTATAGACTATCTGTGTACCAAATTTCATTGGGATTTGTTCAGCCGTTTTAGCGTGATTGAGTAACAAACATCCAAATATACACACTTTCACATTTATTATATTATTATATTAGTAGAATATGTTAGGTTCAAATTGCCGGAGAGTGGGTGAAAAACATTAAAGATTGATCTTTTGCGTTATTGTTGAAGCACAAGTCAGATACCGTGAAGCTTTATATTGTGGAATATCAGCTAGAGAAACTAGCCTTCAATTCACTAAGTAAATAAACAAGTAGTTTTTAGTATTATGTGCACTATCAATAATTAGTACAATGTTATAGACGTTATAGTTGGTAAAAACACACATTGCATAAAGTGTTAAAGTTATGCAATTGTAATAACCTGAATCAACACCAACACGATACATGCATGCAATACACTCCCACACGTATTGCAGCTTGTTCCGCGCAATGTAAAAGTAAATAAAGATGTAAAAGTATTATTTCGTAAATAGAGATGTATACCTCTGTATCTAATTTCGAAGGTTTAGATTATGATGCAATTTCAATTAAGCTAAAACTTTGATACCTCATCAAGTCCTTTTTTTCAATATTATTACTTTTTCCATAATTTGCTAGGGATCATGAAATTTTTAAATTAGTATCATAAGATTGAGAAAGATGGATAACTGTTTACTTATCAGCAATAGCTCGTACGGAGGGTATTATTGTTCATTAAAATAATTTAATAAAAGAATAATTCTCAACTGTAGATAATGTATTAATTACCTTAGCAAGCATGATAAATGATTTGTTGTAACAAACTTTTACGAACTGTTTACACTGTATACAGCTTTTCTTGGAATAGTGACAGCATGTGATTATAATATTCATTGTTTAGGTTCATACTGCAAATCTAAAACAGAAAAAACATGTCTATGATTAAAAAATCGCTGGTCGAATTTCGATGATTGGGCGACCGCTAGTACTAATTATAATATACAGTTGAAACAAATTAATCTGTTATATGGAGTGAGATTTGACGTTTGCGTCGGAAATGTGGATTAGAAAATGGTACTTGTCCGCCTCATAACTTTTCACTTTCACTGATTTTATAAACAGTAGCCATTTCTATTACTTTATAGACATTTAAAAGAGTTTATATGATCCGATTGAAATGATTTTTTGGGAATTATGGGCAAGTTCTGTTATTTTATAGATGCAGGAGTTTTTTTCCTATAGTTAAAGATACATTGATTCAATTATATGTGGAACAAACGATCAAAATTGTTATAATTTTCTCAACCGTAATAATAGTTCTCTATTTACACGTACCTAGTATTACTTAGGTATGTAGATATGTTTACTATGTTTGCATTCCACGTTCGGCCGTCTGCATTGTTTCAAATGACGTCTTAATAGCAATTGTTGAAACTTGTTGGGACTTGTTACTCCTGGTAGCTGGAAGTATTTATAAGGTTCATATATTACTTAAATTAACAAGGTACAATTTGACCTTCTGTTGTTTACTTAAGTTTTGATTTTTGTATCCTACAGAGCAAATTTTACTGACTATGAAGTAATATATCCATGCAAGTCTACAGCAGTTTGTGGATATATATTTTCAAAGCTTTAATTGAGCCATAGTTCCAGACCTGTACTAAATCCATTGTCCGTCGTAGGAATCATATCAGATGTCTCAGTAATTTTAATTACAAACTCCTATGGAAACGTTGTATACATATTACATGCATACAAATAAACGATAATTTAAAAAGAATATAAGAAAGTATTGTTCTCGTACGGGATGCAAAGCCACATTGTAATTGGTTCATTCGAAATGGTGTAAAAATATAACTATAATTAGGAATTTTACCGGTTTATTTATTAATTTTCAGTCCTTATAATTGGACTAAGACTGCTTGCTTGCCACTTGAGACTATATACCATATTACTATGCACATGTGTTGCGCAAATGCGTTCCTTTTATTGTTTTGTGTTTTTTTTTTCTGTTTTATCTAACGTTTATGTTCATTTTCCTACAAACAAATGATGTTCAGTTTCCAGTCAGAAATTTTACCTTTCGACCATGAAGGCGGAAAGGTTAATAATTTGTATGCTAATTATTAAATTTGAGGCGTATTCAAACGTATTATGAAGTGTATTAGAACAATATTAAAAGATAATGCTTCATTTAAAAAGAATGTGATAGTCGAAAAATAAATGTTGAAACTAAGACCATTGGAACCGAAAGAATTGTGTCTATATTTAAATTTGTATTAGCAACATCATGAACTTATTATACAAATGCAGTTAACTAATGCAAACAGACTTGTGCAATCGAGTCTCCAGTTTTCAGTATATTATCATATCAATAAGATCTTGTCTATGCAAAACGCGGTTGCATTACAGTTGTTGCATAATGTCCAGCCGCGTCTGGATTCTCTGAGAGAGATGCCGCGGTGTTTGTATGCTCCTACTGAGAAAAAGTGTTCGATCGTCGTTCTCGGAAAGCTGTCGTGAACCTTTGTATACGCAGTATTATTATAGTTTAGCAACCAACTAGCCGATTTGGCAATAAATTGTTGTGCGGTTTATAAATTTAATTTCTATTCTATATCGTGGAATAATTTATTTTAATGATCTAGCAATTTCTACAACACTGATGTATCCTATTGTTTTTTTTTGTTTTGAAATAGTACTATTATTGTATTGTATTACCGTTGATATGCTAGGTAAAGCGTTATTGTTTAAAGGCTATCGAATCGAGAATGACATTTACTGTCCTAGGATTCTACAGGCATATTTGTTTATTTAGAAGTAAACTTGAGCATCTGGCTGGTAATTGTGATGAACACACCTGCTTTAAATTAAACGATAAAAGCCTCTGATTTGTTGAATATTACTAGCTGACGTTGATATGTCTCTAAAGAAATTGATTCAATTGAATTAACTACATTTGGGTAAAAATATCATGTGAGCTTTTACATTTTCATTAACCTATGAAAATTACCTT
This sequence comes from Saturnia japonica, assembly GCA_033032175.1. Lineage (NCBI taxonomy): Eukaryota > Metazoa > Arthropoda > Insecta > Lepidoptera > Saturniidae > Saturnia > Saturnia japonica. Next base: position 3,564,383 of record CM065306.1, on the reverse strand, counting down.
CAGATATTAACTATGGCATTAGTCCAATTAAGTAAAAGTTTTATGCCACGACTGGCTCTCACAATATCGCCATATAGTACTTAGAATATCATAGGTGATACAAATTCGACGTAGACTTAGGGTAGACCTCATTAAGTTGTAATAATTATATAAGTACATATAATATTTTCATTAGCAAGTATATTAAAGCTTTTTTGTGTCATCCTCAAGCATTGTCCTGTTTCTCACATAGTGTGGACTCTATTCCCCCATATGGCTCCATTTGAAATAGCCAACGGTTTTTTTAACTACGCCTTTGCTCATTCCGTAAAATCATGATTCACTAAACTGAGTTCAAATTTGTTCCGAAGCTTATATCATTCCAGATTTATTTAGTAAAATTGGCCAAAATGCAAGAAACCTTTTTTTCCTCTCCAGAAAGTAGTTGAAAATTATTTCTGCTATACTATCCTGCATATTTGCAAATGTTAGTAAATTTTTATTATAAACAAGAAAATCTTAAGATTTTTTTTCTATATTCCACGATTATGCAACGTGGAACGTGTTCTAGAGCGTTCCATAATGTACCTTCGTTAGTCTTGCGTCACCATAATTACACCTTGTTGCCATCGTAAACATTATAATTAGGTACCATCGACACTCCACCTCTGAGTACCGTTTGTGTGTAAATATGACCTAATGAGCTCATGGGAAATGGGCAATCTTCGTTACTAAAATCAAAGACATTACTTCAAAATTACGATGCTTAAAATTTTGACGCAGTTTTTATATGTTAACGTTATAGTTTTTTAGGCGTGTTGAGACAAAACGATATGAAGTTGCTTGCTAAATCTCTTGTTTTATTGTGGTGAAGATAGTCACAATCGATATTATACGTCACATAACATCGGGTAGGACTATTCAATGACGTATAACATTTTTTTTTTTATAATACCAATTGTATACGTAAAAATTTCTTCAAACTGATTTTAAATCTTTATCTACAAGAATTCCAGTGATTGTGTCTGAATAAACGGAGCATAAACTGAATGGTAGATAGAATAAATGAGGTACTCGTCAAATGTCTTCTTTATGCTGATGATCAAGTATTATTTGCATTGTCGGCTACGGATTTAAAAGCGATGGCGACTATTATGAATGAAACTTTGGAAAGAAAGGGAATGAAAGTGAACGCAAAGAAGACGAAAGTTATGGTGTTTGAAAAGGAAGAGAGCATGACAGAAGTATTTAATGATTTGGTGGCGACGAACTGGTGCAAGTGAATGAGTTTGTATACTCGGGATCGATGTTTACTAGGGTTGGAAAGTGTGAAAGTAGAATAAATGCGATAAAAGAGACCGCTAAGAGATATGTTAAAGGTGAAATTGAGTGACAGGAGAAGAAATAGTGTGAAAGAAGATATAGTCAGTTACACAGATTGGGAAAGGGATACTTAGATGGTTTGGGTACGTAGAGAGGATGACTGAAAGAAGAATGACTAAACAAATTTATAAGGCGAGTGTAAATGAGAGCGTTGGAAGAGGAAGGCCTACACGAACGTTTCTCGATCAAATCGGGGACGTTCTAAGGAAAACTCAGATGAAGAGTATTCTAAACCGACGAGCGTGCGTGAAAAGATTGATGAAAGTTGATGAAGCGAAATATGTATGCCAGGATCGTAGCAAGTGGAAGGACGTGGTCTCTGCCTACCCCGTTGGAAGAAAGTTGTGATGTATGTATGTATGTTGTTTTTGATTGACTATAGTTTATGTAGGCATAATGACAGGTGGTCTTCGATTTCGATTTTGTTAACATAGTTATAAGTATGAGACAAGAGGGTTATGTAGTTATTGTTTTGTATTTATTTTGCATGTACTAACAGTAACAGCAGTCGACTTCTTAAAGGTTAGTTAGACATGTAGCGTGTACACTGCACAGTGCAGTGCACACCCGCGGGCGACGTTAATACTCGATGGCTTACTTTACATCGACCAGTTTCGCCGTGACATATTTCGCGTACATTTGCATGGCGCAGGCGCAGACGCCATTCACTCGTACATAATTCGCTACAATATTATTATGATAAATTGATTCGTTTAATTGAACCGTAAGCACAATTTGCGCATATATTAATCGAACCTTGTGAAATCTGGGTGCGTTTACACGTAGATAATGTTATAGAATGAGCTTTATGTTAGGTATTTTAAACCTTTTTGTTTGACTACGTTATAACAGAAAATTAATATTTTGTCGTGATAGATTAGTTTTTTTATAACTGTTAGTATTCTTTGTATGATTAACTTTTGTAGTACTTACCTACTTCCATCGTTTGCCGATCCGTTAGCATATTTTTATTACTGTTAACTTCTATGTAGAAGAGATTATATGACTATTAGGGAGTTGCGAAGGAACTTTAACTTTACATTAATACAATATACTGTATTACTTCGCACTTGAATAACTAATTTAAAAAAAAGTGTGATTGCATGCGACAATCGTGCAGAGAATATTTCTTTATTAGATTAATTTATCATCTAAGTGCGATATATTATTTTTCTGCTATTCATTCGGAGTCGACCATCATGGGCCACAAGCGCGCTAGAAATTATTTAGACGCTTTTTTATCTATAATTCCTGACTGAATAAATATAATGGCGTAAAAAAATGAAAAATAACATAATGATAAAAATATAGTGTCTGTAATTTTACACGCGGTTGAAGTAAAATTTCTTGAAATTTTTACACTATTCATTTAAACCATAACGCATAGTCCGCAAGAAAACACATAACGTTATATAAACCATTTTTTTTCCTTACCGTAGATAAGTATCTATCACATAACAAGACAACTTTTAACAAAAAGAAAACCATTTTCAATGATTTTGAAGAGTTCCCTGGTGTATCTTTGAAGTTGAAGGTACAATGCTAATAAAATAAAATGGGACCACCCTTGAGATATCCTCTACCAAAAAAAAGAATCATCCAAATCGGTTCATAAACAAAGAAGTTAAGTCTGAACATTCATTTAAAAACATTGCATTCGAATTGAGTAACCTCCTTTGTTTTGAAGACGGTTAAAAATACCGTCTCGGATAGATTAATTAGTCTTCGCTGATTAACCTCATGAGTGCTTGGTGACGTATTTACTTTGTTTAGTACATATTTAGTTCAAGACATGTGTTTATCTTCGTATTGCAGACGCATAACTTACAATAAATACGTAATGTGTAACGTAGTATGTAGTATACACAACTTAATCTTAACTGGTGTTAATGTCGAGTCAATAGTTTAGATAATGGGCGGCGTCGAATACACCGCATGACCCTAATTACAATGGTACAAAAAGATAGACATCGAGTAGGCAAAGTTATCAGTGGCCGACGAATTAACGGTTCGATCGTATAATGCCCACGAATAGACGGTAACGTTGCGTTTATTACGGCATTAACATGAGCTAAGCATTCATGTAGGTGCTGATTAATTATATAGGTAGTTATTATTATGTATGTTGATATCATAATTATGTGTAATGTTTAGGGCCTTTTATGGACACAAATTCACACACAGCCATTTAAATCCAAACTAAGTAACAGATATACTATAAATATGTAGATATTTAACACTCATGCCCGGTTCTGAGGTTCCTAATTAACTGGTCATTAGCTATTGATTCTATAAAGATAACTGTAAATTAAACCAAGTTTATCTCATCATGTGTTTCTGAACACATTTGCGACTGTTTTGTTCGTTGCCGATATATATATATATATGTATATTTGTACCAAAGAAATGTAACAAAAACCTTATTTCAATTTTACAGAAATAAAAACTTTGATAATTTTTGTCAGTTAAATCGGATGTCTATTGTCTGTTTTTTCAAATCAGACGTCAAACAACTATCGAATAGATAAGCGCTCCATTTTGGTCGGTTCAGTTGAACCAAGTTTAACTGAAGTTATCGTATGATGCTGTCTTCAGAAACGCAACTTGATGAGTTATTGGACCAATAGCGTTATTGATATTGAACAGATAAAAGTACCTCAGAAATCGAGCATCAGTTACATAGCTGACAATTATGCTCATTATAAAATATTTAATCATGTATTGAGCGGGGATCAAACCCGCGACCTCTTGGCTCAATAGTAGCGGTAAATACCCCCGCGCCACAAGGAAATCTTTATGTTTAATTAACTAGTTTATGTTAGTATTAAGTGACCAAAAATGTTATGTTTTTGCCATTCTTTAGGATTACTCAAATCGCAACTATTAAGATTAAAACTAAGCAGAACTACTGTTTAAGATTAAGATTAGATTGTTTAAGATTAGTAGAATCAGTAAAGTTTATTTTGCCCTCTTTGGCTAGGTTTAACACAATATCACTGAGTTTATATTCATCCACTTTCAGTGATAATTTGATTGAAGGAATACATTGATGGACGATATAGACATACTAGCGGTGCTCAACGGTTTCGTACGTTCTAATTATGTTCGTCTGTGAATAAAATTATGGAATGACAAATTACGTCCCATGTACAAAATTATTGTAAAAGTGATGGAGAAATAATAAAGGTTTATTAAAAAAATACAATTAAGTCAAATCTCATGACCAATGACATAAGCTTAAGCATAAGTTATAGATATAAACTCTCTTTCAGTTTTTGTAGGTATATTTCAGATCTACAATTATGTAGTAAATTAATTTAATAAATCTCTTATAGTTTACTCAGCGTAAGTCATATGAGCGCACGAATTGATTTACCATTACCAGTTTTGTTTTAGTTGTGCGGAACTCTAATTCATTTTATAAAATAAAAGTAGCCTAAGTTACTCCATATAACATCAGCTATCTGCCAGTAAAAGTCCTGTCAAAATCTGTACAACCGTTTCGAAGATTACGAACAAACATACAGAGAGAAAAAAAATGTTTTTTTGTTACAGGTATCGTATATAATTTCATTTGTATTTAGTAAAAAGCTGATTTGCTGAAAGCTGACGCTTGAAGCTGAGCTGAAACAGACACTTCAATTATATTAATTGTATATTTGTAGAGAAAACTTCATACTTACGAAGTCTGTGGCAATATTTTGTAAGGTATTTTAGTATCATCCCGACCGCGACATATCCACTGTCGCTTTCAGAATCCGTAACGACTTACGTATTCTATTTTACGTCTATATACATACCTAATGCGATACTCATAACATTCCCAGCTCACGACATCATGATGCAGTTTCAATGATTTACGATATTGTTTACCGTCCGTTGCCTCTTAATTGTCTCGCCCTGCAAGAAATGCATGTTAATTACCTCAATGGTTGTTATCCAACGCGTTACACCGGTTACGTGCCGCTAACAACGGGTCGTATGAAAACTGTGCGTGTTCGGGTAATCCGCGAGACCGTTAGGGCCGTTTCCCACTTGAGAACGAAAGCCGCGCGACAAATTGCGAGTTGACGCCGTTTCGGCGACACTCAATTGCTTTTTAACTGCTGTCGCCCAGATTTATTCGCACGCAGAGTTGTTTAAGATGTGTCGGTATGTGTTTAAATCAGCGAGGCGCTTTTGATGATACCCTCGTCGACTGTTATTGTCCATTTTTGTTTGCGATACGCGGAAGCTGTTGCCGTACTTTGTCGTTGAGAATTATGATTTAAGTGTAAGAGGTTAAGGTTTTTTTTAATTTGCTCTACATAAATGTCTTTTATAAACATCACGAATTGCGGACTAATAATAGTGACACAGTACGGCAATAAGAAAAAAATGTACATATATAAGAAAAAAAACTATTAAGGACGTCAGTATACATTTTTTTTATTCTAGAATGTTCAATGTATTTTTTATGGGTGCGGTCAATGTGAAAGCACTGATATAGAGTAAATAAATATTTTAAAAACATGATTAAAAAATAAGTATTGTTTTGCGTGAAAGATCAGATAGAACAAATTTTATGTTTTATATAAATTAAAATAAAATAGACTATCACTTCGTGGAAGCTTTCTGGCTATTAGTACGTGGTAAATGACCGTGTTGATTAACACGAACGTTTCACGTTCCACTCATTCCACGTACATTGAATGGGTTCCTATACGTTGTCGCGAACAGACTGGCGTTTTATGCACGCTTTAACGACTGACTGCGGTAACGCGATAGGTACGAGTAAGTGTGAACGTATCTTTACTGTGAAATTAACTTATTATTAGTACCTGGAAGTGAGCCTTGTCTAATCCGTTGTTATGTGTAATGAACCCTTACGAGGTAGGTTGTTTTGTACTTCTGAGTGATGTATGCGAGCGTTTAAGAAGTACTCGGGACGTTTTGTTTTATATTTGGATAAACGCACAATATCTCGCTTAACACTTTAGACATGTGTACAATATTTACACATTATACATCTCTACACTATATGTATCTCTTATCGATCAGTATTTTGTATTATATTTTTTACTAGCTATTCCCGCGGCTGCGCTCGCGTGATCTATAGCATGCCGTCGATATGGCACATGCACATGGAATCTTGCTACCTCCACTGCTGATTATTTTAAAGACAAAAATGTTTATTATGGGTGATCTTTAGAAGGTAGATACATGCTCTCGCTGTCTTTCTCGCTTAAATTTTAAAGATCTATAATTATGTACTACATTAACTTGATATATCTCTTATGGTTTACTTAACGTAAGCCATTTAAGCGCCCGAATTGATTCACCATGACCAGTAGTTTTTATTAGCGTGGAAACCTATTTTTTTTTTCTAAAATAAAAGTAGCCTAAGTTCTCCTTATAACATCAGCTATCCGCCAGTGAAAGTCTCGTCAAAATCGGTCCAATCGTTTCGAAGTTACCCTTAATAAACAGATAAAATATAAAAGAAGGCAATTTTTGGCAAAAAAGAAAACGATCTTCCATGATTTCAAAGAGTTTTTTCTCTTTCTTTGAAGTTGAAAGTCCAATGCCGATGAAACTAACATGGAACTATCCTTGAGGTATCCCCTATCCAACAAAAAAAGAATCATCCAAATCGGTTCATAAACAAAGAAGTTATGGCTGAACATAAATAAATATGTATAATATATCATTCGAATTGAGTAATCCGTCTTTTGTTGTGGTCGGTTAAAAATACAATAAGATAAAAAATAATAATTATTATTATTATACCCAAATATTATTAATTATTATGTGTAATCGGAATACATGTCTGTTATATGTTATACAATAGTTTTATTATTCTTATAAAATATTAAAATTTTTGTTGTTCTGTTAATTAGAAAATCGGAAGCAACCCAAAAGATTAATTGTTAGACCGAAACATGTCATTAATAAAATGTTTTCTTTTGAGAACCATTAATAAATCAAGTGTTTCGACTGATCTATGGGTTTGTTTTAAAGTTTTTTATTTATACAAAAACTATTGCCATTGTTTCCGTTTGTCCCGGGACCGCGAGGGTCTGCTAATGTTGAGTAGTACCAAAACGGCACCGGGGCACGTCTGCGCGAGCGCAGCACCTAACAACTGGTCAGTCGGCGCCGCGCCGCGCGCGCCGCCGCTTCGTTGCGCCGGCTGCGGGCGTGCGCCGAGATGCGCGTGCGCACTCCGGCGATAACGTGAGCTGCAACGTGCTCTAGTTTACAGGATGTTTCTGGAGTTAAATCAATTTCTGTCTTTTTCTAAAATAATACTAATTCCCTTAACCATACTTAATATTTATAAAGCTCAAGAGATTGTTTGTTTGAACGAGTCCGTGTGAATCTTCACAACTACTATTCGGATTTTAAAAAAATGTTGTTACATTTGGTATCAATTAATTGAGGAAGGTTGCAGGTTAATATAACTTTAAACTACGATCATAAGAAGCGGAGTAGTAAATAAATCTTTTATTAGACGAACTCTCTACAGTATTGTTGTTGTCACTTCCCATACTTACGAGACCTCTTGACGTTCATGGTTACTGCTTCTTCTTAAGGTCCTATTGTGTAGTTGTGTACTTCCTCAATAAAAAGGCTACAAAACGCAAAAAAATATATTTTCAAATCTGTTAGAATAAAAGCGATGTTATTTAAATGAGAACAGTCTGTATGGCGAGATCGGGTGCGCCGCGGCCGTGCGCGCGCCGACTGCGGCGCCGCCGACTCCTCTAATAATAGTCGCATTCCATTCCCTCGCCCTGGAAGGGCTTACCTCGCGTTGTCCGCACCTGCCGCACTTTCCTTTTTCATTTTCCGATCATGTTGTATATTAAAATATTCTAACTGGCCCCGTAGGCATTGTTCTGCACTTTCTAGTAGTCAATAACTCGACCACAGCGCCACCTATCACGTTAAGGGATATCATAAAAACGTCTCCATTAAAATACTTATTTACTAACTTTCATGGTGATCGGTCAAACGGTTTTGAAGTTTATGAATCTCATGTAATGTATATGTATATATATACCAAGCGAGACGACATTCCGGAACAGTTTTTATTGTAATCAACTTCCTATCTGAGATCTTCACCATTCGATAGCTCAAGCGAGAATTACTTCAAGCTGGCCGTTGTCTGCTTATAAAGAGCATGCGGTTACAGAGCACACATGTTGCTATTGCACCCAGTCAATAGTACGAATACTAAGTCATTTGTACGGATTCCATAATCAGATCGACACGATTCGATTTATTATGACGTTCTGGTAAAGGAAGCCGATGCTTTTAACAATAACTCAATAAGTATACCAACATCCATTTTTTATTGATAACATCTCGTCCAAGACGAAAATCTTTGACCATTACATTTTGTCAATGTTGTCATTGATGACTTATGGTACTGAAGCGTGGTCATTAACTACTGTCCTCATAAAAAAGCCAAAGGTTATTCAATGGGTAATCAGAAATGAGAGGATAGATAGCTCTAAGAATTGGTAGACTTAAGTGGCAGTCGGCGGGGCAAATTGTTCATAGAACGGATAGCCGATAGGCCGAAGAGTTCTCGAGTAGGCGCCACATACCGGAAGACACAGCGGTGGCAGACCTGCCACAAAGTGGACCGATAACTTGGTGAAGGTTGCAGTAATCCGCTGCAACAACAGCACTGGAACGGTCATTGTGGTGATTTTTGGGGGAGATTCATGTCAAGCAATCGACATGATAATGTACTTTACGTCGTATTTCATGATGAGGCAATATGAAACCCTTTTTTATATCTTTTATGTTTAGCGTTATGGCCAGAATCTCACCCGATGTAGCCCAAGCCTAGTGGTGAAACTGGATCTCAAAAGTAATAAAAGGTCGATAAAGGACTATTCAGTTTGATTCTTTAGAGGCGTCAGCTCAACACAAAAATGCTTGTGATAAGGACAACCTACGTTTGTGGTCATGCTATAGTCGAAGTAATTTTCTCACGAAGTAAAGCACTAGGGCCCTTGGTTCCGCACTGGTGACGCGGTGCTCCTCCACGGTGCCTGAACGCCCTAATAGCTCGCATTCAACGCTCCATGCCTGCAGGCGACGCCCTTCGTTCGTTTCAAGGCTTTGTTTGCTCGCCAGATGTTAGAGAAAGTTGTAGGTACAAAAGGTTCACTGGAAGGTTAAATATTTGTTTCTTATAATTTTGTTAAATATTTCTTTCTTAACGATTTCTGGTGAGATTTACGTATTGATCTATTATATTAGTATAATAGAAACTCGTGATAGGACATGACAATTGAGAGTCAGCAAGAGTACAGAGGACCCAGTTGTTTTTATGAATTGGACTGTGCTAAGAACAAAGCCAAGAAAAGTCACTTTGCCGTGCTAATAAAAAAAATAGAAAAACTGGATACTGAAGAAGAAATAGCGCCCTACAGAATAAGAATAAGCTGTCCGCCATCTGTTCGTTAAAATGGACGTTCTATTGACACATCGACTGATCGACGTTACTGTGGCATTAATTAGCCGCTTTGATAATGCAAGTCGTGCGTTGGGAAGCGTGCCCGGAAGGTCTGTTTCCGGCGCTCCACGCTCCCGACAGCACCGCGCGGCCCTTTGCAACGGGATCTCGGCCGCGTCTCGCTATGAAAGAGTCATTTTTATTAATAACTAGCTTTTGTCCGCGACTTCGTTCATGTTTTAATTAAAACGATTAGTGCGCCATATCTTGTAAACAGTTTGAACTAGTACAGAACCTTTGCAGGTGTTGCTAAACAGCGCGCCTGGAACTCGTGGGATAATTAATATGTTTGAAGTAAAAGTACTTTCGTGCTAACATGAGTAGGTAAGTACACAGATTTTTTTAAAATATTTATAAGATAAAACTTCGAGTCTATAATATCACGGTACTGTTTTAACTACAAATAAATACGTACAGACAAGTGCGTGATAAAATTCCCGTTTCATATCTAATCAGGGATCGCGAGGAAACATACGATCAATAAATTATTTACTTGTGTAGGTAGGTACTTTGTGTTTTAGATATCGCATGAGAACGATAGTCGATACATTCAACATAATGTGGATAAATTATGAGCAGACACTTAAACTTTTTGTTTATTGTAAAATTTTAAGTGAATTAAAGTACCTATAGGTTAAGTAACTGTTGATACGATTGCCTTGAAGCTTTGCTTGATCGATTAGTAACCTTGATGGTCATGACACCTGTTGATGAATATTATGTATAATAGAGACAGCTAAGATTTTCTGATTCTTTAATTCTCAGTATACCAAGTCATCATACTAATTTCCGCGATCGATCTTTCACCGTAACAGCAACACGACTGTGGAATTATTTCGTATTAACATTCAACAAGCCAACTCTCGGGATTCCTTCAAGTATTCGCTACGTAGGTTTTACTTTGAGCTGTTAAATATTGGCTAGATTTTTTTAAACTAAATATTATGCACACCTTGCATATATTTTTCTCTTGCTCCCCTGGAAGACTGGTAGAGAATGCTTTTTAGCATAAGTTCTTATAATAATAATATTTGTGTTATGTCGGTGGCAGATGTTCACGGATACTGTGAATTGTGTCTGAATGGATAGCGGTCACTATATACCAGGTATAATAACCGATACAGTAATACACTTAGGCATATCGCTTTCCGGGTTAAGCCGGTGTATATTCGTCATAAAAACGACGACCGCCGCTGATGGATTACCAATCTATCGGTAGCTGCCGTTGTGTTTAGATTATATTGTGCAGACACAGTGCCTTAATTTTATTTTTTATAATAAATTGCGTGTTCTTTACACACTAAAGATGCCCTCCCACGGTCAGTTATATTGCGGAACGACGCGACACGGTCCAGTCCGCACCCACGCGCCATGGGAAGAGTGTCATGTGTGGAAGCGCAAAAAAGTCTGTAGCCTTGTTGTGCGGTGCGTGGCTGTCCATGGACGTCGGCACGCGGCAGTGCGTGCTAATCCACATAACCACTGACCGTGGGAAACCCACCTTAAGATGTGTGATATGTGCTTCTTCGGCAAAACAAAACAAAAATAACACCAAAAGGTATCCCGCGTTTCAAAAACATAATGAAGCAATCATAATAATGTATGTAAATACATTTTACTGATTTTTTTTTTATATTTTAAAAATAAAGTAAACATTTTAATCACATTAAAATAATGTTCATTTATTTACCGTTATTTTTTTTTTACACAATAAATTTGTAATATTTATTTACATTACATGTCGCACTTCCGTAACATGATGCGACTTCAATTTTAACCTCTACTAAATGTACCAAAAAAGTATAAGTTAAAAAACAAGTTAAGATTTTAGAATAAACCAAACTCGGGAGGGCTTTACAGACCCATAGGGACGCGACCGCCATACATATGGATAAAAAAAGCCCGACACAATTAATTATTTAGCGAGATTTCAAAGTATTTAAATTGACTTATAAGTTAAGATTTCTACATAGAATAATTTTATAATCCACATACAAAATATTATTTCAATGATATTTATAATACGTCGATATTTAAAAACATGATATATTTTATTAGTGTCGATTACATTGAAATACAAATGAACTGCGCTCTCTCAGTAAATCTCCACAGTTGTCAATTTATTACAATGAATTATTGGAAAACACGTCAATCGATTGTAACGTCGCATCGTCACCGTATAAGGTGCAAACTAGATGAAATGCAAAATCGTAGTGCGCACGCGCGAACTGGGCACCTTATCTAAATGCGCCAATCGTTTGCACTAGCTAAGCACACAATTACCACCTGTACACCTGTCCCATGACTTGTGAATATGTTAATGACAACGGTAAGTCACCGACATACAAGCAGTTATCGGCCGCTGTCGCCCGGATAGTCACGCGTTTACCATTTTTGGCTGTTGGAACATGTGGGGTCCAATTACAAAGACCTAACGACACTTTCGACGAGTTAGCCATATTTGGAGCGTAGACTAGATCTCTCTAGAAAATTAGTTCTACATAAGAAATACAGAGTGGTAGTGCATTTATGTGATATGTAAGTGCCTTCTTAGGGTCTGAATTTAATGAAGTATTATTTTTGATTTTGATGGATAATTTGATGTCATGATCTCATTTGGAAAAGTTAGAATTTATAGATAGATACTTTTTTGTCGCTTTTAGTGGAGTATTAAAAAGAAAACAATGCTTTTTATTTGATGATTCTCAGACGTCGCAATTAATTATTATATAGCCTATGACACTCCCTCAAATAAGAAGAATCTAACGACAGCTCGTATGCTAAATCCATTAAGCCGCTTAGGCTTTAAGCTAAAGAGCGTGTCAAAGAAATAATCATAAATACATATATGTATAAACATACTTACATACGCTCGAAAAACATAACCCTCCTTTTTCGCAGTCGGGTAAAAATTGAGAGCGGCGCGCGCCTCATGTGACGGAAGTGCGAGATAAATTAGCTAACAATGATAAAAGTTACAACTGACCTATGTTTTTTAAGCGACTTTAATCCAAGCCACAGTAAAGCTGTGAAAGCCATCACCGGGTCCCTCAGGCTAACAGTGTAGTTAATTCTAAGAAAAAAAAGCGATTTCAACAAAAGACTACTAAATTGGTTTGGATGATTCTTTTTTGTTGGATAGGGAATACCTCATGGGTGGACTTCCTTTTAATTTCATTGGCATTGGACTTGGAACTTCGAAAATACATAACAGAACTCTTCAAAATCATTGAAGCTGATTTTATTTTTGTTATCTTGGTCATTGTTTAAAAATAACACAATTAAATATAAGTATGTAGTAATAATAGAAATATTAATGTATAGAAACATCCAGTTTCTATACATAGGTACATACCCATGTACCGTCTGATTCCCAAACGCAACGCGCATAGGCCAATCATTGACATTCAATCATATGGCTGGCTTTTATCTATATGTATGGTGGTCGTCATTGAGTTTGGATTATTCTAAAATTTAAATCTTAACATGTTATTTGGTCCCCTTTGCATCTCTATATAATTCAATTCAAAATTAAACTAAGCGATGTATGAATTATAGACTGGTTAATTTTTCATGTCTATTATTTATTCTAATATCGAAAGTTGGATTAGTCGAATCTAATTCCTCCTTTGTGAAAGCTCATGAAAATAAGAATAAAAATATTTTCCGAATACTAGGATTACATATCTGAATTACTAAATTTTTTATAATTCAAAGGATTGCTAATATAAATACTAAATAGCTTGCGGTTTGGTGGTATAAACGTGGATGATGCTATACCTTCATTGAAGTAAGTAGTCAGAAATTCATTATTATTGAGCTTTCGCAAGAATTCTGAGTATAATACTAACTTGACGTCCTTAGTTTATTATTGTTGATTATTATTAGTAAATCCAGAAAAGACGCGTTATAAGTCGTGTTTAAGGATCATAAGTTATAAATATACTTTTTTTTTTCTCACTGGAACAATGTATCATAATATTTTAAATTAGCATTTGCAAATTAATCTTTCGAGGTGTCACAATTGAAGGTCGACCTTTTATGGGAATGGTTAATTAAAGTTAGCATCGTCGACGTCTCACCGATTTCCTCGTTGAAAAATTTGATTTACTCATCTCGCGTGTTCCTCGGCCGACGAGCGTTTAAACTGTGACCTTCCGCAAAAGGCGATTGGTGATTCACAAATAAATGTGTTGTTTTCGTGTTTGAGAATTCGCTTTATTTGGAAGCCGTAAGGATTTGTTTGAACAATCACACGATGGCCGACTTCGCGGTCTCCCGACGCATTCCGACCGTGTTCGTCACGGGCAGAATCATGCAAATGAAATGTTGTAAGGTTAGCCGTTAGGAACGCGCCCTCGATCTTATCACTTGAATTCGATGACTTTTTTTTAACCACCAAGTATGCGTCCTTTGAACTTTGACAGCGGTTATCGCAAACGGGTTCCATAATGGTATTCGTGAATTGAGATGTTTTGTTAAATTACACAATTATAAATTTCTACGGAAAATTGATAATGTTCCGACGAACGGACAGTGATGCGTTAATTAGTGCGCAAGTGCAATCCGCATTCTTAATAAATTAAAAAGTTCTCTTGAACTCTCCTCGGCTGCCGAATCTGTTATTTTTATTTCGCTCGCTTATACACTGTACGAATGTACGGCCGTTTTTTGTGTTTACAAATTAAGTTAATTACCGTAATATCCCTGTCACAACCTTTTAGGTTGAATGCACGCATTACACGCCGACGCGGTCACTAGCAGGTGCAGGCTATTTTCGCTCTTATTATGATATAGTTAAGATTTTCCCCCGATACGTTGGAATTTCGCATGAAATATTGTTGCAGTGCGCCCTTCATAAGGCAGTTCCGGTGTTGTTTAAATGTCGTTTATATTAATTAATCTCGAACTATTTACGAGGTTATTTACGTTTGCCAAACTGAAATCTGAAGTACATAGTAAAGGTAGATTGTTTAATTAAACTTAGCATCACAATCTCTCACGCATTTGCTAAGGTAGGTTGCAAACTTTTTGCGAAACTAAGGTAGCTTAATGACCTTCAGCTTTCGATGATAGAAAACATCTTAGTAAAACTTAATCATGGTGGTAGGTTATTTTCTACAAAGTTGAATTTCTGTCACCAAGCTCCTTCGAATTGTTTTTCGGCGATGCACTTACAAGAAAGTCGCCCTTTTTGCTTGTTATGCAAATTATATCATAACATACATAACACCAAGATCGATTTTGGACAAACGCCGAAACCTATAGAATATAAAAAATGCATACCAACGGAATTTTAAGCCTCTTGTTTCTCTGTTCCACGCTGAACTATCCTGGGAACATCGTCACCTATGACACTTTTTACGAGTTTTCTAATAAGCATTAATAATAACTTTCGTAAAACAAAGTATTTGTTTCGATGTTTATGGCGTCATTACCGAGGTGTCTACTTTTTAGAGCACTGTGTTTCCTGTAATATAACCGTGTTTATTTATATATGTAGGATAATGTGACTCTGGTTTTACTGTTAGATTAATCATTAAAATTAATAACAGCCAATGTTTATTAGTCATTTGTAATACTAAAACCACAAATATGTAATTAATTGAACGTAATGTAGGTACTCCAACGGTGTAAATAGCTGATCCACAGGGGATATGTAGATTATGATTCGCATTATTATAGGAACTAGCGATCGCCCTAAGATCGAAATTCGATCAGCAACATTTTGATCATAGACTATTTTCTGTTTGACATTTCCAGTATTCATAAACAATGAGTATTATCTACATCACATGCTGTCACTTTCTTTGAGTGACAATGTCAATATTTTGGGGGTCTAAATCCAATGACACTTGTCAGCATACCTAGTCAGTTTAGAGTTCGGAGTATTAATTTATTTAATTTCAGATATTAGTAACAGTTATTATAGATACATTTTAGCTTTCTACACTCCTTCTCTATATAAACTTTAACCATGCCACACCTCAGTCTTCCGTGCATGCAATACGCTTAAAAAGGTACCGAAAGCTTTTGCTTCACGTATTAATATATACATACCAACATGTAAATATTCAACTGTTGCAAAGGCAAAATCATCCTACAGTGCGATGTGAATGCACAACAGTGTATAAAATATTTACGATTTCAAACACGAAGAAGTCTATAATTCTGTATTTCCCAAAACATTGTGGTACCAACTGGCTTCTATGGGAACATTTCTCTTGGTGTTCAAGTTTCATTACTATGTTTACTTTCACCTTCAAGCAACGTTATTGGCGATTAAATCCAAACGCGAGCACTGAAAAATTGTTTGGTTCAAATAAGGTTTAAAGCTGTTGATATTGTATAGATACTTATTCCATTTGCCCTCATCATCCGGCCACCACGAATAATCTATACAAATAAATAAAATTGAAGGTCTATTTGTAATGTCAAAATAACAGCTTTTTACTAAATGCATATGAAAGTACATACGGTACTAATACAGAAAACAATTTTTTTTATTTTTGAGTTTCTCAGTTCGCCGGGTAATCTCCGAAACGGTTTGAACAATTGTGACGGGGTTTTCACTGGCAGATAGCTGATTTCATAAGGAAAACAGACAACTTACTTTTATTTTAGAAAAATAATTAGGGTTCTGTGCAATTAAAAATCAATTCGGAAAAACGATGATTTATTTATTTAAGATATATACAAACTTCATCGCACATTTCAGATTGTAAAATAATTAGAATATAATTTGAAAGTGCCAATTTAGAAGTAGAACATAATATATTACTTTTTATAATTATACCTAACGATACGATATATGTGTGTGCGCTTGTGTTTTGGGGCGCTTAAATGGCTTACGCTGAGTAAACCATAAGTGGTACATCAGATGAATGTAGTACATAATTGTGGGTCTTAAAAAGACATACAAAAAGTCAGCGAGAGCATATGTCTATCTTCTAAGGATCACCCACAAGCGGGAGCGGGGGTAGCAGTATTCGCGCGTGTTCCCGATCTACGGCATTCTATAGTCCACGCGAGCTTAGCCGTGAGCATAGCTAGTAAATAATAATAAAAAAAAATAAAGAGAATGTAAGATAACCTGTAAGCTATAGGGCTGCCTCTGCACAACTGACGTATTTATGACTGGTTATTCTTAAGTTGTTTGGTATTCTCATCGGAGCTTGCATCCTTATAAACAGCGATATCTCGATCGAGTGTAATCTCACGGCTCTATCCAAGGCTCGTATCTGATAGGAGTGGAGTCTTCATGTACATTTGTAGGGTTGACACTAGTTGAATGAATAAATGAATTAGGCATGTAAGTATGGAGTAGTTAATATAATGTGTATTAAAAATGGGAAAGGACACGTCAATATTACTGATATTATAACCGTGATATGTAGTTTGGCGTTTGGATGTTTATGTTTGGATGAATGGATGTTTGTTATTCAATCACACAAAAACGGATTTGGTTGAAATCGGCACATAGATAATTTACAAAACATAAACATAAAATAACTATCACGCCTATACACCCAAAGGGTTAGGCAGAGGTGTTTATCTAATGTACATCCACAGATCACCAGGTATGTTTTTAGGTCCATGTAATAGGGGACGAGCCTACTGCCATTAATCAGGCACAACCCAAACTCCGGGCCTGCTAGTGAGAATTCCATAGAAAAACCCAAAAACACTTTGCTCGACCTGGGAATTAATTTTTTATATTTATTTAAAACCTGAATTAACACAGGATACATTATAACACAGCAAAGACCCAATTGTAAAGTCCACGCAGATAAGTGGCGGTAAGAAGCTAGTTAAAAATTTGAGTGAGTGTCGATATTTTTCTTATATATGTGTTCCGAATATTTACAGGGCCATAATTTCCAAGTTCAGTGAACAATGTCATGTGATGGCCGACGGCGCGTCATTTCGCCTCCTCGGGCTTGTTGTCAAATTGAAATGTAATTATTGGGATGTTACTCGAAATCGGCAGTGACCTACTTCGAATGAATTCGTTTGAATCTTACGTATTTATCTATACATATATACCATCACGCCTGTATTCCCCGAAGGGTTAGGCAGAGGTGTATTAATGTACACCCACAGTTCGCCGAGTATGTTTTTAGGTCCCATGTAATAGGGGGCGAGCCTATTGCCATTAATCGGGCACGAAACCAAACTCCGAGCTGCTACTGAGAATTTCATAGAAAAACCAATAACACTTTGCTCGACCTGGAATTCCAACCCAGGACCTCGCTTGTAGCAGTCGCGCTTACGACCACTATTTATCTATCTTTAAGTATATTATCGATTTATCTGATGGCCACTTTGTGTCCTTTTCAGAAGTCTATTTAATGAAGGTTATCAAGTTCCCTGTTTCTATTTTACTTCAGCAAGTTTTGTTACTTTAAGTTGTTCTTTTAATACTGAAAGGTGAATTATATGATCTATTATATTTAGAGGCTTTCAAATTATCTAAATGGATACATTGCAAAATGTTAATATTCAATACAGCAACTATGTTCGCAGTGTACGATGATTTTCACCAATTCATTATCATCATCTTAGCGGAAAGACGACGCCTGCTGTAAAAAGGTATCACCCAAAAATTCAACATTGATCGGTCCTACGCTGCTTGCATACAACGGGCTTCCTCAACCTTTACCCTTTCACCCATTCGATCTGATTAATTATTTCCATTAAAGATTTCGTCCCTTTCTATTACTATAAAGCCGAACAGAAAGTAAGATTAACGCTTAAATGGGAACGGATTATGAAAGAAAACGTATTATTCCATAATCATTTTTCGATTATTTTTGATGACTAATACATAAAAACGGTAGCGCAATTGTGTTGCGTCAATTGGACTCAGAAAGCATTGTGTGTAACGGTCTCTGGTGCAGGCGCGTGTGAGATGAATTCCATTAGGGCAGGTGTGTATTGTTGTTGTCGTTAACTTTAGTACTACTGAGAGTGATAATTGCAAAACTCATTGAATTAAATTTAGTATTTAGGTTTTTTTACTATTTGGTGAATAAATAAAAACAACGCCAACACAAACGCAAACGGGAGAATTAAAAGTCCACATGAGTCGCAAAATTGCAGAATAAACACAAATTAATCTGTAAAGCGGCCGATATTGTGTCAAGGCGAACAGTGACAAAGGATCATTAATGAATACGGTTCACATACTTTTTATTGTTTGTACAAATATGTTGCAATTTTAAAGCGGGTATATCATATTATTGTATTTAAGTGTATACATATAATAACAATGTAGGTAGTGTTCACTCAAAAAAGCTTTTGAATAACAAAGATAACATTTTTTAGAGAAGGGTAAGGTTTACTGGTTTTTACAAATCATCTGCAGTTACATGTAAGTTATGAAGTACACACATATATCTGTAATACTTACTTGTTTTATGTCTTAATTGTGTTGTTCATCATTTCAGCCGCAGGACGTCCACTGCTGAACATAGGCCTCCCCCATAGATCTCCAGAGCGACCGATCTTGTGCGGCCTGCACCCAACGGCTCCCAGTGACCTTTATTAGGTCGTCTTTCCATCCAGTGGGGGGGCCTTCCTACGCTGCGCTTTCCGGTGCGTGGTCTCCACTCGAGAACCTTTCTGCCCCAACGGCCGTCAGTTCTCTGAACTATGTGCCTCGCCCACTGTCACTTCAACTTGCTAATCCTTTTGGCTATGTCGGTGACCTTAGTTTGTCTACGGATCTCCTCATTTCTGATTCGATCTTGTAGTATACCAAGCATAGCCCTCTTCATAGCTCGCTGAGCGACCTTGAGCTTTCTCATGTGTTATCCATATAGAAGTATGTATGTCATATCATATCTATGGAAAACAATCAAATAACCGCTCAACTTTTTCTCACTCCGATTGAGGGAAATTCCAAACAATAAATTAAGTTCGGGGTGTCTGTTAACTATCTTATCAGTACGGTAGTAGACAATGTGCCCGCTGAGATGCGCATGCGCAGGGTGCGTTATCACGACCACCCGCCGACTCGACAAAGGTTATTATGGGAAATTAAAACAAGATTTAGCTTTATACACGCGTTTACTAAAAAAGGTTAATTTTATATTCTGTAAATCAAATTAAAAAAGGATTGGTTTCAAAATTACGAATCAATATAAAATATTATAACATGAAATTTTATAAGACTTGTACTTTGTAGAACCTAGCAGATGAATAAATATTAAGAATAACAATAAAATATACAAGAATAAATCCATAAAACTTCAATCCATCCATCGTTGTTTAGCTAGAAAACCTAACTTCGTCATATTCAATATAGAGCAAGTGTGCAGTATTTCGTGAAGTCGTTACTAATGCTGCCGACACTTTGTCTGCTAGGGCAGAGTTTCTAACAATGCAAATTATTGCCCCCATTATTATCATTGGCTACAGAATCACCATCATGAGCCAAAACTTGCGCAAATGTATGTTATATAAGTATTTTGTACACTAGTTTTCTTAGTAACTTTATAGTATAATGGTGTTTGGCTTTCGATTTGTATTTTTTAAACGGCTTCAAAAAAGACTGAGGTTATCAACTCGAATGTATGTATAATACATATTTTTGTATGGATGTTCAGTGATAACTTCGTGTTTATGAACCGATTTGGATGATTCTTTTTTCGTTGGAAAGGTTCAAAGGGTGATCCTAATTTAATTCCATTGGCATTGGACTTTCAACAGTCATTGCTTGTGGTTTCAAAATCACAATACTTGAAATAATTGAAATCTTATCACAGGACAGAGCTTTTCCTTGTTATATTCAGACTCTATTTTTATTGCATTCTGGTTCATTATTAATTTAGACACTAAATAATCGGATTGTTGTCTTTCGGCCTATACTTAGTACTCTTTTACAACATTATTTACGCAATTATTTACTTACTTTGATGTAAAATACTGCAAAAATTTTACCAAGAGTACATACGAGGATCGATTCAATTTTCTGATGTATTATTTTCTGTCAGTAGGATTGGGCTGTTTGCTGAACTCTTACAGTTTACAATTTAAGAAACACTGCCCTAAATGATGTCGAATTTGTATATTTCAAACAGATTTTATTTTATTATGCCTTTTATGTAGTTCCACGATTCGTACATGTAAGATTGGTACACAGCGGTACTTTACAGTCGGAGGCGGTT
The DNA here is from genome assembly GCA_033032175.1 of Saturnia japonica. Lineage (NCBI taxonomy): Eukaryota > Metazoa > Arthropoda > Insecta > Lepidoptera > Saturniidae > Saturnia > Saturnia japonica. The sequence goes on along the minus strand of CM065306.1, from coordinate 3,543,335 downwards.
TCGTCGTGATCAGACGTTTTCCCGCGTTGTGCAATGCACCTTTGTTGCGTACCTTTCACACGCCATTATAATATACCGACTTGATCTGTATCGTTTTCGGATGGTAACGTCTTTATTTCTGATAGTTTACAATCTCGTCACGCTTCGTTAACTCGGAAATGTTTATTTTAAACATTCGTTAGTATCAATGCATTACCATAACTAAGTAGGTGTCCTACTAGGCAACTTTTTGCCCCTCAGAGAGAGTCTTGGTAGTTACATTCAGTTACCTGAGTTTAATAAATTAATGTTGTCTTCTTGAGTGAAAAAGAAAAATTGCCTACTCCAAAAGCTAATAATGGAAAAAGAAAAATTTACAAACTAAGGGAACTGCTTCTTTCATTAAGGAGTTCATAATCTATATTTACAGTATTCTTAAAAAGTGTGATAGTTTTTAATAATACATTATTATTGCGTAATCTTTTTGCATAATGCGAGTGCATTTGAACTTTCATGTTAATCAACTACGACATGTCAGTTCAATGTATTATTAATAGTAACGATATCAATAATGTGACCCTGGCGTTGATCCTTGTCGTCGGTCATAGGTACCTAAACCTGCTTAGTTTCCTTAAAATAGAACTGTTTTAGAAACATCTTCGAGTTTATCTCGGGAGATGTTAATGTATAATAAACATTGTTTGGGTGTAGGTACTTGAGAACCAGTCTTCTTTCCAAGTTTATCGTATTATCGTCTTAGTTGGAACCGTAGATTGTGATCCTAGCTATTCTCGTCCATACAACTTTTTTTTTACGTATTACCCATTATTTCGCTCTATGTTTTTAGTTTACCCTGATGACTTCCCTGGGAAAAGAGAGATTATAATAATCTTTTTTCTTATTTCACAAAGCATATTATACCTAAAACATTATTGGTATATGGTTACCAGATAATCTAGTAATTGCGGGTATATTTTTGATAAACGCGTATTCTGGACTTATATTGTGTTTTCTTTACCGTAAGACAATGGTTGACTGGAATATGTGTAGCCAAGTGCAGTTTTTAGTTAAATGTTCTCTCTAATAGTATTCATATGTCCTTTTAATGTTTTTATAATATATGTAGTTACTATAGTCAGTACTATATTTGCATATAATTTGACCCTTACATGACTTTATAATTGTGGAGAGTCTGTAAGGTTGTCTAGTCATGGATGAAACTCAAAATATTTCCCCAGGGCTGTCAATATTCACAGAAAACTTAGGATATTTATAATCTATAGTTTATAATTAATTATATAATTTTAAGTTATCTATGATTTATCTTTGCCGTATCGAGAAGCCGTGGAATCATGTCCTGTCCAATATGTTCCCTCCCTATGACGATCCTTCAATCGTAACGTGTAGAGATATTTATGCAGGCCGATATGACAGCGGCGACCGCCGTTGGATTGCTGATCTCTCGGTGGTCGCCGTTGTGCTTGGATTGTACAAAGCTTACCATCATAAGTAGTGCTGTCTGTTTACAGAGCTATTAAAAAAAGAGTTATATTGCTAGGTCTTTTCAGATATATCTAATCGAAAATGAAGTTGAGATAATTGTTATCTCAAAAATTCATGTACTCCGAACGAACTCAAACTTCAGTACGGACAATAACTGGAATTTGGAACCAATCACATGTTTGCAGATTAATGTTATAACCAACAGAGAATCATAAATTGAAATAGCTGGTTTAATCATCTTGTGGAAAAAGTAAAAACTATGGATATATTTTTGTCTATGCACTTCAATTGCTAGAGCCCTATTACTTTCATAAAAGGTACTCGAAGTGTAAAGAGCTTCGTTAGCAAAGCATTGAATGATCTCGCGTGCCGTTGCTATTTTACACCTATTGTATGTATCGACACTCCGTGGAAACGTTGGACCTTTTAAAATAAAACGCATCGACACAGTTGATTCAGCGGGAAAATTAGCATTCCTCGGCTGTCTGCAGAAGTCGTAACATGTTTCATTTTTATGGTATGTGATGTTGCGTTGACAGTTGTATATATTTTTTATAAAGTGTAAACTAATTGAAATAATCTTTACACATTAAGGTGTTATATAGGGGAAGGGTATCTTTAGTAGTAAGTATAAAGTGAACATGTTTTGATTTAATTTTCATTTCTTTCGCATAGCATATTATTTTGTATGGTTTAGGTTTTATCATATTATGGTAAGAATTCTATGGACTGTAATAATAAGACTCCATGAGGGAACACTGCATATGCGAAAAGGACTCACTCTTTTTCCTTTTATATTGGAATTTCATTAATCATTCTATAAATTCTAAGACCTGCTGCAGCTTTATAGTCGAGTCGACCTTAGCAGTTTTTAATTAGATGTTTATGATGTAACTAAGTACCGCAGACATGTCAGTATTTTAGCTTTATTAATGCATTATTATAATAAATTTGCAAGTTGTTCTTGTTAATCATACTGCAATTCCTCGTAATACTTTTAACATGATAAACAAATAGCATTAAATTACGTAAAACTTTTGCAATTAACTGTTTAATGTGCCATAGGAATTTTTCAGTTACAATGAACATAAAATCTTATCTCTTCAATAAAACGTGACACGCGTTAAGAAACAGAACGTCGGAGGTTGCGCCATCGGACTAATATTACGAATCGATTCAATCGCTCAGATTAATGAGAATTAGAGGACCTTGAACTGTTTAAGAAAGATTTGCTTTGTACTTGCACAATGGACCGTTTTGTACTATTGGCTACTGATTCGTTGCGATCCTAATTTAATTATAGAAACACTTGTAAATGTCACATGAGTTTAATAGACCTATTGGTTTCAGGGCTGCCAAATACACTTATTTGATTAGGTTCCAATGGTCTCAATGATGTTATTGATAAATATTTTTAAAGATATTTCATAGAGTCATCAATATAAGCAGTTCATCTAGAATTTCTGCAGTGATATAATATCGTCAAAGTAACCAATTGAATTTCGGTGACAACCAGAAAAAGGATAATTTTAGTAACATCTTTTTACTTATCACAGAAAATCGGCAAAAAGGATGCGGAAAGTTAAGATAGATCCTTGGTATAACTAAAATGGATAAGATTAGAAATGAGGAAGTATGAAAATAGCAGAGAAGTTGGGGTATGGTCATGTCATGAGAAGGGATGAAAATTATAAACTAGAAGAGTTTTAAGTATGAATTAAGAGAGATATAGGAGTAGAGGAACACCTAACAAGACTTGGATGAATTGTCTGACGAACTATAACATATTTTCCATTATGTATCAAGTTTATAGTATAAAATTGAAAATTCTTCCAATGTAACATATTTTAAAGTCGGCAGCCCTAACTGCACGTTTCACTGTTGTTCTTGCGTAATCACAGCCCAGAGACTGTCTATCCGCACTGTCAGTTTGTTCTTCACGTTACGGCAATAGCATTATTTACCTCGCAATGTTTGTATTGCTCCGTTAAGTAATAAACTGTATTGGGTCAGTTTACGGCACATTAAATTTGATTGTATCCAAACGTTTATCACTCGGATAAAATCTCACGTTTCGTGTCGCAACTGGATCTCATACTATGTTTTGTTTCTTTACAGGTAAGACGAGGCTTCTGGAAACATCGCCCGGTATGCCGTTTTGTCAGTGAAACATGTCTTGTTAGGCATTCATGGAGGGCGCGAGCGTTCGTGCCTACATCAGTATGCGCCCGCGCACCTCACGGACACGTTTTGACGAATGAATCACTGCCCATTTTCTTTGCGGCCGATCCGTTCACGTGACGTCACGATTTCGGTGTAGCACGCGCATCGACAACAAAATTAAATCATAATACCAAGTAATTAGTTAACATTTCCGTTTGCATAATTACTTTAATCTCCGCGAACCGTGAAGTCATACGTACTAATTACGAATCTTTGTGGACAGTTTTATATCAACGCTAGTTACCTTCATTAAATTTTGATTTTATATTGTTTCAAATGTATTTTGACCGCTGAAATTCACACAGATAAACGACGACAGTAAAATTGATATTAAATGGAAAATGTTTTGTATGACACGGTTATACCAACTGTTCGGTTTTTTTTAATAACTTGTCACTTGGGTAGAATCTAGAATCCTTTGTGAAACATTTTGGTCCAGTATAAACATAAATGCTATCAGCATCATTTAACGCGTGGTTCGCCTTCATGATATAATAATACACATGCTCCGAGATGTTGTTTTGTTATTCACATTTGTAGGATAAATCTCTGTTCAACGGAGATTTTCTAACGTCTGTAACTTAAACTCATGCATATTCGATATCGGCGTTCGTTGCACGTCAATTCGCATCGAAGGCAGAGTGTAACATGAATTATTGACATCCATTGTTTAAACTATTAATATTTATCAGCGATATACAAATAAATAGTTGCGCGCAGATGATAATAAAGTCTATCGTATGTCATCGTGCGCGTTCAATCGCCTTTAGAACGGGACAAAGCCGTCAGCGAAGCCGCAAGTTTACGGCCACGCGCGACGCGGTGAGATGATGGGCCTATTTGGTACCAATCTTTTACGACTCACCATTGTTCCGCGGATCCTTCCAATACACCGGGTTGTGCGAACAATGGCCTCAAGAAACTCATTTACTTTTGTTGCAAATGTAGTTACATGATTAGTATATTGCGGTGGAATACAATATTGATGGACTAAAGCTGTTCGCACAATATTTAAAGCATCGGAGCAGCAACCGTTTCCATCATTATTCTAACTTGCTCCGAACAGTTCTATCGCCTTGAGCATCGAAAACTGAAAAACTGCTCTCAACGTCGAGGTACTGAAGCGAAACCGCGAGTAACGGTCCAGCCTCGGGGTGAAGTAAGTGGGCTGCAAAGATTACAAATCGTAATGTTATTGAGCACGGAACCTAAGGATCGCGGTGCCTGCGGCAGTTCAAACACTGGTTTGTCGCGGTGTTTTCCAGTAATATTCAAGTTACACATCCGCGGTTGTCATTCACTTTTGAAACGGATACCGTAATACGATACAGTGTTCCGAGCTCTCTCCTTTTACCGCATAGATTGAAATGTAGAGCGGAACGTTTCCTGGTGTATTCCTGCGCGGAGAGGTGTAAGGTTTTTGTTTCCATTGTGTACAGTGTTAGTTGGTATCGAAGGTCGCACAGGGTTTTATATAGCAATAGCCACACACTACTACAAAACAAAGTTAAGGCCATAGTCAGACTTTAGAAGGGGTTTAATATTTAGGCGAGGGATATGAATCCTTAAAGTCTATCTAAGTTCGGGCCTGCACCGATTTACATTACAAACGAAAGTTGGCTCACATAAGTGCAGCTTCCGCAAATCACTATCGAACCTTTGGATCTCACTTCTCAGTCACTTGCGCAGTACACTTACTATCACTGCCTAGATAATGATTCACTTAAGACACAACTATGGTCGTGGGAATACATCGAGATTCTAACTGATAATCATTGCCAGATATGGAAGGAATAAATTAATGATGGTTATCTCTGAGGTAACTTTTGTTTCAATATTTAGTGTCAATAAATTATTATTAACTTGCTGTTGAATATGGTTTTGTTTGTTTGACTTTGGCCCCAGTAATATTAAAAATTCTTTAAGATTATATCATCAATGATGCAATTTCGCAGTGAAGCAAATAAAGTTATTGCCAAATACGCGTCGATTGTTTGCCCTCGATTTTTGGGTGTCGCCAATTAGGTTGCTTACGAGCTGATTTGCTGTTGGGTCCTTTTATGGTACGCTGTAACGCACCAGGTAACGAGACACGTATACGAGGTGGGTGACCACCTTGATTACGCTGCTTTTTTTTGGAAAACCAGCGGATGTCACGTCGAGGTCACGATAATGATCTTTACCATATCCGCGACAGTCGTAAAGGCATTTATTTGCATTGGCCAACATGTTATAACCGTGGACCATAGATACTAAAGTATAGAGTACATTAAACTTTAATGAGAGACGCATTATTAATTTATAACATAATTAGTCGTCGTAGCGCAATAACAAACTAAGTTTGCATGTGGTATTTTTGTAACTTAATGTCTTTTCTCTAGGGGGAGACAAAGTTATTGTTTTGAATAAAACAATTATCTAGATCAATGTAAATTGTTTCTTTAGTTTTAAAAACGATGGACCATAGTATTGTTTGTTTAACCTGGAGATGATTTTGCGTCGTGTTTGTCTTGTAATTTAATTCCTTCTTGTTTTTTTTTTCGTATCGGTATAAATCTGCAGAGCATTAAGTGTTTTGCATCTGTTGAAGTCAATTAAAATGCACTCGTCATCAACTATAGTGGAATTATTTCCATTGGAAAAACAACATAATATTGTAACGATTTTGTAAAAGATGTTTTGTTTAAGAAAATGCACTTTTAATTAATCATGAGGAAGAAAAGATATACCAAAAGCATAATAAAGTTTTTTTTTTCCTAAATAAGATTCGTTTTCAAGTAACTCCTTTAATAACAATGTTGATTTCAAGTCAGGCATATAGCTGATCTCTGTTGACCTATTAATGTTTGTGGCAGCGACTATACGTGCGATTTATGTAGTGACAAAAAAGAACAAAAGTACATATTTGCAGAGTTAACTAATATTGCAAGAACGAATTCTAATTGTAATTTAACAAACATCATATTCAAACTAAGGAAGCATACACTTAAAAAGCAAATTAGATACTTTACTTCAATCTGATACTGAAGAAACACAAATATGTATAAGTAATCTTTCTATTTGTATAATAATATTTTCAATAAGGTCACATCAAAGCCGTGCAAAAACTACCATCGGACGACGAATTCTTCTGTCCGTGTCTTGCATCTAAATCTATTTCGAAAAACAATGGTCGCTGCAGACCGGTGATTAGTTAGCTGCTAGATATTTGTATGAGTTTATGCAGGCCCTCTAACCGGCGGCATTGTATTCCATTACTTCAATGGCTGGTAATAAGTGAGCCTTCAGGCCGTTTCGCAATTCAACAGTTTGGAAATTTGTTATGTTACCGTTTTTTGGTCGGTTCATGTTTCGACATTTTCGTGTATGCTTGGAAAGTTTTGTTAAATGCAATACTTTTATGTACATTTAAGTATTTGTTTGCTTTTTATCGTGATAGGGCAATTTGCTTGCACTTTGTAGTGGATCTAGTTGGAAGATTTTACAACTTTAGATATGAGTTCAAATGATTGATGAGGTCTTTACTTAGCTACTTCCGCCTGAATGTAAAGGCGGTGAACATCAATCTACCAACTATACAAAGAATACCAGCAGAGCATCACAGTAATCAATTACGTTTATATAATATTAGTAACGCGTTAGATAAAATAAATAATAAGTATGTGTTTAAAAATTTTGGGAAGTTTTTATTGTTAGTTGGACAGCATGCACTCGTTGAAGAATTATCATAATTTTTATTTCAGGAAATAAGGATTGGAAATTATTCTCTTTGTTTGTTAATAATATAAAAGTCAATTATTTATTAAATATTTCAACAACTAGGACACAACACATTTAAAAATTTACATTTACAGGTAAATTTTAAAAGGGACCGTATTCTGTAATTTGTTAAATTCGCCTAGAATACAAAATAACCATTAAGTGTAGGCGGGGTATGAATATATTTCAAAGGGAACCGTAAGCGGTATGGTGCCTATTAATTATTCAATCACAGACATGACATCGTGATCCACATACACGTTTGATCCTGTGCACGTCGGCAGTGTTCCAGTGCACAATCGGAACTTAATAGGCTCGGTCTGCGCACATTTTATTTAATAAAATTTTGGTTTAACTTACACCATTCGCGTTTTATTGTCTTTCTTTTTATGTAAATACAATTTCTACTCGCTTAGTAAATAAAATACTATTTAGTTAAATTGATTTGCATTAAATTAGTACTTATATGGAATCTTTTTTCCTATTATATCATTAGTTGAAGTATCAGCGAGTCATGGAGTCATTTAGGTAATCTTATGGAACGGTCAGATTGCATTGAGAATTATTACATTGACTATTTAGATAACAAACATCCAGTGTGTCTAATGGTCTTCACCCTTCATCTTAAGAATAATTCCGACTGCCGAAAATACCTCTGTAAAAATGTATGGTAAAATCTATATATTAATACGTAAAGCAAAAGCTTTCTACTCCTTTTTAAGCGTATTGCGTGCACGGAAGAAAGTGAGATTTTGCATGGTTAAAGTTTATATGGAGAAGGAGTGCAGAAAGCTAAAATTTACCTATAATATCTTTTACTAATATATTATATAAAATAAATTAATACTGACCTAAACTGACCAGTGCCATTGAACTAAGACCCCCCCCCCCCAAAAAAAAAAAACTTACATTGTCACTCAACGAAAAGTGACAGCAAGTGATGTAGAAATACTCATTGTTTAGGTTCATCAATACTGCAAATGTCAAACAGAAAACAGTCTAGGATCAAAAAGTCGCTGGTCGAATTTCGAGTTTAGGGCGATCGCTAGTAAATATAAACTGGCTTCTATAGAAATACAAAGCTGTGATATTTACCATCAAGTCTAAGAACGAACAGTGCCGACTAGCGATAGTAAGAATGTACCATCAGTCGATACTGCTATGGCGGTTTATATATTCTTTGATAAAAGTCCATAGACTAAAGGATTATAAACTGACCGTTGCCAAAATGCAACGCGCTCACTTTAAAATATAATTAAGCAGTTAATTACATGGTAATTAACACGATGTCTATTAGGCGTGACGTACCTCACATTATTTACAACGAAGCGGTACAATATTATGAGATATGCACAGAAAAATAAGCGCGTTTAAATACGCGGAAAATTCCTGATCTGTATTCTTCGTGCTGCCATTTTTATGATGTAGGTAATCATTCATCGTCATCATTCATCAATCAATCAATCGGCTTCATCGAAAGTTGTTGATGTTTTACACTTTATACATTCGTTTGGTAATCTCCCTCGTGGTGTTGCCTTGTAATTTATTTTTATAGTTTTATATTAAAATTACTAAGAATTTATGTGCTGATACTTTGTTATTAGCTGTTTTAGATTACTTTTTTTGGGACTTTTAGTACAGTAGTAAAATTTATTTGTTTGCTGAAACGTGGTCTTCGTTCGAGAACTTGTTTTCTCCATCGACTATCAGATCTTTAGCGCTAGGCTGAAACATGACAATATATGCCACGAAGCGACGTTGGCCGAGGGATTATAGACATTAAACTAGTACCTACTACAAAATATGTTTGGTGAATTTCAAATAGACTTCGATACGACACTAGCTGGGACTTAATAGGCAATCTTTGAAGCATAAAAATAAAACAGCATATAAAAAATTATATGAAGAATGCCCAAGAGCTTTTAAAGGAAAGCGAGTCTTATTAATTTTAACGATGTAGAAAGTCACTAACCGCTTAAACATCTTGTCTGGCGTGAGACATATGGAGTTAAAGAGACACGCTTCTTAATTTATAATGATAATAAATGAAGGCGACCTTTTTTGAATGACTGTTACCATCGTACATCACACCAATCGTACATAATTATATAATCATATTGAATTTAATAAAATAACGCGTGCGTCCATACGTACTAATGATTCTTGAACGATTTCGTACGTGCCTTCTCTCAGTGTCATGGGATGTGGTCTTACTGCGAGCGTAGCGTTCTTATTTTACAATATATATTTTATTTTAGATACTAGTGTACTATAAATAATTTGTAATATTTAAAGAGATATCATTATCGAGAAAAGGTTACGGATTTATCGAAGACAGTTTTAATTTACGAATTTAAATTTTTGTTTTAATTTTGCCTGCCGGTGGTAAAAATGAAGATAAAAACTTTTCATATTAGTTAAAATCAAAGTTATAACCTTAAGAACTGCCCTGGAAGCTTGAAAGATCTTGAAATGGTCATATGTTAATACGAATTTTGAACGATATTAAATCATCGAAGGAAGAGAATTTAAACCATATAATGAGCATTAAGTGATTTACATAAAATGAAACATTAAAATGATGATAATGGTGGGATATTTTTCAATGCGCGTCTGGTAGTGTCAATGTTTAAGCTTGGGTTAAAAATCTCTTCGACAACCCTTTGTATTCTAACAATTCTGATAATTTTTTGTCGACTTATAAAAGCGGATTGATCCGCCAATCGCTGACACTAAACCAATACAAAGGTGAAAGGTGTTCCTTCTGAACGTTACACGCGCATAACCCAATTCAGTTAAGTGCTCCGACGGACGAGGATCAATTTTAGTCCAAGATAAAAACCACTTTATTGCCCATAAATCAGTTGCGGAATTGTAAAATCGTTAACTTATTATTTTAAAATGAAATTGATTGTTACAGCCTGCCAGCAGGGGTTTTGTTTTATTCACTGCATACCTATATGTTATAGTACCTTCAATATTCATACATACCTCATTAATTTTATTTGTATCGAAACCGTCTTAAATCTCTCCATTAATATTTGCTCCCATTTTTTTCCGCTCTAATGGTTCTAACTTTTAACCATCATTACAGATAAACTGAATGTAAAATCTTACTACATTTTAAAGTCATTCGAACATTGAAACATCGAGGCATTTTTTATCATCAATCATCTGTAATAAAACTCGTAAAAGTCATCAGATACCTATATATAGAATGAGTGATCCTGGAAAATGTTGAATCAAAATGTCGAATGTGTAACACTTTATGCACGTGCATAGGCGTTAATTGTTACCAGAGAAGGACAGTATAGAAACGTGCAATTATTATAGTGCGTCGCAAATGCACGTCTGCTCGTTGCGATGGATAAGCTTCTAATTGCCTTAATGAGGCGCGTCCTGTGCGCAGCGCCGGCGCCTCCAACACAATGAGCGATACGAGGATCACGTACTGACAGCACCGGGATGTCTAATCCATATTAATAAGAGACCATCTGTTTGCTTGTATATTCTGTATTGTCATGAATGAGCTGCGATGTTTCATTAGGACATTTGTAAACTCCTTACGGGTTGTGTTCACATGTTTATTATTGTGTGGTTTTCATTGGATCCTTTAGATGGTTTATAAATCATATAAATGCCCCTCCGAAATCAGTTCTGTTCGTTCGCTTAACAGAAAATTAGGGACGCAACGTGTTTCGAACAACAGCTCCAACACTGATACCGTTTACCTTGCCTAACAATATACGAGAAAATAGCGAACTTGTCTCTAGTTTGATTGCAAATCGCTACACGTACTTGGTCATAGTGATCATAATGACATGCTTTGGCCCATCACATTTTGACATCCCTCACTGTATGACGTACAAACTGGTCTTCGACGGTTGTATTTATATACCGCTATGACAACGATTATCCGTGACTCCCTGTTGTTACTGAATTACAATTTATTGAGCAAGTATGTATATGAAAAGGCAGGAATTAAAAAATTGTTAATATAGCAAATACATGTCCTTACATAATGAATATCTAGTAACAAATGCACTACTAAGGTTTAATAACTCAAGTTGTTTTATGTAACAAAAACGTGAACGTAGAAAGATAACAGAAAAATATAAAGCGTATGTAGTACATTTTTAACAAAAAAAAGTTTGTTTTTATAGAAGGTAAGCTCCGGCTACACTTCAGCAATTTGCATGTGCCGACCATAAAGAGCAAAGTTGACGGCTTGAATGCGCAAATAAAACCAGAGAAACCAAGTCAGTGCAAACGTATATACGAGTCGTTAAAATACTTAGTTTTATTCAACAAAATGCGACCCAGAACTTGAACGATAATTTCGGGCGGTCTAAGAACCCGAGTCAGTAATAAAACCAGTTTATTATTACCGCAGCAGCTGCCAAAATCGGTTCGCTTTCTCAGCTGTCTGAAGCATTTGGGAAACTTTATCAATAACATACGTTAGAAATGAAACTTAATTTCGTTTTGGACATTTAGGTGTATAAAAGTTAGCTATAAAATATAAAAAATACTATATGACTGCGATGAAATTAACCACTGCGAGAAGTTTGGTAACTCATAAAAGGTATATTCGGAATGGTGTGAAGAAACAATAACTTATGATGTTTCAGTCAGTTAATCATCCTCAACTATAGCATTTCATGTATTTACAGTTTTTATACTTGGTGACAACGGACAGAGAATGCAATGACACTGTGTTACTATTACTTAAAGATGTTGTCCAATCCTGAGTTCGTAAATTATACCTTCAGTGGTAAAGGAAGGAATATTCTTAAAATATGGGATCCAACGGCAGTAGAATTTTGTACGTCTAAGCTCCCAAGTTCTCAAACAACGATTTCGGTTAAATAAATTTAGTGGTAATCAATTTTGATTGGCAAGATTTTTCTAGTACAAAAAGAGCTCGCCTCCTAGTACCCTATTTATCTTACAGTTCATAATTTTCTATATGACAGGATAAGGAAGATAAAACAATGAAACCGGTCATGCAGCGGTAAACTGGAGACCTCCAATTATCCTATAAAATATCAATACAACAATTTATATTGACAACACTCTCCTTGTCAGAACTAAACTCGCCAAGTTTATATCACAATAGAACATTTCGCTCCCCATTAGATTACAATAATAGGTCTGCATTGTACCAATTTCCTATTGCATATAAGACAACCGATTCGAGTTTAACTACGAATTAAACCTTGCTGGCGACTCTGCATTTTCACGTTTACCTAGTTTGTATTTTATTAGCTGAATCGGTTAGCTTAAGTTCGCATTAATAATTCTTTTTATATCAAGAAGTTTGACTTTCTCTTACTGAAGTGGAGATCATTAAATTATATTGCCTCTGGAATATGCATTGAAGTACGTGTCTGAATCATACAATGTCCTCGAGCTTACAGAGCCCGTAATACGACCATAGCATGGTGATATTTAAGAGTGTTCGCTTGGCTACATACCATGTTCAGGCTTAAAATCACAAAGGACCTATCATTATTACGTGAATTCTTACGAACTACGCAGTCCGAGGCATTCTCAATCTATCTAGTTAAGATCTATGCGTACACGCAACCATTTCTGGATCTACGTCTATTAGGCATGTACATATTCATTACGTAGCCTTTTTTGCTATATCTATAAACCAGACGAAATACATAATTGATGAGGAGTAACAACTGACTGACTGTCAATCAATCAAGGTGATTTGACATAATTGTTTCACTTGTTGAAAAAACATTGGCAAATAAAACGAGTAACGCTTATATAACTTTTTTTTGCCAAGTTACATGATTAGTGATGTTAATGATTTTTATGATAATTAATAGCCAACGGACTATCGTAAAATAAACATATTAAATTATTCTTCAATTTTTAATTATTCTCAATTTTTTTTTCATAGAGTGGAGGATGGTATCTATGGATGGAATCTAAAACATTTATGTGGCAAAGCATTAATTTTATTTAATGCTTAACATAGGAGACAATAAATAAAAGAAATATAAAGACAAAAGTAGCTAAGCAACTTTAGAATTATTTAAGCTGCATACTGCTGACGGTCTTGCGAGTTTTCTAAAGTAATCCATGAATTATATATTTTTAATGATTATAATAGTATGTATTTAAACCTGATTCAAGGCGTGAAGGTCTATTTATATTTGTCAATGCTCTTGTCTCGCAGCTGGAAGTAGGCTACTCTGTTAATCATCCATGCCTTTCTATGTTACGTGACTTTTGCTGATTCAAACAGAAACATTTAGCAAACGGTTTATCCTTAATTTCACATGATTTTAAGTAAATATGTTAGTAATTGTGGTAACACGCTAAGATATCCATTCTATGGTAGACATACATACACAGCTTAATCTTGAGTCTTTAAGTCATTGTTATTTAATACCCATTATATGAAACAGTGATATCTGCTATATGGTTTGTAACCAGATCAGATAACATTAGCATAAATAATGTACCTAGTTGAACAATAAATATATTTGTGCCACGAAATAATATGTCTTTGATGTCTTTTTCAGCATCATCAAACGAGGTCATGACCGTCATTAACATATAAGAAATCATTAAACAAACATTATCGAGTGAAATCGTGCGTAATGTTCACTATTGTGAGTAACGTAGGCGGCTCGCTGCGCAGTTTTGGTGGTTCGCAGTGATTTTGCAAAACGTAGTTGTAAAATACAAACAAGGCCCACGTAGATGCCCCACTGACATGGATCCGTCTCAACCAGTGCCACCGTGTCAAGACCATGCTCTTGCGCACGTCGAATGTTTGTCCACAACACGCATCACGCTCTTGACAAACAGTATGTTTTTCTCTATTTGTCGTCTGGCTGGCTTCGCCGTCTGCTTTCATTACTATTCTCAATGTGTAGACATTTCTCAGACGTTACAATTAGTTGTATGAATCATTATTTTAAAGTTATCCTTAAGCAATTTAATGCTGATCTATTTAATTACCTACTTTAATCAAGACTTTATTTCTTATTTTTCAATTTATCCTCATATTTTAAAGTCTTATTTTCTTCAGTCATTAGTGTATGTTGGTATCTCTTTCCGATTTGTAATTAATTGAATAATTTCTGGTATAGAAATACTTAGTAGTAATTACCTTTTGATTAAGTATGCATATATTAGCATAGTCTGTAAAAATGAACTCATTAAGTGCTTGCGAATGCTATTAAATGTATCTTTATTCGACTACCAAGCGGTCGTAGGATTATTAACTTAGCTCGGAGATGTTATCAGAATCGCCGGCTGAGAAATGGCAGTGGTTATTGCTCTTGGCAACATAACGCAATTTATTAACCTCCGTGAGACTCGAACGGATGATGAATTGTTAATGATCTGTATCAGAGAATGATTTGTCCACTCTGGTCGAGGGATGCTTTATTATATTCAATAAACTATCGCAGCTATGTTAAACGTGTACTACTATATGAATACATAGTTAGGTTTGTAACTTATTTGCAAATTAGGAATTGCTAGGGAAATCAATAAATGTTATTTAGAAATATAAGTACTTGTTATTTAATTTAATATAGGAGTAAGTATTTTGATGCGATTATTATAATTACAAATTAATTAATTCATTGTCAGTATTCTTAATAACGCCATATACCTACATAATTAAACAAAGACTAAAGCGTCTCTGTGAATCATGACAAATATCCACTATATAGATTGGTTTCTTAATAAGATGCATAAATGTACCGAGAAAGTTGGCCGTGTTCTTGTTGTCCTTTAGACGACAAATAATTTGCAATTACCCAAAAAGCAGTAAATGAGCTTGTTGGTAGATATTTTTATGTCTGAAAAGAAGATTCTTGTTTTAAAACTTTAAGGGTGAAAGGGTAAAAGAGTTGAAAAAAGCATTTATAAATATAATATGCTATCAAAGCGAAATCTTTCACAATAGCCAAATATGTAGCTCGTATACAAAACTCTGGGATTAAGATGATTGTTGAGCGGTGACAAGGTGCGAGAGAAATATCCTCTAAGGGTACCTTAAATGCATTGGCGTGATGACATCATAAGAGCTGAGGGATCGAAGTGGATACATGCAGGTGGCAAAGGATAGAGAAGAACGGCGTAAGTAAAAGAAGGCGTACACCAAAATGACAAGAAATAAGAAAGAAGCTGTTAGAAAGTTGTTAATATTATGTATTTAACTTAATTTTACTCGTCCTTGTGATATGTTACTGTAGAGTGTAGTATAATCTTCCACTTCCCAGCGAGTTCACATTGTAAAGGCATGTCGCGCGAATTTGAATTTGATACTTTTGAACAGTCTCGCCGATTGGATCGAGTGACTGACTCATCGGGGTTACTGTACGTACGGGCGTGTCTCGTTTGAGGATTTTAACGTATTTACAAACCAGTATACACAAATCAAATGGTTATGTGTTGTTTGACTTGCAATCGGTTTTTTATAAATTGCTAATTTGCCAAATTATACAGTGAGCACACATTAAGAAACTTTCAAAACAACTTTAGTCTAACTTTAAAGACTACAGAGTGACTTCATACTCGATTGATAAGTACTTATAAAACTAATATGGAACAATTAAATGTAATTCTGGAATAAGACTTTTAAATTTGTGTGTGCTGAGCAAAGAATTTTTTTGAACGATCCTAAATTAAGTATTGCAACTACTGCAGATGCAAAAAAAGCTAGGCCGTATTGCAGTTCAGAATTGTTTTTACTAACAAATTCTATCAAGAGTACACGACAAAGGCCAAGTTGGTAAGTTGGTTCTAACCAACTCGCTCTAGCAATTAAATATTGGCTAGAATTTTTCTAGATCTTTTTCTAAATATTATTCATCCTTTTGCTCGGAGGAAGACTGAGAGAAAATGCTTTTTAGTATTAAGTCCACCAATTGTACTTTTTTGTGCAATGAAGAATATACAGTATATTTTAGACGATAATTTTTTTAAAATAACAATGCGAAGAGATGAATATAAAAATGCCGAACAAAATGCGGGTAAGAGATAATTATTATAAGTATAATCTGAAATATATAGTCTTCTCGTCCAAAATACCTCAGTGCCTCAAGACGAAAGTCTTTGACCAGTGTGTGTTGCCAGTGATGACATACGGCACAGAGACGTGGTCGCTCACTGTGGGCCTCATAAGAAAGCTCAAGGTCGCTCAGCGAGCTATAGAGAGGGCTATGCTTGGTGTTTCTCTACGAGATCGAATCAGAAATGAGGAGATCCGTAGACAAACTAAGGCAACCGACATAGCCAAAAGGATTAGCAAGTTGAAGTGGCAGTGGGCGGGGCACATAGTTCGGAGAACTGACGGCCGTTGGGGCAGAAAGGTTCTCGAGTAGAGACTACGCACCGGAAAGCGCAGCGTAGGACGGCCCCCCACTAGATGGAAAGATGACATAAAGGTCGCTGGGAGCCGTTGGGTGCAGGCCGCACAAGATCGGTCGCTCTGGAGATCTATGGGGGAGGCCTATGTTCAGCAGTGGACGTCCTGCGGCTGAAATGATGATGATGATGATGATGAATCTGAAATTCATCGAAACAGAAAGGGTGAAGTATGTGTGAGGCCAGCGTCTTTAGTAATACGAATAACATTCAACAAAACAGTAAAATCCGTCACTGACATTGTTTATACAGATGTAGACGCCATTGTACCGATATCGATAACAAAATTCCACAGTCACGAACAATAGTATAGTTTACGATTATATATAGTTACTCATAGTAATATCATTTAGATTAATCTTTCCCAAAGAGGTTTGTTTTTAACAGGACCGCAGGTACTATTTTGAATAAGTTGGAACGCGGAGTTTTTGGCGGAATCTTGATCTATGTAGTTGTTGTTATAGTTTTAATCCATAAACTTACGTTACTTGGCCCTATTTTATGTTATATTAGCTGTGCCCGCGGCTTCGCTCACGTGGACAACAAACTACCATCGATCGGGCACACGCGCGAATCATGTTCACCCGCTCCGTGATATTTTAAAGACAAAGATGCTTATTGTGGATGTTCCTTAGAAGATAGACATATACTCTTGACATTTTTGTAGGTATCTTTAATGTCTACAATTATGTAGTACATTAATTTGCTATATATATCTAATGGTTTGAAATTAAAGCGCTCGAATTGGTGCACCATGTGCATTTAGTAAAAAGCTGTTATTTTGACATTAACAGACACTACAATTTTATTAATTATATAGGTTGGTGGCTTTTTGCGTGATATAGTTTGACTATTGTGCACCACAAGTCAAGTGAATTATAAATTATAACGAGAAGCATGAAAATATGAAGTTGCTATGAACACTACACTACCTTGACATGTTTAGCAAGAGTACCATCATCTTGTTAAATCGTTGTTTGAATTTTAAGTATTAGAAAGATATTCTATGCACTTTTCATTGGCATAATTTGTATAAACACACTGTAGCATTAAATAAGAAGAAGAAATGGAAACCTTCAGTGTACGGTTTGTTACCACAGGTCGTAAAGAATTCTGTAACCTCTGTAGATATAGCACTATCACTTCAGCAGTGGAATCTTATATAGGTTCTATAACTTCATGTGAAAACCTTCACAAGACTCAAGCGGTACCGTATGACCCCAGATAAAATTGATGTTAAACCGCTATCCTTCCAAGTTAACAAGTTGCTAACGTTTTCACTGACCTCTTTAGCGTTAATTTGCATATGTTTTTTCTCCTTAGATATGATATTTTTAACATGTACAAATTTGTAGACACAATGGCGTCTCGGGTAGCTTTTTTCTTCGTTCTTTGTTCGCGCCTGACTGAGGCATACGACGATTCTAAATACGGTACGGGACATTTTTCAGAAGCGCGCACGTCTTGACAAAGGCATATGCTTGCATAGTTAAACCTTGTTCCCACGGCTGAAGACTACCGGCTGATTTTCTACCGTAAATCAATTACCATTGTGTTTATAATGCGCTGTCTTGTTACTATACAGTGTGAATTTTATTTTTCTTAGAACCATGATGTCTTTATTAATCTACAAACTTTAAAAGGAGGATACGGCACGCTTCCAATTGCAAACTGATTTGCGAAAAGGCGATAAGAGCTGCAATTTGGCGTGACCCAAATACAAACGATACGACGACCGATACGGTTGAGTCTTGCGTTGGATGAATCTGTGTGCGCAAGGCAGGGTTGGCAGTAATTATAGGATTTTATTCGGCCAATAAGTCAGCCACAGTCGCTTTTACAGCTTACGTTAAAAAGCAGCTTAATTTAAGTAAATGTAAATAAAGGATTAGCTCAATCGGGAGCGCTTTTTAAAGCGCATCTTTAGCTTCTTTTTCCAACTTTTATTTGGTTTTGGCTCTTTCAATCTGCTGTCTCCAGAGACATCTGCTCTTAATCGTCATTAGGTGTATGTTATTGTTTTTAGGTCTTTTATAATTACGGACATACACACGTTAGACGGAGTCGTCCACGCTTTTTCGGTCCTGGCTTTTGATCTAGTACTTTTTTGATCATGTGGTCATCCATTGACAATAATGTAAATTCATTTTACTGCCTTTTTAAAATAATCAAATTAAAATAATGTTTATCGATATACCGCTAAATTGTTTTACACAATAAAAAGTAATGGCTAATTTTTATAATGTTAATGGCACGGGGACTAAAACTTTTGGAGTTATTTTAATTTTGTTACGCCAAAGAAGTATTAACATTAACTTGGTTATATAAGTGTACATTTTTTTAAAATATAGTTGCCAACCCTAATTATGCGTAGCCGTAATTGTAACACAATATGATATTAATTTGGAACACGCCGACGCCCTGTTAAAGAGCGAGTGGGCGGTGGATTCTGGGGGTTATTCGAATGTTTCGACATCTCCGATGGTCCGCAGATACGAATGCAAATGAATTAATAACCGTTATATACTTTCAATGTTCAATCGAATATCATTCATTAATTTATTTGTTAAAATTTTAGCAGTACGTTGAAGCTGAACGGCTCCTTTAAAAATCAATTTTCGATATAAACTTGACACCATAAAAAAGAAAATTACATATATAAATAAGCCTTGATAGATAAATAAATCTAAATGAATAAAATGATTGAGGTTTGCCGTTGTTTGAGTGTCACGCAAAAAATTACCGGATAGACTTAGATTTAAAAAAATGTATTACCCCTGAAATACTTGGTCCTTATCTAAAGTTGTAAGAAAGTACGATTTTATAAGCAATACGCTCATATTAAATACTAGATAACAAATCCATTTATTATTCGTAACAAATCAGTTTTATAATATGCATGTAAAAGAATAAAAAAATTAACTGAAACACTTTCCGCTCGCTTCCTGCGCGTTATTTTGTACTACGAATTTCATTTGAAACAGTTCATACAGTAAATATTGGTACATTATAATTCAAATTATATAATTAAGTTATAAATTGTTTTTAAACAAATTTTGTATACTGGTCAAGATTATTAAATCTTAATGGGTCAATGTACATCATTACTTGTATTACGTAAACATTATAGCGTCATTTATTTATATCCATTATATTATTCTAATTTGTTAATTCTGAAGCTTCTTAATTACTTATTTGTTAGGAGCAAAGCGATAGCAGATATCGCTTTGTATTTTATGTTGTTCATAATGTTTTAATACATTATCAGAATTTGCCCATCTCAGGGCCTAAATTGAATAAACTATTTATAATATTGATATTAAAATGCATGAAGATTAAAATGGATCTGAAGGAACCGGAAAATGTTTGTAAGGTATCTATATTATTTTCTCTAAAACATCCTCATATCTTCTAACCTACCTTAGTGAGGACATAGCTTGTGATATATAGATAGACCTTTCCTATATATATATTTTGTTTTTTATTTTTTATTATGTCATATTGTACTGAAGATAGCATATAGATAGGTACAATCTATACTCTATAGCTTTCCTTCTCTTTCTCTCTACGTTATGTCTTTCTTCTCTCTCATGTAACCTAATATGCCTAAACGAGCCTCGTTCTTCAAATTTCACTCTGAAAGTCTCAATTATCGAATCGCCGCCATTTTCACTTCATTCTAAAAACGAATTTTTGCGTGTACTAGAACAAAAGCATGTTGGTTATGATGTACAAGCTCCACATTGCATTGGTGTTGTAATATTTGTTCTCTCGAGATACTTTTCTTTATCTTTTCTGATAAGGTGATTATGCAAACTCTTTCGACACAGTACCATGGAGGAATTAGTGCCTGGTATGAAACTCTAAAGTCCGTCATTCGTAGTGAGCGGATCGTGCTGACATAATTTTACCAACATTTACCAAATATTATTTTGTTAGAGAATTCAGATAGTGCACTTTTAAAATACAGCCTCGTTTGTACCGGAATATATGAAAACAAGCAATTGCTAAGATATTGCCTGGTGGTAGGAGACGACGATATCTGTGTTCGACTGGATCGCGAGCACCATACACAAGGTGTTAACACGCGCGTTATTGAACAGCCGATGTATACCTATCTAGTCAAACGGGTCATCTTTATACCACAATTATGGGAAACGGTTACGCGGTCCGCCTGCTGGGAAGTGGTTACCGCAGTCTGTGGACGCTAGCAAACACCAGAAGCCCTTCACAGTGACCAGCGATGAATTACCGATCTCACGATGGTCGTCCTTGTGTTTGCATTTTAATATCAAACACAGGTTCTCAGTTGTGTTGCAGAAAAATAACAATAATATTGCCATATACCACATGAACTAGTCGTAGTCTTATGCAGAAATTTTGTACAGAGTGTGTGGACTATCTGGCTTATATTGTTTGTGGCCGTACCGTTGAGCAATTCTAGTATCTGCCATTTTATACAAACACTGGGTAACGTTGCACATAATTTCACTTGAGTATTTTAAAAAAAATGTATATTAATGTTTTGTATAAACAAGACAAAACGATTTTTTTTTAGTGAAGTTGACAACTTTTGGTTTGTACATGTTCAATTGAATTTAAACTCTATTAAAGCCAGGTGTAACTGTGGGGAAATATTCAGGCTTTTGTCAAGTACTGTAATACATGTCTTTACAAATATTAGTTAAAGGCATCCTATTAAACCCTGGTGTTTTTCTTAGCATGAAATACAGAAACATCTAAACTCCTTGGAGATACGCAATTACAATCAAAGTTGACTTTGTGTCTAGTGGCAATCAAAAAGTTAAATTAAATTAAGGTTGAACTTCATGGGTGTAACTATATAATTGACAAAATTTTTTGTTTGTGTATCGTGATCGGTGAGAAAGAAAGCGCGGGAAAGACGCAGGGATTTCGTTTGTGTAGTTTCGGAGAAGTGGATTTCGACGAAGCGGAAAGAAAGGAAGTCGTCGATGCGTCCGTGCGTGTTTGTTTACGTTCTCGCTTGCGCTCGCTTTGTTGGAGCGTTCATATTTTAAATGTACCATTTATCTGTGGTCAGCGTCTGTGATTATTAATAAACCTCTTTTCAAATTATTTACGGACCATATTATGCGATATCTCGTGCGTAACGTGATCTCACGTCTCTTCGTAGTCATTAGGATTCTAGCAGTGCCCGATCAACTCTCCACGGCTCCCACTGCGATGCCAACGCACCTGTGTAGCCAGCCTATCGTTGTTCTTACTTCCTGTACTTACGGCTTTCAATTTGCTTGACGTTCATGTTTAATGCTCAGTTCCTTAGGGTCATAGCGTGAAGTTATATAACCTGTGACCTTTAACAATAAACAAGCTAATATAATGGCAAAATTTGTCTGGTTCATCCAGAGAAGCTTTATATTAAATAAATAATATAAATATTATACTAGCTGACTCGTGCAACTTCGTTTTCGTTTTTTCTTCGTCACATAGAGAGAGAGAGAGAGAGAGAGAGAGAGTCGTAGGCACTTTCTGGAAACTTTCTTTATTTTGCTGCGGAGTTATTTTAAAACTGTGATAACTCCTAAGTTATTCATTGAAATAAATTTATGGAAAGGGCAATTTTGTTCAAAATTAAATATGTACTTGTTATGAATAACGTATTTATTTGGATGAGGATTAATACCATGTTTATAAAAACACCTTCGCAAATAATGCATTGTTTTAGAACAAGTTCAAAGATAGACATATGCTATCGTGAACATTTTTTTATATCTTTTAAAGAGAAACAATTTCATCAATATGATTGTTGTGTAACTTTAACCATTTACGCAGAGCATACAATGGACGCTCTCAAAAAGAATAAATTTTCCCCGTTTTTACAACATTTTTCGATGATGCTCCGCTCCTATTGATTAATGTTATATTGCTTATGACCTTCTTAGATAAGTTGGCAATCCAACATTAAAATAATTTTTCCATTCGAAGCAGTAGTTCCAGAGATTAGCGCATTCAAACAAACTCTTCAGCTTTATAATATTAGTATGGGTTAGTCTAGATTATGACGATACTATTTTCCTTCATTATCGACTTTGTTGCTTATAATTCAGTTTAAAATCACAATGAAATTTATGATTAGGGGCCAATACCTTAATGTAGTATTGGACAGCATTTGAGTTCAAAAATAGTTTATTCATCGAAAGTGCTAATTGTTTGTTACCTATGAGAAGTCTACCCAATGCTATTATTAGATAACCTTGCAACCCTTACCGGGAAACATACAACGGCTAGTTAAATAATTAACGCGTTTTATAAAAGGTGTTACTTCCAGGAAATGGGTCCCGGCCGCGGCCGGTGTCTGAAAGGACCTCGTAGTCCTTTTTATGGGTTACTCAATTTTTATTTTAACTTGTCTCGTGGCCTTTAGCTTTTTTATGTATATTAGCTTGACTTTACACGTACTTTATGCTAAGTATAACCCAGGACAACTGTGACCTTCGGCGATATGACTATACATAAAGAGTCATAATCGTTAATCTGGGTTTCAAATACTTCTTGCTTCACTTGCTTTATTCACTGTAACGAATTTTTCATAATAATTATGTTTATCGTGGTAAAGAGAATTAAGTTTATATAGTATACGACTAATGTGGCAAACAATGCTTATGGTAAGCAGTCGTATGGTAGTCACCGTAGTCTATGGACGCATGTAAATACCCTTAGTATCACTAGCGCATTGCCGTCCTTGAACCCCACGTACCCTAAGGAGCTCTGGAAACCCTACACACCGCAGTAACACAACAATGGGTTATTTGGCTGCGAACTTCTGTAGAGTGGTCCCATAAGTAATTTGGAGAAACTCCAAAGACATCATATCTTCTCTAGTATTATGATTCTGACTTGCATCGTTAGGAAGGACGTCGTAATATAGGACGTATATCTGAGCGACACAATGTCAAATTAGCACAGATCGACAAGACTGCCAACTTCAGAGTCGATAAACCCCCTGGGGAGTTTTGGTGGTCGATTGGTTTGGACTAGCAAATATCGATTCGAATTCGATGTACGCAGATTTACCCCACTGCATGTAGCAATGAATTTTCTGAATTCGTGAACAAGTTACTAATTTAACTTATGTAAAACCATCGGTTATTGGTGAAACCAAAACCCATGAGAAATCTTCTTGTAGTATCACTGTATGAGGGGAAAAATATAGAACTGCATATTTCTCGGTGTTTTTAAAATCGCAAATAAGTTGAGGACTGGCGTAGTTATTAAGACCATGCCTTCACTCGAGAAGAGGTATTTGACCAACAATGGGACACTTTCAGGTTGGTATTATTATTATATTGTGCTTTAAATGTACATATGAACACGCGTGTAAATTCATTTATATTGACCAAAGCGCCCACTATATGTAGAGTTCGAAGTACTCGACAAATGTGTGGGAGTCTTAATGTCTTATTGCAACTTAACCGACGTGTCAAGGACAACCAAACATTAATTGTATGGACAAAGTAACCGCGTTATACAATATTCCTTCTATTATAAAATGTCAAAGTCAAGAATGAATGCCAGTCGAGCGACAATGTGTCTCGCAGACAAACGACGAAAGGGTGTTTGAAGGGTGATAACGATCTGTGGCAATTAAATGGGCGAAATCTTATTATGGCTGACAATGGTAATGTTGTGGTAGGGTTGCCAGTCTATAATAAATACCTATTTTCTGTCGAACATAGTAATTGCGGTTGCCGTATTGATATTGTTTATAAATATAAGTTTTATTGCAGTAATAATATTTTTAATGTGAATCATCTAATGCGGCGGCTTTGGCGGGTTGTTGGACCCAATGTTGGCGTGGCGACGCTTTGGTCCAACGTTGGCGGTGTGGAGCCGAGTTAGTTTATTTTAATAGACTGACTGAATCAATTCAAAGTTTCATGTTAAAACATGGTTAAATTTAAAGCGATTGGTAGGGATCGCGATCACCGTACACATTGCAATAAAATAAACATCTTCATAGTGGCTTTCTTTTGGTTTGTCGTGTTTCGGGATCGCCTGGTGTATGTATTTAACACATACAGGTTCGGGTCATTCAAGCAATTACCTCTTTGCCTGTTGATTATTCAAAGACAATCGTACATAAGGAGAAACCTCCAGTCGTGCCTCACACAGACACAAACTTTTTTGTTGAATATTCACTAAGACGTTTCACATCTACAGGGCGCGTGGGGCGCGGGGCGATTTTTTTATTATAGCATGGTAAAGTACCTTATAGTATCGGGAATCGATCACTGGACGTCCCTTTTATGTTGGTCTGTAAACCTCTCGGCATCTGGATATATAAATGCTGATCTCTAAATGCGAAAAACTAAAACAGAGTTACTGCGATGGGTTCTCACTATGTGAATGTTGGTCACGACTCGGTCGAGTACATATCCCTGCCACCACTTAGCTTGATTACAGAATATACACCGGCTAATCCTGGAATGTGACACACGTAAGCATACCACTATGGCGTAGCACACCTAGCATAATAAATCTATACTAATATTATAAAGCTGAAAAGTTTGTTTGTTTGGTTGAACGCGCTAATCTCAGGAACTACTAGTTCAATTGTGAAAAATAATTTTAGTGTTTGATAGTCCATTTATCCAGGAAGGCTATAGGCTATATAACATCACGGTACGACCAATAGGAGCGGGGCATCAATGAAAAATGTTGCAAAGACGGGGAAAATTTATTCCTTTGGAGAGCTTCTATCGCGTGCGCTGTGTAAATGGTTTGTAGGTAAAACAAAGAAAGTTTCAGCTTCTTTAGAATTATGTTATAGGTGCCTACGATCCAATCTCTCTTACCCCCTCTCACTCTCTCTCTCTCTCTTATGTGACGCAGACGAAGTTGCGCGGATCAGCGAGTAATAAATAAAAGTTTTAGATTTAAACCTACAAAATAAGTGATAACAGTATTAGAGAATAATTATAGGCCTGATTTCTATAAAATAGATTTAACGATAAAGGTATGTTTCATCAAAAATTTCATAAAGAAAAAAGAAAAAAGCTCGGATCCAGCCTTGGAAAAGTACAAAATATTTTTCGGTATTTATAATTATTAATATTGGCAACCCTGTGGAGTACTCTCGGGATATTTGAACCGATAAATGAACTGTCGCTTTGTCTTGTCATATTGACCTTCCGTTCACTAACTACTACAACTTTAATGTCAATAGATTGCTATTTGGCTATCGCTATACTGTTGCTATGGGCCAAATTTTTTATACAAATTATATCTATCTGTATACCTTTCAAGTTTGATTGTAGCAATAAATATATAATCCAAAAAAGGATAAAGGCCAACAGTATATAGTACAGTTGACAAGTGTCGTGAATGACACGCGAAATACATTTTACTTTGTAACCATATCCGCGTACGATCAGATATATTTTTACGAGTTTGTTGTTTCGATTCAACTTCCTTGACAACAATTTTTTGTTTTGCAAATGTTTTAAAAAGATCATTGTTTAAAACTTTGTCCTTTTTTCTCTCGCTATCATAAGCAGAGGCGTTTTAAGCGTATTCTGCGCCAGGTGAGAAAATTATTTTGTAGCAAAGCTGAAAGGTTTATTTTAGAAATTTACTAAAGTGTATTTTCTATAATGTTGCTCTTAAACTTGTGTTCGTGTACGCCAACATCCGCCCCTAGGTCCTTGCGTCTGTGTGCTTTACACCCCTTGCACGGTGCATCCCCGGGAATGGGCGGATCTAATCATTATCTCTTCAGAAAAAAATTATTATTCCTTACTTCCATTGTTACAATCGTACATTTTAAAATTTAATATGTAAAGTATTACAAATTACAAAACAACGCAGTACAATAAATAATACATTAGTACAGTAGTGCCATACACGACAGTCGCAAATTATGAAATCCATGTATAATAGGAATTAATCAACAGTAAAAGTAAAAACTCGAGAGGTGTCGTGGTAACAAAGTTCCTTTCGCTATGAACATATATTATGCGCGTATGTGTTTATTTGAACAGGGCGTAGAACGACTGTTATAGTCTAAAAATCTTTTAAATAAGTATGTGTTTTTTAGTGTCGGTCGGGTCACTTTTCCAGATTAGCTTCTACCCCGCGATAAGTGACTTCGTTACAAAAATATCGATATTATATCTAGACCTCGAGAGAATAAAATCCTATTTCTACATGTCTATACGAATAGATGCCAGTGATCGGCTCGCATTCATTGATCGAGCGTGACCTTAAACTACAGCTGCTTTGTCGATGCTTATGCATCGTTCGATTTCTTTGTTCGACCTGTATTGATGCCAGTGTCGTGGAGTTGAGAGTAATGATCCGTGATTTAAAAAAATCGTTTGACAGTTCTCATATATATACGTATTTTCTGTTACAAAAGGCTTTTATAGTTTTTGTACGTAATAATTCTCTTGTATATTCTGAATGGGAGTGGGTACTGACTAAGTGATTTATAAGCAATTGTATTTCAGCGCACCTTTTCATCGAACTTAAGAATAATAATACTACAGTCTGTATGTAACCCAATGCTGGGAAGAGAGCTCTTTTTCTCGTTGTTTAATCACCATCAGCCCACTTAGGTACTGGCCATTTCGAACGCCGAGATATTCACAGTTTTCTCACACAGTTTTCCCAGTATGTTTTCTTTCGCCGTTAGCCGACAGTGCTACCAATTAAAATTAGTAAATATACGCGAATTCTAAAATATCGTTGGTACATACTGGGGCTCGACTGCAGACATCGAATGTCGAATGTCGATCTTACACTGGACCACCAGGACTTATTAAACAATCTATTGATATAAAAAAAAATTGTGTTAATCAAATTTCAAGTTACAAATAACAAATTGGTCTTTAAAAGCACTTTAGAATTGTAAAAGTTCGGTAAAATGAATTCATACATATCAATTTAATTTTTTTATTGGTCTGTGACGTTATTTTTCGCTGTTTGTGTTTCACTAATAAATATTAAGATTTTTTATAATAAAATGAGGTGAGTGTTTTAAAATTGGTTATTAGATTCATAAAGTTAATTACAATTAAACAATTTATGTTCATTAATTACCTATATTTGTGTCTTTAAATAAATACATTTCATAAAACAATAACTAGGTTAACAAGCAGAAGCCCTTTCCGGTAGTTATTGGCTCGACAACAGCGTCACCGCTCCTAATATATCTAGGAACCATCGTTTCGATAAAACAAACGTAATATGTAAATGTAAATATTAGTTCAATCGAGCGAAACGTTCAGAGGTTATATGATCACTATCAGACGCACACAGGATTTTTATATATGTATAAGACGGTAATAGATATTGATAATAATTTATTTTTAGGAAATATGATAGATAATAAATATACTATACATTTAATGCATTTGCAAGAATCTAAATTTTTACTGACCTTCTTTTCGAAATTACTGCGGTAATTATGTATTTATTCTTCATTCATCTTTAATAACTACCTAATAGGTACACTATAAAATGGGATCCATAAAAATTTCATTACCTATAATTCCATCCACGTGTGATAGAATCTCGCACGCCTTTTGATTTGCATCCGCTTTCTCGTCTCACGGCAAAGGTAAAACAAATTGTTCCCTACAGCCCGTTTCCTGGTTCCAGTGGTACGAGAATTTAGAAGATCGATTTCACTACTAAAACCGGAAACCCATTGGTGTAGCGCACTATTGTTCGGAATCGAAAGCAGTGTTGTGCCCTTCTTTGGTGCTTACCTTTGCTCTTTGGCGGTATGACACGAGACCGCCGCTTTAGTTACACAATCGAAAATATCACGATCATCAGTATACCTGAGGCAAAGCGTTTGTTGGATATTGGCGTGGCGACGCACTGGCCAACGTCGGCGGTGCCGCGACGTGGAGTCAATTTCGATTTTTTTAATAGACAAAGTGGATCATATCGTCGGGATCGCGAACACCATGCATACACATAGTAATAAAATAAACGTCTTCACAGTGACTTTCTTTTAGTTTGTCGTGTTTCGGGATCATCTAGTGTATTTTTAGGGTTGCGTACCTGAAAAGGAAAAAGGAACCCTTATAGGATCACTTCATTATCCGTCTGTCAAGACTATTTTCCAGAGGATTGCGTGACGGTATATAGTTGAGGTTCATATTAAATGCTCTGAGGTTTGTGATCCCTTGGAGCTGTAAAAAATTCAAACTACTTAGTCAACACAATCAAAAGATACGGCCGTTTATGCTGTATATTTTAACACTCGCAAAGGGAATAAAAACCTATAGGGTAATTCCAGTTGCCCTAGAATCATGCAATTTGGCAAGAAGCAATGTCTTAAAGTTCAAGTATAGAGAAAAATCACGGTGACGACCAACTTTTTTTTTATAATAGATTTTTTTTATCTTGGTTACATAAAACTGATAGAAATGTTGATTATGATGTACGTAAAAGTAAAGTTGGACTAGTAATTAAGTTATAATGGGATTCAAGATGGCAGAACCTTTGCAAAGTTCCACTGTGAAAGCATCACCGCCACGCCTCCGTTTCGGAGATTACCCGGAACAAACAGACAGAGAGACGGTTTTTTTGTTATAGGTATGGTATATACTTTGATATGCATTTAGTAAATCCTGCGATTTTGACATTAAAAACAGACGCTTCAATTTTATTTATTGTAAAGATTATTAATATAATTATTGTTTGAAGTTTTGATAATAATAATGTTTTATGATTGTTATTATTTGACTGCTATATACCTATAATTAAGATTGGAGTGAATACATAATATGTGTATCATTTATGCAGAAATAGATTTTTGTTTCGATATTGAATTTCGTAAAATAAATAAAAACTGTTCTGTAGGGTTATAACTGCATCTAACTGAGTATTTCATTTTATTCACCTCCCTTTTTCTATGTTCACTTTCAAGTCGTGAAACACGATTTTGTAAATATTAGTCCGTTAGTTTAATTAAAGATTATTTGCCTTTCAATTCTCACCTCACCAAGATGAAACCTAAATTGAGTTAATAACGTTTATATGTTTCTTATGATATATGTATGTTATCAAATATTACACCAGCTATATATGTATTGTGTTAACTTGTAAATAAAATGTCGCGTCGTCGCATGTCTGGATATTATTGGCTCGACCTTCTGACGTTGAAGGCTGACGACAGAGATTATTGCAAACTCTGTTTTGTTGAGATTTTTTATTATATAATGTTATATATCTATATGTTTACCGTTCTTCTCGTTTTATGCTAGTTGAGATACTTTTGTAACAATCTACTGTGGCAACTTATCTACTTTTAGAATCGAATGTGGGATGGGATGGCTCGTCTCATCTGGTAATTATTAATTTTCAACCTTTAGTTGTTTAAACAAATAATCAAAGGTCAGGTTAATTTTAAAGCAAGGAAACGGTCATACACCATACTACCATTTCTAAGTAACGCTGTAAGGGCCAATTCTCAGATTAACGATAATGGAACGTGAGATATGCCGTGCGAATTTAACTACGTGATTCAATTTCGATATTTCACATTTCGAATGCGCAGCAACCGCGCTTTTGTTAGCGAATACGCGTTTCGAAATTAAACTTTGTCAAATTGTAAACGTAAATAAAACAACAACTGGTAATATATCAAACAAACGCAACTGCAACTGACTGCGTAAACAGCATCGAAACCATTATTTATTTATTATTACTTTTCTCTAATAATTATTATTAAAGTATTGTTTTGCTGATATTATTATACTATATAATTTCGGTGTAAATAGATAAT
This sequence comes from Saturnia japonica, assembly GCA_033032175.1. Taxonomy (NCBI): domain Eukaryota; kingdom Metazoa; phylum Arthropoda; class Insecta; order Lepidoptera; family Saturniidae; genus Saturnia; species Saturnia japonica. The sequence goes on along the minus strand of CM065306.1, from coordinate 3,512,680 downwards.
AAGCGCAAATCGGGTCAAGTATACCGGAAACTGCGCACTGCCCGCTGCGCACGCGCCGCCCGCTCCTATTCAATCTTGGAAGCAACACAATGGACTAACGATGTTGCTGTCTATATATTGTATTCTATGCTGCTCATTGTAACGATATTAGCTGTGTATTCATGTTTAAATTAAATTATCCCATCTATAGACAAAATGGGTAAAATATGATAGAACTTATGTAATGTATTTTTGCTAGTGACTATTGTTGTCAAAAAATAAAACGTAATGTCGTCTGGACTCTAACTACTAAATCCTTGTTTAATTTTCAGTAATAAAGTGAACCCTAATCTTGTTTATGAAAAACCAATCGCCGTATAAGTACTTCTTATTTATCTCTGAATCACTTATAAGGCGATATTTTCAAATAAACTAGTTTCGATAAAAACTTCTCCACATCCACATTCCGCAAATTTGCATTTGTCGGTTGTAATTTAAAACAACTCTCTCGGATAGGGCTATTAGGTGTATACCATTAATAAAACAGAACTGACTACGTAATTTATCTAATTTACTCTTTGAAGAATTTAATATTTATTTATTTTAGTACGACATAAAAGTTTAAGTTAACAAGGGTAAGTAATAATTACAATTAGAGAAACCTCCAGTTACAAATCTTCACTGATATATTATTTAAAAAAAAATAGGCATCCGGGACTTGTGAGTGTACAAATACTGCACAAGCACAGCATACTATGTTATCGTAATAAAAAAGAAATATAAGCTTGTAAAAATAGAACAAAATTGGAGAAGGTACAAGATACATACTAAAGTTTTTGTGTGACCATGAGAGCTGAAGAGTTAAAAATATACTTGCTTTATTTATTTATAGTAGTGTTGAATCGATTGTTTTTCTCACAAATCGGCGGAGACCGAAGAATAATCCGTAATGCGGACAGACTGGGTGTTTTTGTAATTTTTTTTTTGTTACACTCACTGAAAGCTAGCTTTCCAAACCTAACCGAATACTTAATTGCGTTGTTCCGCTCGAATACATTTTCTATTAAAGCATTTTTTTTTAAGAGACATACATAAATTAATATGTATATTATTTCTACTGTCGGTAACCCTGTCGTACGCTTAATGGGTGCTTTGATTAATGGCGGTTTAATGACTCCATTACGTGAACCCGTCGCTCAATCAACGAACGTTGTCGAGAGAATGTCGCACAAGTTGCCGGAATAAGTGATACGTGGTTATGTGTTAATCGACATTTAGATATTACTAACAACCCGCCTACATATTTTTTTTCTCGTGTAACACATATAACTCTACTGGTTTACTCGGCTCACGCCATTAAAGCTTCCAGAAAGCATAAATCCATGACTTTCTCCGTTTTCTGTAACAATCATCGTCATATTTCAGCCAATTTACACAAAACCCTGATGAATTATATAGTTAAACCTTCCTCATGAGTCATGAGTCACTCCGTCTATTGATGAAAATCATAGGAATATCCGTTAGATAGTTTTTGAGTTTATCGCGTTCAGACAGACAGACGCAGCGAGGGACCTCGTTCTCAACCTTGGGGTCGCGTAAATATTTAAAAAAATATGACCCCTATACGAAGCATACTTTTAATGAAATAATTTAAATTTAAAAACAAACGTTATATAATTAAACGATTCAAGTTAGATCGCGTGTACTGAAAAGCAACGTATAGTCTCATTCACAGGTCTCGTCGCTTTGTCAACCGCCTGATGTAAAACTGTGATAAACGTCAAATTAACATAATTATTATGTCGGTGCAGTCTAGAGGTCGTAACGATTTTAACTGAACTTTTTTGCTATTAATATGAAATATAAAATAATGTTCTATTATAAAAATACAAGCCAATTTATAACAAAAAAGAAAACGAACTTGAATGATTTTCCACGGTTTCATCCTTGTTCAGTTTATTCGACCAACTCTCCCGCCGGCAACGCTCCCGTGTAGCGTTTAAGTATATAAATATACATAATATTATGTTGTTCTCACTTCTCGTACTTATCTACAGCTTACCAGATTTATTTATTTACTAGCTGTGCCCGTGGCTTCCCTCACGTGGACTGCAGAATGCCCGCGCGAATCTTGCTCCCCCGCTCCCGGCTATATTAAAGACAAAAATGTTTATTGTGAGTGTTCCTTAGAAAAAATCTTCTTGCCTTTTTTGTAGGTCTTTTTAATGCTTACAATTATGTAGTACATTAATTTGCTATATCTCTTATAGTTTACTCAGCGTAAGCCATTTAAGCGCCTGAATTGATTCACCATGACCAATTTTTGTTTTATTTGTCGGAACCCTAATTCTTTTTCTAAAATAAAAGTAGCCTAAGTTACTCCCTATGTCATCAGCTATCTATCAATGAAAGCCCCGTCAAAATTGGTCCAACCGTTTCGGAGATTACTCGGAACAAACAGAAAGAAAGACAAAAAAAAATGAAATGGGTGTTTTGTTATTGGTATCGTATATACCTTCATATGCATTTAGTAAAAAAAACTGTTATTTTAACATTACAAACAAACATTTAAATTTTATTAATTGTATAGACAATAGAGTATACATTCTGACAAATTATAAATTTACCGTCAAAAAAATTACTAAACAAATGCAATCTTAATTATAGATAGCAGTTGAAATAATTAACTAAAAAAGAGCAGGAACAGATAAACTTTAACAAATTAAACTTGAAAAAATTAAAATATGAATATATTCTACTTACAGAGACAAATTGGTTTATACTTTTAAAGGCTGTTCGCAAAGGTCTTTCTTTTTAAACTCAGCATTATAACGTGATACAATTATATTCCTTTCTTGACGTTTATGCTTGCTGCTTCGCGCCTAAGTCAGTAGCATGAAGCTTTATAGTTTCTGTAATTTTTCAAATCTGACTGGCAGTTCCATATGTTAACGTGCTCAAACAAACAAATAATCTCTCTAGATTTATATTATTAATAAGTATAGACTTATATATGAAAATTATACAAACACATATTTATTACCCGACCGCGAAAATAAAGGGTTATGTTTTTCAGGCGTATTGTACATATAATTATATGTGTGTCTATTCCTTTAGTACGCTCTGTAGCCTAAACGGCTTTATGGATTTTAGCATACGAGGTGTCGTTAGATTCGTTTTAATTGTGGGAGTGACATTAAGCTATATAATTTTTTAGTAAGACGTCTGGGAATCAAATAAAAAGCAAGAACTTTTTTTTCATCGTCTTTGTTTTTGCATTCGGGTTTTTGTTTCCTTTTTAACAATTTGGTTTGTTGCTATAACTTAAAATTAACTAAAATACTATAAATGTTATCGGGTGAAGTTGACATATTAAATGAATTATGCAATAAACAAGTCTGTGTATATATTGATTCTTGATTGTTACGAAACAGACAAATTCTCGGTAGTTCGATAAGAAATTGCGAGAATGCGAGAATATTCACTGATGATTATCACAAGTCTTCCATGATGGACAATATCGTTGTGTAACAATCATATTATTATTACTTATTATACCTCTATCATAGTAAATTGAATATACATGGTCACTATCAGAGAAATTTAATTCGAAGCGTCATTCCTTGCTCGCCACTTCCACCGCAAAACCACCATTAATTAGGGTTGTCGGTTCTGGTGTTAAATTGGTGATTTAGCTTTATCAAAATACATAAACATAATGATTTTAATAAGTACCGGTGCTACCGATAATTTATTTTGCTGGTTGCAAATAATTTCTAACCTTAGCATAAAGTATATTGAATTGTAGAATTTATATTTTTCTATTCATTCAATAAGGCAATACATATTCAGATTTCTCAGTTAAAATAATCGAACCCGCGACCTTCGCGTTATTAGCACGACGCTCTAACCAACTGATAATATATTGGACTATGTACGTATTAAAAGAACATTTTTATTAAATTGAAACTTTTATTAGATCGTCTCAAAATTTTTGGTCTGTGTGTTGCATGTCGTGTGACGGTAAAATCATTACTCATTTGTGAATATTTAGTTAAATGTCTATAATGTGAAAAAAGTTTCACTTTTACCGTGGTTTCATAAAACCACACAATCAATTTTTGTTTATATAAGTTGGCAACCCTAATATCAATGCGCGTTAAATTGAAACCGGCCTATGTAACCGCACATATTATCCATAAACAAAATAAATCCACACGCAGAGCCGTTGTAAGCACCAACAGTACACGAAGTTTCTGTTAGCCATAAATCTACTCTGTGGTAACCTGCAGTCGACTACAATGCATCATTGCTAGACATAAGACGCATGTGTGTGGTCGCGCTATATAAGGTCGACGAACTAAAAAAGAGCGTTGCAACTCTTGTACATAATATTTTTCCTAGACTTTATAAGGATTTTTATGGCGCTGTGAATCATTCGGCGAATGTACGTAGTAGGTCGAATGTTTCTCCTATATGTGTAGTTATTTCTTCTTTCTGTGGTTTATTATTCTTCCGTTTTATTACGAGCTGATTGCTTGTTGTATATAGCATTAATCATATTATTTTATAAAAAAAATAAAAAACTGCTCAATTAAATTAGGTAAAGAAATTATGCAAACAGTTTGTGTTCAACTGGATACCACCAAATACTAGCTGTAACACTTGTCATAGAATTAGGATTAGCATGTCGCGTTGCGGGTTTATCCAGTGTATAATATATTCAGTAATCATGGGTAGAGAGAGAGAGGGTGGTAGAGTATCTGTACCGGACTGTGTCGCGACAACCATGCACATGATGAACCTTCTTTTGGGAGTTCTTGGCGGGATCTTGAAGTGATATGTTGTAGTTTTTATTTTTAATTCATTAACTAAAGTTTTTTGATCCTATGTTATGTAATATTGGTGGCGTTTTACATGATATAGTTTAGCTATTGTGCATAAGTGATTTGGATTATTATTATAAAGTGGGAACATGCATTTTGAGATGTCAAATAACTTCCTAAACAGTTCTGACAAGGGAGCCACCATCTTGTCTGAAAACCCCACTTTGTATAATGGATATTTTTACTAAGGGCTAAAAATATTGTAACTGGCAAGTGCTTTTTGAGGATCTAAAACAAGGAGAAGACTATCATTTGGTTTGTCATATTTTGGGATCAGCCAATGGATGTCTATCAGCTATCAGCTGCCGAGTGATAGATAGATAGATTGCCGATCTCTTTGCAAAAGCACTGGGGCTACAGCTTTTTCTTTAAGCTTCATCCAAAATGTATCAGAATTGATCTAAAGATGTGTGCTTCTTAATTTTTTAATACTTTATATCTATATTTCAAATTCCAAGAGCTATAGGGGTACGCTTAACAAAACGTAATTATTTTTTGTTATATTAAAAAAAGTACTTTCTTGATTGCAACTTTGATATCTTTATACCATGAATAGTATTTTTTGACACGTATGAGCCAATGAATTGATGAAGTCAATTGAAATTAAGGTCTTTTCAGACAGAGACAGACTTCTTCAGTATGTATATGTTTCTATACTCGTAAGTCACTGTACGGACACGTTCAATTCGTGCATTTCTCAAAATATAAACAAACGTAAACGTGAATAATGTTGATAAAGTTTTAAAACGTTATTGTTCAAGCATAAAGTACGATCGTGTCAGTAGTACGTTCGACTTTGAAAACGCAACAATATTATGCATGTTTTATAATTATAATCATAATCCGCAGTGACCCGGTCGCGGACCGCGGTGCAGTATCGCGCTCGGATCCAAAGCGGAACGAAACAATGCGCGAGCGTACTTCATATCGATCATGATAACGCGAGTGCCCCGACTGACCGCGACACGCTGGAACTCGGAGCTCGGTACTGCGCCGGATTTTACCGCTTCTAAATTACATGTTTATACTTTATAATAGCTGCATTGTAATTTAGGTTGCATTTCGTCTTACATTACTTATTGAACTATATAGATATTGCACTACGTTGTTTACACTATCTATAGAAATAAATAAAATTGAAGTGTCTGTTTGTAATATCAAAATAACAGCTTTTTACTAAATCCATGTGAAAGTATATACGATACTTGTTAAAAAGAAAGAATTTTTAAAATTTCTGTCTGTTTGTACCTGCTAATCTCCGAAACGGTTAGACCGATTTTGACGGGACTTTCACTGACCGATAGCTGATGTACGAGAGAAAAAGAATTAGGGTTCCACGCACATAAAATAAACTTTAGTATTTATGAGTAACAAACGCGCCTGGAGCTGCGGGGTCTCCGCTAATATGATATATTTTTATTTTAAAATGTTCATTTGTCGATTTAACAAAAAATACCTTTTGCTTTCGTTTTTTACAAACGCAATATGTCATTTTACACTATGAGAATTTGACATCTATTTAAAATAAGGCTACAGTTTTCGAAAAGGTTATTCTTACCGTCATATAAAATAAGTTAATTTTTTTTTTTGTGTTAAATGGTTTTATTGAAAAAAATATAATATTGATGTGGATAATATATTAAAAGCTAACAAATAAATGGGTAGGTCTTAGGTACCACTAAACACACAACTCTCCTCATCAATCTAGGGCATTGATCAGACAAAAAAATTAAATCGTGGGACACATGGAATTTTTATCAACAGTCAAACGTTTATGTTACGATACGCCCCACGATTTTTTTTGTGTCTGATCAATGCTCAGATCAATCAAGATCAATGATCAGATTGATGAGGAGAATGATGTGTTGACTGGTACCTAAGACCTACCGAATTATTTGTTAGCTTTTAGTACATTATCCACATTATTATATTACCTTTTATTCAATAATAATCGTTTAACTTAAAAAAAATATTATATTTTCAAGTTTTTAGTTTTTATTTCATTACTTATTATTTCTTAATCTATTTAGTTCATTTAGTGCCTCATTATTACAAAGTTTATTTCCTGACAATTTTTTGTGCCGTCGGCCATCTCAGATTTGAAATTTGTCGTAGTGAACAGTATTCTAAGATTCAAGCCCTTTCACTCGATACCCATATTTAGGGGGTTGTGAAAAAAAATATGTAATCCGCCATTTTGTTGGCGGCCATATTGGATTTCCATTGTTTTTTTATGTGTGCTCTATTCTACTAATCAAACCATTTCGTTTAATACCCATGAAGGAGTTCTAATTCTTGTAAAGAAGATATAGTCACACGCATTGAGAAAGGGACGCATAAATGGTTTGGATGTTAAGAGGATGAATGAAAGAAGAATGACTAAACAAATTTATGATGCGAGTGTGAAAGGAATCGTTGGAAGAGGAAGGCCTAGACGAACATTTATCTATCAAATCGGAGACGTTCTGAAGAAAGGTAAGGTCAAGAGTACTCTAAACCGACGAGCATGCATGAAAAGATTAATGAATGTCGAAGAAGCGAAAGAGGTATGCCAGGATCGTAACAGGTGGAAGGACGTGGTCTCTGCCTACCCCGTTGGGAAATAGGCGTGATTTATATATTATGTATGTAAGGAGTTGTGAAAAAATATGTAATCCGCCTTTATCTAGCGGTGGCCATCTTAGCTTTACAATGATATTGATCATTAAATTGTATTGTCCTCAGAACTATAGATGTGTACCAAATATCAGATCCAACTGTCAACAGGAACTTTCATAAAATTTCAATTAGTAAATTTGATCCAAACAAAAAACAATCAAGGCAAGCTAAATAAAACCGTTTAAAAACAACCTATGTCAAAAATTTTCCCTTGGCGCAAATAAAATTGTGTCCAATTATATTTTTTTTGCATCTAGTTTACGTTACTATACATTATTTATATCAAAATAAATATTAGCAAATTAATATTTCCTGGGCAGATCATATAATTTAATGTTGATATCCAATGTTCGACTTTTGATGTTTGTCAACGAAGTTTTAATGCTATGAAAAATTTCAGAAATTTCAGAAAATGAAGAAATTCATTTGTCGTAATTATGGGTTACATTATTCACCCTAATGCTTCCTAATAAAATATTATATTTTATAACGTCGCTTCGAAGTTTAACAATAAACCTAATTATAGCTTAACAATATTTCTTTTTGTTCCAGGTAAGCAATCAAACCGACACACTTCCACGTATTCGCCTGTTGTGTCTCGACTTACTGTGATCTATGACGTCACTTGGGCTAAAGGGGCAAAGGTAATATGATCTATGAGTACTAGGTATTTGGGTTCCTACTTGATTATATTACTTACGCACAGAGGAACGGTTTGTTTTCGTTTCCAAGAATTAATGATAAGGTCAGCTTGACAAAACTTTGTGTTTTATTCAGTGATGTCAGATCAGAAAGTTCACCCTAAATTTAGGGGGTTTTAAGGCCATAGGGGGAAATTTAAATGTGATAAAATATGCAGGAGATTTACGGGGTGAAAAAATATGAGACAGATGATTCAGGGTTTTTTTATATAGGTTGCTACTACTATGTTTGGACTAAAAAAACACGCAAAATCCATACATATTTTCCTGATCCGATTTTAAAAATTCATTTTGTGTTAGATAGCCCGTTTAATAGGAAAGTTCCTAGGCTATATAACTTTACGCTATGACCCTTAGGTGCAGTATAGATATTTTTTTTATAGTAACTAATTTAACTGTCTTTGTTCTTCTACTATTTCAACTTTATGAAACTTGATTTCCATCGGGGCTGCGTCGCAGCCATTACCATTCTGACTCAGTTCCTATGATTACCCGTTTGGTTGTTACCCTGTCATTATTCTATCTAAGGCATCGAGTAAATGAGTTTTCAATGCTAAACAAGTCCTTGGGATGGAGAAAATTACTAGGAAAACTGGTATAAAAATTTTCCTTAAACCATATACTAACTATTGTAAGGAATGTTTAATTATTATTTTCGCTGTTTTTATTCAATTAATTAAAAACACTTCAATACCACTTTATTAGAAAGGTATGTGTTGAGACTATATTTATTGATTATTCCTGAGTTCTTTCTTACTGCTTCTTTATTCTTACTCAATTTTATAATTCCTGCAAACGAATTTGAGTTTTGTTACTATTGTATGTAATCTATCATATCGTATCGTTGTTGTATTCTATGTATATGTATTGTGTATTGTATTGTATTGTATGTATTGTATGTATTGTATTGTTTTGTTTTGTTATTATTTTTATTAATATTTTTAATAGATTTCGATAGTCATCTTGGTATGTAAATGAATGTATGTTTATTAGAATTTTAAATGAACTTTGAAATTTCGATATACCGTTTAGATATTACTTATATGTTTTATAAGTCTATACAGAAAGTGAAATTTACCTACCTTATTATTGTTAACACTGGGGCCCCCGTACATATAAAAACTTTCATAAATGTTGTTTATATGACTACAAATGGGATTTCATGCGTATACTCAGCTTTTATTTTCATTCCCGTGCGGATGCGCGCTCATCAGTGTACAACACACCGCTGTTAGGGCTGCCACCAACGATATCGAAAAAATATTCATAGTAACAGTTTCAAATGTTGTTATAATATATAGAATCTGATAAACGGTTGTGTTTTGGATTTGTCTACTTTTCGAGAATTCCGACGATAGATTCGGAAGACCCTGTCTCAAGTGACTCTCTGTCTTTTTATTAACTTTTCACGAGTAAACCTCTAAAACGAACCCAATTAAATTTGGCATACAGGCAGTCTGGAACCCGTAGTAGTACAAAAACATGCAGACAAATTCGCAGGAAAAAGTTAGTATTAAATATCAACCAACTTAACACTCTAGACACAAAATATTGGTATGACAAAGTTTAATTGAAAATTTCACGAAGTTTTGTATGAATTTATACAATTTGACAACCCTACCGAAGCGCATCTCGAAACGGTATACGGTACCGACTGGTTGCGTGTGAGGTGGTTATGCAACTTACAGGCGTCCTTGGTGGGCGGGCGCGGGGGGCGGGACGAAGGCCGCTCCGGCCATCGACCCGCCATTACAGACCATCCTAGTTTTTATTGCCAGCATAAGTCCATTCCCGTTGCGACTTACCTAAAAATAAAAAGTAAACTTATGGTCACCCTAGTAATGATTCACAAGATGGAAGTCTTTCTTTTTTTACTCGCTATGTAAAAAGTTTTTGTTTGAGATTTTACAATTTTACACTTGTGTATAAGTACAGTACAAAATCGACGGTTTTGAGACTTACTTTTATTGTAAAAAAATAATAATTTCAACACACTTACATAAACGTTTTAGTGTGTTTTAAATATAACATAACATCACGCTTGTATCCCTTAAGGGTTAGACAGAGGTGTACTAATATACATACACCCTCAATTCGCCGGATATGTTTTTAGATCCCATGTAATAGGGGGCGAGCCTATTGGCATTAATCGGCCTCAAAGCCAAACTCCGAGCTACTACTGAGAATTTCATAGAAAAACCCAATAACACTTCGCTCGACCTGGGAATCGAACCCAGGACCTTATCATCTGGAACAGGGCCGTCAGTTTGCCGGGGTACGATAAAAATAAACAAACTAACATCTTTCAGAACCTAGTAATTGTTACAATTGCATTTAATCTATAGGAAAAGCTTTTCATATCGGTTTTGTTATTAGATAGACAATATAAAATGCAGGGTTAGGAGTAAGAGCCAATAATGGGAATATTGCACTTTGGTAAGTCAAGCTAGTCACGGAAACCGCCCGAACGAGTTATAGACGTCGATAAAATGTCCATAATTTGCCAATGCAACCGTGAAGGCTATCCACGGCTTCGTAATAAATAATTGATATAAAGAACCGATCTTAGAAGTAGGGTTGGCAACCCTACTATACTATAAACTATATTAGATGTCCAACTATATTTTTAAACAAATATATACGGTAGGCGAAACTGCTATATTTTTATTGGATAAAAAAATTAGACTACGTTATTAATGATCCCAAAACGTTTAAGCGTAAATATGTCCTCCCACAGTCCGTGTTATTGCGGACTGACGCAGACCAGTCCGCACCGACGCACCATGGGAAGAGTGTCGTCTGTGGAAGCGAAGACAAGTCCGCAGCCTTTGGTGTGCGGTGCGTGATAATCCGCAATACCACGGACCGTGGGAACCCACATTTAAACGGAAAGCAAACCCCGCAGCCTTTATCTCTTTCTGAATGAGGCTCATCATTGTCAATTTGACTTTCATTATCATCGTTGTCTGTCTATCAAGCAGTTATAATAAGTGCTTAAAAAAATTTTAAACATATTTTTTTGTATATTTGCCATCTACTGTTTTAATTATCGAAAATAATGTCGAATAAAAATAAGTTGGCAACCCAGTTAAAAGTATTGATTTTAAAGAGTTTATATATACACTTTGTTACAGCAAAGAATCAATAATTTTGAGGTAAATGGGCTGACTGTCGTTGAGATATTTCAAGGCCACGTTTCCGGCAGCGATAAATCACTGTCTCTGACTAAAACACTGTTTTATCTCAAATTAGTTGGCTGACAAAGTGCAGATAGCTTGCTGTGTCCCCGTAAAATTCACCTTGGAATATTTGGGGCACTAATGTTAAAAAATTCACGATTAAAACTCTGAACTGATCTCACTGAATTTGACATAGAGATAACCTGTAACCCGGATAGGCACAAAGAATAAGTGTAAGAAAGGTTGTGTCAAGGATTACATAAAGTAAGACCTAAAATCCTAACGGGAAACAAGTCAAAGAATATATCGGTACTCCAAGATAACCAATACAAAGTCTCCGACGCATGTCGGAGGAAAAAAAACTGGCGACTTCTTTAGAAAAAAAAAAAATCTGTAACCCGGAGAAAGATATATAGTACGAAAAACGTGCTGACCATAGATGTAATATATTGCTATGGTGCTGACAAAGTTGCGGAAAAAGCTAATTTTACATAATGGCTTAAATATTCTGCAAATATCGTAATTGAAGATAAATCAAATTTTAATGAAGCGAAAGGTGTTATTCCTACTTTCATGGGATATGATGTACTTATTCAACCTGATTAGATTTGTTAGCATTAATTTAAAATAGCGTATAATAATAATTTTATTGTTTATGTAATACTAATATATAAATTTATCATAATAATTATGATTAGTGTCATATCAAAGACACTTTTGAGCTCATAGCATGTTTGTATTCTAATTTCTGAAATTAGTGATGTGATGTAGTCAATATCGAAAGCCGTGGTGAGAGTGGTACCAACATCCGCGAATTAGTATTGTCATGTTAAGTTTATGTGTTCTGTCTAACTTTCTGATGATTCGTATATTATAATATTTAGTTATTGTGTATTATTGTGAATATTTTTAAACACGATACCGGATATGAATATTATTATAAATAATAGTTTTCGAATGTCTTAATAATCAAATTTATTTTATTACTTTATATTTTTCGTTGTTCTCGTCGATGTCGTTATAAGCGTTTTAAGAATTCAACTTTTATAATATAGAATTTCAATGTTTTTTAATAGTACAATCATAATATACATTTCTATATTTCATAATTTAATAAAAAAGCACCTAAGAATATAGTTTTTACGGAAAAAAAGACTATGAAGTGCTATATAAAAGTCAATAATAATCTATAATTATTTTATACGTTTCGAGATTTTTTGTTTAAAGTAGTTGAAGAAGTGAAAATAAATGAGAATTTCTGCATACCTGATGTTCCTCTTTCTCTTTCTTTATCAATGTGAAAAAATCACTACAAAAAATATTGATGTACCTATCCGGGTTTCTGGTTGGTCTACTCGATTTTCAAGGATCTTTTGCCGGACCTGTGATAGTGTTTTGACATTCATAAGTGCCATGTTAGGACCCAAATCAAATAAAATTCTTTTGGAGGAACTCAATTAACTCCCTATTTTGTACTGTGTGGGCACAGCTAAAAACTAGCGCAATGCAATGTACCGTAACATAATATACTGCCCTGGTATCCTCTTCGTTATTGAATGCGGTATCTATTTGGAATTATGTAATAATATATTAATAACTTAGACTATCATATATATTGGACTTTCTTGTATGTAATTAATTGTGTTTGTATATTATTATTATCATAATAAATGATCTCTCTTTATTTCACTAATAATCAATTAATGATTTCTAAAATAACACAGTATGACTCTAGACTCTTTAATATGTTACGTTATTTAGTTATTAATTTCAAGCTTGCATAGCAAAACTCGTTCAATCATCCTTACGACATAAAAATATAACCAAAAGTTTTAGCCACATGCATTTTATTTGCACTTTATTAAATATTAAAAGGTTGCTTGTTCACCTTAAATGATAATTACCAGTTTACAGTAACCGTGTAACAACAGTTTTCTGACCGATATTTGCGCGAAATTTGGTGTTCAACAAAGGTTTTCCCAAGATGAAACAAATATTTGCAAATAAATACAGACTGAACGACATTGACCCGGTTCTCGTGTTCCTCATGCTGTGATGCGATCGGAATTTTTCCTCATTGCATCACCAGACACCATCATCGCAAAGTTAGATAATCGATAATAACAATAAATAACAATATATTTGCTGTATAAATTTTAATAATTTCATAACTATATAGCACACAGTCATATTCGGAAACCGATGCTGTCACTTCTACACATGAACGTACTTCTACGTAGAAATTTGTAAACGTCGTGTCTACGACATTTATATTTGGTGGTCTTATAAAAATAAAAACTTTATTGAGTGAAGTATTTTAATTTGACCTAGTACAATCAATATCAACGGCCGTGCGCGTTCAATGGCTTTCAGTTGAGTGAAGTTAGTGCGGGAGTAACTTCATGTCGTCGACGTTTCGTTTCACCCGGTGTACCTTGAGATGTTTGTTTCGAAACAGCATAGATTATAAATGATATAATACATATTACTAAACAGTATTTTCTTTAAATTTCCAAAGCTTTGTTGATATCAAAGAAAAACAGTAGGTAAAAAGTTAATACTTAAATAAAGGTTTCAGTTAGGTATGTTTAATATCGCTTTTTGTTTTTAATTTTAATAAGCTTCGTCAGCCAAAAAGATTCGACTGTACTGAATGTAAAATAAGTAGACGAGCACAAAATTCATGTTAATTATATTTTAAATCGCGTTTCGCGTCGATCGCACATTTTAAAACCATTTGTTACGCCTCGGAAAAATTAATACCGGCTGAGTATCCAACCTTCAAGGCGGTGCCTTTGCATCATTCCAAGAAAAAACATTAAAATGCGATTGTCGATTGAAACGAACGCCAGTTGTATTCGCATAGTCCGGACGCGGGCGGCGTCCTTCGTGTGGCTGCGCATGGAACGGTCGGCCTTCGCTTGGGACGTGCTAAATATAGCCATACGCCCTTGAGGGGATACGTCGAACAGGATTTATCGACCGCCAGTCTCAAGAGGCCAGACGGTTTTAAAATAATTTTCTAATACATGGGAGAATTCATTTGAATTTATATGTTTTATATATACATCTAAAAATATAAAAGAATGTGAGAACATAAAAAAAAAAAGTATCCAACACATGTAATTATTGTCAATTAGTAACTTAGATAGAACTTAATTATAGATTATTTTTACCCGACTGCGAAAAAGGAGGGTTATATTTTTCGAGAGTATGTATGTATGTCTATTGCTTTGGCACGCTCTTTAGCCTAAACGGCTTGATAGATTTTAGCATACAAGGTGTATTTGTCTTAATTGTGGGAGTACGCTGTATAAGATTTAAGTGCGACGTCTGGGAATCAAATAAAGAGCAAAATTATAAAAAAAGTTGCAGTCAGTTTAAGTGTTTTTGTCGCAGTCGGGTTTTTTGTTTCCTTTTTAATAATTTAGTTTGTTTCTTTATTCTTTCTTTATTTCAGCTACTGGTAAATATGTAATACATATCATAAAAAAGCCATTGAAAAACTTTACTCCTTATTTATAGCTATTGCATTCAAAAATGCATTAGTGCTATTTACCAATCTCGCGAAGGAGCTACTTTTATCATAATAATGGGGGTTGAATGAAACGCAATCGTATTTAAAAACTTATCATAACTTTAGTTAAGGTTGTATTTTGAGTGGCTTCATACATTGTCGATACTCGATATCGACACACGTGGCCCATTAGTGTACGCGGTCCAGATACAGTCGCGCGCATCAATAATGCGCGTACGCGTAACATACAAATGAATATATTTGTTTAATTACGTATTCCTTTTATAATTTTAAAACCATTTTTATAATTTCTTTATCAATATTTTTTGAAATTTTTACTTTTTTGGCGCGTATAGTAGGTGATATGAATTCATTATATCGACTTTTTTTGGACGTTTAAATGAAAATTATTTTAATACCATTATTTATCACTGATGGCTAACTTCATCATGTTGTTGGCATGAAGGATAAAAATTTTGGAGTTATTTCTGGTTTATTACGTCACAGAAGTATAGCTTTTTTAGAAATTTACCTTTTTATAACAGTAGATATAGATTTATACTTGTACTTATATAAAAATGTATCTGAAATAAGAGTTTCTCTATATTGATTTGATGACACTGGCAAAATTACTATTACGACATGGCATTACAAAAAAAGTAGTGTTTCTCTACTAAATCCTGTTAGTAGTAATAATAGTAATAGTAACAAGAAGATTCAACAACAATATTAATTGTGTAATGTTATTTCGAAGAACGTTGTCACAATAGGTCAATAAAGGGTGTCAACGGGTCAAAATTAATCACCTTTTATACCGTATCGAATTACATTTAATTTCAATGAATTTTTCTTTTGCGTTGTTAGTGGACGAGACTAAGATGGCTTGCAGTATGAGTTTGTTTTAAAATTTGATTTATTCTATACAATTTTATAGCCTAAATGGTCCTTATATCTTGAAACATAGTAACTTATACAGTTAAATAATTGTAAAAGTTCGTAAAGTAAATTCAAAAGAATTTATAATAATATGGAAGGATTATTTTCAACTACAAATACTTAACTGTCGTGGCAAATATCTTCACCTGATTCCACCTACAAGTTAGGGATGTAGTAAATTTTATTTATATTTATCAATAATAATATTGAATGCTTTTAGATTTTTGATACTCAATAATTTTTTACTTTTCTCTTTCTTCGACCTTCTTTTTTCAAAAGTTGAATATCTTCTCTTAATTGACAGCATTACCTTCTAGAAGTCTAAGACAGTCTTCATCCCATGTAAATTTTATTATTTTGATGATAAAATTCTCACTTGAATTGAAGTAAATTATTTTAATCTGACACAACTTTTAATGTATAATTACTATGTATACATATTTTAATATTATTTTACTATATACTTATTTCTTTAGAACTAATATTTTATATATGCTTCGTGATAATAAACAAAGTGTTTTGTACTTGTTAGTAAAATCTAACTACACACCTCAATTCTTTTTACCCAGATCACATGAAATTTTTCGTTTTCAAATGTGTCCTACAAATTTTAGTGTACGTAATTCAATTATTAAAATGACTACATACTAGATATATTAAATTTTTCGCACAAATTGTCTATTTCTTTATAATATACATCTATTTAAAATGTAAATTATTAACCCTATATCTTCGTGATTACAGCAAAATAGCACAATAAATTAGTATTTAAGAATAATACGAATTTATAATGTCACCTATTCACAATAAATGGTTTTTATTTAAAAAAATGTGTTTAAATATCTAAATTTCTTTTATTATTACTTTAATTTTCTTTTATACGAGCATTAGAAACTGCCCTGCCAGGCTCAGGCTCATTGCAGGGATTCGAACGGTAGCTACCATTAAGCCACCATTGCTGCATCAATATTATTGGAGTTTACTCCATAAAAATCGATTTTCATATAAGGAGCACTCTATGGAAATTTTACGAGGAGTGACATTTATAAAAGCGTTAACAAAAAGCGATACGTTAACCACCCAGTGAGTGAGTGAGTGATTGCATATTCAAAAACAATCGATCGTACTTAAAGAGTAAACTCTATTGCAGTGGAGCGTCGGAAGAAACACACGTATACTACTTTTTTACATGGCATTTAATTCTATCATCAATATTATTTTACCTATCTACAAACAACCCTATGTAATAAATACCAAAGTATTACTGCGCAGTGTACACGTATGTACATAAATATGATAATATATGAATGTATCTGAACATAGTGTTTCTCGAAGCGGGTTAGGTCAGTCCACTTCATAACGGTTAACATAGCTCGTAGGTGCGACAGACAATGGCATTTACAATGCCCTCGTGTTTCCCATTTCTGTGTTTGCGATTTTCTCTCGTGTCCGTCTCGTTTGGAAGTTTACACGTTTTATTGTTCCTATCGATGGTATGGAAAATTCTCTGCATTCATAGCTATGGATGGTATTGGTTAAAATTGGAGGTCTATTGATATGAGATAAATCAGGGTTGCTCGAAGTTATAGTGTTGGCGATCTTCCACAAAATATTTAGGTAATAAGTGACCGACTGCTAAAGTACTATTACGAATGAAAAAAAAACTTTTACCAAAGATATTTTAAAGTTAAATTTGAATAAGTGGCTTGGATTTAGTATTATTTTATACTTTTCGGTAATTCCCGCGAATGACTGTGAAAGCTTTCTCGATCGCGATCGACTGTTTTAGGACCTGTGAGATAGATGGTAGGATAAAAGGTATTTACAGGCAAACTACCGTCAAGTAATATCAATAAGGTCAAAATATATCTTGTAGTGTGTTCGTCTTTATTTGATTTGAATTCTGTGGTAAAATTCATATAACTTCGACCAACTGCTAAGGTAAGCAAAAATATTAGGTACGATCCTACTGAATGGAGCCCTTGAGCCAGCTGCCACTTTATCATTCACTAGTTCAATATACACCACAATGGACTTAACCTCTTTTCTTTTTTAGGTAGTTAGATACACTTGGACAACAATAGTCAGATAAACTAAATACATATGAGTGTGTGTGTGTTTTTATTTAGTACTATTACGTCTGAGCTCCTGCGATCGCCACAAGGTCCGGTAAACCCTAAAAAAGGCCTAAAGGTCTCCTTAATCTCAACAGCGCTGGTCAGTTCAAAGAAGAAAAAAAAACATAGCTCACATCGCGGCATATATTCTGTGACGTCAACCTTAATGACGTCATAATTTTACAACTGCCCGGTTACACACTTCGCGTCTAATAATATTATAATATGTAATTATATGTAATAATAAGTTATTTACCATATTATGTAGTGTAATATTTTAAAGTGCAAATTAAATATTAATATTTACTTGCATAATAAGAAGAAAATTATTACAGTCTTTCGAAATATTTTTAGTAATAGGTAATTTTTTTTTTTTTTTTTAAGTAAATTCAGAGTACCCACTATTGGTAGATACCCAATTCAAGTAATAGTTTTTCACTCAAAATATATGGAATTTATTATGTAGTAGCTGTGCCCGTGGCTTCGCTATACGTGGGCTACACAATGCCCGCACGAATCTTGCTCTCCTGCTCCCGGCTATTATAAAGATAAAAATGTTTATTGTGGGTGTTCCTTAGAAGATAGATGCATATTGTTCCGGACTTTTTTGTAGGTACATATTTTTAATGCCTACGATGATGTAGTACATTAATTGCTATATCTTATGGTTTACTCAGCATAAGCCATTTAAATTTAAGCACCCGAATTGATTCACCATGACCAGTTTTTTTTATTTGTGCGGAACCCTAATTCTTTTTCTAAAATAAAGGTAGTCTAAGTTACTCCCTGTATCATCAGCTATCTATCAGTGACAGTTCCGTCAAAATCGGTCTAACCGTTTCGGAGATTACCCGGAACAAACAGACAGACAAAAATTTAAAAAATTGGCTTTTTGTTATAGGTGTCGTATATACTTTCATTTTGTTAACTATTATTTTGACATTACAAACAGACACTTCAATTTTATTAATTGTTTAGATTTCGATTATGTTACACGCTGCCAATTGTAATACACAAAGCGGTTTACACGCACGTGCCTCTGACATATTTGGGGATAAATCCTATGAGAACTGTACACACTATAATATAGGGTTTTAATGATACGTTACGCGTTCAATACATACCTATTATTCAAGCGTGAAATGTAAACATAGAAACAGAAGCGTTGGTGCGTAAAGGGCGAGGGCCTTGCACGTGACCTTTACATCAAATGGGGATCTTTACACGTTAGAAGTAAATCGACCGTGTAGAATCTGTTTGTGGAATTCTACTAAAATAATTATAATTAAAGTGTAAAATTTTCCAAATATGACTTTATGACTATAGTGGTCTATGTTGTTTTGATAATCTAAACATATTTATAGTATTAAAATACAATAATAATGATTCTTGTAAGTTAGGTTCTGGGGTTAAATAAGTGGAGTTCTATGATTAAACAGCTCATTAAACATATTTTAAATTATGTAAAAAATTAACGGAAACCGATCTATCTGGATTTAATAAAGAAAATAAAAAACATAGATTTTTATGAAAAGAGTGTAATGACACTTCGCTTTTCTATCGAATAAATAGTCGTGAATATAATAGTATTAAGTGAGCAAATATTATATACGAGAATATATGTAATAATTGTTTTCTCGGAAACTGATCTAACGATTTGAGTGAATTTTTTTATATAGATAATGTAATACATTCCAAGTTTACCTAGATGGGTGTTTTACAAAGCACCGAGTAAATTTCATTTGCCCAGATATTGAAGTTTAAACGAGCACTCAAGAATTCTCTTAAAATAAACACGTGCAAGCTATAATTTTATTTGCAAATTCCAATATTGAATGTGTAAAAGCGGCTAATGCTCGGCGACTTTTTGGCGCGCCACAGTAGTGGCTTTGTTTACATATTTTACTTATGGTTAATGCTTAAACGCGAAACGCCAGATTTATTTGCGAGTGCACATAAAACCCTTGTTTCATACGCAAACAAGCATTGTTTCAACGGGGTATATCAGTATCTTCGTTTATTTTAAGATGAAGCATCAAGCAGTCGGGTCAGTGCGTCCGCCATTGTTTACTCGAGACGGATGAGTTAACGGTTTCATGTGAGACATCATTTTAAAATTATGCGTAACGGTCTTTTTAGTCTAATGTTCTCGCGTAACGTTATACTTGAATTTATGAATAATCTACTGTGTTTTGTTCACACGTTAATCTTTTTGTAATTATTGTTTAAATGTTAGTTTAAGCCAATGGTTTGCAACCTGTGGGTTGCCAACTTTAGTTCATGGATTTCCGGGGCATTAGAAATTATAATACGGGACGTGGTAAAAAAAAGCTGGACCTCCCTCATACCTCTTCTGTGAGACACATACTGTGGCCAATTCTTAAAATTAGACGAATCACAGTCGCAAGTCAGTTATAAGTAAAAAGCAAGGGTTGTATGTTGTATACTCTTTTACTACAATAAAAATGCAATATTTTCATGAGAAGGCCTTGTGCCTGTTTATTTTTTAATAAATTTCCAATTGTAGTTTTAACGTAAATAGTGAAATCATTTTCTAATATTATTTTATAAGTTCTTTATCATCAAGCTTAATCCCGTGAAAGGTTAACAGTGACCATTAATAAAAAGTAATTGTGTTTTAATAAGGTATGTAAATGAAAACACAGATAATTGTTTTCGTATTTTATGTAACCTGTTGTTAGTTCTGTGATTGAACAAAGCGTTTTGTTAATTTTAATGCAAAATAATCGCATTTTAATTTCACGTGGGTGTTGTGAATACTATTAGTCTTTGTCGGGCATTACAAGGAGACGCGGACAATCAAGTACCTACCTGATTTAATTGTGTGCAATGAAAATAATTCCCTCCCAATACAGCCTTGGTAATTTAATGTGAGTTTGCATGCCCCTAAAAATTGATAAGCTAGATTTTGTAAATAACCAGCATAGTGTTAGGTTCTTTGGTACATTACCGTTTTACCGCACAATAAGGCCAAAAACCATATCAAGTAGATTTTTCTGTCGAAAAGGTTATTATTGGGTGGATCATTAAGTGAATGATAGTGATGTTTAGAAATTACTCCCTCTTTTTTAGGAGGGCTATCATTTTCGAGCGTATGTATGTATATACATATGTAGGTATGGTCTATTTCTTTGGCACGCTCTGTTGCCTTAACGGGTTGATGGATTTTAGCATACGAAGTGTCGGTTAGATTCGTCTTAATTGTGGGAGTGACATATGTTATATAATATTGAAGTACATTTGGAATAAAATAAAAACCTAAAATAGAAGAAATTTTGGTTTTTGTTGCAGTCGGGTTTTTTGTTTCCCTTTTAATAATTTATCTTGTTACATTCAGTAGAACATTTATTTACACTGTTATAATAAAATTATAAATCCGATTCAAGTTCTTATCGTCTTTTCTCGAAGACTGGGATGTTTTCTGGACCGGTAGTAGTGGTAACGTTCTTAGGTGCCCAAATAGAATATAAAGTTTTTTTTTTCATTTTTCATTCATCCCGAACATGCACCGTGACGAAATTCGATTGAAAGATAAGGATATATTAGATTATTATACAAACATCAGTACAGGTAAGATTCGAAGTTAATAAATGTTCGCGGTACAAATATCTCGATAGTTTACGAATACACAGCAGTCGGCGATGATGCCTGTGAATGTATCACTTGTGTAAGATTCCTAACTGTATCGCCACACGGTTTACTGCCGCGACATACATACTGAGGTAAAATAGACAATAAAAATTCAAATTCAACAGTGTCTCCGCCGGCCGGGCCGCGGCCGTGTGTAAAGTTTTATGATTACGTCAATATATATGCTTTTGATGATGGCGCCTCGTTTTGAAATCTGGTGCAATGGGAACGTCAATGGAATTTGTACCGTTTTGTAACTCTTTAATATAATTATAATAATATGCTCGCCTCGTAATTGTTGTAATATGGAATTTTTTGATGTTGTAAGATTTGTTTATGCGTATTACAGAACAGAATTCTTAAACGTCCGTAAACTGTGTTCGTGATATAATTTTCCATAGTGTTAGTAAAGAAAGTTAGGATTTTCAATATTATAGTAGGTACAACTAGTTGTGCCTCATAGTTTCACCCGTGTTAAATTGATGCGATCAACTCGCTACCATTGCCCCGGTGTACGTGTAGCTTATCGGTGTTTTCATTTCCCATACACATACAGCTTGTCAGAATGCTTGACGTTCATACTTATTGCTCTGCTTCTATGAGACATAGTGTTAAGTTATATATCCTATAACTTTCATCGATAAATCTATACTTATATTATATTATTTATATAATATAATAAAGCAGAAGAGCTTTTTGTTTGTTTGTTTAAACACGTTAATCTCTGTAACTACCAGTCGGATTCGAGTCCAGTCGAAATTCTTTTTGTATATGATAGCCAAAATCACGAGGAATAGTATCTATAACAATAATAAATAATTGACTATCTAACATTAGACTACAGCTCTCAGCTAGCCTTAAATATTGATTTTTGTTAAGTAAGTCGGAGGTGGAAGTGTTTCCGAACTGGTTTATCCGCGTGCGCTGGCGTAATGGTTAATGATATGTGAATACAATGTTTTACAAAAATATTTGCCCTTAGTATAATTATGTAAAAATAAGTTCGCGATAGCATATGCCTATATCTTATGCATAAGTTACAATAAGGTATTTTTAGGCACGACCTATTTATCCTTATGAACAAAAGTTACTTCATCATAAAGAAAATTTTATGAAGTTAAACTTTCCCCTTCATAGGATGATATTTGGTCACATCGTTTAGGAGATAGTGGAAAATTAAAACAATTTGTACTTGCGGGAAGTGATGTTCTGTGATTTTGATAGGCTACACGGGTGCGTTGGCGGCGCGATGTTTGTCTTATAAAATTAACACGGGTGAAACCGTAGGGCACAGCTTGTAGGTTAATAATGGAAAAAGAATTTCTTAAATTTCAAACTTGACTGCTAGCTTGCTGCAGATTAGCGCGTTCAAACAAACAAACATACAATTTTTTGAGCTTTATAATGTTCTCATTCTTCTGCTTTTTCCTAACTCGGTAAACTAGTCCTTTTTATTAAAGCCCATTAGGTACTGTCATTATCGAGTGAATATAGAGTGTCCTGTCGTATGATGCTTTCAGTATTCTAACAAGATAGTGGCCGCTCCCTCTGTAGAACTTACTAGGGAGTTTCTGTGGCATCGCAGAATTAATTGTCCATGTTATTATTTCCAATTCACTTCACTTGCTCACAATAATCAAGCTTTATTATGCCAAATGCCACCCGTATTATTTATTACACAATATAGGGTCAAAGTCAAGCAACATAAATCTATACAAATAAATAAAATTTAAGCGTCTGTTTGTGTAATGACAAAATATGAAACCATTATACGGTAATTATAACAAGAACCCAATCTTAAAACGTTGGTTTTTTTTCTGTCTGTTTGTTCCGGCTACTCCGAAACGGTTGGACAGATTTTGGCGGATCTTTCACTGGCATATATATAACTGATGTTTCGGGGAGTTATTTAGGCTCCAGGTACAGTAGTAGTTTTTTCGTGATGCGGGCACAAAGGCACACCTTAATCATTTTATTTATATAGAAGATACCTATTACCAACAAAGACCGTTGGAACCAATTTGAAATTTTTGCTTAAAATCGTCAGTCTTGTTCCAAATTAAGTTTTTAAACATATATATGAAATATTATAGTAGAAGATGTATTATTGAACGGTAAAGTGGACGGTGTAATAACTTTTGTTATGGTTCTAAGGATCACGTTGAGAACCCAAGGTCTAAACGGTTGTCGTTCTTGGCAGTTCGATATTGTCTGATGACATTTGACTAAAGTTTAGTGTTACATGGCCTTAACGAGCTCGGAATTTAGACCTTCTAATTTACAAGTAATACATTTTATTGTAGCAATATATATTTTATCATTGATTCTATGCGTCTATAATAAAGTAAATAAAATTGAAATGTCTGTTTGTAATGTCAAAACACTAAACAGCTTTTTACTAAATGTATATACAAGTGTATTATATGATAATTAAAACAAAAACGCAACTTTTAAAATTTTTGTCTGTCTGTCTGTTTCTACCGGGTGGTCTTCGAAACGGTTGGACCGATTTTGACGTTACTTTCACTGGCAGTTAGCTGATGTTATAAGGAGTAACTTAGGCTACTTTTAGTTTAGAAAAGTGATTGGGTTTCCGTCAATATAAAAACTAATTTGGAAAACAACGATTCGGGCGCTTAAATGGCTTACGCTGAGTAAAAAGATATATCAAATTAATGTAGTATGTAATTTTAGATCTTAAAAAAAAACTACAAAAGGTCGACGAGAAAATATTATATATATATGTATTTAGTAGATCACCCACAATAACCGGGAGTAGTGGTAACACTAATTCGCACGTGTGCTCGAACGACGTCATTTTGTAGTACACGCGAGCGTAGTCGCGGGCACAGCTAGTTGTGTAATAAAATCCCAAAAAAACCTTATCTACGTATATCTAAAATAAATACGTAAATTAAAATTTTCTATCTCACCAATTTTCATAAAAAGTTTGAACCAGGTTAGTCTCTGGAACTACATGTCACATTTGAAAAATTCTTGTAGCCTATTTGTTGAGAAAGGTTTGTAGCCTACATACCTGTAAGCTACGACCCTAAGGAGCGGAGCAGCAACTAGCAATCTGGTAAGCGTAGGCAAGTGCAGGAAGTGAGAACACTGCTATGGCTACACGGTTGCGTTGACAGCGGCGCGGCGGCGCGGTAGAAATTTGGTCTAAAAAATTTAACAAGGGGGCACATCTAGTATACCTACATACAAAACTGTATGTTAGGATGTTTATTCCTTAAAAACTCTCAAACTGTTGGAACGATTTTAATGAAATTTAGCATGTCATTTAATGCATACGTGCGGTTGGGGATGGGTTGGGTTACCAGAGTTCCGTGAGAAAGAAGAAAGAAAGAAAACATTTATTCTTAAGAGCAAAACACGCCATTACATAATGTACATAAAAAGGAATAATTTAATTGTCCAGCTACGTGTCCTGTCCTACCTTAGCGCAGATTTTCATCTGGAACCCCAAAGCAAGTCCCGGTGCGCCAACAATAATCAATCAAAACATAAAATACATAATAATAATAATTCACTATGTAGGTAGTTATGCAGTCTGTACCCTCTCTTATTACGTCTTGTTAATTGGTACATACGTTAGAAATGCTGATGTTACGTTTTTAACCCATATTATGTCTGCGAACTACTGATAGACACCTGGTGTTTTGACTGAATGTATTGCGACATATTTCTCATTATTTCATAGTAAACAGCCCCACTTTGTGTTTATAGAATAAGAGTTTATAAAAGAGACATTTGTAACAAATAAAAGCATTCTTAATAAAGCTTCTTGAGAATCAGTCTTGTCTTAGACTTTTTAAAAACCCTCGGCAGTGCTCCCGAAATTTAACTGGCGCAGTCGGTAGGATACTCAATCAACAATAAAAGTCTGTGTTCGAGTCTTACAAATCGGTCTCATGTGCAGATTTTGAGTATCTACGAACCAATAAATAAGTTAACGTCGGGTTCCACATCTATTTCCGAGAGATCCTGTCCTAAAAGCGAAAGCAGCTATACGGCAAGACATGGGAACGAGCAGACTGTAAGTGACCATTTTTACAATCCTTGTCTCGTCCTTGTTATTTTCTGTGGTTGTATTTTTCGTTGGACATTGTTATAATTTTCAAACAAAAATCGTTGAAAATTATTTAACAAATTTTTATAATTTTCAAACAAACATCGTTGAAAATTATTTTTCATAATTTTCGAATAAAAATCGTCGAAAGTTATTTGACTTCATAGATTATAAGATATTGAGAAATATTAATAATAAATATTAATTTTGAGAATTTTAATTTGATAATTTTAATTTCGATAATTTTAATTTTGAGAATTTTGATTTTGATAATTTTGTTATAAGATTTATTTTGTGAATTTTATTTTGAAAATATTATTTTGTGAATTTTAATTTTGTGAATTTTACTTTGTGTGTGTTTAATTAAATAAATACAATTCAAAATGCAACGCAACAATGAATCAACAATTCAATTAGTATCAAAAGAACTTTTAAGTTTAATTCCCAAGTACGATGGTGATCAAAATACTTTAAATTTATTTATTAAAAAAAGTGAATATATAATCAGAAATTTTAGCGGATCAAACAATGTTGTTCAAACTACATATGTGTTTCATGCTATAACTAGTAGATTATGTGGTAAAGCCGCTGCTCTACTAAGTGAAAGAGAAGACATAACAACTTGGGAACAATTAAGAGCTGTTTTGATTCAACATTTTGGTGATCCTAGATCGGAAGAGTGTGTGGCAATTGAGTTGGAAAATTTAAAAATTAAAGTTGGTGAAACATATACGCAATTTTGTAACAGGATACAACAAACACGCTGCACCCTCTTCTCCAAGGTCAATTTATTAACTGATGAAGGCCTCAAAGCCGCTAAAATGATTATCTATAATAATATGTGCTTGAATGTATTTTTATATAATTTACCAGAGGATTTAATTCGAATTGTGCGACTTAAAGGTTGTACCGTTTTAGAAAACGCACTAAGTGTTGTCATGGAGGAGGTCAATTTTCAATATCAGTACAATTCTAAAAATAAAAATAAATCTAATATTAAACCAGTTCAACAATTTTTCACGCCTACTTTAACAAATAATTTTAATAATAATTTCAAACCTCAACCTGCATTTGTGCCAAATACATTTAATTCCGGACAACAAAATTTTAAATTCGGAATTCCATACCAAACACAAAATAATTTTAAACCGTATAATAATAATTTTAAATTCGGTATTCCAAATCAAAATGTACAATTCAGACCTAACCTAAACCAACAAGGATATAAACCAAATTTTGGAAATAATAATTTTAAATTCGGTATTCCTAATCAACAAGGGTTCAAACCACAATTTAACAATACACAAAACCGACCTAATTTCAACATGCCAAATCAACAATTTAAATTTGGTATACCACCACAAAATCAACCTCAACGTAATCCACCTCAATTTCAGGCAAGCGATGTGTCAATGCGCACAGCTCGTCCTATTAGACAAAATATGATAGAGTCTTTAGAAATGAACGACCCTGAAATTGAATACCAAGACTATCAACCTGATTATACAGAATATGAAAATCATTATTTCATTGACGATAATCAACAAACTGCTTATGACGATTATCATGAAAACATAGAACCTGTTGAAACTGAAGAAGCTGAAAATGAATGCGTAAATTTTCCTATAAAAGCCTCCAAGAGCGACCCCCAGAAATAGTACACTTAAATTATGACGGCATAAATAAACTACCGCATATTTATATTCCTGAAATTGATGCTCGTTTAATGATTGATACCGGAAGTACCAGAAGTTTTATTAGTCCCGCTAAAGCTGATGAATATTTTTCAGATTATAAATATATTGATCCTTTTGAAGTTATTAGTACACATGGACGTAGCCTACATGACGAAGTTATAGATATACCTTTATTGGAAAGTTTTAAAAGTCCGATGAATCATAAATTTTATATATATAATGTAGATGGAAGATATGACGGATTAATAGGTTCTAACTTATTAAAAATATTGAACGCGACTATAGACATGAAAAATTTAATTTTACGGACACAAAATACAGAAATTCCAATAATTTATAGTCCCCCGTGGGAAATAACGCTAGAACCACGCACTGAAACCCGTGTTAAGGTGCCTACAAATTTAATTAATGGTGAAGCAATAATTAATTTTAAAAATTTTGGAAATGAAGTACGTATGCCTAGCGCTATAGTTACTTGCAAAGATTCATTTGCAACAACAGTCATGCAGAATGCTTCGCAAGATAGTGTGACTTTAACTTTTAACGAACCATTGAATATAACCAGCCTTAATAATAATACTTGCAAAATAAATTTATCAACCGGGCAACAATTAAATGATTTTGAGATTGATGAATTACTTACACAAAATTTATCGAAACTCCGATTAGATCATGCTAATCAAGAAGAACGAGAAGCAATAGAAAAACTTTGTTTTGAATACAGGGATATATTCTATTGTGATAAACTGCCTCTTACATTTTCTAATCAAGTAAAACATCGAATCCGGACTAAAAATGAAGATCCAATTTTCATACGGCAATACCGACTTCCACCATCGCAAAACGATGAAATACAGAAACAAGTTGAAAAATTACTAAAAGATAATGTTATACAAGAATCGTTTTCACCATGGAGTGCACCCGTACACCTAGTTCCAAAAAAGATGGACGCCTCCGGTGAACAGAAATTTAGAATGGTTGTAGACTATCGACGTATAAATGATATTACTACTGATGATAAGTATCCTTTACCAAATATTAATGATTTATTCGACAAGTTAGGGAAATCTACTTACTTCAGTACATTGGATTTAGCAAGTGGGTACCACCAAATTGAAGTTGATGAACAAGATAGACCCAAAACTGCATTCACTACACCAATGGGACATTTTGAATTTACACGGATGCCATTTGGACTTAAAACAGCACCTGCAACATTTCAACGCGCAATGGATAACGTGTTACGTGGGTTGCAAGGTATACATTGCTTAGTATATTTAGATGACATCATCATTTATTCTAGTAGTATACAAGAACATGTAGAGAAGCTAAGAAAAGTGTTCGATCGTCTCAAACAAACCAATCTTAAAGTAACTCTCGATAAATGTGAGTTTTTTAAAAAAGATGTACTCTACTTAGGACACAAAATTACGAAGCATGGTTTACAACCAAATGATGATAAAATCAGGGCAGTACTTGCCTTCCCACTCCCCAGAACATCCACTGAAATTAAAAGTTTTCTTGGCCTGATAGGCTACTACCGAAAATTCATAAAGGATTTTTCAAAAATTACACAACCCCTTACATCGTGTTTGAAAAAGAAAAATAAAATTGAAATTAATGAATCATATGTTCAAGCTTTTCAAAAATGTAAAGAGCTACTTGTGAATGCTCCTATATTACAGTTTCCTGATTTTTCTAAACCCTTCATTTTAACAACAGACGCGTCAAACTACGCTTTAGGCGCTGTCCTTTCACAAGGATCAGTTGGAAATGAAAAACCTATCGCATATGCAAGTCGTACTCTTAATGATGCAGAAACACGTTACAGTACAATAGAAAAGGAACTGTTAGCCATCGTTTGGGCAGTAAAACACTTCCGTCCTTACCTGTATGGACGCAAATTCACAATATTTACTGACCACAGACCTTTAGCATGGTTAAATTCACTGAAAGAACCTAATAGTAAACTTACTAGATGGAAATTGAGACTAGCTGAGTTCGATTTTGACATAATATACAAGAACGGTAAACAAAATAGTAATGCTGATGCTCTATCACGAATTAAATTAAATATATTAAAGGACGATATGTCCTTACGAGTAAACGTGAGTGACACTGAACGATCTGAGAGTCCAATACTAATTTCAGACTCATCAGAAACGTTAACTATTCCTTCAGATTCCGATAAGACTTTAACTCACCCAATTCGTTCTCCTTCATCCAGTACTATTACTGCCTGTTCATTACCGGAAACCATACATTCTGCTGAAGATATTGATACGAATGGTATTCCCATTATTGAAGAAGCCATCGACACAAAACCTAATCAAATCCTTATTTTTACTTGGAACAGAAACCAATTATCAATAAAAGACTTATCACATGAAAAACAAAAAATTTTGGAAGTACATTTACCTGTAAACAACACTAACCTTGTTAAGAAATTTCTTTTAGAATATATAAAACCTAAAATTAAATATTTCTTTTACTTTGAGAGCGAAATTCACCGTAAACAATTTACAAATGCCGTGATAAAACTATTTAAAAAAGATACCGTCAAAATATATGAATGTACTAAAAGAGTTATATACTTAGGTGATGAAAAAGAGCAACGTGCCACTATACTTGCTTATCATCAAGGTAAAACAAGTCACCGTGGAATCAAAGAAACTCTTATGAAATTAAAGCGTAATTATTTTTGGACAAATATGGATATAACAGTCGCTTCTGTAATCAATTCTTGTGAAACTTGTAAAACTCTAAAATATGATCGCAAACCTTTAAAACCAGAATTAATGTTAACGCAAACTCAAACAAAACCTTTTGCTGAAATATTTATAGATATATTCTCTATAGAAGGAAGCTACTTCCTTACCATAATAGATGCTTTCAGTAAACTAGGTCAGGCTTTTGAAATATCCAATCGCTCTACACCTGAAGTAGTTCGTGCCTTAATTAAATTTTTCTCATTTTATGGCGTACCAAATAAGATCAGTGCTGATTCTGGTACTGAATTCAACAATACACTTTTAAAAGAAACATTACAATTTTATAAAATAGAATTACACATAAGCACTCCACATAATCCTAATTCTATGGGTTTAATTGAAAGATTCCATTCAACTATTTTAGAAATATATCGTATCGCTAAATATGAACATAAAATAACTGACGCGGCAAACGTTATGACTTATGCAATTATGTCATACAATCAAACCATTCACTCAACGACTGGTCTTACACCATTTGAAGTAGTTTTTGGACACACTGATTCTAATAGTACTTTTGAAGTAAACTTTAACAAACAATATACGCAACAATTAGTAAACGATCATATGAAACGAACGAAATATCTTTATAAATATTTAACAGACAAAGTAATTGAAAATAAAGAAAAGATTAAAACAAAACGTGGTGGTGAAACATCATTTGATATTCAAGAAGAGGACACTATATTTGTAAAAGGTGTTAATACAAGGCGAAGTAAAGATAAACCGCGTTATCAAAAAGCACAAGTATATGGTAAAATTGACAGAAATATCTGTCCTGTAAAAATGAAAACTCGAAAAACAAACGTGCCTATTAAGGATATAAAACGACCTTCGCAGGTACCTCCTCGGGCTCCTGGCTCTGATCATCAGGATTCACGCCCTTCAACTTCACAGAATCGATAAAAATCCCGGTATAGTCCTTGTGAAACAAGGTCAAGCTAGTGTAAGTTATGATAAGTGGACAATAATTAAGATTTTAGATTTAAGTCTGATACGTGAGGATTTAGAATTCAATATAAAAAGATATACTAAATTTAATCAATATTTAAAAACACATTTTGATAATGAAACATCTAATGTTCAACTTTTTAATGTAAAGCTTCAAACGAATTATGTAATGAATATTAGTATTCAAAAATTAGAACAGTTATCTCCATCACCTAGAATTAAACGTGGACTTCTCAATCCTCTTGGATCTATTATTAAGCTTATAACTGGTAACTTAGATCATAATGATGCTTTAAGATATGAAAATATGATTGATTCTCTAACGACACGCCAAAATACACTCATTAAAAAGGTAACCTTAATATCAGATATTTCTGAATCAATGATAAAGATAACAAATTTCACGAAGGACAATTTCATTCGAATAGATAAAGAGTTACGAGAAATAAAAAAATTAATAAATCAAACTAATATTGATATAACTACCCATAATTTTATTAATGTTTATAATTTATTTTTCCATAATTTTCAACTACTCTACATTCGGTTGAATGAAATTGAAACTTCTCTGGCATTCAGTAAATTAAAAAATATTACACCCATCTCTTATAAACTCAAATGAATTATTAGAATTGTTAAAAAAGATAGAGAAATTCTACAAACTTATGTATCCAGTAAGTTATGACAATTTAGTTAAAATAGAGCAATGTATAGAGCTTAAAGCTTATACAAAAGGAAGTCAAATAACATTCATTTTAGATATACCAATAATTAGAGATGAAATTTATACATACTACAGAGCAATTCCAATACCTATGACCAATCCTTCTAATCATACCACCATCATTATTCCTAAATTTCCTTACCTATTAGTAAAAGGGTCTAAATTTGTCTCGCTCACTTTACCTTGTAATGAACTTCACGACGAAATGTTCCTGTGTCACGAGGATGATTCTCGAACAACTTCAGAAGACACTTGCATAACAGCATTAATTCAATTTTCTTCGAATACGAGTTCTTGTCATCCAGTACCAGTTGAAATCAAGACCATTAAGATACAACCAATTGGAAAAGAGAGATGGATTCTTCATAGTAACGCTGAGAATATATTATCAAAAATTTGTAACGACGAAATAACGAAAGAAAATATAGAAGGGACATACTTCCTCGTCCTAGATGACCATTGCGATGTTAAAATTGGTGAAATTACGCTAAAAGCTCACCATATTACTACGAGTAATTTGAAGATGTCAAAATTACCGATTATTAATCTTCCCGAAATAACAATTACTGAGCAACAATTGCAACGTGAACCCATCAATTTGGATAACAGTGAATTAATAAATCTTCAACATTTAAATAATCTTTTAAAAATCAGTGAAAGTGAACTAAAAACATCAAGTGAAAGAATTATTAATGTAAAAAGTGTTAGTGCCGGAACTTTATTGTTATATGTGATTATATTTCTATTAATTCTTGTATTCTTAGTATATAAGCTCAGTTTTTGTAAAAATTATTGCTATCGAAATAATCATAGTGATAATCATCCCTCTGATAATTTCGAACTTGAGGGGGAGGAGTTATGCAGTCTGTACCCTCTCTTATTACGTCTTGTTAATTGGTACATACGTTAGAAATGCTGATGTTACGTTTTTAACCCATATTATGTCTGCGAACTACTGATAGACACCTGGTGTTTTGACTGAATGTATTGCGACATATTTCTCATTATTTCATAGTAAACAGCCCCACTTTGTGTTTATAGAATAAGAGTTTATAAAAGAGACATTTGTAACAAATAAAAGCATTCTTAATAAAGCTTCTTGAGAATCAGTCTTGTCTTAGACTTTTTAAAAACCCTCGGCAGTGCTCCCGAAATTTAACTAGGTACTCATGGCATAATATTTTTTAAAAATAAATATTTAAAGTAAGGTTAGGGTACAGAGAAATTTCTCTGCTGAGTTCTCTCTACCTGGTGCAGCTCGACTGGTGAAATACCTCAACCCTACAGAAGATCGTGCCAAGTAACCTTGTGTTATGTTTCTGCCGTGAGTGGGGTTTCCAGAGCTCATTGGAGTAGGGAGGTTCAAAGACAGCAACATGCTAGTGATATCTATTATATTACCATCTGGCAGGTCAGATGCTTTATTGCCACCTTGACACAAAACACATGTTCCTACTAAAAAATAGTGTCCAGTAGTTCCCAGTCCGTGAATATTTCTAAAGGTGACCACGTGCCGTGATATAGCGGACGGACGCGGACCAGCCCGTAAGAATGTCTTAGTGTGCGGTGCATGGCTGTTCGTGATCGTTGGCCGTGCGTGATAATCCGCAGTACCACGAACCGTGGGAACCCACCCTTACAATACCGATGCTAAATAATTTAGAAAAATAGTACAGACATAAATTAGTACCAAATCGAGATCAGATCGTCCCACATAGTGGCTAAACTGACGGCAATATGTTAGGCGACTGCGACCGGGCCTATTGAAATATAATCTCAGAGTCACGTATGTAATTTTTCACGGGACCGACCATTAGTCTTGTCGATTGTGTTTCTGTTTTTTTGTCCCCTGTCTGTGTTTGTACAATGAGCGTGCCTGTCATCTCGCCAGATCGAGATCTGAGGTTAATCTCAGTCGTGTTTTGTTTGTACGTCGTCTAGTTTTGTCATGTCAGAATCTTGTTTGTAATTCTTATGGTTTTATTCAAATTTAAGTTTTTTGTCTTTACACTTTTGCCATTTTTTGTTTGTAATTTTTTCAAGATCAGTGTTTTTTTAAATAATAGCTCAGCATATTGATGATAGGTACATTACCATCGAAACACAACGGCGAAACACAATCATCGAGGTTGTAAGTACTTGTCTTCATGGTGTGTAATACTATGTTAGGACGATGGTTGATATTTCTGAAAGTTGTACCTACGCTCATACTATGCGAATAAATCTTGACCACAACATCAGTTTAAAAAAACTAGTCATAAAACCTTAATTTGACGTGCCGCTTTTCGCCATTTATATACTGTTAAAATAGGAATACTTGCCGCCGTACCTCCCTCTCTCGCGGTAACTCAAGCCTAGGTCCGTTCCTCGGTGTGAAACCCTTGAGTCTAGCAGCCGCCCGCATGATACAAGTGACACTGCACTCGCAATCACTTAGTTAATACCCTCATACATCATTACATACAATATGCTCACACATACGTGCACACCACACAGGTACATAAGTTCTGCAAGGAACCTTTTTTTCTTTTTACGTTAGTTAGTGTAGACCATATTTCAGATCACTAAATACATATACGCATGTTCCTTCCTTCCTCCCAGGATTTTACGTATAGAAAATTTGTCAGATCGCGACTTGTTTGCAATCGCGGCAATAGCCCAAGCCGAGGTCCGGCCACTTTAGGACTTTGCGCGCATGTTGCCCACGCTTTAGCGGCTGAGTGCCATAAGCGCTCGCCCCGAAGCCCGGTAAAGGTGTAAAAGCCATCATAGGCTCTGTTTTTGGATCAGGCTAACAGTAGGTAAGGTCAGATCGAAAACAAAAGGAATACTCATAATAATTAGATAGTCCGTCGCAAAACTTTCATTTCTACTTTTTGATTGTCCTTAAAGTCAAGTAAGTACAGTTTTGGATTTAGCTCCCGTAAGCAACTATAGTACAAAAACTTTTGAGAAAATATGTAGTACGAAAAATACTTTTTTACTTTGAATTCACTAAATTCTAATAGTAAAATAAACCTAAGAAGAACCTTGCTAAACTTAACAAATAAAACAATACAAACTACCTACGTGATCGGAAAATTATTTTTCTCTTTTTTTCCAATACACCGTACAATGTACAAATTTCCTGTAATTAAATATTTCCTTTCAAAACAGTGGTAACCCTATGATGTGTGCAATGAGTAATAATAATAAAACAACATTCCGTAATAAACATCTAATATACGCGTTACTGATTCTAATAAATCTTACAAAACTATCTGTTACTTGTGTTGAAGGAAGACATTAATTAAGCATCACAAAATTGTTGTTATTTTTTGTTTCGTTTTGCGCGGACGACCGCCATTTATACAAAAACAAGAAGACGGCGTGTTTTATTGTCGCCGTGGCGTCTCACAGTGATAAAATATATATATATATTTTTTTTGTCATTGCGCTCAAGCAATCAATTTACGATGTATATTCACTTTAAAATTTAATGAAATTTTGTATGTTTCTAACATCCGTTGAAATATAACTTCTTAATTAAAAACATAGCTTCGATGACTTGTATATTTATGTTTTACGTTCGTCGATCGGTTTCAAATAGGAAAATAATTTTCTATCTAAATGTTAGGAGTAGTATTGATGTTATAATTTTCCTTTACCGTTCAACTAATTCTGTATATAATAAAAACCCGTATAATCTCAAAACGGTGACTTATTCTGGTAATAGTAATTTTTATATAAAATTTAGTTACCTACATATTGTATAAATTATTTTGTATTTTTTGTATCCTTTAGTTTTTTAACAGGTTTATTCTTACATTTTTGCTGGACATACTGAAGAGATAGCGGACTATAATTAATTCACTGTGCTTATTGACAGACTTTTTGTACAGGGCATACTTATTCGTCACGCATAAACCACAGCAGACAAAACACAAGCGCCAAACGGAAATTGTACGTGAGATAAGACTAAGAAGATAGGTGTACAGCTATAATACTTCTTAGTATAGTACACTCCTTCCTCTGGCATAGTCCTTGGCTAGGATGTTGATGGACAGATGTGGAAACTTGTCTTCAAATAGAGCTTGGTGGCAGATTTTCTTAGTTAAGAAAAAACTATTACAAAATGTCCTACTACTAGAGAGTTGGACAAATTTGATCCAAACGTTTAACGTTAACTTCGCTTCACGCAATACCTATAACAAGGTGTGCAGTTCTTCTTCTCCTTCCTCCTCCTAACTTGGCAATTAGTCCTCTTTAATGAAGACCATTACTTCAAGTGGCCTATCTTATGACGATTTCAATATCCTAACAAGATGGTGGCTCCTTTGTTAGAAATTTCTAGGGAGTTTTTGTGGGATTCCAGAATACATGCTCTTAGTTTATATTTATAATCCACTTCACTTATGCACAAAAACCAAACTATATCACGCAAAACGCCACCAATATTACATAATATAAGGTAAAAAATCTAAGTAATCGAATTAAAAATTAAAAACCACATGTCACTTCAAAATCCCACCAAAAACTTCCAGGTGTGCAGTTCTTCTTTTCACCTACATCAATGTTGCTAGATTTTTTGTGGCAAATCGGGATTTCGAAACTTTTAAAGTAAAAAATCGGGATTCTTTCCTCGAAACCGAGACATAATAAAAATCGTGAATAATGAGTAGTTTTTTACTATATTTCAAGTTCGAGTTAAGTACTGTTAATTAGAAGGTTTAAAATATAAACTTATCAACCTAAATATTGATGTCATATGCCTATTACAGTTAAACAATACGGACTCGTGACAACAGTAAAGCTTTACATACTTTGAAGAAATACCCCACTTATATTATCTAAAACAGAAAATATCGTATGTGTCGATACAAAACGTTACTATATATTGATGCATCGATACATCGTGTTGCGATTCGAATCGTTACGGTGTATCAATACAAATAGATTTTATGCTCATCTCTAATTAACTGCGTTGCCCTGATTTTATTAATTTTGCTATAAAATCCATCAACTAAAAACGTTACGTTCTGCTTACACATTGTCGTTTGTTCAGCAATGTTTCTCATTAGCATAACGGCGCGGCACGGCACGGCGCGGCGCGGCGCGGCGGCGGGAACTCATCAAACTGACTGCAGGGCTGTTAGGGGTGTTTATAATCCCAGGGGACTGACTCATATGCATAAACTTGGTATATTGTGAGCCGAAGACACGAGCTCGTTCGTTCGTTTTTTTTTGTAACCTTTTAGTGAAATACGTCTTGTTTGAAGTAGGGGTGGTTTTAAGGCTTTAGGGATTTGAGGATAATTTCCCGAGATTGTAAAAGTCTGGGTAGGTTGCGTGTTTTGCTCTATTTATGTTTTAAAGCACTTGCTTTAGTAGGCAGACATCTTTTTGCCCGGCTTACGCAAACATAAAAGGAAGGGTTATGTTTATAGAAAAAGTCTTATGTATATTATATGTTTTTTTTTTTGTTATAGGTTTTAGCGTTGTGGTCACAATCTCACCTGATCTTAAGTAATGGTAGCACGCTAAGCCTAGTGGAAGACTGGCTCTCAAGTACAGCTGCCGGAATACACCTATTGATGTTTGGCGAGAGATTTTTAACTTGAGGGTGTTAGCTAGCCAGGCGGGTATTAGAAAAAACCCTACCACCATGCTAAGGTTTTCCTTCACCGAAAGCTCAGGCTCATTGCAGTGATTCGAAGTGTCCGTAACGCTACCAACTAAGCCATCATACATTCGAAACGTATATACGTGATGTACGTTATGTTCCACAGTAGCGTCTAAAATACTCATCCGATATTGACGAATGAGGTGTCAATCGATTCGTTATTATGGTCCGAATGAATCAGTGTTACGGATTTTACATCCTTTAAAGAGAGGGTCTCTGATATTTTTTTTTGTATCGTGTGGGGTGTCGTATGTCAACCAACCCTCCACCGCCGCCACCAACGCACCCGTATAATCTATCGTTGTTTTCACGTCCCATACTTGACTACAGCGTTAAATAATAAAGCCTATGTACTCCCTAAATAAATAGGTTATAAAATGTAATTTTTTTTTTACATCTGGCTGGTAGTTACAGAATAGCGCGTTTAAAACAAATAAAAAAAAAACAATATTTTGTTCTTTATAACATTAAGTAGGTATAAATTGTTTGTACCTACTGTTGTATGTAGCTGTGATACAAAGTTTTGTTGTTAATGTCGTGACATGTTTAGTATACAATGATTTCATCTAATTCGGCCGTTATCAAAAACCAAATAGGGGACTGTGACGTGTCAATTGACGCGCATGCGATGTAGGCGCCGCGGCCGCGCAGCTGCCGAGTCGCACGCGCCGCCACTATTGCCGATTGATCTTTACACCTGGTACGCGTTTATCAGTTTAGTTACAACAAAAAAGTAGATGTGTGTATACCAACCCGTGTTAGATGTTTTATTTCTTTGAGAAGTGACACTTGATGTAGTGACGTATAACATCGATTGCGACTTGCAACTTCTTCACCACAGTAAAACAAGAGGCTTACTTAGCAAGCAACTTTATAGTGTAGACGTTTTGTTACAATGTACCTACGCATCTTAAAAAATCACTCATTATTTTATCATAAAGCGCTTAATTCTAATCAAGATTAAGTTTGAAGTGATGATGGTGCAGTGGTAATGTACTCTGACATCGTGTTGAATGAAATGAGTTTGAATTGTACGTGAGCCTGAGAGTTCGGTGAAGGAAAACAGTGTGATGAAACCGTAGCATGGTATAGTGGTAGGGCATTGTCTAATGCCAGCTTGCCTAGCTACCACCCTCAAGTCGAAAATTTATCGCTAAGCACCTATACGTGTGTTCCGGCAGGTGCACTTGAGAGAAAACCCTTTAAGCTTCGCGTGTTCTCATCTTAGGCCACATCGTCATAAGCCTGTTGACGAACCATCCAACTGGGTATGTTGTGTCAGTTGATGCCTTTGGTCACATCGGACACACTGCGTAAGGATCAGGCGTACAGTTTGGCACTACTCGTCAGCAGATTGGAACGGAATGCGGTATTATTTTGCATCCATCCCTAGGCGGCAGCGCTACTTTGGTGGGAAAGATCCTTCAGCGTCTTCTATCGTATGTATCATGGTGAGTGTTCTAAAAAGCTGTTCAATCTAGTTCCCTCTTCACCTTTCCATAACAGAACCACACGCGCTTGGTTTCAGAGTCACAGTTTTACGGTAAACTCCATGTCGGCACGAATTAAAAAGTTCTCTATGATTTATCTTTGTCGTATCGTGAGACTGTGGAACCTTCTCCCGGCCACTGTGTCTTTCTTAAGACATCGAGTCCTTTAAGCGTAACATATAACGATCGATTTAGATCTCTCGGTGGTCACCGTTGTGTTTGGATTGTACTGTGCTTACCATCAGGAACGGTACCGTCAATGTGCCGAGCTATTATAAAAAAACTATACATTCTAAATGAATTCTGGCTTTCTGTCTGCAGTTTTGTTAACATAAACTATGTAAATTGCTTGTCAGTACGGTACAGTCCACAAACAACGGCGATCGTCGGTGACACAAGTTTCATGCCACTCCATTACTCGTTTGAAGGACTCAATATCAAAGGAAGAAGAGAACACATTGGCTGGGAGACTAAATTGAAAACTTCTTTGTTCGTGCTATGATAAGCGCTCCCGTATGTCGTCTGGCTCCGTAGAACCAAACTGCGTGGTTCTGTAGTGGAAGGGAGATGATGGGATAACGTCAAAGAATTCTTCAGAACAATCACCATGATACAGCATGATAAAATACGCTACATTTTGAAAATAGATATAACAATCTATAAATTCAATTTAAATATCGAGTGAAGCCATAAGTGGAAATTTAGTTAATATATAAAATTATGTTTTTGATAAAAAAAAAAAATTAAATGATTAAAAACATCTGTACTTGCAGAGGTCAACGAGTCGCAGTAAAAATACTATTACTAGAATTATACGGAAATGTATAGAGCGTTGAACTAAACGAAAAAAAAAATTAGTATCAAGACATCTGAACAAACGATCCGATGTGTTTTAAATACAGACAATGGCCACATTAGCATCGAGCGCTACTTAATGCTTTGTAATACTATGAATTACCAGCCGGTACTGTAGATTAATGAATAAAACACAATAATATAAAATGATGCGCTTATTTAGGGCTGTTCGTAAATTGTTATTTGTTATAAAAATTTACACAAATGTATATAATGTGGTCAAAATTCGACTGTAATTCATTAAATTTCCAAGTTTAAACGTTATTGAGGTACTTTAGTCAAAGAGCAGTGTAGCACACGAAATACATAGCTCGGTACTCATTCTCTTACAATCTGACAGTAATTATTTGTTATGGTAACATTTTTCAAATTTTGTTGTTGACAATCTGTTTCTCTGTGGGACCGTTTACCACAGACTATTGTTATACGTTTGACATTGGTACTATGAACGCGCTAGCAGATCCCTTATCGCCAAGTTGAGGTTTCATGAAGATTTTTACCTTCACTAAAAGCTTAAATTCATTAAATAACCTGTTGTATGAAATGGTTCTTACAAAATATCTGTATTTTATTTCTAGACAATTTTACATATCACAAAAATAATTATAATTTAAATTCATTTATAGGATTTGCATATAAGTCGATCGCAGTTGTTTGAGCGGTCTTAAATTCAAAGTTATTTATTGAGAAGAATTATTTAAGCATGTCAACCCTAGCGTAGGAAACGTGTCGCCACAAGGCCGGCACGGTGGCGTGAAGCAGCTGAGTCAGCGAGTTTCGACCGGGTATTGATGATGACTATTGTTTAGACTTTAGATCTTAAGAAACACTAGCGTCTTTTGACACGCGTTTGCGATCTCCACTTTTTATGTTTAATTAAAATCCATTATTGTTATTTATGAATAAGTCAATTATAGCTATTAGATTATTTTTTTCGCATCTGTAATTTATATTCGAGCAACGATCTGAATCTTATCTATATATTATATTTTTATTAAAGAATAACTGAGTGACTGACATACTAAGTTACAGCCCAAACTATTGAGCTAGGTTAATGAAAAATTTGCATGCGGGTTTCTTTTTTAAACTGTACGTGAGTACTGAGGATAGATTTTTGATAATTCAACCACTAATTTATTTATTTAATGGGATTAAATAATATTTATTTATACGCCAGTAAATTATTTTTACCAAATTAAAACTATAATTATCAATAAAATAAGTTATTTTAAGTAACAAATTAGGTAGTTGTTCGAATAATAAAATATATAAATAAACCATAATGAATTTCACCATCGGACATCGCGACAGAATGGTAAATTCTATTCATACCACCTCGATGTCCAGCGTTCCACATCAGTGCGTTTCTTAAGGCACTTTCTGCATCGCACAACCACTCTGTGGAACCAGCTGTCGCCTGAGATCTTTCCGAGCCGTTATGACCAGGTGACCTTCAAGAAGAGAACTTATTCTTCCCTAAAAGGCCGGCTACGCATCTGAGAGCCCTCTGGTGTTGCGGATGTTTGTGGGCGGCGGTGATCACTTTCCATCAGGTGCGCCACCCGCCTGTTTGCCCCATTTTATCAATAAAAAAATGAAATAAAAATAAACAGTAGGTCCAAAAAAAATTCATATTAATGCAGGGTACACAAATAAATTAACAATTTTTTTTTAAATTCAATTTACTTACTATTATTTTTATCACTTTTCTTCACGCTTATTTTATAATAATTAAAAATTTACTTTAAATTTTCCTCGTGTAATGTGCAAACAAAATTGGTAAATTTATATAGTTCAAAATAAGAATACTTCGATTCTTTTCAAAAATTAATTATATAATTAATTTCGTGACGCATTAATTGTGAACGGTGTTAACCTCATATAGAATCGTGTACTGTTGGTTGGTGGTATTAATTGGTTGATTAATTTTATATTTTAATAATTAAATTAGACACGACGCGACGGAATTAATTGGTTTAGTTATCGATTGCGATTACGGATTGTTGATTAAGGATAACGGAAATCCTGTTTTGAATTGTAAGTTGATTAGAATATAATGTCAAAATATTATCTGAAACAGCTTTCGATAAATCATTTTGTGTAACAAGGGAGGTAAATATTTGACATCTTATATTTTACTCCAAGGACCTATTAATCAGATTTCTTTGTTCCCGTGTTTGGTTACACAGTTCTTGGTTGTCAGAACACCGTTAGATATCCAATAGGGAGCAATACCGTAATTAAATCTTATTATCTCCTTCCGTCCATTCAGATGATTTACTAGTATTGATGAAGCACCTTCTCCAACTGCATTGCTTCTAAATGTACATCATTAAAAGCGATTTATTTGTAATACAACAAAGCTATATAAATTGTTTGCTATTTTTAATATCGTTGTGTTAATTAATCTGAATTTTTTTCTCCGTTGCGGCCACGCATGTATCTTGTTTTAATTACTCAGTTAATGCAAGTAATATCAGATGATGTGCGCCAACTACACATGTTCAAAATAATATCACTTGCAACAAACTATGCCGTACTCTTTTAAAGTTTAATACTTTTTTACTCGCCGCGTGAATACCTGAATGGTGCTTTTAACCGTAATTAGTTTTGTAATTATACTTGTTTTGTCCTTTAATCACAATCCGCTGTGTTTTTCGTGTAATTGTGGCATGTTTTACGGTTGCCATGTGCCCCTTTATCTTGGTTAATGGATGTACACGATGTCCATTCAACTCTGTGAAGGTTTTATCACAGCAAGATATTTTGTTCAATGTTTGTTATTTTTAGTTTGAAATAATGTATTTTATAAATTATACTTGTGGATAGAGATGCGCCGAGTAGTCATTTATTACTCGGTACTCAGCATACTGGGCCATTTTTGTAGTACTTGTTATCGGCCTAATTACTCGGTTTGACTGTCGAGGTAGTCAAAAATAACTCAAAATTTTACCTTTTTACAATAATGTTGGAAACTGGGGACTGTCAGAAAAATTAAGTAAGCGAGCATATTTAATTAAATAATCAGTCTTTATTAGTGTTAATCAGGTAGTATAAATAACCAAGTTCAAAAAAATTCTTACTAATATTTGTACTTTAGCAATTGCAAGTTATGATCCAAGAAAACCAAACACTCTGCCTTATTTGGTAGCAGTATGTTCCTTTTCTCTTCGTATAAGATACCCGTTTTAGAAAAAAAGCACTCGCTGCATACAGCGCTTTCAGGCGCTAATAAAACACTTTTGCTAAATATGCTTAGTTTGTGAATCTTGTTTTATTTTTTGGTCAACAATCGAATGGATTTTTATCTCTCGAGATAATACATTTTCCAGGCCCAATTCTGGTTTAAACAGTTTTCGCGCCCAATATCTGCGTAAATAAAACCCGAGTTACTCGGCAGAGTATCCGGTTCAGTAAACCTAACACCCAGTAATACTCGGTACTCTGTTACTCGGCAAAATTTGTACTCGGCGCATCTCTACTTATCTCTACTTGTGGATACTTAGGGTGATTTTCAAATATTGCTGATAGGGGTCCCAAGCCTAGGTCCGTTCCTCGGTGTGAAGCCCTTGGGTCAGGCAGCCACCCGCACGATACAAGTGACACTATACGTGCAACACTTAGCTACCCACATACAACATTACACACGTATGAACACACACACGTGCACACCACACAGGTACATAGGTTCTGTAAGGGACCTTTTTTTTTCTTTTTTTGCGCTAGTTAGACTAATGCGCTAGTTAGTGTAGAAAAACCATTCCGATTACTAAATACACATACGCATGGTTCCCTCCTTCCTCCCAGAAGGAGGGGAACGTGCATATGAGTATATGTTAATTAGCTCGAATTTTCTTAAGATTAGGGAATTAGACAGATCGCGACCTTTTCGCATTCGCGACGACCGCCCGAGCCAAGGTTCGGCCACTCTGGCACCCTCGTGCGGGTCGTCACAAACTTTCGCGGCTGAGTGCCCTAAGCGCTCGCCCCCAAGTCCGGTGAAGCTGTAAAAGCCGCAGCGGCTCTGTTTTTGGATAGGGCCCCTAAGCCTAACAGTGTAGTCAG
This sequence comes from Saturnia japonica, assembly GCA_033032175.1. NCBI lineage: Eukaryota > Metazoa > Arthropoda > Insecta > Lepidoptera > Saturniidae > Saturnia > Saturnia japonica. Next base: position 3,468,760 of record CM065306.1, on the reverse strand, counting down.
TTCAAAAAAAAAAAAAAATTGCTGATAGTGTTTTCAGATTATATTGCATCGGGTAGAAATCAAGTCATTTTAGTTAAAGAGGAAGTGGAGAAGGAAATGGATTTTACCATCATGGGATCTTAGTGAGTAGGAGTCTCACGTGACCTTCCTAAGCTGTTAGGCGGGAATGAACACCAACAATGGGGTTTTCCATTCCATTGTTGTATTTAATTTGAGTAGTATTAAAGATTATGAATTGACATAATAAAAAATCAAGAGTTTTTGGGTGCTTGTTTTCATTATCTCATGTTATCTGCGTTTATATATTTAGAAGTGCTGCGTGTTTGTTAAAAACACATCACGGATCGACATGGCGGATTAACGCAGTTCTTTTCTACATGTGAGAACAAATCATAAAGTCAGACAGATCATGGTATTTTCATTTTAGGTATAAACTTGTAATCTGCCAAAAATATTACATCTACAAGATGAATTGTCATGTAGTCTATTAAAATAAATCTAAGTGTTATCGCCATATACTGAGTCACTACCGCCCACTGCCATACACGGACGCGAATATATCACAACGCATTTTTATCCCTTATATGAGGCGGACGTGGGAATGACTTGCAACTATACTACAGGGGCATGTTGCCAACTCTATCACGGAGTACAGTCTTATCAAACCTTATTATTATTTTAAGGTTTATAAAACAAATATGTTAGATCCTTACATATGAAGTTGGCGTTTTGTTGAAATGGCCACTTTGATCTCAAATATTTGGCGTTTGGTTAGGATTTCCAAATTCAAATTTATTTTAAATTCAGGCTTGTGTTTTTGTGTTTTGAATTTAGTGATTTCGTTTGTTAAACAATCGAGACTGGTCAATCTCTCTAATCCACTGTTGTTTCAGGATAACGCTAGACCCCATACTTCACGACAGACGGTTACTAAATTAGAGGAATTTTGATTGGAATGTCTCCGACACCCACCATACTCCCCAATATTTTCTTCGTATTACTTTTTCCATATAATACGCAAATTTCATATGTATGGACCTATTATTAGTACATTTCAGAATGTAAACGTGTTTGATTAATTTTAAAATATCCACGTATCTAGACAGCAACACATACTTAACTAACGATTAAAACAAACAAAGTATAACAAAGAAAATTTATTGGAACATTATTATCAACTGTATAATTTTGAATAAAATCTTGACATATTTTTGTAACTGACTGTACATGTGACTTACTGTGTTCTAAAGGTTTTCTCACGGACTAACCAAATAGTACATGATTGTTTTTGTCGCAAATCAAAATGAATTAAACATTTCCATTAGGTTATTTCTGGAACATAATAAATTGTATAAATCCTAATTTGAAAATACATTTTGATTAAATCAGTTATCCAGAACTGTAAAAAATATTAATATTTAATCATATAAATATGATTCGGTCGGATCATTGACTAACTAATATTTATCGATGTATATACACAAATAATTGGATTAAACAAACAAAAAACACTTCCGCTTTATTATATTGTAGTATAGATTAAAGCAATTACTACTTCGTATTGTATAATCGTGGAATTCAATCACAAAAAAGGGTTACTTTTTTTCATCAGGGTTGCCTGGTCGAATCTCTCGACGATGACAGAAACTTTCCGAACTGATGATAATATGTTTGATGTTCATAAGTGTCTTCTCTGGGCTTACATTATATAAAGCAATATTTACTTTTCAATTTATACTCGTTTGATAATTGAACTACATGTAATGTTTAATTCAGTGTAATACAAAAACAACGACAATCGCTATGTGGCGGATACTGTATAAATAGCGCAGGCGCCACGCATCGCGCCGCACCTGGCTTGCAAAAACTATAGCGTAAATCCCAGGTAACTGGAAAACTGTACCTATCTGATCCCGTAACTTGGCGCGACGGGATGCATACTAAAAAGAGGAGATTTTTAATACTTGTATGGCGATCGGTATTCGTGAGGAGCAAGGGTACACGGTTTTGTTGCCACGTGATCACTTCAACCTGTATTACTTATAAAACAAACTCAGAAAGATCGGAGTCCTAACTGAAGCCGGTCACTAATATGTGGCCAGAGAGACTTAGTTGGAAGGAAAACCTCATGTGCCAGTACGTGTTGCCAGTTAAACCATACTGACAAGAACAAAGCAGCGCGAACACTGATGCTTTGTGGCAGAAACAGTTGAGATGGTTGGGCTTCCGCAGACGAAACTTCTATATTTCCTACCACTCTTTGGCCCAATTTGTAACTGCTTAATTTATTGCACGATACTGATCTATGATCTTCCTTTGTATACCTGTTAGACGAAAGATAAGATTCTGGTGACTGGGGATCAGCAGATCAGTCGTTAACGAAGTCGGTTATACGTAACAGAAGAGTAACAAATGATCCAACAGCGAAAACTACTGAGAAACTATTACTAAAGGTCGAAAAAAGATTTTGTGAAATATGAAAGTCTGATTCTGGTACTATTTGAAGTTGGTTATATAAACTTCACTGAACAATTAACTTCAGGTGGAGTGCATGCAATTTCAGTACTTTCTTTAAAAAAAAAATACAATGAGCCCAATACCATCATCAAATCTTGAATCTTTCTTAAGTATTGGTAGAAGACTTATAAAAGCTTGCCGAACAATATTGCTGTACAATTTTATAAATCTTTAACGTAGATAAATCAAGCTCTAGGACTTCCTGTTGTAGTATTTCTATTCAAAAACATTATTGCCAATAAATCCGATGTCGACCGAGTCTTGACATTTCCCTTCAAAATCCCATTGTTTCTCAATCACTGGCGACATTTTACGGTGCAAACTTAATCAGATTTTATTAAAGAACAAAACACAATGCCATCGAAATGTCATAATAACCGTTGCACGAAGCGGTTAAAAGCAAATGAAGCGGTCACAGGCTCTCGTGCAGCAAACGCAACAATGGCCGATGTCGCGTCTGTTGGTGACAATGCCACTGCGACGACCAGGGACCAGGGACTAGAACTAAAACCATAAACTAAATACGTTAAAGGGTGTCGTTACGATTTCAGGTTTCCATTAATGAAAGTTTCCAATTCTAATGAATATGATTGAGAAGTTTTTGGCAGGATTCTAGATTTTATAGGTCTTCAAAAAATTCGCTGAAAAGAACTAATAAGTGGGCTACCATTATGTCCAAACACTGAAGTTGGCAAAAGATTCTAAGTTAGTTAGTTCTAATACGAAGCAATAACCCACTTGATAATGGCAATAAAGATTAGTTAGCAGTAATAACGAGGATTAGTTACAAATGACTCTATTTACTATGTTCTGTAGTTTACGAATTTTTTTATTAAATGACTATGATAAAATAATTATTGTAGTTTGCCTGATAACGTAAGTGCGTTTTGAAGCGACAATGGGAAATTAGGAGCATTCGTCGATGACGCAACGAAAGATATTGCTTCAAATAACAATGAACTTGAGCTGTAACCAATTCCTTGAACGCTCCAAGAACTCGGTTCTTCTGTGCTGGGTGCGGACGTAACTGTGGCTTTCGCATTGTCTTGATTAGTTACGTGCTTAAGTGCCGCATTCAATCAACGGACGCTGTTTAAATAATCTTTTTAGATTCTAGAAGGCCAAGATGATGAGCTGTCCATGAAGGGAAATACATTGCAACTATCATTAGGCATTTTAAAATGCTCACCTTTTTAACTTGTGTAAAAAATGCATTGATGCATCCACATGCATGATATTTGAGACTCGCATGGTAACATAAAAATACCAAAAATGCTTACTAAAAATCCCCACATTGTTTCTAACCTCACCTTTTAATACCGAGAACTGGGAACTGCATACGCAATACTCGCTTTCATCTATTCACCTGGTTGGCTTATTATTTTATCATTTTGTAGTCCTTTTCTTAAGTACAGCGTCTTAATATCTTGGACCTTAGCGTCACTCAACACGAGATATGATTTAGGTCAAACCCTAGGCTATGATACAAGAAAAAAATAAAAATGATATTTATCTTAACAAATTCATGCCGCTCCCGCAAGGCACAACACGATTATAAGGCAGTTTAATAGTAAAGCCCATTTATACCGACGACGTGATCTATTGATTCCCATTAACTGTATGTTCTAACCCCGCGGGCTGTAGAGATTGTGACTTATTGTTGTTGTTTGTGACGCAAAAACGGCGCAATTTACTTTTTTCAATGGGTTTACAATGCACCTTGAACATCTATAAAATTAAAGTGTCTGTTTGTAATGCCAAAATGACAGCTTTTTACCAAATGCATATGACAGTATATACGGAACTTATAACAAAATACTTTTTTTTTGTCTGTTTGTATCTCTGTTTGATCCGGATAATCACCGACATGGCTATATCGATTTTGACTGTACTTTCACTGGTAGATTACTGATATAATAAGGAGTATCATAAGCTACTTATATTTTAGAAACAGGATTAGGGTTCCACACAAAAAATAATAAGCATATTATAATCTTTAAAATAACTGGCGGGTGACTTCCATGGGTGGAAGCGGGGTCACCACAATACCGACATTCTGTAGTCCACGTGAGCGGAGCCGCAGGCACAGCTAGTATTTATTTAATATAATATAATGCTTTTTTATAAATGACATTCAAGTCTACTACATTTATAAAATTCATAATCGTTCCATTTTTAATCTTGAAACAATTGCAATTCGATTGGTTTTATATGCTTTTATCTCTATCAGTTGAGTTGTGAAATTTCAATGCTGAAAAGGGATAAAAAGTTCTTGTGCTTACTAATTTTTTTATAAACGAATTATTTTTATATTGGGGCTTAAACATTGATGGAGTATTTAATAGACTAAGCATTATCGTGTACCTACTAAGTTTTAGTACCTTGTTAAAAAGAACAGAAGCTTACTCTGACTGGTATAACTGAATCCCGGCCGTATTAACTGAGGCGTCTACCATTGAACTCGATCATCGATAAATAATCCGTTGGCCCTTGTACTTCAGTCACATCTAAAATCCGGTTGCTGGCGCCAATAACATCAAATTATTTTAGCCCGAGACGTCCGCTATCATTACCCGTGGCTGACGTCCGATGGCATACCTCTGTCGTAACTTTATAGTTCCGGAGAAACGGCCACAAGATATTATGTAGGTACAGATAGACAGCTCTGGCTGACCTTGAATTGTGTTCAACTGTAGCATTAAGGCTAGGCATCTATAATATTTTATGACTAAATCTAGTGTCACACACAAATTAATTATATATATTGGAAAAGCGCGGACAATCGCGAATGGCGTTGACCACAGATGAGTTAAACAAGGTTTGTGCGTTCGACGGACTTGATCCAAGATCTTCGTACGTACGAGTTTATATGTGTGTGCGCAGTTATTCGCTTGTTATATGGAGCTGGCTTTCTGTAACAATCTATTTTGTGAAACGTTTATGGGAAGCGACACTGGTCTCGATACGCGGCAAATAATTTTTATAAACTAGCTCTGAAACTAAACTAGAGTGAAACATGAGGAAGATGTTTTATAAAATGTTTCTCGAGGATTGACTTCATAATCGGTGAACGATGAGAAAACTTTTTAAACATATTCTATCTAAAATCAGATCAATCTGCGTATAGTATTTTATGTGAATGCGTATTAAGTTTTACCTGACAGAAAAAGCTGTTCGAGTATTAAGTTAAGCAGCAAAAGTAAATTTTGCAATCGTATTTCTTTACAAATTTTTAAACCTTGTTAAATCATGTTTTATATAGTTCTGTGTCGAATAATTATAATACTGTAATAGGTTTTTATTGACCCCCTAACAGACCTCGATCCTGAGAAATGCATAGATTTTTACAAAATAATGGTAATTTTAAACGCTGAAAAATTTAAAAGTTTAATTTTCCCACACCACAGCAATATCACGAAAATATTTTCAAGTGTTAGTATGTCGATAGTGTTACGTGAAATTGGGAAAAATAGCAAATAATATGAAAGCTTCGTTACGAATGAGCAGAAATCTAATTGATATCTAAATTATTCTAACTATTAGAGAAACTAGGTTTATATAAAATATAGAGAATAATCATTCTATAACAGAAACATAAGTATTAGTTTTAAAAATTTCATCAATACTCGTGTGGCATTAAGTAAATCGAAGAACTTTCGATAATTCAAATCTCGTAAGTGAATTGCGCAAACGCACGGCGCGCAGCGCGGTGCGGCGCCAACGACCTATTTCGATGATATCGGCCGCTCTGGAGCTATTGTTGCTCTCTTGCCGATCACGAACAGTTTCGCAAAGGTGAAAAATATTATGCGAATACCACGACTTGTCATTTTGCAGTCACGATCCGGCTTCCAAATGTCATCTGTATGTATGTTTGCTGGGAATTGGTGCGACGATGCTTTTCTTTCATAGTTACAGAATAATGAGCACATTGGAACATAATAATATTATAACATTATAACATTGATTGATCTCTTTTAGATATTATAATATGTTTAATAAAAAAATTTGATCGCTTAAGCATTTTGTGAGTTAATGAGGCAATTGAAGGAAGAAAGAAAAGATTTTTTTATTTTCTTCTAAAATTTTTGCCCACAATTTCACCTGATGTTATGAGATGATTTAGCCCAAAGTAGTAGTAGTAACTGGTGCTTGGCGACAGATTTTCAACTTGAGTGTGGTAGCTAGCCAGGGGGCATTACAAAATTGCTTACCACCATGCTATAGTTTCATCACGATAATTTCCTTCACCTAAAGCTAAGGCTCACTGTAGAGGTTTGGGTCGAGGCGCGGTCCGTACACGCTACAACTGAACCAGATTTGTTTTAAAATGCTCGTATATGTGTACAAAGCTTTTAAGTAAAGGAATGGTAATCATTTTAAAACAGAAAAAAAAGTAAAATTAAACATTGCGTATTGTGTGATGCTATGTAATCCTTTTGTTTGTATTTGCCAAGCTAATATACCAAAACTTAGTCTCCTAATAGACTGACTCCGTAGCTACAGTAGTTATTAACCATAAACCGCAATCATGTGTCTAGAATGTCCTGAATACCAGGTGCGCAAGTGTCTCGAGGAGACGCGAACGCACACTTACCTCGTACCCCACTTTTAGAACTTCATACCGTCGAAGGTCGCAACCGTTCGCATGGTTTCAGGAAGTCGTAAATGTAGTTGCATCGGTTTCTCCTCCGTAACGACTGTAACAGATGATCTCGCAGCTACCCGGATAGGTTCGGAGACTGTAATGCCGCATACCGGGTTTTTATTAAACATGTAAATGTTTATTAGTTTAGAAATTCCGTGACATTTAGGATTCCAGGTTATGCTTTAATTATAAATGTTCATTGAACGCATCTCACATATTTCTACGCGCGGACACAAAAATGTTTTCTTTTACACACGTTTTACGAAAATCCGTTTATGTCATAGTTATGTTAATTTTTGTATGCATATGATGCATTTAATGATATAAAAATTTCATTATCAAGAAAAAATAAGATGTTTAAGTAAGTAAATAAATTGAAGTTATGATCTTTCTGAAATATACAATATATATGTATATCTAATATTACACCAGATGAGGTATCTGACTTGATGTGGAATTTCCATTAATCTAAAGATTTGCATTATTTCATGATCTCGCAATATAAAGTAGCGTACTCCGAACATCTTACTCAATATAATAAATGTGAATGTTTGTGTATTTGAATGTTTGTTGTTCAATCACGCAAACACGGCTAAACAGATTTCCATGAAATTTGGCACACAGATAGTCTATGACCTGGATTAACATCTGGGATACTTTTTATCCTTTACATGAAGAGGTTTAAAGACTGGTATAACATTAATAATTTTTCTGATATCCAAGGGAGCGAAGTCGCGTGTACAGCTTGTACATAATATATAAATAGCAAAGGTTGTTAAGAGCAGGTAAACAAGTCCGAAAAAGGTTGGATTTAAATTTATCGACCGCGTTCATACGTATTAAAGCACTGAAGCGTTTAATTAAATAAAGATTTCTTGTTGTTAATGATAATTATAAAGCTGGGTGTCCATCAACAGTTGCGAGATGTGTCTTTAAATATCTGTTGAATAAACCTGTCAGATAAACAGATTAATGGTAACCTTCACTGTTAATTCTTATTGTCTTAAGTGAGAATACTGTCAAACGGAATTCTAAATATCAATCTCTTTTTAATGAAGAGTTGTTAAGAGACGTAGGGCATAGGGAAATTTCTTCGGGGATTTCTCTCTACTTGGGGCAGACCGAATGCTGAAATACCCAGTGGCCAAATAAAAATAACCTTGTGGTGTGTTCTTGCGATGAATAGTCTCCAGAGGTCCTTTAAGATAAGCTAATATATGAGGGATAGACTTTTCTAGTATTTAATTGTATTTTAAAAATTGCTTCTGATCAAAATAATTTTTTTGTTAATAATATTATTGCAGGCAGACGTACCGACATTTTTCAGAAAAGGTGACTTTTCAAAGGTCACTGTCATGCTTGTATTGTACTGTATCGTTTTTTAAAGGATACCAAAAGCTATGTCTTACTTACTTCTGTCACATTAACACAACTGTGGCTTCGAAAGTACGGAAAATATACTTCAATCAGTCAAAAGTCAACATATTTTAAAACCATATTTCTGTGTTTATTAATACTTTTATTATAATCACTTCACTGTTACTTGAAATAAGAAAAAAAAATGCTCTTTCTTAAAATAACAATAACAACATATCTTGTTCGCGTCGCTAAGCAGCTCATTAAAAGCAATGGTCGTTCGCCTTAACAAGTTTAATAAAACGCGGTCCATCTTATCTTTGTTGACATTTAAATGGGCACATGTAATTGAGCTTATTTATGAGCCAGATTGTACGGGGGAGGGGATATCGACCAATTAACTGATGTGATTCCGCGCTCGCGATGCGATAATTCGGCGTGTAGCTTCCTACTTCGCTAATGACTGTAGATGCAAGCCTTTACAGTGAGATTAAGGCGGAATGTTTATTATCGATTTACCATTGGCACTTCTACTTGCATTGAGCATTGTGTCAAGGTCATTGACTGTAAACACGGAACTGTAGTATCGAATTCTGCTGACATTGAAATAATATGTAAAATGAACCATAGTTACTATGTAATGTAGATCATTATTATGTGTACTGCGGTTATTTTGCGGAGCCAGTTTGGAAAAAACATAAGGTCATTTTATTACTGTGTAATGTGTATATACATATTATGTGCTATGATGTTAGTAATTTTTATTACAATGAAGTTATATCTATACTTGTTATTATTATATACATATTAGGTAGATTTTGTTTGTGACGGTTTTCAATGTAATCTGCGGTATTCAATATAGAAGAATACAATTTTTAACAAATAAGAAAACCAACTTCAATGATTTTGAAGAGTTCCCTGGTGTATCTTCAATGTTGAAGGTCCAGTAATAATGAAATTAAATTGTCCCTTATCGAACAAAAAAAGAATCATCTAAATCAGGTCATAAACAAAAAAGTTATGGGTGAACAATGAACATCTATTAAAATCTGTTTAAATGGGTTTACATTCTTACGGTGGAATTAGCATGTTGTCAAGTTTTCGCGGCTGAGTGTTTTAAGTACCTAAGCCGTCTGAGGCACACAGGAGTAACAGCATATTCATTTCCAAAAAAAAAAAGAAAAGAAACCGTCGGATTTAGAGGCATTAAATTTTGCACTGGATTTCCTATTTTGGAGAACGTATACATACAGACATTAAGTACTACAGTATTATTAATGTAGATTAATTTTTGAATTTTTTGAAGCAATGATGGCTCAGTGTTTGCATTTATGAACACCGCGTCGATCGACATGTGTTCGAAATCCTGTAATAAAACTGAGATTTCAATGAAGCAAACTATATTACTATAGCATAGCAGGGTGGTATAGTGTTTTCTATAGCCCGCTAGTATTTTAGCTATCACCTAAAAGTTGAAATTCTGTCTTCAAGCACACATAAATGTATTCCTGTAGCTCTACTTGGGCCACATCGTCACTTAAAATCAGGTGTCCAAACGCTAAAGACCTATAAAGAATAATTAAAAAATCATCATCCGCTGAGCTTATGCTGAGCTCAGCACATCTAACGTCACATACGACAACGTTTTGTACTGCATAAAGATCCCGTCAACCTAAGTTCATATAGAAAACAGCAGGATTACAAGCACTGCAATCTGGAGTAATATCGAGTGAATTCTATAATAGGGCTATCGTATGACAATTATCTATGGTATGAAGAAAAAAAAACTTTATATGGTACCGCGTAAAGAGTTCTGTTGGCTTGTTGTTAGTGAGCAAAAAATCTCATGTCCCAGTCGCTAAGGACGCCGCTTGAGGTCACTGGTACAAGCGAGCCGGATTCGAGACCTCAAACAATCCGCACTTATGGTTAAAATTGCACGACATAAATACAGCAATTGAATCTTGTACAATTAGAAGAGATGTGGTTTTTTTTTAAAGTATATTTAACCTGAGGGAACTAATATAATAATGGGCTCCAGCAATCAAAAGCGGTTTACGGACAACAACGATAATCTAAGTATCATTATAATAATACGTGAAGCAAAAACTTTATATCCCTTTTTAACCGTATTGCGTGCACGGAAAACTGAGATTTGGCATGGTTAAAGTTTACATGGAGAAGGAGTGCAGAAAGCTTCAATTAAATAAATTAATACTGCGAATCCTAAAACGACAAGTTCCATTGAACTTAGACCCCCCAAAATATTGACATTGTCACTCAATGAAAAGTGACAGCAAGTGATATCATTCATTGTTTAGGTTCATACTGCAAATGTCAAATAGAAAATAGTCTATGATTAAAAAGTCGCTTGTCGAATTTCGATCATAGGGCGACCGCTATTATTAATAAATCTGTACTTATGTCTCTACATGTAATATTTTTTTCAAATTTCCCTATAGCCATACTATACAAACTGGCTATGAATATCCCCATAAAAATGTTGTACACGGAAAGCTTATGTCGCTGTTTAATTAATACGGTTTAAGAATTTTCATTAATACTTTAATAAATCGTAAAGAATGCAACCGATTTTGATGAAATTTTGTACACGGGAAGTATAGATAATGATTATGTAATTTCTCAATTATCTAATACTTATTATTCTCATTATACTATTTTGAATTTCACTAATACAAGTACACACAACGTTAGTTATGTATATATGTATTTATTTATTTTTATCACTTATTTCTGTAATTAAAAATACGAACTTTGAAGCTGATATTAACTCCTGCTATCGCTTTGGTCTTGCTAAATACGTAATTAGCGGGCCGGTAAACATAGTTTTCAAAGTGTCTGAAGTAATAAGCAGAAAGGCGCGTATAAAATATTAATTAAAAACTATGCGATCCCGATGGATATTTGTCATACATTTTTTCAGTTTGAGATGAATTATGATTCTAAACCAGAACAAAATAGATAGATATACGATCTGGCAAAGAGTTTACTGTTATCTAAAATGACTGCCTATATAGGTACATATAATAAAATGTTTATAGCCAATTTCTTAGTAAAGTATTTTAATTATAGGAAACTATTCTAAAGAAATCTTTTTTCCGTTGAGTGACTGGCTATTAACGTTAGTGTCTAATAATAGAGAGAAATGACGAATACACCCATTCGGTTCACTACCGCTTGGCGGCCTTGCACTTGATATCATTCAGGCACGGATTTAAGAAGCGAGGGGTCGAACCCTCCTTAAATAAAATTACTTTCATTACTGAGTTAGATTTTTTAAAATTATTATTAGTTCTGAAAATATTATGTATATATGCGCAATTGATTCTCGTAAATAATTTAACTAACTCACCGCGCGTAGTTATAACGGCATTTAAAAAACTTTTATACGTTCTTTTACTTACATTTTGTAAATTATTTTGAAGTAGTATAGAATACGAATTTTTGATTTCTTCGTGTTATTCATAAAACATCAATGCCGTTTGGTGAAAGGTTAATATATCTCTTGATCACATATTATTCCTTAAAAAATGTGTCAGAAACAGAAAAAACAGAAAAATATGTCCATAAAGAAATGCAATAAAAAATCACCTGCAAATATATTTTTTAAACACGAATATCGTGTTTCCATATATTTTTATATTTATTTCACTAATAAATTCATTTATAACTTTTTGTTAAAGGAATCCTATTAAACCTCTGGGGATTGGCTTAGCATGCCATGGTCTGAGGTTTCATTCAACGCGTTGTTGTTTATAATATACATATGTATAGTATTAAATCTAATGTTCAGTTAAAAGTTTATTATAATTTAATATACTTATACAATTGATTTGATGTAGTAATCTTTGAGTTTGTATTTAATATTTTTTCTATTTATTGAATCCCTAACGTTCAGTGGTATTTTATAAAAATGATCTAAATGTAACTTTAACTTAACTATTAACCTTAGTGCCTACGAAACAATAGAAGCTATTCGTGGTTATGATTATTACTATGATTGTTTTAGTAGATGAAGAATTATATTCGCCCCTTAAAAAGTTCTAAATGCTGTCCAGCACTTAGCTACTCATTGGCCAATTATTACCACTGCCCCTTAATAGCCGCTAATGACATCGAAGCAGCTTCCTCGTAGGATCGTGACCGAGACATGAGCATTCGTTGTCTTAATGAAAACCAACAACGCGAAACGGCAAAACGTTCCGGGTTGAGATAAAAAAAAACGACATTCATTAAATCATTTTACGATGATTATATTTTTGAGATTAGTTGTAGGTAGTATGTAATCGTTTCATTATTTTTATTGTGGATTAATAAACTTTAGTAGAAACCATTGGTAAAACACCGTATAATTCATCAAAGCCTCAAAGGTAATTACAAACAATAAAGAAAAGTGATTACCGGGTTATATCTATATACCTGTGGTAAGTAAGAGTGGGTTGTTTAGTCTTTATTAACATGGGCGTCTCAAGTATTTTTGACGATGATTATATTTCTAAAATTTAAGAGTCGTAGTGAAATTATGTTATGTTATAATTATAATCTACTACTATGAATATGCTATAAAATGCAATAATAATTTTTCAAACCCGACTGGCAGTTTCAGAGATTATAGCTCAAGCAAAAACAAAAAAAAAAATTCGATTAACCTCTATAATATTAAAGTGTAGATTTTATAATATTATAGTTTATTTCATATTGGTACTATAACTTCCATAAAATAAATAACCATGAGTGAAACCGAGATAACACGTGTGTGGTTTGCGCGTCTAATTTAATACTAAGAAAAACATTACGAAATCTTAATAATGAAATCTGTCATTTAAATAACGTACTTATAAATAATGAAGTAAAGAACAAACAAGGAAATCATGTTATTCATAGCCTTGTAGTAATTACAGGTCCAGTGCGCATTCGGAACACGAGTTCACGTTCATTATCGTTCGATACGGTTTGTTCTCTCAACTTTTCAGATTTTAGTTTTTGAGTTATGAGATAATACGGAAAACTCATAATGTATCGTGTAAGCTCGTTGTTGTTATTACAGGTCCAGTGCGCATTCGAAACACAAGTTCACGTTCATTATCATTCGATACGGTTAGTTCGCTCAAATTTTCGGTTCTTAGTTTTCAGTTATGAGATCATATGGACAACTTATAATGTATCATGTAAGTTCGTTATTGTAATTACAGGTCCAGTACGCATTCGAAACACTAATTCACGTTCATGTTCGAGATAGTTTGCTATCTCAACTCTTCGCATCTTTGTTATTGAGTTTTAAGATCATACGGAAAACTCATAATGAACCATGTAAGTTCACTGTATTATTGGCGTATTATTTGCATTATTAATCTACTGTCGATCCCATAATTCTTCTTTTCTTGCGTAATTATAAATAAATAAATATTGGGACATAATTTTTGACACAGCCATTTAATCCCAAACTAAGCGAAGCTTGTATTATGGTAACTAAACATCTGATATATGTACATACATTAACACTCAGACACAATTGAGCAATTATGTACATTACTGATCACACAAAAATGAGTCACGTGCAGGGATCAAGAATCTGCGACCTCTGTGATTAATAATTAGGCTTAATACCACCACTGCACCAAGACGCATGGCCTATTTGTTATAAGTGTCAATCGCTAAACGCTTAACGTTTTCACGTAAATAGTAATTACAACAGATCCGTTGGAACGATTTAGCTTCTAAATAGTAAGTAAGGGATGCGACGATCTCATTCCGCTTGATCATTATAAAAAGCATGCAATGGCACGATGATTAATTATTTACAGTTGCGATGCGCTGAATGAAATGCGAAATATTTTTGTCGTTTTAAAAAAATGTTTGACATTTCAATTCGAGTTTTAGTATAATAATTGTGCGAGTTGAATGCAGTCGGGGTCGGGGCCCCCGCTTTCCACCCGCCTCGCCTCACGACCCTTTACTGTAGTGATGTGAATGCTGTGTTTGGCAAACACTATCATAATTTTTTTATAATGAGTGGTTCCATGAGCTTCTGTAACATAAAAGCATGTTTTTATTCATCGCCAAACACGAAAAATGGCGAAAGATGTTTATTTCTTTAGTTTAATTTCTTTGTGTGATTATGTTAATTAATTTTAAACAACGTTAAAATTAATCATACATCTGATTATCTACAGCAATAATACAAATTAGGTCACGGCACTATCAAATTCCGTAACTCTGCATTCAACTCGCGCACTGTCTTTCTATTGATCTACATTGATGTGTAACTTGTCTTGTGTGTTGTATTTATACAATAAAGTGATTCGTTTAGTATATTGCAACAATAAGAAGAATTATATTGTTAATTTACGAAGGCATCGTATAAACCCATTGCGACATATTTGTATTTCTAAAACAGGAAATATTAATAAAACATTAACCTAATGAAAATGGAATGTACCATTTTGTCGTTCGGTAAATTCTCGTCATATATATTTATGAAGATTGCAATTAATTGTTGACGTAGGCCGTAGAGCAAGAAGAAAGATGCAATTGATGGAATAGGAGCACAGGTTTTGCAGTTCTGTCAACCTTGTCCCTATTACCATTTCGGTTTTCTTCGATGTCCGCAACAAAGCCCGGTGAAGCGCTCAGAGCCACTGAGGATAACAACATTGATCAGTACGAAAGAAAAAAAATTGAATAGTAACCCTGGATAATTAGCCTTTACCAAAAGCGTGTATGAACACTTTAAGCGCGAGGCAATTCGCACATTTCAGAGCGACACCACGCGCTCTAGCCCGCTTTCATAAGTAATTCAAATCCGTTTGTGCTATTTTTTTTAGTAAGCACAGTTTACACAACTGTATATGGATGATAGATCTCAAAACTTTTAAATAAGATGTATTATTAGTTATTTGTTTAAAAATTCAGTGTGCTAATTTTTGTTAGTCACACGAAAATCATAATTGATGAAAAATATATTTTTAATCCATTTACAATAGTTCAATACACTATTGCAAAAATTTAATGTAACATTTTACATGGAAATTTGCCTTTTTTTTATTATAAATTGCTCGACACGACTACTTAGCATGTTGGTTGATAACAAATTCAGGAAAACGTATTTTTGGAAATTCCATCCTTAACGAGAAATAATAATGTATTTCATATAATAAAGCGGAAAAGTTTTTTTGTTTCTTTGTTTGTCTAAACACGCTTATCTCTAGAACTAGCAGTCGGGTTCGAAATATTTTTTTATATGATAGCCAAATTCACTATAGGCTATCTAACATTAAGCTACAACTCTCAACTTGCCTTAAATATTGATATTTCTTAAGTAAGCCGGAGGTGGAAGTGTTTCCGAACTGGTTTATCCACGTACGCTGGCGTAATGGTTAATGATACGTAAATTTATACAGTAATGCAAAACCACAGATCTCTATGCGTAAAAAATTGTGTTCTACAATAATATTGTTCCTTAGAACATCTAAAAAAAGTTCGCCATGGCGAACTTTAAGCCACAATAAAGATATTTTGCGAAATTTTTATGTTGAAAATGAAGAATTTATTTTTGAACATTATTTTTAGGCATATTCATATTTACGAATAAAAGTTACTTAGTCATAAATTTTTTTGTTTAAAATTAACTTTGCCCTATGAAGCATGTTATTTGGACACATATTTTAGGAGATAATGGAAATTTAAAATAATTTGTACTTGTGGGAAGCGAGAACAATTTTGATAGGCACACACACGGGTGCGTTGGCGACGCGGTGAAACTAACACGGGCGAAACCGTGGGCCACAGCCAATAACTTATAATACTAATATTTTAGAAACTAAACAATATAACTTTTTTTTATGTAATGTAGAACCTTATCTTACCTACCGCAGCCAGTGTGCAGTGTAGTGCAGAGGAATGTTTTACTGCATTGTTTTGCTTTCGTTCACATCACAGCAGATAACATCGATCCATATGCACGGGCCGTCGAGATAACTTTAATTAAAACCACTCATCCACAAACTTTGCGTGTTATGTTATCTACAATATGTACGTTATCAGTAACATCTGCAATCAACTAAATCGGGGAATCCATCGCCGGTCCACGTAGTCAAGTACAACAAATACAAATATCTTTATTACCAAGTGAACATTACATGGCATGAAAATAAACCGTAGATCCTCGCACTATGACATAAATCCTGTATAGCGGGAGACCGACCAACACCAAGATACAAAATTTTGTGTCGTGTTTTTAATAGTACCGTGAGTACGCAGAATCAAATGTACTTAAAATTTATATTTTTTAAATTTATTTTCATGCAAAAAAATATATACCTACAAAAATACAAATATATATTATACATACTTATATATAAATCATTATATTAATACGTGAAGCAAAAACTTTGTACCCCTTTTTAAGCGTATTGCGTGTACGGAAGACTGCGAGATTTGGCATGGTTAAAGTTTATTTGGAGAAGGAGTGCAGAAAGTTTAAATTTATCTATAATATTTGTTACAAATAAATTAATACTGCGAATTCAAACCCGACCAGTGCCATTGAACTTAGACCCCCAAAATATTGACATTGTCACTCAACGAAAAGTGATAGCAAGTGATGTAGATAATACTCATTGTTTAGGTTCATGAATACAGCAAATATCAAACAGAAAATAGTCTATGATACAAAAGTCGCTGCTCGAATTTCGACCTTAGGGCGACCGCTAGTATATATAATTATTTATGATATAGAGACCTCGAATAAACGATTAATTTATATTAAAGATGATTTCCAATACTTATTAAAGATCATTACTTGTGCAGAAGTGGTTATAGAGGAATGTGGAAAATATTTTCAATATCCTCGTAGGTCAAGGATGACAACCAATTTATAATTGTACACTGGCTTATCCCGAAAAACGATAAGCCATAAAAGCAATACATGCAATGATGGCTCAGTTCGTAGCGTGTACGGACTCCGCGTCGATCGACGTGAGTTCGAATACCTGCAATGGGCCTGAGCTTTCGGTGAAGAAAAACATCGTGATAAAACCACAGCATGGTGTTAGTGCTTTTTCTAATGCCAGCCTGGTTAGCTACCACACTCAAGTTGAAAGTCTGTCGCCCAAAACCAAGAGGTGTCTTCCGGCAGCTGCACTTCAGAGCCAGTCTACCACTAGGCTTAGCGTGCTACCGTCTTGGTCACATCGAAACATAAGATCATATGAAATTGTGACCACGAAGCTAAACCTATTTACCTAGTCGAGTACACTTCCCTATCACCCAACTTGTTCACCGGCTGGTCTAGGAATGGGACACTCTTGAGCGCCTCTATAACGGACGGTTACACTTGTTGTATGGTAATCGCGATCCTGTTGGACACAATTATTGTATCCTGCTACTCAGCAATTGATTGATTCCACATTTAAGGCTTTTAAAAAATGTAGGTATACAACTTTCAAAGACGTTGTTTAGTAAGAACATTAATTTTATTTTATCACTTCTAAGAGTACCTACTCTATCAAATATTTGTTCATCGAAGAATTACGTAAGAATAGTCGATTTTAACAAGTTGATCGGTGATGTAATAGATATTTGATCGAAACAAACATCTCAGGTGGGCTCCTATAGCCGACGCGGAACGATTTGACGCGCTGCGCACTTGTTTTTTTTTATCGTCCGTCACGCATCAGCTGATTTTCTGATAATGTCAACAAAGTATATAAGAAGCGTTAATCGGATACCTATCTATATTTATGTACTTGCAATGTATTTTTTTCCAATATGCGTTCCGGAAGTAATTGCCAGTGTCAGTCAGTGTTCTATTTACATGGAAATAATATGTGATTCCAAACATTCCAGTTAGGCTTATCATTCTCTAAACCGGAGGTTTTTAAACTTTCAAAGCGACGGAACACTCAACAAATCTATTACTTTTATGGAACCTTAAATAGTAGAAAGTGCAATTTGAAATTAGAGTAAAAACCTTTATTAGAATTGATTGCGCTATTCCGAAATGACATTAGTATCAGTGGAAACTATTTAACAGAAGAAATAATTTAACGATTCAGTGACAAAAAATAACAGATTCGCGGAACCCTGGTGACTTTCCACGGAACCCACTTTAGGGATTGCCGATTTACTACTACGGTGCAAGTATTCAATTCGGTCAAGTTATATTAAAGTGGTGGCTAAAAAGATTATAACATTATTTGAAAATAAAAACGCTCTATAATTTTGAACATACTCCAATTGTTCACAAACGAGTAAAACTATGTCACGTAAATTGCTATCAATGTTACAGATTATAGCGCAAAATAACTCCATTATGTATATTAAATGTGTTCCGTATAAAAATGTTGTTTTTCATAGAAAACTCAGTTGCATTGAAGGGGATTCGAACTTACGTCCAATAACGTGGTGTCCGAACGTGCTGACTACCAAAAAAAGAAAGTTTTGCTTTTAGAATATTACAAAGCACAAGAGTTTGTTTGTTTGTTTGAACGTGTTAATCTCTGGGATTACAAATCAGAATTGAAATAAATATTTTTGCATTCTATAGTTTATTTATTGGGGAAGGTTGTAAACTATATAACTTTACGCTATGACTCTAAGGAGTGGAACAGTAACCATAAACGTCAAGCAATTCGGCAAACTGTAGGCAAGTACAGCGATAAGATACCAGGCATTTAACTAAGGGCACAGCTAGTACCTATCTATAATTTAGATACGAGATTTTCGGAAACTAGCTGCAGGGTTTATAAATTAAGGAAATTGAAAAGCGACCCAACCTTTATTTCGGTACAGGTCACGAGTCACGACAGACCTTGAGAGCTGGTTCACTCACTAGGGTTTGGTTTGTCTCGAGGCGCTAGAGGCGTTCTAGTCGTGAGTCGTGACCGCTCGGCGGCCTTCGATAACCGCTCCCTTTTCTATTTGTCATTTAAGCAATGTGTTGTTTCGTTATAAACTCTATAAACTTTTATCATTGTATTTTCATACAAACACTTTTACTTACCTGTGTGTTTTTTTCAAACAAGTTGATTAATTAATTTCTTTATTTATTTTACATTGTTAGGAAAATTTACAGCAAGAAAGAGTGGTAAAAACTAGTCATTTGAAAGCAGGTACGTCTCAATTGTAGTTTGCAAACTCTTATGTTTGCCGTACTGTGAACATGTGGAATTACCTCCTTTCAAATGAGGCGTGAAAAGGCATTTCTGCAGGTCGGCATGACGGCGACGATTACCTTCACCGACGGTCGCCGTTATTTCATCAAATGCTGAACAGTCATTTTGCTGAGTTACTGTAAAAAAAATCTTGTAAGTCTCGTTAATTAATTCACTAAATTTGAAAGGCTTATTACCAAAACTCGTATAACTTAATTTTTGATCTTAAAGTATGTTTTAGTGGTTAAGTAAAGCATATTATGATAATACTTATTTGCGGAATATAAAAACTAATTTAAATTAATATTAGATAAATCCTTTTTTTTCTCATCGCCATTTGAATTTCAAATCTACCAAGAAGCGACGTGAAATATGTAATTAAATCTTAATTAATGAAGTATTCTAAAAATAATATATGTATATGTGTGCCTATACGAAATCCGTTATTAGATTATAATACCGGTTATTAAAAGTATCCTTTGTGACGGTCGTATAATTATTTATTAATCTAGGGTTGTCCAAAATGTTATTTTATTACCCCACGCCGACTGCTAAAAAAGAGGGTTATGTTTTTCGAGTGTATTCCTTTCTATTTCTTTGGTACGCTCTGTAGCCTAAAAACGGCTTGATGGTTTTCAGCATACGAGGTGTCGTTAGATTCATTTTAATCGTTGGTGTGATGACATAGGCTATATAATATTTAAGTACGTCTGGAAATCAAATAAAAAGTTAAATTTTTCTTTTATTTTATTTAGTCAAGTGTTTTGTTGCGGTCTGATTTTTTGTGGATCCTTTTTAATAATTTATCTTATTTTGTATCAATTTATTTATTAATATGGTAAATTCCTTCATTGGATGTTAAGATAAAGTTGTATAACATCTCTCATCTAAAGAATATTTGTTTGCGAGTGTATTTATAGGACTTTCTTGTTATCTTGTTATACATATTTATCTTCTAGTTAAGTAAAGTAATAAATTATTTCCTATTCGTGTATTTCCGAAACAATCGACTACGTGGGAAAATGTGCTACCGCGATTAATTAATCGCGTTGTAAAAATTGCCTAAATATTTCAATATAAGAGTTGGCCTTGTTATACACACGATGAGGCCCATTCCTTTACCAATTTCATTAGTAACGCTTCAGTGTTTATGTTCGTAAGTCCCGTACGTGACCCCGGTGGTGATATAAAAAACATACCGAAATAACTCTGCAAGATTTTAGAATAAAATTTTACTACTATATTTATTGGTTCCTTACTAAAATAGTATATTTTTGCATGGGACCAATGTTTACCGGGAATATAACTTTTGGATATACAATTGTGTGATTGACCCTATGCTGTGTAAGGTAGGGACGCAAATAAGGCACTCACAAAGTCGTCGAGTAGCAGATTTTTAGCAACCGTCTCCCTAAACACGTTTTTCGCAATAGCAAAGCTATAGTAGAAATAGCTGGCACTTAATACGAATTCGCCATCTTGAAGTCGATATTTAGCCATTTCTACTATTGCTCTGCATTTAAGAAATACGTAATTGTAAGACCGTCCCAATTGCAAGAAGTCGCATTCAAGATTCATATCTTACACTTCGTGTAATTTTAAATCCAAGCCAAGCATTTTATGAGATACGTAAAACAGATGAACCAAATACACATTTAAAATTTCAATGAGCATACTTTTTTATTTCTCGAAGGCCTTCCGCGTACATTACGATAATGGTAACCGTTTTTGTGAATCTAATATCAGTATGGGTGTAGTATAATTGGCTTTGCGATACGGTTCGAGCGTAACGCGGAAAACCAATTGCGCCAAATCCAACTCTGACATTGTCCTCTGATGTGAACGAACCTTGAACTTCTCTTGTACCTTAGTATCTATAGCAACAACATTATGAAATGTATAGGCAAAAAAATTGTCTGTGGAAATATCGCTAAAAATAAGTGAAGAAACTCGACCTTGGCGACATCGACGCAGATACGGTTTTTGAAATAAGCTATCGTTTTACCGTCTTTTTTTTCGCTTTTGTAAAAATCAGATTACTTTTATTAAGAGTTTTGTATAAAAAATTCGTCGTGATTTCTCACGCTCCAGTTAAAATCCCGTGTTTTGTAATATAATTGTGTTGTATTTTAAACAAGCTCTCGTTTGCTTGCAAGCGCTTACAAGATGCAATTATTTCGAAAAGCGATGTATGTATTGTTGTGTATAGCCATATTATTATAGTATGAAGCGCTTAATTATATTGTGGTTGTATTTTTGCCGTGAGTAGGGTTGTCACAGCTCATTGAGGTAAGGGGGTTCGCTGGTGATACCTCTGGTTTTAAAAGCGTCCATAAGCTACGGTAACCGCTTACCATCAGGCGGGCGGTACGCTTATTTGCCACCAGAGTGGATTAATAAATAAAAAAATATTATCTTGCACTTCAACTAACAGTGGTTGGGCAATGATTATGATATTTTTTTTATCGTCATAAGTTTAGCGTTGTGGCCACAATCTCACCTGATCATAAGTGACGATGTGGCACAAGATGGTAGCACGCTAAGCCTAGTGGAAGACTGGCTCTCAAGTGCAGCTGCGGGAACACACAATGGTGTTTGGCGACAGATTTGCGACTTGAGGATTCTAGCTAGCCAGGCGGGCATTAGAAAAAGCCCTACCACCATTCTATGGTTTAATCACCATGTTTTCCTTCACCGGAAGCTCTCATTGAATACAGTATGAGAACACGGGGGCGATCATTTCAAAATATTTCCACTTAAATAAATGCCATTCATAAACAATGTTACGGATCTTAAAAAAAAACTTTATGAGTATAGTTTTTGACCACAATCTTACCTGAATGTTAAGTGAGGATTTATCCTAAGACGGTGATACCTTAGGCCTATTCATTTATTGTGGGGGGCTGACTGTCAAATGCAACTGCCGGAACACACCTATAGTTGTTTTGTGAAAGATGTTTACTGGAGGGCGGTAGCTAGCTAGTTCGGTAATATAAAATTCCCTGCTATGCTTTATTTCATCATTATGTATTTCTTTCACTGAAAGTTGAAGTTGAGATACATTATATCCCTTTTAAAGCATAGTTCTAATAGTTACTTTGTTCATTAATAATGTCGACTTTGTAAATATCTTGATACTTGAGTCTCTTGACTGTCTTGAGATCTGTCGTGTACTTTGTAAGTTGGTGGTGCTATTTACTTTGTTACTTTCTTCACCTGCAACCTACTGATAGCTGCTGACAAACACAGTGGTGGCTGTTATCACTTTGGTTCCGTGCGGAAGTTGCAAAGGATTTAATATTTGCAAGTACTGGCTACTTAACTCGGTGGTGTATGTTCTCTCTCGCTTTCATGGGATAATGATATAAAAATGGCGTGTCAAGTGTAAAATAATATATATTTTCTATTGTAATTAATCAAAATAAGTGTAAATATTTTTTTGAACGTTTCCAATGACGACATAAATTCCAGGGATATTTTTTAGTGAAATATCTACCGTGGCGTTTCTCTCGTTAGTGTCATCCGATTTTTATATTTAATAGGCCTGCGTCGCGGCGCGGGGCGCGCGACGTTGTCCACAGCACTAATAATGTCACACGGATATGAGTTAACAGTATTGAAACTTCATTTTAATGTCGCTACATTATTAATTATAATAAACAATGTATATATTGTGTAGTCTACTAAATGTTTGTCTATTACGGTACATATTCCTTTCTGTATTACTTTGCACAATATAGGCAAGTGTTTTAAGAATGCCGACATATAATTTAAACTAAATGAAGTTGCTAGTTGGTTGTCTGACACGACTCGCGACCAGAGAGCTGGTCAATATTGCCTTACAACGTAGCAGTTTGCAGTCCTTCTGGCGGCGTTATTTGATAGTTTTATACTTTTAGTAATTTAAATGAAACTAATTAATTAATTACCTAATTAATTTTCCTTCTGGCGGCAAGTTGGATAGTATTCAATTCTTATAGTAATTTTATTAAATTGTATAAATTTATTTTAAAGTAGTTATAATAATAAAACTAATGAATTTTAGATATAATTAAGAAGCATAGTTTTGAAAGTATAATTTAATCGTTAATTATGAACGATTATCATAATGAGTTCGATCTATAAAGTAAAAATAATTTAATTATCGAATGGATCTCAGGCACCGTCTTTATAAAAATAGCATCTAAGACGTGTTGCCGATCGCACTCAATAAATAACTTTGTTTAATGCCATGAGAATAAGAAAACTTTACAATGTCGTTTTCTTGAATTACCCCTTATGGATATTCCGAGTGTCCTTGCCTTTAAGCATTCATTCGCATAATGAACTCGAACAAAAAAAAAACGACATTACCATAACAAGCGTAAAAGTGATTGAAAAAACGGAAGTTACAATGTATTAGTACAATGATGCTGTACTGTAATTTTACTTTATTTATGTGTGCGGTAAGAATGCGGACCACTTCCGCCATATGGCGGCGCGGCGCCCGCGCACCGCGGCAACGTCGCGTCCGTCCGCGTCTGCTCGCGCAGTGCGTGCTGTCGCGGTTATACTTTGTTGATTTTTCTTACTCGAAATACTAATTTAGGGATAGCAGATACGCTTTCATTGGCATATTAATGTCTCCGTGATAATTTTACTAAGCTAAGATTACAAACAAGAACGTGTTTAAAAGAAAAATATAATTTTATTAGGTTAAGAAAATAGATAAAGTTCTTTCACTGATAAAAGGCTACATACATTCCAGTTTTTGGTTATAAGCTGCATAAATAAGTATTATAGTAATACTATTTATTAACGAGAATGGTTGCCAGTATCTAATGTACGAACTGACGACAGTAAAATTCATATTTACTATATTTTGTTTAATAGGTATAATATGTTAATATCACTATACAGCTGTATATGAAATGAGTTATAAATGATAGTTTACTAAATAAATATTAAAATACTTATTAGATATTTATTAACATTATAACAATGTCTACAATAATTCTACTGTCTTCCAATTTGTCAGAATCACATTCATAATGTTTATAATTATTATTTATGAGTAAATAACATATAAAATTCAGACGAAGAAATATAATAAAATTTTGTAAACTTCTTATTAAAACAGTTTTTTCCGTTAATAAAAATATTATGTTATTTTAATTTCTTTATAAAAAAGATAATCAATTATAACTTCTACAACAATTTTCCCTGGTTATTATTTATTACAAGTAAAGCAATTACATAGGAGGTAATAATGAAAAAAATAAAGAAAATAGTTTACCTGGCAACATTGATTTAAAAGTTTGAAAACCTGTTGTCAATAAAAAAATTGGAACAATGTGTACAGTATGGCCACTGAGACACCTCTATCTGCAGACAAGCTCCTTTCAATATGAGACTACACGTCACGTCGCGTTCGTTCCAGTGAATCCGTTGGTATCCTTCCATGACAAAGTCACCTGTTTACATACTATCGACACTTAACTTACGTAGTTCTGTGTGGTCTCTGCAGTGTAACTGTTTTTCCAAAGTTTTATCGTTGTAAATCATTGATTTTTGTTATATCTTTTCTGAAAATAATAAAAAAATTCATAACATATACTTTTTTGAAGTAACAAAACCAAAATAGCTCCAAAAATTTTATTCCGCGTGAAAACAACACGAAGTTAGCAGCAATCAATAATAACAATGTAAATTCATTTTACTGACTTGTAAAAATAATTTATCTGTATATAAATAAACATTGTTTTAATCAAATTAAAATAAATCATATTAAAACGTTAAATTATTTTTACTCGGTTAAACAAAATAAAGGTCACTTCCGTGACACCATGCCCGCGGCGCAGCTCTCAGTTAGTAGACCTAGACACCAAGCGCGCTCTCGCGCCCACGCCCGTGAAACTACCGTTCCCTCCGTAAGTGACGGGCGGATAACTTCCGTCCCGCATACCCGCCAGGTCCGCGGCAACTCAAGCCTAGGTCCTTTAAGGGACCTTTTTTTCTTTTTTTGTACTAGTTAGTTTAGACAAAAATTGACAGATCACTAATTACATATACACATGTTCCTTCCTCACATGTGTTCTCTTAGTATCTAGTGTTTAATGTTTTACTTTTAATATTGTCTATAAGGATTTGGCGTTATTTTCTTTAGCAAATCATTTACTATAGTTTTATTTAATTTGAATCTACTTTATAAATCCAGATTCTGAAAATTCAATTTTATTCTAGTATATAAACTGTGATCTTCAAATTCTGCATCATCTGAGTCTAAATTAAATATTCCGGAGTCCGGTTTCATACATTTCAACATCACTTTCATCACTAAACAATTTCATTACTTTTTATTAAAATATTATTTAAGGATCCTTCAACAAGAACTGATTATCTCCCAAAATCGGGCGATAAACAAAATTCAAAGAAAAGTTAATTTGAACAACTGACAGTTAACTGTAAGTACGGTATTGAAACGGTTTACTTTTTTTTCTATGACAGTTGACCCAATGACAGGTAGTTTAAAGTTAAAATTAGAATTTTTTATTTATCTGTATTTATTGAAACTGAAAAATGCTCAAATAGATACCACTAGAGTAGTTATTATAATTGGAAGTTACAGATAGTTAAATTATTGTAACCGGCCGTTAATTGCAACTACGGCAACAGCCCAAGCCGAGGTTTCGGGTACTTTGGTACGCTTTCGTGGCTGGAGTGCCTTAAGAGCTCGCCCTCAACTCACGGTGAAGCTGTAAAAGCCTTCTGAGGCTCCCTTATGGCTAACAGTTTAGTCAGTTCTAAAAAAAAACCCACCGAAAGAAATACCTATCTATAACTGCATAAAATTTTGATTTGTTTAAATCCAGTCTCGATGGTCGAAGTTCTCTCTCATATAACTCGTTAACAAAATTCTTTTTTTTTTTTCGTTTGTTACAGGTAAGAGAATTTATCGAGCGATCGCGCCACACACGACACCTGTCAGGTAACGAAGTGTCGATAAATTGCACCTTTTTACTACACCATTATTGGATACAGAACGGACGGATTATAATATGTAGGTTTACCAGATTAAAAAAGGAGTTTTAAATAATTTTAACCTCCTTTTTGAGCTGAATATACAAATACACTTTCAAATAGTAATGTAGTCATTAAAGCTCTATAGAGATTTCAACAGATTTATTAAAAACTAGCTGTACCCGCGGCTCCGCTCGCGTGGGCTACAGAATGATTCTTTATGAAGAAATTGTGATATTTTTATTTTTTGATAAGGCCTACGTACCTAAGGAGGAAAAAAAAATTATCAATATCTATAAGACAGACAAATCTAAACAGACACTTCTATTTTATTAATTGTATAGACATACAAAATCACGTGAAAGAAACCTGGGTCGTTATTTTATGGTCAGGAGTATGCGTTGTCGGCGTTGAAATACCAAAACAATGACGCTCTTGAACTCGGCTAGCACTTGCCCGTGCGGCCGCTCTATCCAACTCGACAATAGAATCTAATGTTGAAACAATAAACGCTAATGCATTCGACAAACCGTCTGTCTCCCTATTGTGTTCTAATATTTATAATTTAGTAATTAGGTGTGAATAGAGACCTCGTGGGGTGAGGAGGGCTGTAATTAAGCTTTTGAACAATCGCGAGGGAGTCAGTTTGGTGTCTTGTTGGATAGATAAATACAAGTAATAATATATTAATGAACATAGTATTTTATCAACAAATAGCTGATAGTTTATTATATTATTAACACCACGAGAAGAAAATAAATCACTGAACACGTAGCGCATATAAAAATCGTAGTTTCTTAAAGCCTAATAAGTTTTTATTTAATGAAGATGTCGTGATATTTTTTTTTATAAGGTCCAAGTATCTATCTATGGAGTAAAACAAATAAAAAATTATCAAAA
Organism: Saturnia japonica; assembly: GCA_033032175.1. Lineage (NCBI taxonomy): Eukaryota > Metazoa > Arthropoda > Insecta > Lepidoptera > Saturniidae > Saturnia > Saturnia japonica. The sequence goes on along the minus strand of CM065306.1, from coordinate 3,441,166 downwards.
TCTATCGAGTTGTTTTTGCATGATGCGCTCACAACGGCAAACCTCAATAATTGTATTTATAGGCAATGTAAGTTAAATGTAGAGTTTAATTTAGATTTTAGTAAATAATACGTAGATATTTTATACTTATATTGAAATATATTGATCAGTACTGGCATGCGAAATTATTTAAAAATCTCTAGTTGTAAATTATATACTTTTGTTACTATTTTTTTGATTTTATTCGTTTCGTTACAATGCTTATGGTGGCTGACGAGAGGCAAAGATCTTTTACTAGGTCTTAAAAGGATTTTGCTGGTATACACTACCCTTTGCGCGGTTATTACAGAATTTTTGTTTATTTTGTAAGGAAATATTTGCTTTCAGTTTAGGGTAATTCCTCCTCGGAGAGCAAACAAAGCGCAAAAATTTCAATTTATCAATTTTACTTAAATTTCATATACTGTCAAGGGTTGGCTGCAACTTGCTGTTAAGTATGTGTTCATCAATGACTGGTTCACCAATTTACATGGCCTTTAACTGGAATCGAACCCACAACCTCGTATAGATTATTGATAATGTTAATCATACCACGTTGACCATTAAATCAATTAAAATCTTTTTTAAACATTTTCACTTTAATATTTTTTATTTCCAAGTAACGAGGCGAGACCTTATTCTCGGTTCCGAAGTGCAGGCAATATATCAGCTGAATCTGAAATGGTAATTGGTACCAATCAAGGTGAAAGTCTCCGAAAGTCTGCCAGAACCCGGTCGTCTGTCATCATAATTTGGGCTCGAGTGTTGAGTGGGGATGGCATTTTTCTGGGGGTAAAGTAGTTTAGTATGAGTTTGAAGGGTTGATCATTTGATATTATGAAAAGTTTCGTTGTATACTTTCGATCTTAGTTCCTCCGAGTACCCAGTAGGGGTGTTGCTAGTTAATATAAAAATGGAAACACAATTTCACACACGGCTATTTAATTCCGAATCAAATATTTATGGTAACTAAACAGCTAACATACTTACATACATATATATAGTTCACAAATATGCTCATCACACAAATGTCAATCATATGCGGGGATCGAATCTGCAGTGTTCTCGGCGCAATAGTAGGGCTTACTACTACTGCGCCACAAGGAACAAAACAAATCTCTCGTTCGCATTCAAACTTCGATGTGAAGGTTTTCATTTTGGCGTATCGTATGTTGCAGTAGTTTCTAGAAAATGAAATATATATTATTTATCTAATGTGTCATTGTGACAGTGTCATATATCTACATCAAACATCATTTTAAAGCTTATGTAAAGTAGTTGAATAATAATGTTTATCGTTAGAAAAATTCATTTAATAATTATTAGCTGTTAGATTGTTTATATTCTGTAATGTGCGAAATATTCGCACTGGTCAGGTAATATGATAATATTTATATAGAAGTTTCATCACTTATGCATAAATTTATATTTGAAGCAAATGCTTGTATCTTAATTTCTTTGACACCTCGTTCCGTTTCGGAATTTCCTATTTTCCGCAATTTTCTGTTGTTACGTTGGCAACTCTATTACGGACGCGTTCGTGCTACTTTGTCGGCTGTTGTTCGAATGGATGGGTTTAGTAGGCATTGTTAACAGATGTGCGTCTTCTTAATTGGTAATCATCAATTAGTCTGATGATAATTTATGGTTTTATTGAACTGTGTGTGTGTTTTTGATTTATTTTTCGTATGACATTATTAACTGACTTCAAAAAAAGAAGGAGGGGGTTCGCAATTCGAATGTATGTATATTTTTTTATGTGGAAACTTCTTTAGCCGCCTTGAGCGATTTTTAATAAGGGAAAATTTTATGGGTTCGCGTTACCGATGATCTCGACATGCTCGTGATGTATTGCGCTTGCGCCAGACTAGCGACGCGGCCTGTGTACATATATACACTAATACATTGTATATACTCGACTGTATCTTATGCGTGTTTGACTTTTTGGATGAGTAAAATCTTGTGATTTCGCGTCACCGACATGCTGTAATAAAAAGCAGTTTATAAATTAGGAAATTTATAATAAATTTAAAATTTGTAACAAGGAACACGGGTATTCCGATGGAGTAATGATTCCAGTCCTTAAGACTGCCTCAGTTTTTTTAAATAATTTTCAGCCATAAGTTCTTTGTTTATTAACCGATTTGGATGGATTAAAAATTGTCTTGTATTGTATTCCATTATCGCCCGTTCAATTTCTATTTCTGACTAGACATTACAATGTTCAATTTATATTAAATAAAGTTTATTAAATATTAAAAAATCATATCAAATAATTACTTATTACACATCCCATATTAGAATTGTACGTCAAATACATTATATAATTAGGTATTTATACTACCTATTTGATTCGAGTTAAGTTTTAATTGAAATGATTAAGCATGAATGATGCATATCAGAATTGAATTATAAAGTCACTTTACGTATACATAGTGCTCGCCAGTGTAGAACCGAAACTACAAGAATTCATTCATTCATTCGATACTCCTTGCGTTCACATTTCATTCATATATTCGTCAATTCATTTACATGTGTCAAATACTTATGTATTGGCTATTTTAATATTTAATTTTTTTTATTTTTTTTACTTAAATATAGATTAAAAATGTTTGTAATGTTTAAAATTAAACAACGTAACTAAGGTAATTGTATCGTTGTGGCATTTAAGAGTAAGTTCTTTGAAATTGCATAATATCTTAAACAACCGTTTTTATGCTTTCCAGTTCATTGCATAATGTTGGCGTCCAAGTAATTGGTGTAACATGGCCGACCAATTTCTTATTACTTATCGTATACAACCGGCCACGCACGATGCTCATCTACTCGAATCTCGATACTCGCACGCACGTATATAATAGATAGAGATAGAGAGAAAGAGAGAGCGAGAAAGTCACGTGGAGGGGGCATAACGCTTTTCCATTACGTAACGATTTTTAAAGGTCAACAACTCCTAAAGCAAGCCACGTTATGGAACTTCGTTCCAATAAGTGTTAAATAAAAGACAAAAACGAATTATACGTTCTGAAGACGTCTGTTCACATTTCTCGATGCGATATCGAGTTGTTAATCAGCAAACATTTGATGGCATGTCGTTAAATCAGAATTTACAGTCGCGTAAACACTAACAAATGCGTCTTAAAATTATTTTTATATTCCCATAGAACTAGTTCTCGTTAAATCCACTAACCTCGTTGTAAATGTAGGAATCCGTTGGACTCTTTCTTTTTTAGACATCGTTTGAAATCGATAGTTATGAGGCGCGGTCGTCGCTGCGGCGATTTTTCGTAATTAATTTTTAACTTTTTATACATTCGGTTTCTTTAAAAACAAATTACATCGATTAATTTCTCGGTTTTTTAAAGAGAGGTCTTTATGAATGTTTTTAATTTTCTGTAATTTTTTTCTAGTGAACGGTGGTACTCTTGCAGTACTTGAAAACGTATATGTAATGAGCTAGTTAGTAAACTTTAGATTTGCAAAATGAAATAAAATCTTAACCTTTGCCTTTGATATTGATTCATGTTTAATAGCTCTTAAATAATTTAACTGGTTACATAAGATATTTTTTTGATAATGATAATGCGTGCAAAATGACGTATGTTACAAGTTTCACTTACTTTTTTACTGTAATAAGTAGCTTTTTGTTATTTATATCAGCTAATAATATAATGTCAAAGTACTTTATACAATTATGTAATTTAATCATAAAGGAAGATCTATCTAATATTTTCTCTTCTAAAAAAAATGTAGCTTGTAAACCTTTTGTCGTCACCAGTGATGCTTTTTCTAATACTTGGTTTAGGTATTTGTAACGCGTAAATAAATAGTTATCTTTGCCGATGGGGAATTAGTGTGATCGCCGAGGTTCGGCCACTGTGGCACCCTTGAGCTTGCTGTCACGCTTTCGCGGCTGAGTGTCTTCTACGCTCGCCCCAAGCCCGGTGAAGCTGTTAAAACCTCTAATGGCTTAAGGTTAACAGTACAGTAAGTTCATAAACTAAACCATTGTCCAAATTTAAATAATTTGCAAAAGCCATGGCTATATATAAGTTAATAACGAGGACCATTGAACTTAATTTAAATCCATAATCCGTGGGTCTCGGATCCAGACGTTATTAGGGTCAACTTCGCATGTAGTATATAATATAATAAGCTGCCATGATAGATTGCCTAGCGAGTAACGAGTCACTTCCGGCCGTCTACGCCAGTACTTCCAATAACATCATTGGTAATTAATATAATTTAGAATACTAAAAATATGATGTTTTAAATACATATGGTCAGAATATAAAGAAGAGTTATTAGCGCTATGATTCTCCATTTTTCAGTTCAATTTTTCATGAAAAAATTGATAATTCAAATAATTCCTTGCTCTGTATATCCTTCATTACTATTATTTGAAAAAAAAAAAAATTACCATTTAAAAAATGGAATTATTACTGAACATTTTTATTCGTTCTCTTCCCAGCAAACCTTTTCATTAGAAACTCATATCATGGAGGTGCATAAAAATAGCCATCTTTGAGAGTCCGCCAGATTACCTATATAATTACGTCACTTAGCTAACAATGCGTTGTCATCCAAACGAAATGTGTATGCAAAATTTCAGCTCAATCCAATGGGAATAACAGTTTAAATTTTTTTTTATTTTATTTATTTAGTAATGTCATGTAACCAAAGCAACTTACATATATTGTACTAGCCGTATTTGCTCAAGTTTCTTGTAAGCCTTTTTAATGTCTACAATTATGTAAAACATTAATTTGATATATCTCTCACGGTTTACTCAGCGTAAGCCATTTAAGCGTCCGAATTGATTCACCATGACAAGTTTCTTTTTATATATGCGGAACCCTAATTCTTTTTCTAAAATAAAAGTGACCTTAGTTACTCCTTATAACATCAGCTATCTGCCAGTAAAAGTCCCGTCAAATTTGGTCCAACCGTTTCGGAGATTACCCGGAACAGACAGACATACAAAAATTTTAAAAATTAGTTTTTCATATAGGTATCGTATATACTTTCACATACATTTAGTAAAAAACAGACACTTCAATTTTAATAATTGTATAGATAGAATATTCTTGATAGAGAAACAAAGTATAAATTAATTATGATTTAGGACCAGAGATTTATCGTTTGTGGATTGTCATTTCATGACGGGGTGCTAGACCATTTAGGTAAGCTATTAAGCCGTGTGGAATCCTTTGTCTGCGTGTGAATAACACAAATGGAATCTGTCATAATACTATCTGCGTAGCTAAGAGCTTACTGAGCGAAACTCTCCGCTCTGAGAACAAAAAGCGCTGTATATCTGTTATGGTTTTACTTCGATATTTATCTCTCTCTCTCTCTTACGTTATTTTAGCGGTTTAGAGACAGGATTAATATGATTAATTTTATATTTTGTACTAGATTTTAAAGATGACTTCGTCTTCGTTGTTTTGAAAATGAAACGACTTCCACGCTATCTGTTCTAAACTAGTTGTACTAATACAGAGCCTTCGCGATTGTGCACACAATTCGCCAAAGTTTCATCGCAAACGGATAAAAATGGTTTAGTAACGCTTAGGGTACAAATAAACAAAGAAACATTCGCTTTTTGGTGAGGAAATTACGTGAAGAGTTATGTTGAATTAGCATGTGAAATATACGAGTAAATTTGGAAAACTTGTAAGAAAATAAAATGCACCGAAATATTTAAGCAAAAAAATCTGTTTAATATAGTATGTATTATAGAGATGTTGGCGCCATTTATAAAAAGTGACCATGACACAGGTTTCTACTTTAGAAACTATGTATTTTTGCCTCACTTAATAGTAATCTGTTAAATTCATATAATCCGTTTTACATAGAGTTTTATGCTAAAGTTTGATTTTTTACCGACTTCAACAAAAGACGCAAGGTTACTACTCAATTCGAATGTTTTTTATTTTTTATTTGGATGTTATGCAATAACTTCTTTGTTTATGAACGGATTTGGATGATTCTTTTTCCGTTGGAAAGGGGGATTCATTGGCATTGGACCTTCAACTTCGAAGATACACAAGATAAATCATCAGAATCATTGCAGCTGGTTTTCTTTTTTGTTAAAAATTGTCTTGTATTCTTACCTGATACACATTGACTATGTAGCTGAAGCTTATACACTAAGTTATATTACCTTACACAACAGAACCACACGCGCTGGTCTTCGGAGCCTTATTTTTACGATAACGTCCATCTGGAAACGAACTAAAAAGTTCTCTTTGTATTTTATCTTTGGCGTACTGTGAAACTGTGGATCCATCTCCCGACCAGTGTGTAGGGAACACGATGACATCGGATTCTTCAAGCGTAACGTCAAGAGATGTTTATGCAATCCGGCTGAACTATGATTACCGGAGATGATATGCCAATGTCTCTCTCGATGATTGCTATTTTAATTGGATTGTATTTTGTTTACTATTTCAAATCTAGGTTTTTGATGTTAGGTGATTTCCCAATTTTAGAGTGGCAAGTAACCAAGCGAACTCTACAAATTTCCCTACGCCTTGCACGGCTCCATTGTCGCGTCTGAAGTAATCAATTGTGCCAATTCTCATCTACCCGTTGTTAACACAAGCTGATGATGTCATATAATTCGTATTCAACTACCTGATACACAAGGGATATTCCATCCACCTTCATAGAATTATCTCAATTCACAAAAATTACTGCGAAAAGCTATCGTCATCACCTGCCTAAGAACGTTAATGTGTTTACTAAAGATATGAATTTAATTTAGCGTAGAAAACGGTTCTTTCCCGTACAGTTCATATTTTTACACGTGCCTTGGCAAACAAAATGAATTCGGTGTTTACTTTTTTTTTTTGTTGGTAATTTATTAGTAAAGTTTGTTATGATTTGATGCAGATTTTTTACGAACATTTTGAGCCGACAGTGTATATTGTGATATAATATACATGTATGAGATGGGACGTGTTGAGAATTCGCAAAGCTCGTTTAGATTTCGCGTTGCAAAGTATCTGGTCGCCATGACGTGGGATGAATATTCATATTATTCATTCGAGGGTGGTAGTGCCTTGCTACCATGGATCTATCTACACGTGCCATGCATCGTATTATGACGACTTACTTATCTAATATTGAGAGGATATATTATCATATACATTTAATCACGCCTCTTTCTCGACAGGGTGGGTAAAGACCAAGTCCTTCCGCTTTCTACGATCCGGCCGTACATCTTTCTCTTCTTTTTTTCCTTACAATAAAAAAAAGCCGTTTACGACTTATATATATATATATCGCGAACACCTTTCACCAGGTGTAATAATAGTTTGTTTAGGCAAAAATTGACAGATCACTAAATACATATATACACAAGTTTCCTTCCTCCCAGGAGGCAGGAACATGTATATATGTATAGTTAGTTAGCTCGAATTCTAAGGATAGGGAATTAGCTAGATCGTGACTTAATTGCAACCGCGGCAACTGCCCAAGCTGAGGTCCGGCTACTTTGGCACCCTTGCGCATGTTGTCTTTGCTTTCGCGGTTGAGTGCCTTAAGCGCTCGCCTCCAAGCCATGGTGGAGCTTTAAAAGCCGTCTGAGGGCCGTCAGGGCCCTTGTGGCTAACAGTACAGTCAGTTCGAAAAAAACTTTCAATTTTATGCTCTACTAAACGCGCCAAAAGAAATACATACCTATAACGGCATGAAAATTTGATTTGTTTAAATCCAGTCTCGATGGTCGAAGTTCTCTCTCATAACCAACGCTTCACATATAACTCGTTAACTAAATGTTTTTTTTTTTCGTTTGTTACAGGTAAGAGAATTTGTCGCGCCACACACGACACCTGTCGTCAGGTAACGAAGTGTCTATAAATGGCACCTTTTTACTACACCAATATTAGTCAGTTATTAAAAAAAACCGGGGTAACTCCCGCCATAATGGGACGCTTAAGCGTGTATATCAGTAATCAAGCAGGGTGGTAGATATCTGTACTGTACCCGGCTAGGTCGCGACCACCATGCAGATGGTGATAAGCCGGTCACATTGACTCACTTTTAGTTTGCCACGTTCCGGGATCAGCCGTTGCATATACAGATGCCGAGAGGTTGGCATGATGTTAAAGACCTGCGATGGATTATTGCATATTTCTCGGTGTTCACCGTGGTTTTTGGATTGTAAAGTGGCGAAAGATAGTTACTTTGCCGTGCTACATTAAAAAAATTCACGTCGCCAATTTTGAAATCAATTTCGACAATGTGTTTTTTAATTGACTTTGTAAATTTTTTCCTTGGGATTTTATTATCCCTTGCAATTTGTGTGTAAGTATTTGGCCTATATATTGTTAGTTTTTGTTGAATGTAAATTATTGTATCTACATACATAATGCCTATTTCCCAACGAGGTAGACAGAGACCGTGTTATTCCACTTGCTACAATCCTGGCATACATTTCTCGCTTCTTCAACATTCATTAATCTTTTCGTGCATGCATGATTTAGAGTACTTTTGGCCTGACCTTTCTTCATATCGTCCTCGATTACATCGAGGAACGTTCGTCTAGGCCATACTCTTTCAATCTCACTCCAATCACACTCGCATTATAAATTTGTTAGTCATTCTTTTTTCTTTTACTCTCTCAACATGCCGAAACCATTTAAGCATCCCTTTCTCAATCCTTCTGACTAGATCTTCTTTCACATCATAAAGTTCTCTTATCACACTATTTCTTATCTTGTCACTCAAATTCACTTCTAACATACCTCTTAGCGCTCTCATTTCTACCGTATTTATTTTACTTTACATTAATATTTCTACATTAATTACCTTTATTATACTAGTTATCGTGAACGGAGTCATATTCTGTTAAGTTACCCTGTTTGTTGAATGTAAATTGTATATTAATTGTTCATATAAGTACCAGTTAATATCTTCCATTTGTAGTGCTAGCTTTCAAGGGCACATAAACTTGTTTAAATCAAAAGCTAACAAGGTATAACAGTCGCATAGCTAAAGTCTGTAATATGCAAATAACACAATAATTAACAGAGAAATAAAGAAATATGATATGAATGTCGAAGATGAGCCAATCCTTGTCCCGTGGCTAGAATATGCGGAAAGTTACTACAACCGTTTGTTTTGTTACACTTGTCGCACGGTACTACCTATTAGAATAGTCTTAGGGTTGACCCAGATATTTTTTGCCGACTTAAAAAAAAGACGCGGAGGTAATCAATTCGAATGTATATTTTTTATGGATGTACAACCATAACTTCTTTTTTGAAGCACCGCGTTGAACGATTCTTTTAAGGGAAAATACCTCAAGGGTTGTATTATAAAAACATTATTGTGTAATGTGTGTACTTTTGTACGCACGTAAGAAGCTATACTCGTTTGGCGTAATACGTTCATTGAATTTACATTATTGTTATTGATGGCTAACTTCTTCATGTCCCGCACTTCCGTCACATGTTCTGCGTGCAGATCTCAATTTTACCCTCTGTACCAACAAAAGTATAACTTGGAAAAAACTGGTTTTAACTTACATACAATATAATACCTTAAAATTATTTTTTAATATAAAATAGTTTCGCATTTTTAAAATAGTTACTAGACTCGAATGTAAATAGCTTCTAAGATTTATAGATTACAAAACACAATAATTTATTTTTTAACAAACCATGCCGTAATTTTTTTTTTTTTTAATTGTACGAAAATCGACAACCCTGTTTATACTCTATGACTTTGTAATATAAAACAGCTGTTGAGAGATAGATATGTGTAAATCATTCTGTAAGTTACATTAAAGCAATTACAAAGTACTTTAAATGTATGTAATGCTAATTAAGAAACATAAAAAGGTACAGAGAGTGTGGGTACAATATTGATTTTATTGTACTGTTGATTCACTTTCAAGGTAAGAATTTAAAGTGTTATTGTGTTTTTTCAATGTGATGACGAAAGAAAACAATCGTATAACGTATCTTTTGTATGTTTAGTTGATTTGTCCTTGTGTTTAATCATTCGTATCTATTATATCTTGTATACAATACAATAGTAATCAATTGGATTTGTTTTGGCAAAAGAATTTCTCTTTCGTTTAGTTGTAATACATGCACCGAGATGAATATTATGTAAACTTTTTCTAACGAAGATTATTTATTTCTTGTCACTATTTTTACACCGAAGTAAATATCATATTTTATTTTTAAATCAGATATTATAAATATATCATTATTTTTACTGTAAATTAAATTAAAAATATTGCTTAGTGTAAAAAAGAAAGACATAAAATTTTTAACATAAATCCTTTAAATTGAGATAATGAAAATTACCATCCAAAAATATATTGAGCGAATCGTAAACAAAAATTCAAAATAAAAGAAACAAATCATGATGCCAGACAAAAGGTGAAATGCGCCTTGCGTTCTCATTCGGCCATTGTATTAATTGCGACGGGACAGACGGACAAAAAATCGACTGTACCTTTATTTTTAAATCCAGTAAGTGGTAAATACAAAAACAATTTTGACGATGGGTACCTACCTTATATACCTTAAACGTACCTACTTTATTTGAAATGTAAGTTCTGTTGTGTTACGTTACGACCGTTACCTTTTGTGCGTTTAGTTAGTGGAGGTTAAAATATAAAGCTGCGCGCGCATTATGTGACGGAAGTGCCTCATGTTGAAGTTAGCTATCCATTTTTACACAATAAAAAAAACTCAGTAAAATTATTTTACTTTATTATCATTGATCACCACTGAGCTATCACGAATTCATGTTTTTCGAAATAACTATAGTTAAACTAATGTATTAAGTTAAATTTAAAAGCGAGCTTAACTTAAAAGTTGGAGGGAAATATTCTCGAAAATAAATCTAAGATTCAGTCACTAGGCATAAGATAATTTCTAATACTCCCGGGTTCATTATGAAAAATATACTGAAATGTTTTCGTGAAGGTTTCCAGAGATTTTCATATAATTAGGATTGATATTATAATGTATGAATTGCTGATGGCGAATTAAAATAATTAGAAAAGGAATCACACAGTTAAAACGAATTTCAATTGTAAATAAATAAAATACTGTGTCCTTTCCGTATGGGAACTGTAAAAATAAAACGTTGGATTTCAACGGGTTGCTCGGCGTTAACCCAGCCGTTATCTTTGCCCAAGGACTATTACATGCGGTAACATAATAAAAAGGTTCCCACCTACGTTGTCCCGACAAAAAAAGTGGGGGTTGGACAGGGCGGTCGCGCACGCGCATATATCAACCTGCAGACAGATCTCAGCTATAAGCGGACAGCGATTTGAGTATTTCTTTTTTTTAATAACACTTAAAAAAAATATTATCCTTTAGTAAGGGTAAAAAACTCTCAGAACCGAAGCGGATATGAAATCAAAATAATCTTTATTCAATTTAGGCCCTAAGAAGACACTTATGAACGTCAAAACACTACTGCCGGTTCGGAAAACGTCCCAGACATCGAGAAGAACCGGTAAGAAACTCGATCGGGTTTATCTTTTTATTTGTCAACTGTACAAATGTTGGATATAATATATGATTGGATTCCAGAATTTACAAAAATAAAGATAAATTTCCTTCATCCTTTCTGCTTACCTTGGTGGTACGTGATAATAGGTTAAGATAGATCTAGTGGCCTTGGACGGCATGTTCGCTTATGGTCTAAACCCAACTCAGTATGAAGTTCCTATAATCAACTGTCTGAAATTAAGATTGGAAAAACACGTTTCAATATTCAAATTTATAACCTATATTTCGATTCTTTGGTTTTATTTATTTATACATTTGCGTCATGTATGTACATTTTTTCTTATATAGTAAATTATCCGAATACATGGTCCCTGAATAGGGTATGGCAAATTATTAAATTTGTTTTTCAAAGCAATATTTCTACATTTTTATTTACCTAATTTGTGTATAAGCTTTCTCAAATTACTCTGATAATAATCATGAATAAACTATAGCAGACCTTAAATCTATAGAAACTTAAGAACCACGCTATAGGTAATAACTTCTTTTGAATTAATGAATTTTACTTTAGATCACTATTTTTTGATAATTTGTGATTTAACAGTAATTTTATCCATCAAAGCAGAATCGAGCTGATTATATAAATAAATATTTACCTCTTTCCCATGTTACACATGTTTTTTACTGTCAAAAGAGTTTATGAAATTTCATTTATTTCTCTTTCCCGCTACCTCTCATCACTAAATTCGCCGGTGCCGTGCGTATCTCAATCCTCTGATACAGAGCGGGAGACACTTAAAGCGACATTTGTCATGCGGCGACATACGCCCTGGCTTATATGATAATATTATTTTTGTCCTCCGATGAATGAAAGGGAAATGCAGACGTAATGATCATAAATAACCAGCTGGGTTTTTGTTAGTTTTTTTTTTAATCAGAGCAAAATTGTCGCGCTTTACTGGATTGTATGTAATCTAGAATCCAGTGATTGTCGAAGGATTAATACAAGGCTTTTAAACCCATCACGACGAATACAAATACTGGATAAGTACTGTTTAGTCCTTTAACGCGATATAAGGAAGTAAGATACTATTTATATAGGGTGCACTGCGATAAGTTTGCTATTCATTTGGTCAAAAGTTGCTTATCGTTCCAATCTCGCCATTATCCTCTATCATTATTTATTAGGGTGTAGATGAAACTGTTTAATGATAGTGCTTCTACAGTTACAAAAAATTGACGTCAAAATTTACAGCCACTTGTTATTGGAGTCTGCGAAATAAGTGTTCTGAATTAGCTTAAAGTTAGTTCCAAGCGCCAATTCGTTTGCTTTCAATTGTTAAAAGTATAAAAACAGTAAACGCATTAAAATACAATCAAGTAATAGATAGCCAATCTAGAATTCTTTGACATAATCATCTGCTATTTATTGTATTGCACGATTTGCAATATACGAACTATGTCGCATCTTTACCAAAATTTTCGTAATTCTTTTTAAGATTATTATTATAGATATATAATTTTGTTAAGATTATTTCCAGTTATGTAGTATTATTTGTACGATTATTGATCGAACTTCGAAAAGTGGCAAATTGTACATCACTCCAAATACATATCCAACATAGCATATGTAATTGTGGTTGTAATTTAGGACAAATACGATATTGGATCCTTTCTTTCCTTTACTCCTTTCTGTTATTAATCTGGTCTGGTTAGAATAAACTTTTCATTATCACTATCGAGAAGTAACATCCATTAAGTGGGTACGTTGATAAAACCCAAAGAGGGTGCTCAAAGAGGTTCCACGTATGTTGTAGGTAAGCAAAAAGGTCACAAAATATCTATGTGAACCGAGATTTTACCATTAAGAGAATCCAAGGCTGTGATATATTATCATATATTTCTGTTAAAAACGATTTCCATATTTTGTTACTTAAATATTGTTTGAACGTGAAACACAGCGTGCGATCAATTTATGCCGCCTTTTCTCGATTTGATTCTGTTTTTTTTTTCCTCTTAATAAAGTACCTGTTTACATGGAGAGATATATTTTATAAAGATGTGGGTGTAATATTGTTGGTCATTTTTCAAATGCATTCATGCTGGTTCAGATTTCCATTTATTAAACTGAATTAACAGTTGGCGAAGCAATCGTGTGAACTTCGAATAAAAGCTTATTGTGATCTATAGAAGAGTAAGTATAATAATTGATTATGTTTACAAAATATTTATCAATACCTCACAGGATACTAAATATTCAGTTACATAAACTACACTGTGCTAAGTAACGTTCAGGCTAAAGTAAACGTCCGTGTCGTCATTCAAGTTAGAAATTAGAGATCCCACTCTATAACTTGTCATATCATAGTATTATGGATAATAGGCATCCAGGTAGTTTGTGGGCGACCTCTATTCCCTTCGCCTTTTTTAATGTCAAACCTGTCGGGTCATGTTGTGTCTTTGCTTTTGGTATTTTTCAGCGACATTAAAAATGTTTCTCGGATATTTTTGTTTTGAATTTTATCAAGTCCCGTAATGCCAGCTGCAACATTATCCATTGAAACATTTTCATCTCCATGACATGAGTTTTTATGGTCATCGCATTTTATTACCCTCCAGCACTCGGAACCATATAGCATTGCGGGTCCAACGGCTCATTTATACACGGTGCCTATAGTTCTAATAGGCAATAATGAATTTAATAATATTGTTATTAAAAATGAGTTGTTAAAGTGCACATAAGTAAAATAATTTTCGCTTATAATTTTGTTTCTGTTGTTTCTTGAGAAAAATATACCTATTTTAACAACTTTCGTCAAGCACATACGATTATCCAAAGTTAAAAATATTTTGTAAACAAAACATAAGATAAAACCGAGTCAATTAAAGAATTCCTTGTCACAGAAACGGTTATTTCAAATGACACTTTTAATTTTGTTTCACGCATCGTGGCGTTTTTCTTCAGGGGAAACAATTCGAAAGTTGTTAAGCGGCATCCGGCCGGTGATTGAAATGAAACGAGGGTTCCTGATAGTAATGTGAGATTTAACATCTGTCTGTTTGTTTATAATTATTGATCCGTTAGCTCCGTTTCTATAAGCAGTCTTGGATTGAAAATACTTGTATTTCACGAAGTTGTCGTGACTTGACGGACTATTATCAACTACTTTTCGAGTCTGTACAATGTCACAAAATATTTCTTTTGCTCATCTGCTTTTCTATAATACAGCAATGTTGGTGCTATGTGTATTTTCACTGTATCGATGTAAAATAAAAAGGTCTTTTACGTCTCGGTTATATTTTAGTATCAAAAAAAAAAAATGGTTGGTTATTAATTTATTTCTTTATGAAATTTATGTATTTTGTATAAAATAATATACAGATATTGTAACACGTATGCCGTTTACTCTTTAATAAAATTATATTAATACGAGTAGTACCAACAATGATTCTACGTTATGATGTTTGAGGTTCGTTCCTCAACAAAGCCCTTCAAAATTGTGACATAAATTTTAGTTTCAAATTACTTGTCTAATGAATCTAGAATAGCACACGGTGTAAATTAATTCCTGTAAGAAGTCTATAGAAAATACTTATACGGGCAAAGTCGTATGCTTTGTGACTAGTATGAAGCACGGCTGCATCGTCGGTTAGTTAATAGGCCATATAAAGCGTTCATTGTCGATGCTATAAAATGTTTATAGCCGTAACTATTCGTTCCTGATCGACGGAGTTACTGCGCCGCGTCAAGATTAGATTAGGGTTTGAGCTCATTGTTCATCTTCTTATTAATATTTAATTGTAACTTGTGCTTAAAAACACATTTATGCCAATGTCACGTGGATAGAATATTTTACTAATTTTCAAAGTCAAATAACGCTTTAACAAGATGGTGACTCTCTTGTTAAAACCGTCCAGAGAGTTTATGTGGTAATGGTCTCTGTTGGTTGCCGGTGAATGCAAATGTAGAGTCAATTGTATCACGCGTGCGAGCTGCTAGACTCAAGGGCTCCACACCGAGGTAACGGACCTAGGAGTTGCCGCAGGAGAGGGAGGACGTGGCAGGTGTGCGGGAGCGAAGTTAACCCGCCTGTCTCTTGCGGTGATTCCATAGTTTCACGGTACAATAAAGATCAGTCATAGACTGCGTTGCAAAATGCCGTAAGGCCATAAAAATATTTTTTTTTGTCATGTTTAAGTGGCGATGCCCACGATGATGATAAACTGAGTCTAGTGGGGAAACTGGCTCCCAAGTGCAGCTGTTGGAACACACCCATAGCTGCTTGGTAACATATTTTCATCTTGAGGTTGGTAGTTAGCCGGGCGCGAATTAGGTAATTTCCTATCACCATGCTATGGTTGCATCACGATGTTTTTACGTCGAACGACGTGGTGACCATATACGCTGCTACTGGGCCATAATTGCTTCATCATTTTCCACTGAATACAGAGTAAACATTAATAAGTCGCATACACTTGCATGTGTTAAATCAAATCTAATACTATTGAGTGATCAATTCTTGTATATTATAATATGTAATTGGTATCTCGCAAACGGCTCCTTACGATTTAGGTGAAACTATGTATTATATTTAGATAATGTTTTTAGATAACTTTACCTAGATAGGTGTTTTTTTTTGCAAGACACCAAGAGTGGCTCTATCTCGTCCAGATATTTATTTAATTAATTAATTAAAAAATTAATGTAAATAAAATGATAATTAAAATACCGAAGTATTGTGCATTTGCTGGAATTGTCGTGACTTATTTATTTCTCCCTATACGTAGTACTAATACCGTTTTCCTGTTTATAATTACCGTGTTATATGTACCTACCTATACACGTTGACGTGTGGTAATTCGATTAGTATGTTTACCTAACTTGCTACTAATTGGCCGTTACATTTAGGTATCTTTGTTAAACTATTTGTGGAATAAACCGTAGATTCCTAGGCGATTTCAACCTACAAAATATCGCAGTCAAATAATAACCTTATGTTGTATTCCTGTGGTAAGGTTTCTAGAGTTGCTTAGGAAAGTGGAGCTAGGGAACGCGCTCGTGCTTCGGAAGAAATGTTGTCTACCAGTGTGTACGGAATCCGCGTCGATCGATGCGAGTTCGAATCCCTGCAATGAGCCTGAGCTTTCTTTAGGTGAAGGAAAACATCGTGATGAAACCATAACTTGGTGGTAGGGCTTTTCTAATGCGTAATAATAGTAAGTAATGCGTTATTCACTAATAGCGTTGCCCTGGCAGCTGCACTTGAGAGCCAGTCTTCCACTGGGTTTAGCGTGCAACCGTCATGGGCCCGATCGCCAGTGTTAAGATTAGGTGAGATTGTGGCAACAACGCTAAACCTTTAATAATTAAAAAAAAAGTGAAATTTGGTGTTACAAGCGTAACCGTTTACCATCAGGTAGTTGCATAAATAAAAAAGAAAAATAAACACATCAGAGTCTCCCCAGCTGTGGAACTTTTTACTGATAGATTTCTTACTGATTGATCCGTCTGAGATGTATATGAAGATAACAATTGTCATGAAATCATAGGATAGGTGTAAGGTATTTTCTGCTGTTCAATACTGCAAATTGAAAATCTTCCGCTAAGCAATTAATCGCTCTATTATGATAACTGCATTTGAGAGTCAGGTCCATTTGGTCATCACCATTTTTTTATACTCGTCACTTTATATAAGTTGAGATTAAGAGTCATGGTCTTTTTCTCTCGTTATAGGTTTAGTGTTGTAGCCACAAATTCATAGGATTTTAAGTGACGATGTGGCCCAAGATGGTAGTACGCTAAGCCGAGTGGTAGACTGACTCTCAAGTGCGGCTGTCGGAACACACGTGTTGGTGCTTGGCGACAGATTTTCAACTTGAGGGTGGTAGCTATCCAGGTGGAAATTAGAAAAAGCCCTACCACCATGCTATAGTTTCATCACGATGTTTTCCTTCAGCGAAAGCTCAAGTTCTTTGCAAGGATTCGAACTCACGTCGATAGACGCGGAGTACGTACACACTACCAACACTGAGCCATCATTGCCTCAAAATAATGTAATGTAATATTGTAATAATTTCGATTCGGCTTATCGCTGGCGTAAGCGCATCGGCAATGAACTTGCGATGCGCTCGCGCAGCCCCGTCCGTCAGTCCGTGTGATATAAAACTTCCGAAATTAATTATTATTTGAAACTGAAAATGACATAATATACTGATTTTATTGTTTTTATTTTTAAATCTGTGTGCAAATACCTAAAATGTTTTTTTTAGAGAAAATGCCTTGGGTTTAAGCTCTCCAGTGTACGAAAACGACCAAAAACCGCAATAAAGTATTAATATAATTAGTTTTCTAAACAATTTCCTAACTTTATGTAATTTTAACCAAGTTGCTTAACTTTATGTAAATAAAAATATATTATGTATTATTTTATGTCGTTTTTTTGCATTTTGTAGTGAAATTTATTAAAGTTATTTGTATTCTCAAATTGCAAATTATATATTTCTCTTTCCTCACAAATGACGACGACAGTTGTTCACATGTTATCAAACGCGAACCCCTCCCCCGCCTCAATGTTACTTTAATTTATTTGCGTCGAAACAAAAACTCATGCATTCAAAGTATAGAACAAAATTCACTCCCATACGATACACGAAACATGTGTATTCATAAAATATACCGTTTCGTTTTTTCGGTGTGGTTCACGCTCAATGAATATCAAAGTGCCGGCGGTATGAAATTTCATAGCAATCATTTTTTTCTCCTCCACTGTAAACTGTTGTTTCCGAGTTCGTTGAACCACTTGAACCCGGGTTCGCTTCGGTTACAGAAACTTTTGACGTGAAAAGTATGAGCCGAATGCAAATCTACCGTCGTCGTTGGTTGGCTGGCGACGGATGAAGCGAATACTTTATACTTTTTGTCTCTCAAAGATGGCATTAATGCAATTTGACAGCTACGGTCTTGGGAGTTGAGAGGTTAGGTTAAAAATAATACAAACCCTTGTATGTTTTCAACCACTATCAAAGTGGGTAGTTAGTTGGTGGTTAGTGTTACATTTGTTTGAGACTTTAAACTAAAAGACACAAAGTATATTGTAAGTGCTGATGAGGTTCGACTAAATTTTAAGTTGGTCCGAACAAATTAAGATTAAGTCTTGTTTGTGCATGATGTAAGAAGAAATTGATTATGCCTTTTCATCACCAAAGACTTGCATTTAGAATTTTTTCTCGATTTACTAACATTGGAAGGGCCGTATCTTTAACCAATCGATCAGAATAATAATATAGTTTTTCTTTTTATCTATATATTGATATAAAATAAGTAAGTATCGTATATTAATAAAAAAATATCATTATTAATAACTCTTCCATTTCTGTGTATTCTTTGTCACTCTATCGGCTAATCGGTTACTCTTATCGCTAGCGCCATACCATAGGTTAGTGTTGTGTTTACGAAACGTTATATTTTTAATAATATCGATTATGTAATTAATGTTTTTAATTGGACAAAGTTTGTAATAAATTGTAGTTGTAATATTGCAACAAGTTTTGTAGTTGTTTCCATATTGAGGTATTATTTAATTTATAGGGATAACAATACTAAGGTTTTCCTCGTAGAGCAGCTACTTACAGATGTTTATGTTGTGGTCATGTATGTCACCGGGCTTCATTAGTGAAGTCTTAGGCCACCTGTCCACTGAACCGGAGCTGTGCAAACTTCGACCAGTAGAATTGTATACAAATCTAGTGATACAATTCTATTGGTTGAAAATTGCACAACTCCGCTTCAGTGGACATGCAGCCTTAAGAATCTTTAAGTGAAATGAATTGGCATTAACAGTCACATATAGTCATACTTACAGCATCTTTTTTAAATGTCAACACCACAACAGGATGATGGTAATATACCTGTGGTATGGTCGGATTGTGAATGAACGAATGTTACACCGTTTTCTTCTGCATACTGTATAAATATAAATTAAATAATTCAGGCCTTATCTTATGATTTATGATATATACTTTATTATCAAAACCGTTGTCTATTTAATTTTATTAAAAAAAACTTTAATTGATAATTAATCTTATAATAAGGTTTACCAAGTGTAAAATTAGATTGTAGCCTCAATAAATAAATACAACCTTGTAAGTTTTCAACTTTCCATAATCGGATAAATAGGGTTAAATGAACATATACTAAAGAATAACAATAATTAAGGGACGTAAATTAATATCTTAGAACGTATCATAAGATACCTTCTCAATGCACTCAAAACGCACTGGCAAGACTAGCACACGAAATTTTTCACATTGTCTAAAAAAGGACTTAACGTTCTATCTTTTAGCTGTGGTTCTGTATGAAGGTGAATTGGTTACTTTAATTTAATATACATATATAAAAAGTACATTCCATATGTTGTAGATATCCCGCCGTCATCTTATAGACGTAATAAATTTCATATGTATTTTTATTTTTATGGAGACTGAATTATCGATAAAATACAATTGCAAGCTACCGACATCACTCAAGGACATGAAACACGATACCCGGCAATGCGCGCGGCGCCTGTTACGTTTCTACAATATTATTATAATGTACTTAGTTATTATCATATAGACAACTATTATGATTTTAACCACCAATTGAACATTTATTATGTAAGTCTTCCATAATAATATATATTTCCTTCATTTTCTACCTTAGATTATGTTCTCAATTTAGAAACTGTTGTGAAGTACTCGTATAGATATAGTTTTTGCAAACATGAAACATGTTATCTGTCTTCGAATTTGTGTATCAGATGATCTTTATGCTCTTTCTAGGGGGCTTATTTTATTATAATGCAGAAGACCCTATATAAATTTAATTTGTTCCTTAAAACCCGTTCATTTTGTTGTATTTCGATAATGTTTAATTTCGTAGATTTATCTATTTAGGTGTTTTTTTTTAAAACACCGAGCTTAGTTCGATCTTTCAGATATCACCTAATAAATATCATGTACTTGGATGACATAATAAATTAATAATTAAAAGAAAAAAATACTGGACTAGCAGTCGTAATTAATATAAAATGCAATCAACATGATTGATACTCGAATAATTTAATCAACAATAAATAATACATGAAGAATGTGTTGACTGATACAATTTGCAGTAATCCTTTGCTACCATATATAATTCCATGTAACTGATCACTCAATGTGTCTATAATAAAATGGTAATTTTAAATTATTTAGATGCTGCTTCGATGATAATACTTCGATCCGCGACCAGCCCACGCTTATCCGGTACATAAAAGGTTGCAAGCGGTGTTAAGTCCTCTGACACCTAATCAAGTCTTTGTAGTTTTGTCCGCTAGAGGGCAAATGTTTTTAGCGCATGGTATAAAACCTAATCGCCCTTCTAGTAACCGAATACACAGTTTCATCTCCACTCATTCCGATCCCGAGCTAATCTAATCCACGTTTTACTAGCGATTTTTACAATATCGTTCACCCAACGATATGCTGGGTATCCGACTACTCGTTTACCCCATACGTGGCAACCAATCCGTCAACGTTTTAGTCCACCTGCTGCCACTCTACCTGGCAACAAATTGTGCTCGATTCCATTTTACTGTTGTGATAGTCTCTCTTACTTCACGGACCTTAGAGCGACGTCGGATCTTGACGTTTATGACTCGATCTTGTAATTTGATACCGAGCATGGCGCGCTCCATGACTCTCTGTGCCACTTTTATTTTTGTGAGCATCCATGCTTCGTTACCATATATCATGCTGGGCAGGACACATTGTTTGTACGGACAGGGGTCTTTAGGCAATGTGGAACGTCAACGGATTTGTATATACAGTAAGAGCGAAGAAATTCATTGGTCTTCTCTATCGAGGTTATATGAAATGGGGCATCTATTTTTTATTACAGTTTATACTTATTTAAACCGATATTATAAAGAGGAAAGATTAGATTTTATCTTTGTTTTTTTTTTTTGTAATGGATAAACTACTGGACCGATTTTAAAAATTCTTCCACCAATATGAAGCTACAGTATCAGCGAGTAATATAGGAAAAAAAATATTTATTCCTCATAAAAATTTCGACAGTTTTACACGAAGTGTAAAAAATTGCCTACACGGGTGAAACCGTTGAGCACAACTATATAGTAATATTATAAAACTCAAGATTTTTTTTTTGTTTGTTTGTTTGAACGCACTAATATCTGGAACTACCAATCAGATTTGAAAAAATATTTTTGTATTTTATAACCTATATATTAAAGAAGCTTATAGACTATATAAATTCACGCAAGGAGCGGAGGAAACTGGTAAGCTGTAGACAAGTGTGGGAATAGGCTACACGAGTGCGTTGTTGGCGGCGTGGTGGAGAGTTGCTCAAATGAATTGAACACAGGTAAAGCCGTGGATCACGGGACACAGCCAGTATGTAATAAAGATTAATAACCTTCCTCATTGTATATGTTTGATGGCTCAGGGGTCAACCCCTGGCGCCACTGAAGGTCGACTGAACACAATCAATCTCAATTAAAGATTGTATCAATACGTTTTGATTGCATTCACATTACACGAGTATAAATACATAAATAAGTATAAATATTTGAGACTTTGCCATGAACTATTCTGTTTTGAATATTAATTTTATTATTATTAATTCGCCAGACACAATTTAACCACGATAACATTTTGGGATAATAAATACCACCATTTTCACGAAACGCAGACAATCTCTTTTTTAGCATATATATCTTCTTTTTTGTTGATTTGTTAAATTATTGTATAATATTATTATTTATTGGATTTTTTTTAATAAGATTTTTCTTTGTTTTGTTATTTATGTTTATTAAACTGTTTACCATACAAAGTATGCTATAGGAGCCTATAAAGGTCAATCTATTTAACTGTACCTTTGTTATAAATAAAAAATGGGTATAATGGTTTATTGTCTTTTGGACGTCCAAAATTAATGAATTTATATGGCAAAAAAGATGTGTATGCGTAAATAGTATAAATAAATACGTTGTTCCATCTTTGTACCTGACTGCGAAAAAGGAGAATTGTTTTTCGAGCGTATGTATGTCTATCTATTTGACACGCTCTGTAGCCTTTAAGGCTTGATGTATTTTAGCATTCGAGGTGTCGTTAGATTCGTCTTAATTATGTTAATGACATAGGCTATATAATATTTAAATGCGACTTCTGGGATTTAAATAAAAAACAAAAATAGTTTTTTTTTTAAAGTGTTTATTGTTGCAATCGGTCTTTTGTTTACCTTTTACATAATTAAGCTTGTATATGAAGTTAAATTTAGAGGTAAGCGATTATCAATAATTAACATAATGGAATATTACGACTGAACGATCTTTTTTTTGAACTACTAATATTAGTAATTACTAATGGCTATAATCGAGATATCTTCGTAATTGAATGATTACATTAGTATATCTCATAATCGCCCACCTCTAGTTAAATTGTCTGACATTAAACCGCGGTGGTAATTTTTACAAGCTTTTATATAACTTGCTTTGTTTGTATGGGTCAAATATTGCAACCGAATTTTAAAATAATTATCCTAAAACAATTGAGCTGAAATTTGTCATACACGTTTACTTTAGTTTTATGGTTCATGGTTAGCTAAGTGACGTTATTCTAAATTCACAATATAGCGCACTCCCAACGATAACAGAGCAGTTATATATCTCCATGATATGGATTTCAAATGAAAGGTTCGCTCAGATGAATACGAAAACAAAATTAGTACAACTGAAATATTGAATGAAAGCTATCCATCGCTTGTTGTATACCAATTATTCATGCGAACCGAATGCCCATTCCATTTTGTTAGTGGATCGCCTAAACCTGGTCTTAATACATTTATAGGAGTATATTTGGTGCCGTCACAAGGCAAGGTCACTGGTCACGACCGTGCCATGGGCTGGTGGTCGTTGTGACGTAACAGCGACCGCACAGGGTGTAACCGGAGCTTCGATGCCGCGGTAGCGCATGACTGGGCACTGGGCAGCCGCATAATCGACAGACGTTGACCTGATGTCGTAACGAATCACCCTTAAACACGTCACATCGCACATTCAATGACTTCTGTTTAGGTACAGCATCTATCTACCGAACGGATTTTCATACGGTTTTCATCAATAGACAGAGTGATTCATGATCCCTCCATCCCATGATGCTTTAGGTATATAATTCATTACGATTTTGTTAAAAATGGTTGAAATATGACAATGATTGTTGAAGATGTCGGAAAAAATAATACCGACTGGGAGCTTTAATGGCGTGCGCCGCGTAAACGAATAAAGTTAAATGTATTACACGACAAAAAAATGTAGGCATATAATATGCTCTGCTACCCTTGTGCAGATGGGGCGGGCTGCTAGTAAAAAAATCTATACAATCTTAAAAAAAATCTTATTAAAGTTATATTTAATTATTTATTAGTTTTAGGTCCTTGTTTTGAAAATGATATGACTTGCTCGCCATCTATTGGGAATTGGTTGTACTAATACAGAAAATTTCGCGGTTTTGCGTATAACAATTTACCAAAGTTTAATCGCTGTATGATGAATGGTATGGGGGAAGGCATAGGATACAAACAACCAACCAGAAAGATAAATTTTTATACTCGTGTATACCTATGTCGTGGTGGTTGAGTAGTTAAGACCGGCGTAATATCGATTCGATGTCCGTAGTTTCGAACCACCGAGTTTTTCGGAATTTTCTTACATTTACTGATTCATATTAGTAGTAGCACTATCGTCTTGACGATGAAGGAAATCATCAAATCTGAAAACTTTAGAAATGTTCTTGTAGTAACACGTTATTTGGGAGAAATATTGTGTTGTCTTGCCTAGCAGTTAGGCAATTACTGGCTGATATTATTATTACATATACAAAACGGCTGGAATTATATATATAATGTAATATTCGTGGTATTTTGTGTGATATAGTTTGGTTGTTGTGTATACTATGTGAAGTGCATTATCTATACTAATATTATAAAGAGGAAAGGTTTGATTTTTTTTGTTTGTAATGGATAAACTCAAAAGCTACTGGACCGATTGTAAAAATTCTTTCACCAATATAAAGCTACAGTATCAGCGAGTAACAGAAGCTATATTATAATTTAAAAAATTGTTTATTCCTCATAAAAATGTCGATAGTTTTAAATAAAGTATAAAAAATTGCCTAAACGGGTGCGTTGGCGATGTTTGTCGGATAAAATTAACACGGGTGAAACCGTGGGGCATAGCTAGTTTAAGTATAAACTGAGAGCATGTATTTTGTGATGTCCTAAATACTCCTTAGATAATTCTGACAGTGCAGCCATCATCTTGCAAAAAGTCCCCACTTTGTAAAATAATAGAAAATTTTACGAATGCTTAAAAACATTGACACTGGCAGGTGTTTTCTTCGGCGCAAAAACAAGAAGTGTTCAAACTTATTGAACATAAATGTGGCTTTTTTATTTTGATTTTACTGGCAACACTGTCTTCGACTCTGTCACTTATATTACTGTACCTATTACGTGCTGCACCATTTTGTTTTATAATTACTTTTATTTTATGTAGTGAATTAAGAAAATATACAGTCCACTAATTAGATTCAGTGCCTTTTTAATCCTACAAGAAGAAAACGAAGAAATCGGCTTAATTTCATGGTTGACGTTGTAAAAATCCTTTAAACTATGACACCCACACATCTATAACGTTACACTTACTTACACATATTTATATCCATGTATTTATAAGAGTATTAACTTTACAACATTTAAAAATTACTCTTTAATTGGGTCCAACAATGCTGATTAGTGCAAGATACAGAGCGATCTGCAATACGCATCGTGGGAACAAAGCTCCAGAACTGGCAAAGGCATACACAATTATACATGTCTTTTGTATCTAATTGAATAGATCAGTGTGTAGTGACCTAGATAGTGAAATCACCTATTTCTATACAAGCAAACGTAACATGAACATATAGCTGTGTCCAATGATATTTTATAAGTAGATACGGCATTAACTCTTTACATGCAATCGTGATGGACAATTTGCCATCAATTCTCTTTCGACTTGATGCTAACGTGAGCGAGAAGAAACTTTTATCCTTTTTTGACGACAGAGTTTCCGCCTTACGCTGTGATTTCCTGTCTCTTTTTTTCAACATGCTTATAACAAAATTTGTACCGTTTTCAAATTTCTTTTAGTGGGAGTATAACGCGTCTATTTATAAAACGTCATTGCATGTGTCCCCTTGTTTCACCTTTCTTAAAATTATTAGACCCACTCTAACTCTCTGCTTGCAGCGCTGTGAACGCAGTGTAACCTATTGTTGATCACACTTCCCGTACTTGCCTACAGGTTTCTCAGATCGCTTGAATTTCATGGTTATTGCTTCGCTCCTTAGAATCGAAGCGTGAATCCCGAGAAAAACATGCTGTAAAAAACGGACCAAGTCTCAATTGAGATGATTTGTAAAAAGTAGTGAAATCTCATAAACAGCCAAGTTGGATATAAAGAAAAAAACTAGTAATTTTCGCTAAAATCTTTTACACGTTAAATTCCATTCTTTAGAATCTACTGTGCCTCATTATATGAGCCTAAAACATTTTAATTAATGACAAGACAGGTTAACATATTATTCTTGTTACATGTTGTGGAATTGTATATGACTTAGCTGTTGTTGCTATAAACTCAAGCTCATGAAAACAGAAGTACGTAACAGTATCAATGACTCCTACAATATTTTCAACGGCACAAGCCATACAATTCCGCGACATGTAACAAGAATATGTTAGCATTATTGTCTTGTCATTAATTAAAACGTTTTAGTCTCTGTGTTTTTTGACCTCCACCATCTTCGTTGCCGAAGTTTCCTATCATTTTTCCTCGTTTAATTTTGCTTCTTTTCACAATATTAATAGGTTAAACCAAATGTCTTAACCGACACAAGGTCGACGTCCGTCATGCTTGTTTATTTCAAAAAACACCGGCACACTCACAAGCGTATGGATACTTATGTTTGGCTCGCCTATTGTATCAAAGAGTTTGGATGGAGGCTTGTAGTTTACGGCAAGTGGTAAACGTGTGGACCCGACATAATATGTTTCGCCAAACGGTATGTGAAAAGCAATCACATTGTGTCTGAGCATTGTCCCGAGCGGTGTAAGAAGCATTACTCTAACGGACGCCACACGTCTCCGAATGACCCTATAACGGTTACCGACCTCTCGTCTGCTTCACTATTTGCTGTTTTGTCTGCGATTGTATTCGCAGAGGCTATTGTTTTCGATTAGCTAATATTTACGTTAAAACTTGATTATAACGAAGTCTGGGTTAATGACGTGTATTTACGATTAAACCGCTTATAAGTTACGCAGTATACTGTTTGCGTTTTATAATTGTAAAGCCTATAAATATTAATTGTGTATACCAATCGATACCCGTGACTTCGTTCGACAATACGTTCGTTTTATGGCTTAGCTCTATAATATACTATTTTTTGTAACACTCGCCCCAAAATAAACATGACTTTCAAATATCTTTCATCCCATAAACAGATCAATATTAAATAAGTTTATAATAATTTCCTTTATTAATGAATCACATACTTAAGTAGCTACGGTATCGGGACTTATAGAGAAGAGTTTAACGTCCTTTCTGTGCTTTGGTGGTTGAATTTCTATTATTTTTAACAATTACCAAGGAATAAAATAACGTTTTCTTACGTTGTAGGGATTACGTACTGAATGATGTTTAGTATTATTATATTAGGAGAAATGCTAAATAATAATTATATTTTATTGTTTATATCACACATATTATAAAAATGTAGTGTCACATATGGGTCTATGAAGCAAGACGAAAGGATAACAATAACTGTTTTCTTCTTATATTTTTGTGAAAATATTTTAACACATCGTTATGTCATTCACCTGGTAAGTCCTATTGAATACCACACTCAAAAAATCAGTGTGATTATTGCACTGCACTTCGACCGAGTCGTGAGCGATTTGTTCATTGTTGAAGGTTCGCTTCCGCGTGAGGTGTTTCCCACGACTCGACTTGCTCTACATTGCTAGAAATTCTTCATTTGATTTAGTAGTATGTTGTTATGTTTTCTAAAGTACGATTTAACTATATCTAAAGTATCGTTGGAAAAGCTATTGGTTTTTGTTAATATTTCTTAAGATAACTCCGCATACTAATTAGGAATTTATTTATTAACTAGCTGTGCCAGTGGCTTCGCTCACGTGGACTACAGAATGCCCGCGCGAATCTTGCTCCCTCGCTCCTTGCCAAAGACAAACATTCTTCAATTCTTTATTCAAACATTGTGGGTGTTCCTTAGAAGATAGACGTATACTCACCCAGACTTTTTTATAGGTCTTTTTAATGCCTAAAATGATTTGGTATATTAATTTGTTATATCTCTTATGGTTTACTCAGCGTAAGCCATTTAAGTGCCCGAATAGACTCAACATGACCAGTATTTTTAAATTAGTGCGGAGCCATAATTCTTTTTCTAAAATAAAAGTAGCTTAAGTTACTCCCTTTAAAATCAGCTATTTACCAGTAAAAGTCCTATCAAAATCGGTTCAACCGTTTCGGAGATTACCGGGAACAAACAGAGACAGATTAATTTTTTTTTAATTTGTTGTTATTTTATATATATCGCATATACTTTTTCATATGCGTTTAGTAAAAAACTGTTATTTTGATATTACAAACAGACACTTCAATTTTATTAATTGTATAGATTATTCATGTAGATATATTGATATTTTTCCCACGTGGCTAATTAATTCTTGTATTGCTTGTATTATGATAACTAAACAGCTGATATACTGTATTGATATAAATAGCCAACACCCAGACACACAACTGACAAATATAATAAAATTATCTTCATCACGCCAAAGTCAGTCATGTGCGGGGATCGAACCCGCGACTTTGTGGCTCAACAGTTGAGCTTACTACTAGAGCGCCGAGAAGCTATTTTTGCCTAAATGTATGTTTTATATATTATAAAATCACCAAAACGTTCCAAGTACACAGAATGAGTACAGTTCATAATATAAAACTATTAATTTTCGGGGCTGAATGCCATAAGCGCTCGCCCCCAAGTCACGGTGAAGCTGTAAAAGCCGTCTGAGGATTCAGGGCCATTAAAGCTACCAGTATAGTCAGATAAAAAAAAAAACAATTATAAATTCTTTACCCTTTACTACTTCTAAGTGTGTAATAAGTTAAGTATTGAACATTATATCGAACCTTATCGGTATTGTATTCCGTTTAGAGGTATCCATGGAATGCGCGGGTCAAAAGACGCGTACCCCGCACCGCGCGGACGCGTGGGCCGAACTAGTGATCCAGTGAATGGCGAGCTGGTGAATGGGCACCCCCCCCCCCCCATTCATGCCATCAGACAGACAAACTTGTTCTCCGTATATCTCGCTTAAAAACGTCTGTGTTCGTTGTTATTAGGTCCAAAAAAGGAATTCAAAATTCAAGCTCGGTACACACTATTTAATCTTTACTAGCTTCTGCTCGCGATGTCTTCACAGTGAGCTTCAGAATTGCGTCATTTACGGGATAAAAGTATCCTATGTCTTAATCCGGATTATAAGCTATCTGTGGAAAGGACCAGCAATTTTTTTTATCGTTATAGATTTGCTTTGTGATCACATCGAATCTCACCTGATCTTAAGTGACGATGTGGCTCAAGAATGGTAGCACGCTAAGTCTAGAATTTTTAAGCAACACTTTACTGATGCTTAAGAAATTTGTAGGTATTTAATGAACGTCGACACTTAGTTTATATTTAATCATAATCGTATTCAGTACTATCATTTAGTTAGCTACTATTATTATCAGTAATTTAATAACTTATCAAATACACATTGGATCAAACACTACCCGTCCGTATAAGGTACGTCTCACACATATTTACCTGTTTGATTTAATATTATCCAAGATTACAATAAAATCGTTATAAATCACCGCTGTGTTGGTGACTATTTCCGCCACTGTCATGAAATTGTGGTGCGGTTACCATTATACATAATAGAAATACCTAATTTTAGCATTAGCGATAAATCTCAGGGCCTAAATTGAATAAAAGTTTACCGATCTAAACCTATTTACCTGCTTTATATAATGGTAGGGGTTTTTTCTAATGCATTGCTAATTGTCACCCTCAAGTTGAAAATCTGTCGCCAAACACATAGGTGTTACACCTATTGAGGTGTGTTCCAGCAGTTGCACTTTAGAGCCAGTCTTCCACTAGAGTTAACCTGCTACCATCTTGGGCCACCTTTTTACTTAAGATCAGCTAAAAATCCTATAACGATAAAAACAATTATAAATATTCTACATATATTATACTAAATTATGACGTGATAACCACATTCAGAGTATAATCGGTGTCACGTCTCAGAGCCGCGCTGTTATACCGTATTTACGTATTTAGCTAGTACTGTATATTTACATAATTAGTTTACCATAAAAGATGCATCATTTTCTGCCTTATGTAGTATACTAATGTCTTTGTTGCATTGTAAGTCACGGTGAGAAGTTTCATTACATTTTTTTAAATATTCATATGATACATAATTATATTAATAATTTTATATTAAATTTCTTATCAACTCTGCTCGCTGGGTCTAGTGTTTTCCAAACTGCTGATAGCTTTGCTCTTCGTAATTGTCTAAGAAAAGTGGAAAGTAAGAGAGAATTACACTAAAAATTTCCCTAGAGGTTCAGAACCTACTAAATTTAACGCATATCGAAAAGGACATGATGCAAAGACCTAATTGTCAATATCTAGTTGCTGAAGGAGCACTACTAAGAAAAGGAAATGAAAGATACATTATTTTCACTTTTTCTTAAAATGAAGTAATGAATTATTTTAGACGTGTTAATTAATAAAATAATAACACATAAGTACAAGCGTCTGGAAAATTTCCTAAATAATGTAATAATACCTGGGTGATCGAGCTGCGCTCGGTATCTTATGAAAGAAACAAAAACACATATCTAAGCAAACTTGGAACGTAAAATATTATTTGAATACAAAATTTCATCCAAATCGTTAGAGCCGTTTCTGAGAAACCAATTACATATATTTATGAATACAAGAATATTAGATAACAACAAAATACATAAGTATATCAGCATACGACAATGCTAATAAGCGTTAACTATGATGCATGACTTTCAATCAGTGCGCGGCGATAGATAATTGACCACAAGAGCAGTTACGCAAGCGCCGCGCCGCGCCGCGCCGTCCGCACCTTAACTCAACCGAACGACATCTTACATTGACAATGCGTTGACTAGCAATTCTTGTTTAAATATATTATTACCAGTATCTCTATATATATTAAATCCAATGTTTTAGTTATTTGTATCCGCTTTTAACTCGCTCAATTTTGGATACATTTTGTAAGATTTCCCACTCCTACTTAGCTAATTATTTCGTAGGTTGACTAAACATTCTCATAATATTTGTTTATTATTGTGGGTTAAGGGTAAAGTTGTTGCTTTCGCAATTCCTTCCACATTCACAATTATACCCCTTAGTCAGAGATTTCAATATGATGGGACAGATGAAGTTAGAATTGTGACCACAACCGCTAACAAGACAATGCTAAATTTAGACTAAATACGAATAGGGCATATTGCTAATAATCCAGTAAAACGTCTAAGCCCACGCAGAATAACATCACTTTTTATTTGAGAGGTGCAACATAACCTGTAGAGAGCCATGAGTGAAGTCTAATCGCAAAGAAATAAAAAAATAAAATCGGATATTATTCCGGTTTACATTTATTTAAAAACTTTAATACTACTTTAAGTCAAACCTTTATGCAAAATACATCATTTAATAATCGAATAATCCATGCCGAGCTAAATCTCAAACAGCTGTTCCATGGCATTTCTTCTGAATCTTGTTATTAAATTTTAATACGAAAAAGGAGTGAATAATATTGCGTCTACTTTTATTGTCACTTGTCATTCTTATATATCATCACGGAGGACCTACACAGTACACAGTGTCTATCTTTGATCTGCCATGCATATATCGTTGATACACATGTCATATGAGCCTATTTTATAAGTGTCAGCAGGGCCCTCGACATAGTCTTATCTGTTTAAGTGTCAACTTATCAGAATGTCGTTGCAATTTGCCTTGCATTTTAGATAATAATAAATTAATCATTTTTCTTGTCTTACATTTGTGTCGTCTAACTTTGTTTTGTTTGTTTGTAGATTTGTGTTGAAATAAATTGAAGAGTCTAAATTAATAATAGCTTAGATTTTTAAAAGAAAACCTAATACGTGCTACGTCGGTGACCATTGACAGTATAAATTTACGGAAAAACTGATTGAAATAAAATATCTTGATATTATGTCGATAAACTTGGCGGACATCTATTGTCCAATTGGTCAATTAATTTTACTACTACTACTCTTGGCCTTTTATTATATACAAAGCTCTCATGCTAAAATGCATGTCTAAAAAACAGCTATATTGTGATATCACTAAATATTTGCTTTAAGTCCCATAAACATTGAATTATTATGTTAAATCAATATCCAAAAGTTACCTACATTTTTGACGGATATGAAACAATAACAATCAATATAACATTGTATGTAAAAAGATATATCGGAACTTGAAAATTACTTTAAATTGTGGGAAGGGTCGCAGTTCTGTTTATTGCTTTATACAAATTTAGTAGAAATATCCGTGCCAATATAAAAGATGTCGCGGCGCAGTCGAATATGCTCATAAATTGCCTTCACGTTTGATTGGTTAGTCTAGACTCGACCACCAGAATGGAATTTAAGGTTTGTGTACACAATTTTTTTAATATAGCCATCGAACTACGTAAAACTGTATGACCAATTTTAAAATATGGTCCGTAATGTTATTACAAAATATTCAAAAGTTCCTAACATATTAAAACAGGAATCGAATAATTGAAGGATCAGAGAATCAGACAAACAGAGAAGATAAGGAGTAACAGCGTGGTATAGGTATGTCATGAGGAGGGATGAAAATCATATAAATTGAAGAATGTTAAGTATGAAGGTAGACAGTATAGGAGTAGAGGAAGAAGATATGAATGGATTTTGTGAAGAATTATATGACTTAGATGAGGTAAAGGTAAAAAGAAGAAGAAGATTTTACAGGGCGTGAGACAACTTTACAAAACTTAGAACAAAGAAACAATGAAATACACAAGTTCGTTCTCCTTTAGGAATTGTGATGCAATGTTTGTGTTTGCATTCAAAATTTACAGTAAGTACGAGACTGTTTGGGATCGAAATACGACTGTTTACAAAGTCACTGTTGGCACTGATGTGTTCTTAACCTAAGATAACGGAGACATGGCTCGCTTTGAACTAAACGAAGTGGACATTTATGTAAATTAAGTACCCGTGGTCGCGGCCGGAATCAATGAAATCGTTTTTACAATGTATTTTGTAACAACATACAAAATATTTTATGTAAAAGGTTAGAATGTTATCTTTAAAGTAAAATTCCAATATTCATTTACAGCTGTTAATATTTCAAAACATTGTAATTAAACTATAATAACGAATATAACAGGCTAGTAAATTTTAAGTTTATTAATATATTTATAGTATTTTAAAAGATATAACTAGGATTGAATACAGGAGAGTGTGAATTAACAAATAAAAAAATCTGCTTGGGGGAAAAACGTAGCAATTCTTTTCAAAATCTGTCGTCAAACACATATCAGTTTATTTCAGCAGCTGCACTCGAGAGCCTATTCTCTTTCTACGCTTATCGTGTAACTATCTTTGGCCGTTACTTTAACAACAGGTTTGACTTATTGAACTCTAGTATATAACGTGTTAAAAAGAAGATTGTTTATTTTCATTAGGTGACGATACGTAGATTACAGTCATTATGATTTTTTATACAAAGTTTAAGCAATATTCATGTATGTATTTAAGAAACTTGTATTGATAAATTGAAGAAATTATTAAAGCATATTTGTAATATTGCATACAAGAAAATGTTCATGCTGGTTGAAGGTAACATGGTATAGTTTTTTTTTCTATTTAACATTCAGAATGCATTAACAACCTCGTGATCAAGAGCTTTAAGATACAAATTGGCACTGCTATTTAGCAAATTGTTAAAAATTTCGTTAAACCTATTAAGTAATGCCAAGGATTCTACTGTAATTAACAAAAAAAAAAAACAATACACTACTGACCTTTGTGATAGATATTGCGTCGGAATTTTATTGTTGAATATAGTTCTTAATGTTACTAACAGTAATCTGTGTAAATATTGTAATTTGTTTAATCAGTAAATCACTATTTATAATAATTTGCATGACACCGGCCTTTGCTATACAGCAACCAAATTCAATTACAGACCTGTCATTATGACTTGTTATAATCACAATTTTGTGTAAACATCGCTTGTAAAATTTCATCACACGGTTCTATGATGAAATACGACCATGCCCTCCTATCTTCGTCTTTTTTTTTTGTAATCAATTTGAATATATGTATTACGCATAACATGTCTCCATCAGCATCTAAATCGTTTGTAAATTTTTAACTTGTATTCTTACATTTTTGTTCAAATGAAATGAGTGCCTTGTGATCGTATTTTAAAACCAAATATTATAGACTTCTTGCTAGAAAACATTTTAATACTTTCGTTAAATTAATCTGAGTTTTATGAACAATTTGTACTTACATTATGCTTTTATAATTCAAAAATAATGTTACAAACATTTGCTGTTTCAAATTATTTCTGTGTATATAAAATCAGCTTACCTGTAATCCTCCATTTATTTCTCGCCTTTCACTTTTAACTTATACTATCATAAACAACTCTCATCTCTCTGAAATCATGATTTGTCTATCATTTTTTACACCTATAATTCCAACAAAGTTGCATTCATTTTCTTTGAGTTCTTTTAATTTTCATTGTGATCATACTTCTATATCTTTTCTTGAGGCAAATATGATATAGGTAGAAAACTTTTCTTGCTAAATCATTGCACCTATCAAGTTCTATTAAAATATCAACATCACGGTACAAGTTTCGGTTGCATGTGGGCGCTTCTTAGGTTTAGTGACCGGCCGGGCCGCGGCATAGCCCACGCGCGTCCAATGTGTTGCTATTATATTGCGACACCTCTGTAATGCATTAATCTCTTTTTGTGGTCATCGAATTATTATTTTTTTGTCACAAATACGAAAAAGTATATTACAGTTTTTTTTTTGTATTGTCAATAAACTTAATTTTTCTTAATATACTTATTTTATTTTATTCGAGAAATGTATTACTGTTTTATGGCGAAGGTTTTGGTATCATTTGAAATATCCAAAGAAGCGTCACAGGTACACAGTATACCCTGCAGAGAAATAAACAAGGAAATCTATACTATTAAATGGGCAAGTCTTGTATTTGGATGAGTTTTTTTATTTAGATAATATTTTATATTCTAAGTTTACCTATATGTGTTTTTTCTTTTTTTTTCTAAGATACCGAAGAAAGCTTGGTCGCCCAGATATTGGTTATTAATACCGAATATCCTGTATAGAATACGCATGTCCTCCGGATGAAAACCTGACTATACGCTACGCTATACAGAAACAAAGAGTTATAGTACGCTACGACTAGCTAAGGTTTTTTCGCAGTCGGAAAATATTCGATTTACTTTGGTTTTTTAAACCTAGCAAGTCTAAACATTAACATAGAAACAATAGTATATTAATACTTTTAATGACTGACCTAATTAGTAAACCTGAAATATTTTAATATGAATATTGAAATATGAGTAGAAGTGACTTCTTGCAAACTTCGTTATAACTTAGAGTTTTCATTGTCCTCGTGGTATAAATATTGCATGTCTAAATCAGGTTTAAACATTGACCGCATAAAAATGGAAAGTTTCGAGTAAAATAAACCCACTTTAGTGCAATATAAACTCTGCCTCAATTTAATAGATGAGTTTCAACTAATTCTGACTAATGTTTCTTATTATGTTCGACTATACATCGGTTAATCTAATTTACAACTTCTCGCAAATCAAGATTAAGTGTTTGACATTAATTTTGTAAAATTGTATTACTATAATCGGTTTTAAGTTTCTTAAGTTCAACCCAAATCGATCTTAATATTTGGTGTCGTGCGCAAAACGAAACAAGAACAAAGAATTGCGATTGGCAATTTAGTTCATTCGTCCTATCTAATAAATAGTGGCTATTATTATTTTTTTGTTGCTATAATAATATTAAACGATTGCTTCCCACGGAGGTTTTGATTTATTTGCCTACTTTTTAAGCGTTGTCTCTAAAGGTCGTGTATATAACAGGTCTTTATTGGTGTCGAACAGATTGATATGATTGAATCGATTGTTTTATTTATGTATTGCCTTTATTTGTTCTAGGTGAGTCACTCTATGGAGATGTTCAGCGCTTGATTTCACTATGTGAGTGACGTTAAGAAATTGATTTCTTTTATCGATGTTAGTTTATGTTTAAAGTCATAATATTCTTATTACTAATATTGGACTACTACTACTTAAATGATTTTATTGTTTTAGAACATTAGAACTATCTTATGTCTTGAATAGGGTTGCCAACCATACTTTATAATAAAGTATGCGAAAATACTTTATTTCCAATCTTTACTGTAATACGTAAAACGAAACACTCGTATGGGTAATTACTTAACTATATATCGATACTTATAAGTAAAGAAAATCTACTAAACATTATAAATAACTGTCAGACAAATATATTGTTGGCAAACTGCAACATTTATATGCTTAAAAATGCATCTGATAACTTAGCAATGTAAAATAATAATATATATTTCTTATTTAGTTACTGTCACCGCTACTTCAGCTTATACTAAGAGAGTTTTTTCGGTAACAAAGCTGAAGTGGCGAGAAGGGATAAAAGTAAATGATCATCATAAATTTAATGAAAAAAAAAATATAAGTTTTAATTTAGAAATACTTTTTTTTCTTCCAAATACCTTTTTTTTATTCCAAGAATTTGGTACGTTATTTTTTTCAAGAAAATTTGACAACCAAAAAAAGGTTTTTGTTACAAAAGGTAACATTGCTCTCGTTAGTGTTCTGGCTTGAAGGGCGTTGTTTCCGACACGCATGCAGGGCGTGATCCAACATAGTCCTCAAGTGAAACAACCTATTAGTAATTACTGATCTCTGATAATTGGTATTATCCTAGTTTTGACTACTTGATACTAATATCAACTAGATGGCATTACCGACTGGTGAATTAATTACTTTAAAATATAGTTATTCTTCGTAGCTTCAGTGAAAATTGACATGTTTGAAATATTTCTCATGCCGCTTGGCTTCTATATACATAATAATGATCATTGCCTTCTATTTTTTTAATATGTACTACTTATTCCTTTATGAAGGTGTATTAATTTTACATTTATAAACAAAACACTATTATAGAAATTTCGTAAAATATTTCAATATGGTAGAAGAATATATTTTTTAAACTTTATTTTATTTCTTATGGTCATAACGTATGTCCCGTGGCGTAGGCCGTAATGCCCCCAGTCTAATCTTTGCAAAGTTAACAAATGAATTTAAAAAACAAAGGTCTTATCTGTTTTTGTAGTTTTTATTGGTCGTTAAGTTATGTCTGATTTGAATTGTTTTGTTGATTAGAAGTCTTTGTTTTCATCGTTTTACTATGGATTTTTGTTGTTAATATGCCTTCCATATTCATATACTTGATTGTGGTAGTAATAACTATTTAATGATATTTATTTAACAGTATTTTCTTTAGTCTGAAATATCAGAATTTTGCCAACGAGATTTAATTGTTTAATTAAAAAGTAAAGTATATTATGATTGTGAATAGTAATTAAATTAAATATGATTATAATATTATAGTAAATATAAATATGAAGCCATTAAGAATTGTTGAAATTTTCCCTAAGGTGCAAAGACATTATTTTGTAAATGTAAGTTTGTACATAAATGTCATATTGTATTTTCGAAAGGCGTGTCCAGAGAATTTAATAGTTTGTACCAAAAGTGTAATAATATAACTGAAAACATTTGAAACTTAAGTTTACCTGTTAAAGAAAATCCATACTAGGTAAGTACTTGAGTACATAATAAATTTATTGTAATATGTAATTCAGTAAAAAGTTATTATTTAAAGATTTCACCAGAACAACTGAAAGTTCTTATATGAATCAATGTTTCTTTGTCCGTTTAGTCCGTTACTAGGTATGCTATTATTGTAATGCTATGCTTAAAACTACGTAACTTTAAAGATAAATACAGATGATGTACCATCAAAGTAAATTTACTATTAACATAGACGCTGTTTAAGTATGTTCATTATTTGTTTTATTGTACCATCAAAGTAAATTTACTATTAACATAGACGCTGTTTAAGTATGTTCATTATTTGTTTTATTATTATTTCTTATGTGTGGTTTATTCACTCTCGTTCCAATTTGAGAAGATTGGTGGGAACTAACGACCGTTGCAATTACATATCTGAGTTTACTATCCCCGATTAGTACGTATTTATAATAAGTAGGTACTATCTTTAACTTAAGATAGATATCGACTTCTCTCTTATGTATTCAAGCTATAGGATATAGATATATATTATGTAGATACGAAAAAGTATCCATTGATAGGTTATTGAAAAAAAAAGTAAGGACAAAAGGTTATATTTGTCTATCTTTAGTACTAACTGAAACAACGGATAGATGGGTTATTGAAAACGGCTGTAATTCTACTACACACACAATACTTACAAAGAAGTATTTAGGGTTTATCGCTTAAATATTTATAGATCATAACTTCATAACTGCCTCATTAGCATAGTGGTCCTAAACGCGACTGTTATGCTCGAAGTCCTAGATTTGATTCCCAGTCCTAACAAAGCATTATTGGGGTTTTCTGTGAAATACTCAGTAGCAGCCCGGAGTTTGGCTTTGTGCCTGATTAATGGCAATAGTTTCGCCCCCTTTTACATGGCTCCTAAAACATATCCGGCGAACTGTGGGTCTACACCCCTGCGTAACCTTTCTGGGATACAGGCGCGATGATGTGTTATGTAACTTCATAGTTACGAAAAGTGCACTTAGCTGGCGACGCGTAATTCCTAATAGGTAAGGAGTGGAAATGGAATGGAAATCAAAAAAATTCAAAAAAATTCAATCGAAATTCGATGCAAATCCCGGATTTCGATCAACTAAAACGATCGAATGTGGACTCCGCTTCTTTCGTGTTTTCATTTATATGCTACCTACACAAATAGATTTGAGTGGAAAATTCTAGAT
The DNA here is from genome assembly GCA_033032175.1 of Saturnia japonica. NCBI lineage: Eukaryota > Metazoa > Arthropoda > Insecta > Lepidoptera > Saturniidae > Saturnia > Saturnia japonica. The sequence continues at coordinate 3,402,275 of CM065306.1, read as the reverse complement.
TCAGAAATCTTACAATAATGGACCGCTCATCCTCTATAATATAATAAAAAATGCTGGCTAACATTCACCTATTTTTCCCCACTAGTCACTTCAATAATTGCAATTATTTTAACAGGTTCGTTAAAATTATGACCAAAGAAAAATTAAATACCGATGGTGATTTTTAAACACCCATACATTATTGCAAAATCAACAAATCTTCTGAGGGTTAAATAATATGAAATAGTCTGAACAAATTAAACGTATAAAGAAAGTTAGTAATCAAGCATAATTTACTCTCGTTAAAATTCTTTCAGATCTGTTCAAGCAATGGAACATATCTACATCTGAATATCCGAGTAGATAGAACAAGTTACGAGATCCGTATAAAAACAAACAAATAGTCAAAGAGTCGTCGAGTTAATCGATTGTCGCTACCTCGTGATCTCCGCTCGAATTGTTTGAATGGCTTCCAATCCGAACGCGCATACCTTCCGCTCATGTTACACATCCACGTGTCACGCGCCAGGGTATTTGTCACCACCCGGGACCGATTTCACTTTCCATATTAAAACCATCGTGAGCCCGTAGCTTATTCTGGCACAGTTCGACGAACCGAAATCGTGTTTATTTAACAAATCGCGGCGCAATGCCCCGTCTGATGGAATGGAATGTAGCCGGCGACGTATCGGCTTAATGAGCTATAAATCCATTAGATATTATTGAGTGTCCGTGGCTGAAATTAAAGCGGGCCGCGGCATGGTCTTGTCATTCGCATGTGCGTTAACCGCCGCCGTCCTGGCATCCCATTCATGCGAAGGCCGATGGGGGAATCAACGAGTAAATCGAAGAAGTTCCGCTGACAACAAAGTACAATCTAAAGATAACCGGCAAAACTGCTTTTAATAAAATATAATTTCCCACTCCGCCTAATCATCTATCTATACAATTAATAAAATCCTGATTTTACAACTATTGTGTAGTGTAGTCACAGTCTTTGTATGATAAACATTAATTAAAATGATTTACCCACTCTACTATAAATTGCATCATTCAACCACATTTTATCTATTTAATTAACACACGTTTAGCTGTCTTTTATCACTTGAAAGTGCCGTCCTTATCCAGAATTTTCCTGTTGTTCTTCTGCTATCGACTAATAATTAGGTCGGTAGTCAACCCTGAAGTCAACTTCCTACCCGTTGTGCCCAGTGCTCCGATAAGGCCTTGAATTATCTTCCACCAACTGCCTTATCAGGTGTCGCGCTTATTCCCACGTCGATTCGTCTGTCAACGTTTTCGACTTTCGCTATGCATCGAATCTCCACATTCAGTAATTACGATTTAAATCTATGAGTTTATAGATACAGTGATACGTAGTTTATTTAAAGTCTTAAGAATATTTTTCTAATTTCTCCATCGTACTTAGCGGCTACATATTAACGAGCCAATGTTACTACAGTGAACGATTTGTTTTTTTTCTAATCTGCGTCAGAGATGCCTCTGTTTCCGTCATTCTAAATTTAAAATCGAACAATTTCAGCGCGAGCGAAACTAAACTCTGCACAGTTGTAACTGGGAATAAAGTTTCGACTATAAAAAACATATCTTGGCGAGTCATCACAATGGACGCGTATACATACCACCGAGTGCAGTGGCCGTGATGATTCATTAAATATTTCAGTTGTTCTCAGACGTACTACAGACGCCTGAGTCTTGAAATTCTGCCAATGGTAGTTTGTGGAGGCGATTATCGTAAAATTCTACGATGCTCTGGCAATGACCCATATTGTGGTAGGTCATGGTCAAAAATGGTAAACTACTGGCTAGATCTATCTGCTGTCTATTAATACTATACAGTCAATGTACGCTTACAATAATTAATAACTGGATGAATTAAAAAAGAATTGATAAAGATTATAATATTTAGTCATTTTATTTATGCAGTATTAATAAAGAATGGAGAAATAAAGAAAATAGGAGGAATTATGATCTCTTTTCCAGACAAGAACTATTAAAATGTTCTATTGAAGTAGACCGTTATCTAGAGTTGGTAAATTGATGTTTGAAATTGAAGCGCACTAAGCGCTGAATTTGTTTATTAAACCTTTACCGATCAACCCGGTTATTTACGAATTTTCTTCTTCCATACGTCAAAGGAATAATAAGAATCTATCATTTAAAGTAAAGCTGTTCACGTTAGAATACTGAGTGTTAACTATCCTGATACAGTTAATCGCACTGCAGCTGCGGTTCGCAGACAAAAGCCTTCTAATGCTCGTTTCTTGTTAGGGCTACAAGGAAACCGTCGGCTTAACCCAGTTATGGAATTTGTGTGATTTGTGAGAATTACTGAATGCCTTATTTGTGGTTTATCTGTTCGATTGTATACCTGGTAGTAACTTTTCATCAGGCGTCGGGGATTTTGCTAAACTTACAGTCAAAGTAAAAAGTTAGAGAAATTAAATATTGAAATAAAGTGTTTATAGTTAGATCTCTGATTTAATCATGTCGTTGAACAAAAATTATAATTTACAGTCATTAGTCTATTCTCAATTTACCTGACAGTAATAGCTCTAGCTGGTGGCTTAGAGCTCACAGCGTTCCCAGTATTAGAAGAAGGGCCATCATCAATACTGAAACGTAAAAGAACTAAAAAAGCAAAATTAACTTCTAAGCTCTTATCTGCTCATTATGGGTTACTTTAAATTAAAACTTTTATTATATTTTTTTTTTTTTTGTAAAATACACGTACATTAAGGACACTTTCTTGCTCGTTACGGCGCGGTGTTGGACATCTTTATCGGCATATCCATTTCCGGTGCTAGGGACGCAATCTGCGCCTCTCGCCTTCGTAACACTCCTCGTGATTTATTACATCTCATTACACGTAATTTTAGTACATACTTAATATAAACAATCTTTATAGTCAGTTCAAAGTACTACCTACTTACAGTAGGCCTCTTAAGCCTGGAGAGTATTGTATCAAACTGTTTTTATAAATTTTCAAATTTACCGAAAAAGGAACCTTACTGTGCTTACTACTTAGGAACTTACTTACATATATAACGAACTCTTTATTAAATTGATCTGGAACTTGAAGTATTGTAGACGATGTTGAGATCAAATTATAAACTATTTGTTTTATTGAATACAAATTGAACTATTGAGCTCGAGTAAAGAGAGCGACCTATAAATGGAATGGTTTGAAAAATGACACTTTCTTTCAAAGTTAGATTGCGCGCTTACCGGTTTACTAGTTGGTGGTATCTAACTGCCGCTAACTGATACACAATAAATCTATAAAAGAGACATAGAAATAGATACTGTATAGTTTGAATTATCATACAAGACCTTACGTTTAGGACTGTTATACAAGTTATTTACTCATTTAATACATTTTATATTGAAAAGCCGAATTAGTTTTCTTGCTATTATTTTTCGGTTAACGAGATATTTTTGAATCGTAAATGGTTTTTACGGTTGCAAGTCATCAGGATTTAATTTGAATACAGATTGTCCAATTCTATTGATTTTAAATTTATTGTCATTATTGTCATCTTTTATTTTAGGTGGCCAAGTTCGTGTCCTTAATTTCGTTCCCAATATAACAGTGTAATTTGTATTCATACGACAGTTAAGAACTAATCTTATGTCATAACATATTGTGATTTTAAGTTTAGATTACAGTTCTGATCAAGCCTGATCAATTACAGATAAATGCGATTTATATAAGTTTTTCGTTGCGAAGTATTGCTTTTTAATTGAGAAGGCTGTGTAATAATTTATACACTAGCATCAGTGAGATCCTGGATTACAGCCAGACTTCTCGACGACTAGTTCGAGGCTGGATTATATATTCACGTCGGTTGAATGCAGTTAAACCTTATCTCAATTCTATTTCGTGACGGGAACATTTGTCACCTTTAGATAGTGAGTTCAACGTTAACTAAAGCAAAGATCTTGCTAATTGCTGCACATCTTTCTCCGTTGCGTCTCTACTTTCTAGGTCGTGTCGAGGTGTACCGTGATAAGTTGGCGTCGTAAACGGTCTCGTTTGAATTATCTACAAATAACTCTTGTATTAAGTTTCCATTAAAATCTATTCGTCAGTTTCTGGCTGAAACTCTTAGTATTTTACGGTTGATGATAGCGTGTGGCTGTAATTGATGGTCTATCAATTACGTTGTTTGAGGCCATAATTATGATTAATCTAATTGCTTTTATTACTTTGAAGGTTGATATAAATTTTAAGTAAGAACGCAAGGTATTTGGCTTCGATCTTCTTTAGGGTGGTGGTACCTATTTCACCAGTCGGGCTGCCCCAAGTAAAGAGAAATCTCAAAAGATATTTCTATGTGCCCCACCTTAGTAGAAAGTTTTAAAAAACTTAATGAAGAGCCATGTAGTTCTATCATTAGTTAAATGTATTCGGTCATGATCTCTAAGAGAGTAGGAGATGCATTTCTCATCGCATATATCGAAAGCGGAAGATCTTATTATTGGGTGATAAAGGACTACCGAACCAACTACATGCGCCAATGTATATATTACAAGCCCTAATTAATTCACTATCCGGCCAACATCAATAAAATGAACCAAAACTAAAATAATATGAATTACACTATCCCTCACTGAATACCTGAAATAAAACTGTACAGGTAAACCGATAGTTAATATTGATGAAATTATATCTCAATAATAAAAAGTATGAATTATATTAAATAAAATCCCTTGCCGAGTTTCAAGAGCTGTCGGCAGTGCATCAAAGCGGCTGATGCTGGTGGCTGCGCGTGGGCACAACTAGTAATAATTATTGTTTACGACGCATTACGCTTCCGTGCATGCGCTCGCGCACTTTTCAATGCACCCATTATAGCGAGTGCAGCGTTGTATCGATCGACGCACGTGTCTCATTAAATTATAATTCTTTTTTATTAACTCATATTTAAGTTTATATTAAATTATAATCGATTTGGATAGTTTTCTTTGTGTAAAGTATTCCAATGTAAATGTAAATTGGTAATTTTAGGTTGGAATGTATAAAAATTTTCAAGATGAAACGATTTTAATGGGTGTAAATTTACGTTCCAAGATCTAAGAAATGTGTGAAATTAAAATAAGTATATTTCGTTTTTCTTTGAACCAGGGGGACAAAAGTTTTTTTTTTAAATTCTTTATACGTTTTAGCTAATGTTAAGTGACGATGTAGTTTAAGATAAACACGCTATACTTAGTGGGGGGACTGGCTCTCAAGTGCAGCTGCCGGAACGCACCTATAGGTTTATGGCGACAGATTTTCAACTTCACGGTGCTAATTAGCCAGACGGGCATTAGAAAATGCCCTACTATATGATGGTGCAACGGTGTTTTCTGGTTCAACGCGCTACCACTGCGCTATAATTGTATTAAGAACTAGCTGTGCCCGTGGCTTCGCTCACGTGGACTACAGAATGCCTGCGCGAAACTTGCTCCTCCGCTCCCGGATATTTTAAAGACAAAAATGCTTATTGTGGGGGTGTTCCTTAGAAGATAGCAATATACTCTCCCAGACTTTTTTGTAGATCTTCTCAATGTCTACAATTGTTTACTACATCAATTTACTATATCTCTTATGGTTTAATCAGCGTAAGCCATTTAAACACCCGAATTGATTCACCATGATCAGTTTTTTTTTATTTGAGCGGAACACTAATTCTTTTTCTAAAATAAAAGTAGCCTAAGTCACTCCCTATAAATTCAGCTATCTACCAGGGAAAGTCCCGTCAAAATAGGTCCAACCGTTTCGGAGATTACCCGGAACAAACAGACAGACAGACAGACAGACAGGCATACAGACAAATATTTTAAAAATGGGTGTTTTGTTATTGGTGTCGTATACTTTCATATGTATTTAGTAAAAAGCTGTTATTATGACATTACAAACAGACACTTCAATTTATTAATTGTATAGATGGAATTGAAGTTCAAAAAACAATGTGAGAGTCAAATTAATATAGAAAACATTTAGTGTCTGATGATGGGTTTTATTTTCTACAAATATAATATGTAATAGTTAAATTTTACGCCTGAAAATGGATTATCAGTGGTACATGCAAACTAATAAACATAATTTTATTAGATTAGCTTCATCGCTGATGGACGGTAGCCATTGATATCGTGGTTAACGATCAATTTCCGCGGCGTTTAGAGCGCACACAATGCATTTGCGGGGGCGCGGCCGCGACGTGAATTGTCGACACTATACGAGCTGCATATTTGTAATGTATAAATTACTAGTTGTGCCCCACGGTCTCACCCGTGTTAATGTTATCCGACAAAGACCGCGCCGCTAACGCATCCGTGTGATCTTAATTGTTCTTCCCGCAAGTACAAATTATTTTAATTTTTCATTATCTCCTATAAACTATGTGTCCAAATATTATACTATAAAGACAAAAATGTTGCTTCATAAAACTGTCTTTAAGGTGAAGTAACTTTTGTTTGTAAGGATTAATATGCTATAACAAAAAATAATGCTCCTAAATCACTTTTTAATTTTCAACAAACTTTTGTTAGAAAATAAATGCCTTATTGTGCTTTATGTGTAGGAAGAGACAGGTATATGCTATCGCCGTTTTTTTTTAGATGTAATATGAACCAATATTTTTGTAGAACATAAAAGAATTAGAATTCCACGCAAACGAAAAAAAAAACTGGTCCATGATGAATCAATTCGAGCGCTTAATTGGCTTACGCTGAGCAAATCATCTATGTATTAAATACATCTATGTATGTAAATAAAATTATCGAGGCTTACCGTTATACGCGCATCACCCAAAAACTATTGGATAATTTTTGATAAATTTTTTTCCATCTTCGATACTCGGTCCTTATAAAAAAATCACATTGTCTACATTAAATAAAAAGTTATTAAAATGTTAAGTTTTATAAGAAATACGCGTTCTTCTGTCGTCTCGTAAGCGAAGCCGCGGGCACGGCTAGTAAGAGATATAGCAAGTTAATGTACTACATAATTGTAGACATTAAAAAGACCTATAAAAAAGACAGCGAGAGTATATGTCATTCTTCTAAGGAACGCCCACAATAAGCATTTTTGTCTTTAAAATAGCAGGGAGCGGGGGAACACGATACGCACGTGTGCCCGATCGATGGCATTCTGTAGTTCACGTGAACGAAGCCGCGGGCACAGCTAGCTAGCTAGTTAATAAAACTGTGATTTTTATAGGTGTGTTGTGAAACATGCGCACGCGCCTCGCCGCGCTGGCAGCAGGTGTTATGGCGCGGTGTGACAGTTGCCACGCCCGTCTAAGCCTAATATTTATTTGTTCATAGATTGTAGGGTCACCTCTCAGTCCATTCTTTCAGATTTTTTTGTTATTTTTATTTTGTTACCGACAACGGTTTATTCCTTGGTTAATCAGTGTAAAATCTATACTTATTATATATTATAATATGTACTAATGAGATTGTTTTTTTGAACGCTCTAACCTCTGTAAGTACCAGTCTGATTTAAAAGCTTCGTTTAAGTCTTTCTCACCCACGCTTTCCTTAAATTTTTCTTTCTAATATTCTCTCAAACATCTTATCCCGTCGTACCAACTTTGCAATGGTAAATTAAAAGTGGAAATTTAATTTTGCTATAAAACGAAACTTATGTGGTTATGTATGAGTCACACTCAACCCGCCCCAATAACTCATCAGTTTAAATACCTAAGTGCCAGTCCATTTGGCACGCTTGTCACTTGCCCTGTTTACTCAAGAATTGTGTCAACCCTGCTCGGCTTGTACTTGTTTTAATATTAATACTAATTTCAACATTGTTGTATTTTATGACGTTATATATTTTACACAGAGTTGTAATTGATTATGTTAATCGCGCTACTGATATTGTTATTAACGTGACTATTTATCATTCCTTATTTAGATTAGAGCCGAGTATGTAATACACGAAATGTGACCATGATATTATAATAATTTCGCGATTATTGCAAATAGTAACAGTGAGAGAGACATGGCTGCTTGCACTCGATGTCTTTAAAAATAAAAATGAAAGACAACTTTTATATTACTGGTTACTTAATTTTTATTTATAAACTATCCAATTTCGTAGAATCTAAGTACGGTATACCTATGGTAGGACGGGTAGGATCATCGTAGCTTATAATATTACTAACACTAAGCAGACGGCGATTGCAACAAAAAAAAAAAAATTAAGCACGCGCGTTAAAAGTTATATTTCTTTGAATAGTCACTGCGAGTGTGATTCTATCTATACTATATTATAATTTAATAAAGCGGAAATTTTTTTTTGTTTGTTTGTTTAAACACGCTGATATCTGGAAGTACGACTCGGATTCGAAAAATTCTGTTTGTATGTGAATGCCAGATTCACGAGAAATAGTGTAGGATATCTAGCATCAGGCTAAAACTCTCGGTTAGTCTTAAATATTGACTTATGTTAAGTAAGTCAGAAGTGGAATTGTTCGCGAACTGCTTTATCCGCGTGCGCTGGCGTAATTAATGGTTAATGATACGTAAATACAATGTTCCACAAAAATATTGGTCCTTAGTATATCTAAAAAAAGTCCGCGATAGCATATGCTTATCTCTCTCTAAACCACAATAAGTTATTTTGCTTTTTTTTTTTAAAATGAAGATTGATCTATGAACATTATTTTTACACATGACACGAACCTTACGAACATGTTACTTCCTCATAAAGTTAAATTTAGCCCTTTATAGCATGTTATTTGGACACGTAGTTTAGAAGATAATGGAAAATTAAAATAATTCGTTCTTGCTGGAAGCTACACGGATGCGTTAGCGGTGCGGTGTTTGTCGGATAAAATTAACACGGGTGAACCGGGGGGCACAACTGGTCTTAAATACAACAAAACAAGGGTTTAGCAAACAACTTGTGTAGACTTTTTGTTACAACTTGCACGAGTATCGTAAGAATTCGCTTTCATCATTTTTTCATAACGTACCTAAATAAGTATTATTTAGAAAAAAAAAAAAAAACACTATTCTGGTAACACTACATATAAATATAATTTCCTAAATATTGAACAAATTATTGTATTGGTTAGACATCATTAAAAATATGTTGTAAATTAATATCATTTTGTCCTTTTTGCTAATATAATGATACCAGCCCTAGTTAGCACTCTGTGTGCATATTTTAATTGATCTAATTCGCGTGCCCGCAGCTACACGACGCGACGCGTGCGCCTTGTTCGCAATAAAACGTACATTTTGTGTACTAAACTTTATTTTAACTATGCTTTTAGTGTGTTGACATTAAGTTTTATTCAGTTTTGAATTTAATATTCTCATTTTAAACTAAATATTAGTAAACATCCCTTTTTTAAATTTACATTACGGGGCATGAGTACATTGGGAAATATGTAATGACAATAATGTACATTTTTTTCTAATGAGTATGAGGAATAATCCAATAATTCTGTTCTACACTACTTATGTGACAATGGCGTTATTATTCTATGTCTGTAAAGTTTAATATATCTTATAATTCATTACGTGCATTTTGAATGCCTATTTCAGTGAGAATGGAAATTGTTGTTTTGTTTCTGTATAGGGTTACAGTGGTGGTCAACTCACAGATCAGTAAAATAAGGGCTCAACTAAAGAAACAACAAGTACTCTACATTTCCTTTTACCTAATTGACATTATTTTTGTAAAATTGTAAGGGTTCAAACAATATTAAAACTGACATAATTTGGTTTATAATGTAATATTTAATTTTAATAAAAGACTGGTAAATTTATTCAAATATTTTTCTTTAATAATTATAAATAGTCGAAATTGTCATCGATTTATTTCATACTGGCTGCCAGACACATAATTAATTAATTAAAAGATAATTATGTGTATCTTATCACGTGATTGTTCGCGGGAATTTCTTTTGACGTGACAACGTCTTATAAATTGGTTTGTCGGGTGACACTTCAAGAAACTCCGTTACGCTCCGCTCACGTTATGCGCTCACAATGAGAGCGAGTGAGAGGCACGCGTCCCTTCCACTCGGGCATGGTTAGCCCGCCTAAGAGCGAGAGAGACAGACATAAAGTCGTTGTCACGTAAAACTTTCGCCCGTATACCGACTTTACAGGCAACCAATTTTTTTTTCTAAATAGCTGTCCACCTTGGTGAAAACGAACTGACTTAAAAAACCCAGAAATTACCCAATTAGAATATATTTTATTTTATGGATATTCAACCATAACTTCTTTGAATATGAACCGATTTGAATGATTATTTTTTGTTGGATAGAGGCTACCTCAAGGGAACACTTCAAAATCATTGTAGTTGGATTTTTTTTTGTAAAGGATTGTCTTGTTAAATTGATTAAAACTATAGAGTTTAAATTTATAGTATAAAGTACTACTTTGTTATTGTGTGTTTAAGTTACATAATAAAATTAATATTTGTATAATATAATATTACAGGCAAATTATAAATTATGTCGGTGCACTCGATAATGTTGCAAGTAATAAATCATACATTTTATTGCCGGTAAATACAAAAATTGCGTCGCAGATAACAACCACCTGTGACTTTAAGTGTTTGACTGTCTCATGTGGTCGTTTGAAAGTCGTCTGTATTTTTTTTTTGAAGGTTAGCAGAGTTGAAAAGGCGAATATATTTTAACTTTGATCACGACGCAAATCTCAATACCTCATGATTTACGATCCAAATGTCAACATATCTTGTAGAAGTTATGGTGACAATCTTGAGTAAATTGTGACGATTCAATTATTTGTTACTCGTGTATCAGGAACCCTTGAAAACAACATAATAACATTTGCTTTCAAGGTTAGAATTCCATTTGGTGACCGTTATTCTGTGCGCTTTTTTTTTGCTGAGCCTCGAAATAACTTCTTACTCGCGTCCCCACAATTGCCGTCCGCAAGTCACGCTCGTCTGTTGACCCCGCTACTCCTCAGCCATTTGCGTGTAAGAACAACATAGAGAGCAATAAAGCTTTCTATAAATCGCGCAAGTGCGAGGGCCCGGCGACAAATGTTGTAAAATTTTACGACTTCCTTCGGACGATGGTAGAATTCTGTTCGCTTACCGCTGCTATATATATGCCTGTGCTAGGATTTGCTTGTATAGTTATTTTATCAATAAACAGAAATGCAACTGATTTTAGACATTTATCTTAGGATATTTCTTAGGTTCCTAGGGTTTCCAGTATACTGGATATTGTGGCTACCACATACAGCGAGAAAAGCATAGTGATTTCAGTACATCTGTTTTGTACTAAGATTTTGCCGCGGTGTTTGCAGATCTTAATAATAGCGACGTCTGGTGACAGACATCAGCTTAACCGAATACCGGTATAAAATGATGTTTCTATTATAAACTCATGTGCAAACCTACTGTTTTACTGAGCCAATTATCAAAGAGAGCGAAATAAAGGACACGATTATTCAAAACTTGTTTGTCAAACAATTCATGTTTCGATGTAAATCATCGATGCGGAAGACTCTGGTTCTCTAAAGTATAGCAAAGTAGGTGATAATTAATGTGTAAAAAAATTAAAGGTTTAATTGATTTATAAATAAGGCGAGGCTGGTGCCCTCGAGGCGCCGGCGTCTAGCTGCTTTACAAAAAAGGCATCAACTCTCAACGATTACGGACAAACTTTGTTGTGTACGAATCGACGTATCGGAGGTAGGCAGATCCTGATTTGGTTCGAAGCGCTTCGCTTCGAGTGCACCTTCGATGACATAAATAAATTGATGACAAAACACAAACGACCTTACTAATAGTTAATTGCTATAAAAAGCGCTAGGTGTTCGACCTTCGAACGGATATATTTGTGCAAGTCTCGTGAACCTTGCAAATAGCCGTGACGTATTTTATTTGTCACAAGAGAGGTTGTTTTAGATGCTTAAAACTAATTCTAATAACTCTTTTTAATACATTTTTACTTCTAGTGCCTCTGCTACTACTAAAGGTTGGCGGTTAGCTGCTTGTGTATCATATGTTTATCTTGATACGTTACATATTGTTCAGTAATATTTCCGTTACTTTCCAGTTTTCTTTAAAATTCAGAAGAACGCTCATGTTTCCGTATTCTAAAATCGGCTGAACATCATATATAGCTAATAGGTCCCGGATACTTTACCGGTACATGCTGTGGTAATTTAATCTAAGATCAGATACAATTTATATCTTTATAAAGTGTTTTTCAAACGACCAACATTCAGGAAAAGGACGTATTTTTATTAATATTCCTGGAGTGCTTTTGGCTTTTTAAGAAATTGAATTTCTCTACATTCTACTTTTGCATACTTTATTGAAATCATCCAGTATTCATGATTGGAAATATGTTTATCATGATAAAGAATTTAAATATCTCGAGGTAGGATTAAGAAATACGACGCAAGTTGATTGATAGTTCGAGATGCGTTCATAGTAAAACGATCGATGGGCCAGATATTATTGATATTGGATCGGATCGATGGTGCACCGAGCGTCATTGTGCAAACGTCGTATAAATAATTGTCGATGCCGGCGTGACGAACTCGATTCATTGCCAAGGACGTTGTTTCGCTTTTAGTCGGTCGTCGGTTCGCATTGCGCAACAAGTACCGACCGGGTTTTCGCTCTCGAGCCCGTTGCGCCACGGTTGACGTGAAGCGCGCGTTAATAACGCATTACTCAAGTAATCCGCCCACGAATAGGTTTATTATGCAGAAAGTGAGTCGGAACCAATGGAAGTAGTGGTGTGTAGTTGCCATGCTGACCTGTCTAGTTTGCGGAATGTGGCGCGATTCATTAATTAGGGCTTTGAGTATATCCGCAAATTAAGTCACTTATATAGCAGAAAATGGGGGTGATTAAAGCGAATTATAAATGAATGATTAATTCATTGCGCTTTTAGTTTTTACACTGGCGAGCTTAATGCTATACACTAAAGCATTTTCTTCCAGCTAAGCAGCGGTTATGTGGAAAAAAAAATTTATGGTCGGTAGTACAATAGGAAATTAAATTTAAAATAATCAAATTAAAAAAGCCATCAAATATGTATACTCATGCCTACCAAGATAACCTAGAATCGTGACAAATTTTGCATGACAACTTACAGATGACCCTTTAACGGTTGACTTCATCTGCTATCCTGTTCATTCGGTAAGTTACATTTAGGTAAAAAGTGAATTACCTCTAAGTCAAACTATAGCAACAACAACAAAATTCATAAGGAATTGGCGCTATTTTAAAAATGCATATATTGTAGAAACACAAATGGATCAAAAAACAGTAATAGTTTTCATTAGTAACAAATTGGAAATATGATCAAAATGAAACGTTCAAGAAATGCGGATTTTGATGTGAACAGAAAATGAAATAGATTAATTTCAACAAGCAAAATTTCATATGATGTGTGAGCATCTTAAGAAAATAAATTGGGATTAATAACACGGTGTCAGATGGAAGCGCAGTGCCATTATATATGAAAAAATGAGTGTTTCATCGGCAGTACCTTAAGTTGCCACTCGCATATTCATATAGTTGACGGGCGATCATAAATATTTGTTGAAGTACAGATTTATCAAATGGACGAAGTGAAGAGGATAAATTGAGTAATTTGGAGTGGTCTGATTCCATTATAAACTGCTACCATTCGTTAGTAAAATGATTCCTTTGAGAAATAGTAAACTTTTTTATTAATTTATGATATATTAGCGCTGCGCGAATTCTTAGTTTCTTAAAACTTTTAACGTTTTATTGAATGAAGATATCGTGATGATATATATTTTTTATATGGACCATGTATCTAAAGAGTCAAACAAAAAAATTGGTCAAAATATATGCAGTAGGTACTTTTGCGTTCACAACGGCAAATCTTATCATTTTATTTAAGTATATACATGGATAGAAAACTTTTATATATGATATATTAAAATTAGTCATAATTATTTTCGTCTCGTCATTTTACTGTTATTCACATCACTGACAATTCTTATAAAATAGCCTATCAATCGAAGAATGACAAAATATATACTTCCCGTGTAAAAAAAAATCATTAAAATCGGTAGTTTTTTTTTTACGATTTCTATTATTATTATTATTGAGGATGTTTGTAGCCTATAGACTATTTCATAAAACATATCCTTTAAATGTAAAAAAATTCATCAAAATCTGTAGAGAATGAATACAAATTTAATTCTTAGTCATTATTTTTTACGATTTCTTAAAGTATTATTGACAATTCCTTATAACCTAATTTATGGAATGACATATCCGGACATAGAAATAGACAGACAAAAAAGATTTAATGTCACATTCATAATCAAGTTGTCCTTTTATAGGAGGTCTATCAGAAAATTTGAAAAATGATTACATGTACAGACATCACTACAGATTAATTAATATAGATTTATAAACTGTAGTAAACACAATTTGATATGAATTCTGACCGGTCTCGTAATGTGTAAAAAAATAAGAACTATCCACCAATGAGCGTTGGGATTTGGGAACAGCATACTTCTAAAGTATCTAATATAGGTCAATAGAGCAATACTTTAAAGGTAAAAAGTAAAATGCAGAATCACCTGCTCTATTCACGTGTTCGTTTTCATTATAGATGTGGTTTGAAATTGGTGCTACGTTAAAAAAAACGATCCCTGTCTCCGGTCGCCATCCGCCGCGACACGTGAGGTTTTTGTACAATGCAGCTGCCACTGAAGCAGGTGTGTCCCGCTTCGCCGAAATTCGTCGGCAATCGAAGCGGTTGCGAGCATTCCCGCTTTGAGCTACATGTTTTGTGTACTTTGCGGATCGCACGCTATGCTTGCGAATGCTTGCCCATTCGCTATTCGCGAAACAAAGTTTTTGTTCAAAATTAATTTAACGATTTCTTGATTCATTTAGTAACATATAAGTCAGTCAATGAGCTCTTCTACCTTTTGGCTCCCTTCATAACAAAAAGGTACTTGAAATTGGTGTATATGCCATCCGTGGGAGCAGAGGTATTTATAATTTTAAAGGAGACGAAAACTCTTTCATACAGACATGGGCCTGAATAAAAAAATAGATGTAAAAATATGAAAACGGTGTAAATGAATAGCTAATGCATTATCAAACAGTCACTGAAAATTAAGCGGATTTTTTGCAATCTAAAAGCAGAGATTTAGGGATATTTCGTAAAAGCGAAGTCATGTAATAAACTTCAATTAAACTTAGGAAACTTAGTAGGATTAATATTAAAACAAGGATTATGTTTATTATCTTTTAAAGTTTATTACTTTATTTATTTGGTTGATTGTGAATTTTAATGATATTGTACGATTTTAAAAACAAAAACATATTCGATTTTGTAAACTATATTTCAACTAATTACATTCTGGGCCCAGAAATACCCGTCTCCTTTATGACTAATTTACTAGCTCGATTGGTTATATGCCACAGTTAGCACGTATAAATCCTTTTTCTGGTACGTTTTAAATTAAAAACTTCAGATCTATTCAATGCATAGATACAAAATATACATGTATTTAAAGTATTTAATGCAATGCATACGCATGTGAAGATAACTTCATGTAATTGGGAAAACCGTTGAGTAATAAAAGTATTTTCTTTGTAAAATAGATACTTTACGCTACATAGGTGCTTCGAATGTTTGTCTAATCTATACTTATAATATAAAAAAGCAAAAGAGTTTTTTTGTTTGTTGGATTTTTTAAGTACGCTAAATTCTTGAAGTACCAGTCGGATTTGAAAAAAATATCTTAGAGGCTACAGCTCTCAGCTATAATAGCCTTAAATATTTTTTATTTTTTGTTAAGTAAGTCGGAAGTGTTACCGAACTGCTTTATCCGCGTGCACTGACGTAATGGTGAATGATACGTAAATAAAATGTTCTACAAAAATATTGGTCCTTAGTATATTTAAAAAAGTCTGCGATAGCATAAATCTATATCTTATACATATGTTTGTTGAATATTAAAAAGTGATTTATGAGCATATTTTTTGGAATGGCAATTTAATCCTTACGAACAAAAGTGATTCCATCATAAAGAACATTTTACGAAGGTAAACTTTTCCCTTTATAGTATGTTATTTAGACATATAATTTAAGAGTTAATGGAAAATTTAAATAATTTGTACTTGCGGGAAGTATATCAAACACGGGTGCGATGGCAGCGCGGCGCGACAAGTTCGGTGAAGCTGTAAAAGCCGCAGCGGCTCCAGGGGCCATAAGGCCAACAGTGTAGTCAGATCTAAAAAAAAAAAGCAGCGCGGCGCAGTGTTTGTCGGATAAAATAAACACGGGTGACACCGTGGGGCACAGCAAGTGTACACTGCGCAAGAGTCGACACATCGCCATGTTTTAGCGCACGTTTCGGATCACCGTTTACCTGACGCTTAACACTATGTCATTGTGTCACGTATATTTTCACATGTTGCTCAATAACAAACATATTTTATTATTAATTGAATTAATTATCCACCATTATTTACTATTCATTGTCTACTCTAGCTACCCGCCCCAGCTTCCACGGGTAAAATTTACAAAGTGGTGTATTTTACGTTTAAAAATGCTTGATTAAAAATTTATCGCTTTAATATTGATAGTTCATAACTAAGTGCCTTATTAGCTTAGTGGTCCTAAACGCAACTGCTATGCTCAAGGTCCTAGGTTCGATTTCCAGGGCGAGCAAAGTGCTATTGGGTTTTTCTATATAATTCTCAGTAGGTTTATAACATTATTTTGAAGTATATCATAAGGTTTAGCCATTGTAAGCCATGTAAGCGTCCGAAAAACATTTTTTAACGACTTCATTACAAATCATTGAATTTTCTCTACTGTACAAAAACTTAATTGGAATGTATTGTATATATAAACTTTCCGTAAAAAAATATCTAAATGTTAGTGAAAACCGCATTAAAATCCGTTGCGTAGTTTAAACGATCTAAGCGTGCATATGGGACAGACAGCGGGAAGAGACTTCATTTTATACTATGTATATACAAATAATATAAATCAAAATAAATTACTGCAAAGGCAACGTTCACGGTGCTTTTAAAAAATTAATGTCAGTTCTTGTGTCTGCTTGTTTGATTGTAATCCTATTTCAAGTAAATGTATCTTGAAATATTTATCGCTATGATTCTCAGCAAATCAAGAAAAGCGTGGAATGAGAATATGAACAGCCAGCTGTGCCTCACGGTTTCCATCTTTGTAAAGTTTATTGACCAACTCTCCACCGCATCGCCTACGCACCTGTTTAACGTTGTTATCGCTTCCCGTATTTGCCAGATTGCTTGACATTCATGGTTACCGCTCCACTCCTTAGGGCCATAGCGTGAATGAAAGTAGCCTATAACCTACCTTAATAAAGAGGCAATGATGCAAAAATATTTTTTCAAATCTGACTGATAGTTTGAGAGATTAGCGTGTTCAAACAAACAAACGGTAAATCTCTTGAGGTTTATAAAATTGATAAATAATACTTATGAAGTATTTAAATATTTTCATACATCCTATAAATAATAAGAAGAATGTAGTTTAAAAAGCCCTTGGCGATAAACATGGCTAAACACAACAAAGCAAAGGGCCTTGCCTCTAACCACGTGTGCAGATCGATAAGCCCGACGACCCATTGCCCTAGATAACGTAAATAGGACATTTTAACCGCTGAGTCCGATTTACATGTATGGTAGATGTTTTTGATTTAAATTAGTTTAAAAGTTTTATCTTATTCGATAATGTTCACCATAATTGTTACAATAGAATATGGAAATGTTAATATAATATGTTGAATTTTGCCAAACACTTCAATTAATACGTTTTAAAGGTAAGGTTGTTATTGGCCCAGACAACATTAAAAATAATTGTTTTGCATTACGTATGTATTGTGCGTAATAAAAGTTAATTAAACAGAATTCTAAGCAAACCGCACGACATTGAACTAATTGTGTGGGAAATGTTCGCTCTATGCTGTGTTTTTGTGAATCGTTTTACATGAGTCAATAGTTCTAAATACAACTGTGGTTTGCGTGGTACACACAGACCATTTATGACTGGACATGAATTGTCGGGCACAGACTAAGACGTAAAGCATAATATGTGTAAATCACGAGCACTCAAATACGAAGTATAATCAATCGATTAAGATGAAATCTGCTATCTGTAAAACACCAACTTAAAATTTTTGTCTGGCTGTCTGTCTTGTTCCCGGTAATCTGCGAAATGGTTGGATTGATTTTGATGGGACTTTGATGTTAGAATGAGTAACTTAAGCTATTTTTATTTTAGTAAAATAATTATGGTTCCGCGCAAATAAAATATGCATGCAACATCCGGCATGACATGGCGACTGCTGATGCTGTACAGATGCTGTACATCAGATGCTGTACAGCCATTTTGCCGAGCTAGTATAAAAAGTCTATCTTCTAATTAACATCCACAATAAGCATATTTGTCTGTAATAATATCACGATTCGCGCGTGCGTCCGATTGATGGCATTCTTTGTCCACGCAAGCGCAGTGCAGTAATAGTAGCCATTTAAGTGAATGAAACTGCTCGAGATTTCGTAGTTATTTAATTAGTCCGTGGATTTTAACTATTACTCCTTTTGATTTGCATAATATATGTGACTGTAGATTATATTTATATACTTAGCTGTGTCCCGCGGTTTCGTCTGTGTAAAATTTATTCGATCAGCAGTCTCTATCGCGCAGTCGCTAACGCACCCGTGAAGCTCTATCGTTGTTTTTAGTACCCGTACTCGCCTACAGTAGCTTGTCAGATTGTTTGATATTCACAGTTACTGCTCCGCTCTTTAGGATTTTAGCGTGAAGCTATTTAGCCTTCTTCATTAGTAAATAGGCTATAAAACGCATAAATATTGCTTTCAAATCTGACTGGTAGTTTCAGAGATTAGCGCGTTCAAACAAAGTCTTGAGCTTTATAAATACTAAGATGTGCTCAATCTATACTAATATAATAAGCGGAAAGTTTTTTTATTTGTTTGTTTCAACACGATAACCTCTGGAACTACTAGTCGGATTCAAAAATTCTTTATTTATTAAATGGTAGCCAGCCTCACGAGAATCAGTATTGGCTATCTAATATTAGGCTACAAAGTACATTGTGGCCAATCTTAAGTCGTTCAACAGACTTTAATTACTGTAACTTTATAGACTCATAATTATAATCCACATATCACTCACCTTTGTGCGATATTATCACTCTAGCATGCCACTCTAGCATGCGACGCATTAACGGGAAGAAAGGTGGATCGTATCAAATCGCGATCGCCTCTCTCCTTATTTTGTTTGTACACAAGATAATAGGGCGAAACAATAAAAAAAAATAGGCTACAACCCTCAGCCAGCCTTAAATATTATTTTTTTTAAGTCGGAGGTGGTAGCCCTGCGGCTCCTGCCGAACAGCTTTATCTGCTTGCGCTGGCGTAATTGTTAGTGATACATAAATACAATGTTCAGCGATAGCATATCTGTTTCTCTTATACAAAAACCACAATAAGGTATTTTACAAAAGTAATTTGTTGAAGATTAAAAATTAATTTTTGAGCATTATTTTTAAGCATGATATATTAATCCTTACGAAGAAAAGTTAAAGACAATTTAATGAAGATAAACTTTGTCTTTTACAGCATGTTATTTGGACGCATATTTTGAGAGATAATACAAAATTAAAATAATTCAACACTCGGCTCGGGTCTATCTCTACAGTAGTAGTGGCGCGAACGAGCCGTGTGTTGTCGCGATGTGATTTGACTGGCCGCCCGATAAAAATAATGTCTTTATAGAAGTATTTATAAATCATCAATCAGTGATTTCTTTTAAATTATATGCGGATGAAACCGCGGACCACAGCTAGTAGAGAAATAAAAAGGCAAAGGGTCGCGGTCGGTAAGCTACACAATTAGTTGAGTTTATTCGAAAGAAAGGAAGGCTTGTGTGAAATATTAACGCGAAACGCCCCGACCCGGCGCGGCGCGAACGTTCGCTAATTGCAACTTGACCCCGAAATAGATCTATCCATTAGCAAGAAGTAAGAACGAGCTGTAAAACATCTCGCACCCACCACGCGGCGTTGCTGTTGACTTATTCACACGGTGCGCCCGATGTAAATCAGCTATTGTTCTAAGTTAATTTATTGCGTTGCTTCGTGCTAGCTGCTAGTGTGGATTCGAGTCGTGTGCGGTGTAACAGGACCGTTAATGGCGTACGCACGCGGAACTCGCCACTGACCTTGGTGGGTTTTGGTGTGGAAGAATTCTGTTTTGATTGCCTTTTCTTCATTTAGAATTTCACTTGATTCATGTTGAAATGGAAATTTAAGGAAACGTAACCTCAAGAAACTGTTGAACTTGTGAAATTAATACAGTCGGCAAAAAAAAACAATAAATTGATAAAAATTAACAGGCTTTAAAAAGATTTCCTTTTTCAATCGACACAACACAGTAAAAAAATGAAATATTTTCTCGCTGGAATTGAAACTTCTTGAATTTCAGTATTAAACGCCACGGAAACTGTTGAACCACTGAAACGCGAAAGTCCATCCATACAACTCATTTAACGTAAAATATTTACCGCACAGTAACGAATACTGTATACATTAAAAGCTTATTATTATTTCGAAGCAATGATTGACATAAAAATTAAAATAAGAATTTACAATATCTAAAAGACCGATTTTTCAGTCAATAAATAACTTTATTAGATGAACAATTTTTAAATTTTGACAGATCTTCCAAAGATTTTCCGTCAAAACGACAAAATAATTCTTAAAATAAAGTTATTTGGCGATTGAAAAATCGGCCCCAAGAAGTATTGTTTTCAAATAGTTATAATAATATAAATTAACTTAACTAGTTTAATTAATATACATTACATACATTTTACACCATTATCGTATGGTCCGTAACGCAACGCAAAGAGCACGTCGATTCCGTTACAAATTTTGTTCTATACCGTGCGCTAAGAAGTTAGCTAAGAAGCTTCGATAATAATTAAGATGTAACGCTGTGTTTATGTTTGTCAATGTTTATTTATTTGTCTACCCATTTCTTTGGTAAACAATAAAGCTTAACTAATATTTGCTTATTAACTACAAAATAACCACATATTTCGTTAACACGAGTAAAACTTGTAAAGGAAAATCTCCCATGCATCGCGAAGAGGAAATTATTCGTTCCGTGTCATTTATTTATTTATTTGGGACGGCCAGTCAATACTAATACATCGAATTATAAACAACAAAAATTAAAAAAAAAAAACAGCTCCAGATTGCATTGACCTTTTATGGCCGCCACAGCATGCACTACATTTTTGAACATATTATAATAAAAATAGCATTAAAACAAAGAACTAATAGAGAAAAAATTATACAAACAAAAAGAATAAAAACAATACACATATATATATTTTTTTATAAACAAACACACAATATACAATTAAACGACCATATTAAATCAAGTAATAACATAAATGGTAAAATAACAAAAATTAGGAAATTGTCTGCATGTGCTTCAAAAACACCAAAGCCTTTTTTTACCCTGAAATTATGCAAACACTCCCCGAAAATGTCCAACAGCGGATCCTAAATCGTTGTGTAATCGGGAAATCCTACAAACCGGTGAGTTAAGCCCGATATTAGTTTTCATTCATTGCGACAACCGAAGCTTCTAAATTGAGTCACACCAAGTAATTACAAAACTAGTAATGTTATAATTGGTGACTAACTGAAATTTTGATTACGGTCACTTTCGGCATTATTGTACTGCTGTAACGGAGGTAATAATTAAAAGAAGTTATTATAATAAATTTATATTATTTTTGTGTGCTCTAAACCCCGCGCTGAGAATATAAAAATAAAGTAAATAAAAGTACCTAAAGGTGGGGATTTTTTAAGGGAAAACTCGTGTTTTCATTTCATTTCTTACCAAACACAAGCAAGTAAAGTGTAATTACAGTATTAAATAATTGGTTTTCACCTTATATCCAACCCGTAAATCCTCGTATATACTTTGTGCTCCTTATATCGCCTCCCCCTCCCTACACCACTCAAGTACATAGTTCTATAAGGGACGTCCTCTTTTTTCTTTTTTTGTATAGTTTTAGTCCAAATTGTCAGATTACTAAAATGCAATATTCTACTGATAAGGAATTAATCAGTTCGCGACTTAAATGCAACGACGGTAACAGCCCAAGCCGAGGTTTTCGGACGCTTGGCACCCTTGAGCTTGTTGTCCTGCTTTCGCGGCTGAGTGATTTCGGCGCTTGCCCTCAAACCCAGTGAAGCTGTATTGCATGCTGAGGCTTCAGGGCCCTTAAAAAAAAGAAATAGTTCCCCTGATCTGGCAGCAGCTCTGTGAAAAGTAAATGTCTAATACACTAAAAATAAATAAACATTATTTGACAGGCACGATCGAATGATAAAAAACAAATTATTTAATTTTTAATCGCACTTTCACACGCTAAATAACTACCTAAACGCGGCTAAAATCAACACTAATAATAAATCTATCTATGTATGATATTTGTCACAGCTTCATTTCCTGGGCGGTTGCGAAGTCGCGACGCGTATTTCATACCGATATATAATTATTATGACTAATGTCGAACCTATGGCGCCTTTTGACATGTTTATAGGCATCACATGAACTCGCTCGACTACGCTGACGGTTCATGAAATTGACCAATTATTGTAACCCCTTGTGTTTAAGCGTTTAAACATAGGGAATTTCTCTTGAGTGTTTTCTAAGGGATAATTTGTTTTGATAAAATATAATTACATTCGATTTTTAATTGTAATGAACAATAAATATCTGATTGTAGAAATATAAATTTATCGGAAGTGCGACAAGATGAAAATAGTCATCTGCAGATAGTAATAATGTAAAGTTATTTAAATTGTGTGTGTGTGCTTTAATTTTTTATTTAATTGTATAATAATAAATTTATGGCTATATTAACAAATATATCTTTATTAAAATTAAATTAAATTAATTAAAATTATGTTCAAATTATACTACGAGTATAGTAACAATAATTGCGTACTGAACCTAATAGGTACCTACATAAAAAAAGTATTATTTTTATGTATAACCATTGTCTAGTTATATTGAAACGTTCATCTTTAGGTGAAAACTGATAATTATGTTTTAATTTCATTGACTTTTTATTCTAAAATTATGTAAAAGAGGTTTCTACATCAGTGATTATTTTTCGAGTTAACAATGTAACCGTTATTTTCCAGGGGTAAATTCGCATCTGTGCGCAAGATACGCCATCTAGTTTCTGGAGAGGAGTACGCGGCCAAGTTTATACGCAAGAGGCGGCGCGCTGCGGACACGATGCGCGAAATTCTCCACGAGGTGGCGGTATTGGCACTCTGCGCAGATTCCACAAGAGTCGTTAGTTTGCACGAGGTATGTGAAAAATTGACTCTATCAGCAGAGCTTTTTTTTCTTCTTTTTTTTTCATTTTCATCAATCTACCATTTTCTATTCATAGTATATGAATAAAAAATGAAGTGAATAGAAGTGATATATTATTGTTCCTTATTGTTCCTTGTTGCGTCACAGAATAAGTGATCCTGAGATAAAAATTATAATTTGAGCCTTGGTCCAAAGACCTTGAGTTACTTGAATAGATCGTACTTATTAAAACAAACTTTTTCTGTATATAGCAAATATTGTGTATAACAAGATAATGTCAACGACTATAATATAAGCCCGTGTTATTAAAAAGTGACACAAAACTCATAAATCGGAATATATTACTATATAACCGTTGATACCTCTGTTAATATCTGATCGATTTCACCATTTGAGTTCATATTCACAAAGTGTTTGTTTTATCGAGACGATTGTTCATAGTTATGCTAGGTCCAATAGGTGGTGCTGTAGTCGTTATTAATAAATTATGTATTTATGGATCGGAAAAGGCAGTAGAGAGATGTAGCCAAGATTTTGTTCAGGAGGAGGCAGGCAGAGAAGGGAATACTAATATTAAGTAGGTATACCTTATTTCAGTATTGTCTTCTCTAGATACATATCCAGTAACATTGTATTTGAGTTGATTGTTGACAATTTTTAATAAAGAAGAAAACCGTCTTCAATTATTTTGAGGAGTTCCTAGGTGTATTTTCGAAGTCGTAGGTCCAATGCTAATGAAATTAAATTGTGAAAAACCCCTTTTCTAAAAAAAACATCAAAATCTGTTCATAAACAATCAAGTTATGGCTGAAAATCCATTACAAAAAATATACATTCGAATTGAGAAACTTTTCCTTCTTTCGAAGTCGTATAAAAATAGCAACATTTTTATTTACAATGCGTTTAAATCAAGTGTACCAGCGCTCAGCTTACCCACACCATGCTCCCCCCCCCCCCCTTGCACCTTCCTGGGTACACCATTGCATTGTTATTGTATAATATTAGAAGGAAAGTAATCTAGGAGTAAATATTCTTAAAGCGAGGTATAGAGTAATATTATATTTACTTATAGGATAAGGTTTAAGTTTGTTTTAATTTTCTTAATTCCAGGTGTATGAGACCCGTTCAGAAGTAGCGATAGTGTTGGAACTGTGTGCCGGCGGTGAGCTACAGCGTTTGCTCGACGAGGAGGAACGCTTGTCGGAGGGCGCCGCGAGGAGAGCGCTCCGGCACGTACTCGAGGGTCTCGCACACCTGCACGCGCGTCGAGTCGCCCACCTCGACCTCAAGCCGCAGAACCTCCTGCTGTCCGCCAGCGGCGAGGAGTTGCTCATATGCGACTTCGGGATAAGCAGAGCGATACAGCCCGGCGCGCACGTCAGGGAGATCCTTGGCACGAGGGATTATGTTGGTTAGTATAAAAATTATTGTTCGGTGTACCTAAGAGTATTTCAAAAAGAAAATATCCGACAGGCCTTGTACCACATTTATAGTAAGCCCTACTTGTGAGCCGAGAGGTCGCGGGTTGGATCCCTTCCCAAAACTGACTTTTGTGCGGTGAGTATAATTATCAGCTGTTCAGTTATCATAATACAAGGTGTCCAGAAAGGGTATCGGGTATTTGTTTTCGCGCCATATTCGAAACGGGGCGTCTAAAGGGTGCGGGGAGGGGTTCGTGGCGTCCGCCATTTTGTGGAGTTTTAGTCACGATGGAACAGTACTCGGGGACGCATCGCGCATTTTGCGTACGAGCGTATTATCGTAATGGTGATTCAATAGTGACTGCTCAACGTCTCTATCGTGCGGAATATCGTACACGCCACGCGCCAAGTGACGATAGCATTAGGAAATGGATCAGGATGTTCGAGAATACAGGTGCGACAGTTAAAATTCAAAACTCTGGTCGTCCTCGTTCAGTTCGCGATGAAGAAACAATTGAAGAAGTTGAGGCGTCGGTTCGTCAAAATCCGTCTTTATCCATCCGAAAACGAAGCCAAGCGTTGAACATCAAAAAATCGACTTTACATTCGATTTTAAAGAAAGACTTACATCTAAAAGCCTATAAAATTCAATTGGTTCAAGAATTGAAGGATACGGACTATGCTAATCGACTGAATTTTGCGAACGAAATGCTGCAGCGATTTAACAACTTTAACAACATACTGTTCAGTGACGAAGCAAATTTTCACCTGAATGGTCATGTTAATAAGCAGAATTGTCGGTACTGGGCAGTGGAGAATCCGAGACGAAAGCATGAACGACCCCTGCATAGCCCAAAGGTCGTTGTTTGGGCCGCTATGTCTGCTAAAGGCATAATTGGTCCTTATTTTCATGAAGATCAACGAGGCCGAGCAATTAATGTGAATAGTGACCGTTATTGCGATATGTTGCGAAATTTTTTGGTCCCAGAGTTGCAGGAGTTTGCAGGTTTCAACTCAAGAACGTGGTTCCAGCAAGATGGGGCCACTTGCCATACCTCAAATGACTCAATGGAAGTTGTTAACGAATTATTCCCTAATAAAATCATTTCGCGAAGGGGTAACATCAACTGGCCTCCCAGAAGCCCCGACCTTAGCCCGCTTGACTATTTTGTATGGGGATACCTTAAAAGTAAGGTTTATCAAAACAATCCGACGAATCTAACCCAGTTAAAGCAAAACATCAGGTCAGAAATGGCAGCAATATCGATAGCTATGTGTCAACGTGTTATCGCCAATCTTCGTTTCCGTTTAGAAGAGTGCCAGCAACGTAACGGTCATCATTTGGATAACATCATCTTTTCCAAATAATTCTCCAATTCATATGCTAATAATAAACAATAAACTTTTTTATTGCATACAAATAATTTTTGTTTCATTGAACTTACAAATACCCGATACCCTTTCTGGACACCTTGTACAAGCTTTGTTTAGTTGGGAATTAAATGGCCGTGTGTGAAATTGTGCCCCCATATTTATTATTACCTAGGTAAACTTGGAAAGTTAAGCGTTATATATATACAAGAATTTTCATAAATTGTCTGTCAAAACATCAAAATTATTCGTCGAGTAGAGTTATGTGACGGTCCTTACTGTATTATTACTATTTTTTAGATATCGCATCCATACACGAATCTTCTATATTCTTGGGCCATATACACGTAAAAAATATTTCACAGGAGCTGCAAGATTAAAAAAAATGTTAAGTTAATATTAATTTATTGACAAAAAACCATAGTACCTAATGGAAAAGCACGGACATAATCGCCGCTTAAGTCTGCAATGTATTGGCGATTTTAAACGCCTAGAAATCAACAATTCTTTATTTTTTTCACTATGTTCTCGTAGAACATTTCTTTAGGCGTTCAGGTTTCCTCACGATGTTCTCTTTCACCATCAACCTATGCCGTTACTAACTGTACGCTAATTCATAAAAACTCCATCTAACATACCAAGGCTCGGAATTAACGTTTTTTGTTGTTTCATTCATTCCACTGTCCGTTACAACTCTGGACAAGTGCCCTTATTGTCTTATTAGGAAATCGATCATCTTACATATGGCGGTTGTTCTATGTAATTATATGCAAAGCGATATCCTTAAAAGGGCATGTATGTGTTACAATGCACTGAGGACATACAGTACAGGACATATAGTATACATACATATACCTTTAAAATAACTCTGCATACAAACTTAGATTATTGTTGGCACTGTAGTTAGATATATGCTTAGGTTGAGTAAGCTATAAGAAAAATAGCGAATTAATGTACTATATAATTGTAGACATTAAAAAGATCTACAAAATTTCAGCGAGAGTATAATATGCCTATCTTTTAAGGGACACCCACAATAAGTATTTTTGTCTTTAAAATAGTCGAGAGCGGGGAGCAAGATTTGAGTGAGCGAAGCCGCGCGCATAGCTAGTTTATTAATATATTAAGTATATAATTACTTCCGTATACATGTCAGTTGAGTATATACGTATATACACGAATTCAGTACAAGATGCGCCAATATGTCGCACGGAGGGGCAACATAACGCCTTTATACATAACCCTCCATTTTGCTTCCCATCTAAATTACGTACTGCGGGCTATGTATGAAAATCGATTCTTAAGTAGTATCCATGTGCCAAAGTATCCTTTTTATGGGAAATTTGCCAACTAAATTCTATAATGTGTATTTGTCTCACTTGACATTTGCAAAACTGCCTACATAGGCAGTAAGCTAAAATAAAAAAAAGAGTCCAAAAATTGCTGTTTAATTGCCTCCGATTGCGCTGAAATGACTGTTTCCAAGAAAGGATTACAATATTAAAAAAAATTTTTTTTTGGTGTAACTTTAAACTTGTATTTAAAATTAGTATATATCTGTGCAGCGCCAGAAATACTATCGTATGAGCCGCTAACCCTGGCAGCGGACATCTGGTCAGTGGGCGTGCTGGCCTACGTCCTCGTGAGCGGTTACTCCCCGTTCGCTGGCGACACCAACCAGGAGACATACCTGAACATCGCGCAGTGTCAGCTCTCCTTCCCGAAGAACCTGTTCCGGGGAGTGTCACAGCAAGCGATACAGTTCATCAAGGACACACTTGTTGTTGATCCAAAGTGAGTATCGGTTAAGCGAAATTCTTCAACTTTTAACATACGAGTCATATAGAAATACCAGGTAAATTTAAAATACCTCCGACACAAGTCACTCATTGATTGAGACCATTCCAATAATAGGCTCCTTGGAACACTATATCTCTTAACATAACATATCATCACGCCTGTATCCCCGAAGGGTTAGGCAGAGGTGTACTAATTGTACAGCCACAGTTCGCCGTGCATGTTTTTTAGGTCCAATTTAATAAGAGGGCGAGCCTATTGCCATTATACGGACACAAAGCCAAACTCTGAGCTGATACTGAGAATTTCACAGAAAACCCCAATAACACTTTGCTCGACCTGGGAATCGAATCCAGGACTTCTATCATATCAGTCGCGCTTACGACCCCTGGGCTAATATCATTTATGTAACATTACCTTTCGACTCAGTCAGACCTGTGAAAGATACTCCAGTCAATAGATTCGATTATGTAGTTATGAGTTTATCAAAACCAGATTGTTGCATGTGAAAAACTACAACATGGTAGCCAAAAACTCGAACTCGAACTATATTTTCAAACCATAGTTGCCTAAAATTAAAATAGATGGCGTTATGCACAAAGTTTTGGCCTCGTAATTATTAAACACTCTTTAACCGACTTCATTTAACATCAAAATCACAAATTTCTGCTTTTGATATGACTGACCAATAAAATTTTAGTTCTGGAATTGTATGTCAATTTTAAAGTAAATATGTTTAGTAACATTTATGTTTGGTACAGGGGTCGTCTTACAGTGGACGAGTGCCTGGAGCACCCCTGGTTGAAAGACGATGCGGACATACCGCGCTACATCGTCGGCGTTGGATTCGAGACGGACGAGAGCGGCTCCGACGACGATGTCGACGATGACGAACACGTTAACAGCGTTAACGGCACGAATGGAATTAACGGTATTAATGGCGTCAATGGAGTTAATGGTCACAGCGGGGTCAATGGGTGCAACGGAACCAATGGATCGTACGAAGATGACAAAGGTATATTTCAATTTTTTCAAAGTTAGTTACATGTAATTTTACTACGCCACACGTGACTCGTATTGAATCAAATCAAATTACATGTATAGACAGAACGAAACATTTGTCAATATAGAGTGGTTTACGTTAAGTTATGTATTGGGTTTGTGTTATTTAATGACTAGTTTCACTTCTATATTTAATGTGAATAAAACAATTTAGAACGCAAATGTATATTCAAGTAATAAGCTGTATTTTATATTTAATAATTTCCAGATTCATCACGTCCACCCTCACCTACATTAGTTCTGCCAGATGAAGCCGAGGAGCGTGACAAGCCGCTAAAACACGCGCATGCGCGGGACATCTCCCCTCCATTCCCCGATGCACCTTCCACGCCAAAGGTCGGACGTTTTATAAATGTCTACACGTTATACTCGTACTAAAAGTAATTTGAAAACGTTACATTTTTTTTTTATCAGCATGTTGAAACAAAAGAGAAGAAATTACAGCGTAAGGCGGATGCTCTGTTGTCAAAAAAGGATAAAAGATTCTTCTCGCTCACGCGCACGCCGGTATCAAGTCGAAAGTGAACTGAGGGCAATTGCCCAGCATTCACGATGGCATGTAAAGAGCGTCAATGCCCTATCTACTTATAAAACATCATTGTAATTCTGTTTATTTTTTTAACCGTTTGGTCTTAAGCTCACTTAATATTCAAGGCTAGTGGGAGAACTGGGTCTCAAGTGCAGCTGCCGGAACGCACCTATAAGGGCTTGGCGACAGATTTTCAACTTGAGGAATTTAAAAAAGTACCCTACCATCGTGCTATGGTTTCATCACAATGTCTTCCTTCACCGAAAGCTCAGGCTTATTGCAGGGTTTCGAACTCACGTCGATTGACGTGGCAAGTTCAATGACCATGTTAAGCAAGCTTTACTGTTAAAAGGATATCATACGGTGGATCACTATGTGAATGATAGTGATGTCTCCCTCTCTGTGCATGTACAAAATTATTATTATTTTATTATATTAATACCATTGTACAGTTAGCGAGTTTATTGCCGGTTCTTCACGGTGACCGGAATGTTTTCCGAAACGGTGGTAGTGTTTTGACATCCTTAATACGGTCTGAATTGAATAATTATTTTTTTGATTTTGGGCATTCTTGAAACCATTTGTTTGTTTGTTAATTGCAGGTGTCGCGAAAATCACACCCGCATCCGCCGTCAGTGCTCGCGCTCTGCAAGAAGTTCCAGCCTGATTACGAGAAACCGGCGAAGTTGTCGCACGCGCATGCGCACGCACACACGCACGCCCACGTAACGCACTCGCCTGCGAGCGACGCGTGCGATTGCGGGGACCGGGGAGACTCGTGCCCTGCGCCCCCCGCCTGCCTGCGGATCCGCCCTGCGCGGCCTCCGCCAGACCGCGCAGTGCTCTGCTAGCGGTACCTGTGCTGCGTGCTGCGGTAACGGACCTAAAGACGTAAAGCCCGCGCCACGCACTGTAAATACTCCCCTGTACATTAATCCCGGCCGGTAGGTACGCTTAGTCCGCCAATCGCGTTACCGATTATCGATATTGGGAAATAAGTATCGACATCGACATTGGAATGTATTAATATCGATAGTTCGATAATTATATATTAGTGCCTTATTTGCAACAACATAGTATAAATATGTGATTCGGTAGTGCTTAATCATCGATATTATTGGTGTAATTAAGAGGAAGGGATATCGATGTTTCAAATCTCAATATCGATTATCGTAATAACGCTCCGCAAATGCGGTACAAAGCGCATAATGAACACGCGAGTCGCTCCGACGTCCCTGTAAATGTGTTTTTTTGTAAAACCTGCTGATACGTGTAACTGAATGTCCTCGCTAGTGTTCGTTGTCACGCATCGTGTAAATGAGAGTATGTTTGCATGTTTCAAGTTACATCTAACGTTACTTCTGTAAAACAATACTTATAGTTTTCGGTGATAGTCTTCGAAATGGAATTTTACGTCACAAAATATTAACGTGGCTAAAATGTGTATATGTGATTTTTTTTTATTACTATTACTTGATATTTCAAGTCATCTTATGATTATTATTGTATTATATTATATGTAATTATTTAAGTGTTTTGGGCATACAGTTACGCGTGTTTGTTTGTCTAGTTTAACTATAATTAATAGAAATTGAGTCGCTCTATACAAGTTGTATATATATATACTTTTAAATGATGATGTATTTTTATTTATTGAATAATAGTTGAACGTACGGATTTATGTCTAATTTCGCGACGTTATCAGTGGCTTTGCTTTAACCTTTTGACTTCCGACATCACATATTTATTAAACAAACTTTAGCTGCCTGTCCAATGAAGCGAAGTTATGAAAATTTCCACCAATAGAATTGCATCTCTAGATTTTTATGCAACTCTAATATTCGAAATTTTCAGTTCCGTTCCGCTCTGCTTCAGTGGACCGGCAGCCTTACTCTCGAAGGTTTAAATTGTTTTTAATTATCATAGAAAAAAAATCGAAATAAACTTGAAAGATGAAAGTAACATTGAGTGGACTTATCTCTAAAATCCCGAAATGATAATAATGAACGTTTCCATTCCCAGAATTTAACAAATTACAGATTGTTTATTTTACTTTGAATATAACCGTAATATTATATTATTTTGTTACGTTTGAGTTCTTTACATAAATATGGGCAAATAAATCCTGAATGTAAAATGTAATTTTATTATAATTTTGGAATTTAAGAGATAGGTATGTCACTAATTAACCTATTCCGATCTATAATAATTAGTATGTTTTTAAATAAATAATGAGGAGAAATATAAGATTTGTTTGTCGATTTTATAGTATAATATGTGGGTGGCTAGTACCCGTGCGCGTTGATAACGGTGCCGCTTAGTAAGAAGCCATCAACGCAAATACGACGTTACTTACGTACCTAGTGTTAATAAATTGTTAATTATGTGTCGATCACATCACGTAACATTTATTTTATTATAGTGTAAGTGTTCAGATTATAAACAGAGCATACTTTTTGTATGATTTTAATGTTGTTGTAACTTTTTTGAACTTTTTGAAGTGAAGCTTCTTAGTTTGCCTGTCTACTGAAGCGAAGCGGAAAGGATACAGAAAATGTAGCGATGCAGTTCTATTGGTCGAAATTTGGACACCTCCGCTCCGTTCGGCTTCAGTGGACAGGCAGCCTTAGGGGGCGATTTGATAATTGGTCGAGAATCGAGATTGAAATTTTAAGGACGCGTCGTCATTTTTAACCACATTTCGTTACGTGAAAAAGAGAAATAAGATCTAACGTAGACAGAAGGAGATAGACATATATTGTTTATGTAATTCAGAGCTTAGGCTATACTCATCTCCTTTTTTAAGAAGTTTCACTTTTGTCGCGTGTATTTCTTTTAAGAAACAAATTATCTTAAATTTAGTAATTTGTTGAATTTGAAAGGAAATAAACTATCGTACGTTGTTAGTCTGATAGTATAGTGGCGCGACCTCTAACGTTTGAGTGTATGGGACCAAAATTTTATTGTCGTGTAATAGTTTCTAATTACACACATGTATTATTATCGATAAATATGTATGAAAAATCTGCAGCGGATGTCACGAGGTTGCTGGATAAAACGACAAAGGTTATCGATTCTTTATATCGATTGTTGTTTTGTCTTATGATTTTATTAGTGAACACTTTGTAGAGAGGGGAATTGTTGAATGTTGTCTTTTTTTGAAATGTTATCACTACGAGAGATCGCTTTCGGGTTGTTGTTAGATATAATAAATAATTGCATAGTTTCTTGTCGTTGAACGCGCAAGTTATGCGATTTTATTGTCGATAAATTTTCATCACAATCCACATTTCTAGTATATTTGTTTAGGTGATTACGCCGAATCTGCCATGAGGAATATTTCGTTCTTGTGTTCGTTTTTACGAACTGTTCATTGTGTGTTCGTTTTTAAACCATTGGTCTTGTGAACTAAAAAACTCGAAGATTATCTTGTGAGAATTGTATGTTGAGGTGTAACTCATTTGTAAAAAAAAAACAAATAAATTATTGTGATATATTAATTTTGTTTGATTTTACATAATCATTCCCACCGAGTAAAACAAAAAAATATGTAATTCCAAAATGTCTCTAAGGTGTCATAAATCTATGCGAAACAACATAAAGGCCATATGGCGAAAAGCGTACTGAATTGGCCCAGAAGAATATCTGGATCATCATTTGAGGGTATGTTGGTTACTAATAAAATACGTTGATCCGGCAAGTTTCCGATCTTTTTATCTAATTTGATTTTTGAATACATGAAAAAAAAAACCAAAAAATAGTTTTTTTTTTCAAAAACGGCTTGATATTTGAACGAAATTTGGTCACATACGAGCCATATAAAAGGCTATAATCGGGGAAAATAACAACTCAATCTTCATTTTAACCGTTTCAAACAGGTGATTTTTCTTGAAATTATTTTTTTTCTCCATGATAACGTTTTCATACAATTTTGAAACGAATATTTTTAATATATTTTCTCTCAAATCTACAAATTGATCGAAAAGGTACGCCATAATGTAAATAATATAAAACCGATTTATTACTACGTTTTTGCCCTTGAAATTACAGAAAGGAAGCCTGTTGGATTACTTAGAAAGTGTAAATAACATAAAATCCCCGGACCAGCTGCAATACCTACTCATTACTTAATTTGATAAAGACAATATTACCATCGTTGGCGAAGTTTAGTCATGAATATGATATAAAAGTACTTAATAATGATATAAATAATAAAGATATGTTGGTGCTTTAAAATGCGAAAGCATACTTTTTCGAAATAGTTTATAATTAATTCTTTAATATTATAGTTCTTTAATTTTTTCAAAAAGTCTCCATATTATTGTTTTAAATAAATTATGTTATTTGCACTTATAAAGTAATCGAATAATCTTCGCATTGTTCTATGGTGTGACCAAATTTCATTCAAATCGGTCAAGCCGTTTTCGAGAAAAAACAAATTCTTATTTTCTGTTTATTCCATTTATTCAAAAACCAAAGTAAAGATCTGAAACTTTCCTGATCAACGTATCTTAGTACCAACATACCTTTCAAATGATGATCCAGATATCCTTCTGGGGCCGATTCAGTATGCTTAACCCCTATGGCCTTTAATAATATTTTTATATTGTAATATGAGTAAATAAAAAACGGAAAACTAAACAAATATATATTTACAAAATACAAAATTACTCATATTAATAAGTATATTTTAAATTTTAATGATCTGTCTATAAGTTTAAAACTGATATTAAAGTTAGGTTTTATATGGTTAGCGTAAAAAAACACGCTGATACACCGAACACACACGTAAAGTAGTGTAAACTAGAGAAGCATTACGTATAATTTTTGAGAGGGGAGCGCTGAATCGGAACGGGGCAATAGACGCGACGCTGCCCGAATGGCACGTAGCGACGTCCCGTGAAAACGCTTTTACCCTCGATCAATCACGCCATTAAGAATGAAAAATAGTTTATAAGCACATAGTGATAATAGATTCATTTATAGTCTTTTTTATAGTAAGTAGATTAATGGGATCTCTTGCTTGTCAGTAAAACACATGATTATAATCCATATATTTATTACAATAGCATTTATTTTCGACTGCCATGGACAGTAGAGCTGATGGAATACGACAGAGACTAGAAGATTACTAATTTCGCGCGAAAAGAAACTAAGAAAACATTTTAAGTTAAAAATGTATTTTTATTATAAGCCTTGTATGCATTTTAATATAGAGGTCGCTACCGTTCAAAAAAATCTATACAGTGATGTATCTTAAGGTTATTTAATGAACTATTATATTATAATTATCCTTTCAAAATTAAACAGGAAATTTGGCAACACAATTATTTTTTTAAATACAGCAAATATAAATATATTTACATGATCACCATAGGTTTGATGAAAAACTTCTCATCCGAACAGGTTTTTTGTTGTGTAAAAATTGACCTATCTACCATCCGTTCGACATAAAATTCATAATCAACTCAGAAAAATCTGTTTAGAATATGTATATCACATATTTTCCACTTACAGCCTCCATCCATGAGAGTCTTAAAATACGGAAATAAATATACAACTGCAAACATACATCTTATATACCTAATTATTCACAAACCAACTCGCTACGATCTTATTAATATAATAAATTTATCATAAGAATTGATATGAACACGATTATCGATTAATTGAATCGAAATACGAACATAAAATCGATTCCATATCGAGAAACACACCAATATAATATTAGCTTATAAAAAAAAAAAAACTAATTATCTATTAAACTTTACGGCAGTATATTCGATAATGGTATTGTTCACCACAAATAAACATCGATAAATAAATTGTTCTGTGATTTTTTAAATTAAATAAAAGTAAAGAAAAGTTAGAAGCGCCTTAGAAGTTATTCTTCTTAGAATAGTAAAACTTTCGATCAATAGAATTGCAATACTAGATTTTAATGTATTTGAGCGTAACGGTCGAATTAAATGGATACCGCTCAGCACTGATTTAATCACTATGCGAATACGAGCTGGCAACATTGCTGGCGTCATTCTAAGCTCATTCAAGAAACCTAACTTGAGCTAAACGATTTTGTAAACACCAAACATATAGACTAGATACCTAAATAAACACAAAAATTCTAAAAAATATATTGCTCCAGTTATGAATCAACCTTGAAACCACGATTCGAAGATTGGTTTTACATTAACTGCACCATTGTGATCAATCAATCATCTCACATTAGTTATATAGAATACTGATACATAATTATTAAACATACTAAAAATTATTGACATATAACAAGGAGATTATTCTATATCTCAATGTTGGGCAAAGAACTTTGAACACGTCACACGTCGACGTTTTGGCAATTACCAACGGTGAGAAATCTATGTTTTCTATTTTCCCCGCTCAATGACGATACGTCTTGACATTGGCTGAATTGCCAACATAGGAAGAAAGCCAAAATTTAAAAAAAAAGACGATACCTTGAGAACTTTTTTTCAAATTTCCTCGACAAAATTGCAATACGAAAAGAATTACTCGATTAGTACACGATTTTTGATAATTTATAACCGACCAAGTAATTATTTTACACCGTATTTGAGCGTTATACACGTGTATCTATCTATCTATGCATAGGCCAACTGTACAAGTTCCTGCAATAGTAAACTTATGTGTAAACAAGTTAAATTGAACTTTATTTGCACACGCATTTGGTAGAGTTTTAACTTAACTCGCTACTTGTAAAAATTGTACTGACAGCAATGAAAATACAAAAAAATATTTTTTTAGAAACTACGACCATATCCGGCTTCGCACGACTGGAATTTACTAATGTGGTAATTTTTTCTATGGAAAATCATGTTTGTTTGATTTAGAATTAAACGCTTTAGTACTGTGAGAAGTGCGTTTAGTTCGCCGCTATGATAAAAAATTGTTATTTCCTTACAGTTTATATTTCAGTTGTATTTTACACCTTACGTAGGTACATACCTATAATAGAAACAAATTAGAAACGCAATGCAAACAATTCTTGTAAAATACAAATAAAATAATATTATTTGATGAATAATTTTGATTGATAATTAATGTATTTTTATTTAATAGTAGCACGGCAAATTGACGGTACATTCCCTGATGGTAAGAACGGTACAATCCAAACACAACGGCTACCACCGAGAGATAAAAATCCATCAGCGGTCGCCGCTGTCATGCCAGCCTGCATACATTTAACAGGATATGCACAGACTAATCCCGAAACGCGACACTCAACAGCGAGTCACTATGACTGACTTTTCACCACACTCATGGTGGTCGCGACTCAGTCGGACTGCACAGCCCTACAACTCCGCTATCGCCTTTTCCTCGTTTATTAATCAGCAGGAAATCATAACAAAATTTAAATGACACGAATGTTGATTGAAAAATCAGTCCTAATTTTAATAAATTATACTATATAAACCTATGCATTTTATAACATTTATTGCCAGTTACATGATATAGGTAGAAAATAATTAGCACATGTTATTGTTTTCCAAACGTACTTAAAAAAAAAAATTGCAATAACTTGCAAAATGCGACACAAGATGGCGGTTTGACAGTTATTTTCTTATTTGAAACGCATACTTTTTCTTACTACACTTTTATATAGCTCCATCCCGCTCACAGAGTTCGATAATATGTTTCGTAAATCTCGATAAAGTAAAATTGTTCTATTATGTAAATACATATCGATTCGATTTATATTTTGTCTATAAATAACACGTAAGTAACAAACTTACAATTTCGTATTGATGGTTAACGATAAAAACAAATACAATCACATCCAATAATATAATATGAATTCACTTTTAGCTACCAGCGGGGGGATATTTACCCTATGTGAGCCTAGGCCAGGGATGCACGGACATATTGTAACTAAGGGCCTCTCAGCCAGATTATGAGGTAAACGTGAGCCCCACTACAAACAAAAACAACTCAAAAAAATATTAAAAATAATTTAATTACATTATAATTATTAATTCGAAATACTGGCATTGCGTTGAAGTGTGCCCACATACTATCTCAACAGTGTATCGTTAATGTATATATTTTTCACTATTTTTTTTTTAATCGTTTGCGGGCCGCATGGATGCCGACAGAGGGCCGCGGTCTGTGCATCTCTGGCCTCAGCCAAGGCCAGCAGGGTAGGGGTGAGCGATATTGGAATAAAACGATATTTTATTGTTAATGAGTGACCTTTTTTTTGGAGAGTTGCCTCTAACATTGTCGACTTTTTTTAGAGTGAAATTTCTTGTGTTGACAAACTATTTTATGAAAACTTGCATTTCTGTTCATATATGTATAATATTTACAACATACAAAATGGAAATATCGATGTTTTTTGTCTTATTATCGATTTATCGATGTCAACACATCGATATATCAATAACATCTATAATTATCGAACATCCTTAGGTCTGGGGCGTCAAATGGCGCATTAGGGGACGCCTAGGTTAGAATAGTAAAATGGGTCTTCCAGTTGGACCTTTTCTTTTTAAATCTTATTTTACTGTCTTACAAAAAAAGCATTAGTGCCTTCTCAATAGATGACAATGATGAAATACTAATAAATTTTATAATCGTAACCTAACTTTTTCCTTAATTTATGAGGCGGCAAATCTTATAATAATATACGTCAATGACTACAAAGATTCGAAAAAAAAAAACATCATTCACAACGAACATTCCAGAATATTTTTCATTATGTTCTGGTAGACCATCGACATCTTATTCAGTTAGACGGCTAATAACACGCGAAAGTTATTTACATAGGTTATAAAAAAATAGCATCTGATTTCTTACGATAGGTTATTTATTACATCAGTTTTTGAAATGAGACTTAATTTCATCCTCTGAATTTTAATTTCTGTTTTATGAAATCGATTAATGCTATAAAACTGCATATTAATTTAGTATTTTAAATTTTCCCGCGAAAACGTTAGCCACCATGCCGCTTTGATTTGTGACGTCATTATATAGTCGCCAACCAAATTGGGCAATAAACTATAACTCAGTCAATTCGGTAGGTATACTTATTTACAAGGGACACCCACTACATGAGATCACACGCTAAGTTCTAATAACGAAGCTGACGGCTTTACTAAATATTTATACACCTCAATAAAAATACCCAACAACATTTACTATATTTCCTTCACCGACAAACTCATCGCCTGTAACAATCGAAACTGTCACTAACAGTTTCGTGTATTTCTTAACTATACTATCTCATTTTTTTTTCTGTTTCTGCTGTTCAAAAAGTCGAGTGCGAAAAAATCAACAATTATGCGTCTGTCTGGATAGGACGTCGATGCGATTATCGAATACAAATATCATAGATTTATTTGTAATATAAGATTAAAACGATTTCGATAATATAGGGCAGTGTTTGTTAGCGTACCCGTCGGAGGTCAGTGGCCGTTGACGAGGGTCCCAGCGGCCGCTTTCATCTCGTTCAGCTGGTCCGAGTACTCCGCGTATATTCGCTGCCATCGCAGTTGCCGCACGAGGAGCGCCAGCATTTCCTCTAGTATGTCGTGTTTATTTATACCCTGCGAATGTTTAATTAATTTGAAATATTCTATACTACTACAACTGTCACTTTTTCTTTTCTTGTTTTAGCGCCGCAAAAAGCACTTGCCAGTGTCAATGTTATAATCCTTCGTAAAATTTTCCTACATAAAGCTCTCTTGTGTGCTCCATGCTGTTGTCGGACCGCTAGTAAGTTAATAATTGATAAAACACTCACTAATACTGTTGGCTGCCATTTCTTGGGTGTGGAGGTGCAGTGACTTGGACCGAGCATGTCGTTCAGTATCGCACGTAGTTGCTCTTCCGTACCTGAAACGTTTTCAATTTGACATCTATTTAAATCTTATGTGACCCACGTTAAACATCCTCTTTAACATATATAGTTAGCGCGCGAGTTGAATGCAGTCAGCGCCTGAGGAGAATAGCGGGAGCATTTCCCCCGTCGTACACACCCCCCGTTTCACGCACACTTACTGTAGTGATGCGAGTGCTGCATTTGACAACTATTGTACGTTTAAATTTACGAAAATAGCATGTAATAAGACAATTAAAAAAAAAAAAGAAAACCAATTTCAATGATTTTGAAGAGTTCCCTTGTGTATCTTCGAAGTTCCAAGTCCAATGCCAATGAAATTAAAAGGTGGTCCACCCATGAGGTATCCCCTATCCAACAAAAAAATAATCATCCACAATCGATTCACATCGTCGAATTGCAATTTTAACAAACAGTTTATTGCTTTATACTTTACGTAATGACCAAACACACTGGCGGAGTAACGTCATTATACGAATACAAAACTAGAATTCACTCAGCTCCCGAGCTTTATAGGAGCACCACGACGGGTGCGCCGCACCACGAGCGACATGGCAAGTGACGTCATCATCAAGGAGAGTTAGTTGACAGTTTATAATATAATATTACAAGTATTAACAAGCTAAATTATTAAAAGGGAAAGAAAAAATCCGACTGCAACAAAAACACAACTAAAAATTTAGATTTTATAATTTTTGCTTTTTATTTGTTTCGCACACGTCGTACTTAAATACTATATAGCCTATGTCACTCCCACAATTAAAACAAATCTAACGACACCAAATATGCTAAAATCCATCAAGCCGTTTAGGCTACATAGCGTGCCAAAGAAATAGACCTACATACATACACTCGAAAAACCCAAACCCTCCTTTTTCGCAGTCGGGTAAAAACAATAGATATATTTGTTAAATTAAATTATATGAATACATACCATGGTTGACTAGATGTGCGAACAGCGTCGTCACCCAATGCCTGTAGTCCTTCGCTAGCTGCAGGTGAAGACAGGAGGCGACTTGAGCTTCTAACCAACTCCGAGCCGCATCTGAACTGTAGTTTCTAGAACGAATTATCTATATAAATAAAATGATAGGGGTTTACCGTCATGCACGCATCACGCAAGAACTAGCAGACAGATTCTGGTCACTTAGATACTAATTGGACATATATGTCTATATAAAAAATATATACAATGATATCTTCATAAATAAAAATTCTGTAGTCCACGCGAGCGGAGTCGCGGGCACAGCTAGTAGCAAATAATACTCTCATATACTGCGTTTTTTATTCCCACAGAGTGAATTGACAATCATTAATGTCAAACTTAAAAAATGTTTGTCACGTTTATTTTTTAATGTTGTGCTACTGTATATTTTACGGTACAATTATTATTTTCATACTGTACTGAGGGTTTTTATTTAATAATTGAAATACTTTGTGCTATTCAAAATACCAGATCATTCAAAAAAAAAAAAAAAAAAGAAATGTTTAAAAATAAATCTGTACATATGTATAATATCTCATACAGGTTTACAATTAGTATCGATTGGTGACAACACTATTTTAAAAACACAATAAACTAGCAACACATGAAATGTCATTTCACTCCGTGGGAATAATAAACGCAGTAAAGTAACTAGTAATGATGCCTTTGACACCCTGATTCTACACATACTCATGTTTTATTTTAAAAACGTGTTTTTGTGGCAATGCCATAAATCCCTTAATTATTCATAAAAAAATAAATTATTTTAACATCAATTTAAAGCGTATATTCCGCGCAATTGAAGAAGTCATGTTTGCATTAAAAAGGATAAAGCAATCTACATGTAGGAAGCGCCATCTATTTACAATCTGTTCCAGTAACATGATAGCTGTCAGTTATGATTCTTTACATTCTGTATTGTGCGAAATATTCGAACGGGTCAGATAAAAAATAAAATATATTTTATTGTTGGCAACCAAGTGTACACCAAGCCGGCAACACTGATACATACGTGGATATTGTTTAAAGGGTTAATAGAGACCTGTTTGTGCGTGCGAGCTGCGCCCGCGCAGGCCGGCTTAGCCGCGAGTGTTGGTAGAGCGCGAGGGTCGCGCCCGGCGGCCTACCCGCCGGCACCGCCGACACGGCAGACGC
Source organism: Saturnia japonica (assembly GCA_033032175.1). Classification (NCBI taxonomy): domain Eukaryota; kingdom Metazoa; phylum Arthropoda; class Insecta; order Lepidoptera; family Saturniidae; genus Saturnia; species Saturnia japonica. Next base: position 3,360,647 of record CM065306.1, on the reverse strand, counting down.
GCGCCACACCGGGTCGCAGGGGTTCGCCCATATCACCCTGCCAATAGAATTGACGCTCATTATCCGTAACATCCTACCCAACATTGTTCGGGCTCATAAATTCATTGGGGGTATGCAAAATTATTTTTCATACAAGGGAAATTTTATGAGAAGTGAAATATAAAAAAGCGTTACGTTAACCTGCGCACCTTTCAATTTGAAATCATGTACGTGTATACATACGTCTTGCTTTTAGATAAATCGCTAACTATACAATCAATCGGTCGGTCGGTCAGTAGTAGTCAGTCAACCAATCACCTCTTTGCCTATTGCATATTCAAAGACACTCGCTTTGTTTCTGCTGCTATTATCAAGTGGGAGTAATTCAACCCAAACGCCGCACCACTGTCATAATCACATCGTTTTTATTTTGATAACCCAATAAGGTTTTTTCGGAATTTCATATGTATAATAAGGTATAATAATAACTTAAATATCATATACTACCTGTGCCCCGCGGTTTCACCCGCATATACTTTAGAAGAAATCACTGACTGATGATTTATAATACTTTAGTATAGACAATATTTTTAACGGGCGGCTAGATGGTCACATCGCAGCATCACACGGCTCCTTCGCGCCACTACTACTATAGACATAGAGTCGAGCCGAATGTTGAATTATTTTAAATTTTCATTATCTCTGAAATTATGCGTCCAAGTAACATGCTGTAAAAGACAAAATTTATCTTCACTAAATTGTCTTTATAATGAAGTAAATTTTGTTCGTAAAGATTAATATGCCATGCTTAAAAATAATGCTCATAAATTATTTTTTAATGTTCAACAAAAAAAAAAAACAAAACACCTTATTGTGGCTCATAACTAAGAGATAAGTATATGCTATCGCAGGCCTTTTTTTAGATATACCAATGGCCAATATTTTTGTAGAACATTGTATTAACATATCATTAACCATTGAGCCAGCGCATGCGGATGAAGCAGTTCGCGAGGGCTTCTACTTCCGACTCAATTAACAAAAATCAATACTTAAGGCTAGCTGTGAATATTAGCCTAATATTATTATAGCCTCTATTCCTCGTGAGTCTGGCTATTATATGAAAAAAAAAAAAAAAAACAATTTTTCGAATCCGACTAAGTAGTTCCAGAGATTAGTGTGATTAATAAACAAACAAAAAATACTTAATTATATAATAACTTACCAAGCGCACAATTTCTTAGAATAAATATAACTTTTCCCATTACTGAGTGAGATCATAGGGCTAACGTCCTCCAGCAGCGTGCAGTTTGTAACGGTCACTGGAAATAACAAGATCGAAATCAGTTGAAATTGGAACTAAACATATATCAACAGTTTTATTCATTTACCGATAAATTTACTTCATTGGAACTAAACATATATATATCAACAGTTTTATTCATTTACCGATAAATTTACTAAAATTTACAAATACCGATAAATAGGCTTTCGACTGAAAATTCACCTTTATAATTCAAATTAATCAACCACTTAATAGCCTTTCATTCTTTTTTACTTAGCAAACTTATTCAAAACCGACCGCCGATTGATTTTCGTTTATGTGCCGAGCTAATATATATATATTAAAAAAAAAAAACAGAGAAAGTTATAAGGACTGCCGACAGAAGTGAAAACACCAAACAATGAAATAACTGTGTTTCTTTTTGGAATTTTTAAATCAATTATAAATTTCTCAATTTGTAAACTGCTATTACAGCATGTCGGTGACGCGAATCACAAGATTTTACCCATCCAAAAAGCCAAACACGCATATGATAGTCGAATATATACAATGTATTAGTGTATATATGCGTATACATGTGACACAGGCCGCTATACTACGCTTCGATAGTCTGGCGCAAGCTCAATACGTCACGAGCATGTCGAAGTCATCGGTGATGCAAACCCATACATTTTTCCCTATCAAATATCGCTCAACGCGGCTAAAGAAGTTTTCACTTCAAAAATATGTATATGCCAAAGTATTTCGAAGGATGACTGTGGCTCTCAAACCTTCATTGTTATAGAAAACAAAATTGGGCAGTCTTGTAAAACGTAACACTAGTATATTTTATAGCAATTTATTAATGGCAAGGCACGGTACTCGCCTTTCGTCAAAATTGACAATAACTTATGATGGTGTTTCATTCAAACTTATGTTATTTGGTCCTATATTATGTAACTTCTGGGAACATTTTACTTAATTTAGTTAGGTTATTACAAAGAAAGCATAAAGAAAGTAAATAACTTGGCTCCCGGTGGATAACATATAACCAATATTACGTATATTTTTATGACACTGGGAAATAAATGATTAAATATAATTAAGAGCAGATGAGTAAACTATAATTTCTAAATATAACTCAGTATTATGGTCGATTATTTCAATGTAGCCCTTTTACAATATTAATAGTGAATGATATTGCTCTTATATAGGAGTTTACTTATGTAAACTTTGAAATTATTTTTAAGCGTTCTGGAATGCACTATATAGTTGGATTCTCGCAAAGAGTCTTCTGCTCTGTCGACGTTCTTTTTGACGTGACAACGTCTTATAAATTGGTTTGCCGGGTGACACTTCAAGAAACTGCGTTACGCTCCGCTCACGTTATGCGCTCACAATGAGAGCGAGTGAGAGGCACGCGTCCCTTCCACTCGGGCATGGTTAGCCCGCCTAAGAACGAGAGAGACAGACATAAAGTCGTTGTCACGTAAAACTTTCGCCCGTATACCGACTTTACAGGCAACCAATTTTTTTCTATTCAGATTGTCCTAGATCAGCTTGACCGCGCTTTTTCTAACGTCAAACCAGTCTCTCCAATAATTACAAAGAATTTTTTTATTGTTCAAACCGATGAAATGTCATTAAAGCTGCGCAACTCACGTATAGTATTCACGAAATTTCGAAAAGCGGAAACAAAAAGTTCCGTTTTCCGCGTCCGCTACCCTTTCTCGAGTTATATGTGTTTAATTAAAAAAAAAAAAACATTTTTATGAACTTATGGGGCATTATTATGTATATATATATATTTTTTGAGATATATTATAAAATTCGCCGTTTATATTTTGAATAGATTTCAAGTTGCATGAAATGGGAAGTACGAGAAAGGTTTACCGGAGGGCGAGATTAGTGAACGGAAGGAGAGAGGTCCAACGAGACACGCGGCGGTCCCGAGGTCCCACATCACGAGCTCCGCAGAGGTTGTGACGGCTGCCAGCGTGTCACCGGAAAGCGTCAGTTTAGACGCCTGTGACGTAAGAGCTAGAAAAAAAAACAACATACAAATGTATCTGACAAATGCACATAATTATACTGTGTAGTTATCGTCTATCGCTATGGCGGCATCTATATGAACCAATAGGACAAACTTAATACAACGTTATGCGTGACTTCTTTAAAACATTCAGAAAATCAGCAAGCAAGTTTGGTTTGCTATGAATTAATTCTTTAAATTTAAATGCATAACGTTTTATTTTCATAGTATTTAATTTTCTTATCGATATATAAATACATCACTATGCATTTAAGGGCTTAACCTCTAAAAATGATATGTAAAAAATAAGAGAAAGTGTTTCAACGAGTAGCACTTTTGTCGCTCTACAAGGCAGAAGTAATTTACATAAATCTACTTATTTGGTAATTACTAATTTGTTTTGTCGACGGTACCGATAGCTGTGACTTCACGCGAAACACACGAGTGTAGGGGGTAAATTACCTATGGGCGGTAGAGCACGTACCGCCCTACAGGGTGTCGCTAACGTCGCAGGGCGGGCGGGAAGCAGGCTCCATGCGTGCAAAGACCCTTCGGCGCAGGAGACGCAGACCCAGCGAGCGTCGCACGCAATACACGTCACCGCACTGCCTGAAACGCATGTACGCAATAATAAATACAGGCAAGCACATTAGTTTCCAAAAATAAAATTAGCCTTTGTATGACCCTTGACAGATTTGTATTTAAATGGTAAGATTACAGGCTGAAGGCGAAGGTAAAGGCCTTAATGATTTTTTTTCGATTACCACAATTTGCTACAGTCGTCACAAAATAAAGGGCCCGTTTTGACGTTTCTCATTAATGATGATGAACTAACTTTGTATGAACGCACTAACACGAAAGTGGAAAGTCGTACACTTTTGAACATATTAATATGTAGTTTAAAGCGTAATTTTTATATAGTAATAAACACTTTATATTAGTTAAATCTTAAAAAATAATAATAATATTCCGTATCGAAGAACACAACAGAGCGTTGTAACAATGTTGTATACGGTCGGGCATGTGACAACAGTCAACGTTCAGAACCTACTAAAATCGGTAAAAATTACAATAATCGAAACTTCGAACTAGTGATAAAACTAATATTTAATATACTTGGTTCATAAGTTCATAAAGCTTACATGACACATGTCAAACGATGTAGTATAACTTAACTTGGAAGTTGATTTTACGATTAAGCTGTTAATTTGTTAATTAAGCTAAATTGAGGGGTGTTTGAGCTGTGGAAATTAAATAAGGAAAATAAAGTATAACAACAATTAAGATTACATTTGGGAACACTTGAATTATTGAATGCCTGACGCTAAACAACAAGATTAATTTTTCAGTCAATATTTTGCGTTGGGTGTTTCTGCAGTAAAAATGTAGGATTTACGTAAATATATTATATTCCTATTCGAAATTAAAAAGGAAGTTATAAATGAAACGAGCAACGGCGTTCTATTAACTTTTGATTCGTTCGAGTAATGCGGTTAATTTTCGATTTCTTGGTTTTATTATTTAGTAACGCTGCATGCAGTAAGAAATAACAACGAAAACTCACAAAAATCATTGTACAGAGGGAGTTATTTAGTATTTTATCGTGCAAAATGTTTTTATAATGATAGTTGATAATCGAAATGCATGTTTTTAGGTTATGTCATAATTTGCTCGACGTAACAATTTACGTTCAGTGGATATGTCATGCAAGCCTTCTTTCGATGAACATAGTATAGTTAATATTTATGGAAGTAAAAATATAAGTCCTACAAATCTTAAATACTTTCGAGTCTTCAATATTTTTATTTTTTATTTTCACTTTATTCAACAACTACCAAGAACACAACCTCACATGGCTAAAGGATAGTTTGTACTGATACGGCGTTGATCGAAGTGAGTTCGAATCCCTATAATGAGCTCAGGCTTTTGATAAAAGAAAACATCGTGATGAAATCATTACCACCCTCAAATAAAAATCTTTCGCCAAATACCTGTATGTGTGTTCTGGCAGCTATAGCACTCAGAATCAACTGATATTGTAGCCAAATAAAAAAAAAGTGTGCGTCTCGGGACGCTCGACAGAAGTGATAAGTTAAATAAAAAAAAAATTAATAGTAATAATAGAAAAATGTGGTTGTGGGTTAAAGTGAGAGAGGAGGAGCCTGCCTGCTGCTGCCGTAACGCGTTACGTTACGAAGCGGTTTCACCTCCCATAAGAAGTTATCACTTAAAAAAAATGGATAAAAGTTAAACCGTAAACTCGATAAGAAGCGAACTTTTCACTTACCCAGATAAGTTTCCCACACTGGATCGTTTGAGGCAGAGTTATTCGGGATAAGTTGCAATCGGGATAAAGTACCGTAGTTTGTATTGCAAGCTTTGTTCACAACCTATGAATATATTCACCGTATTATTATCATAGATTTTATTTATTATATTAAACAGATCGACAATTCGAAAGGGAAGAAACATAGTATACGCTTGTGTTAGAACGAGATAGGGATACGAGACAATTTTGAATAAAACAAATACCGCTATTTTTTTCTAAATCTAAAGATTTGAAGAGAAGAAATGAAATTGACGATGCTGACATATATTTATCTATGTAATTAATAATATTGAAGTGGCTGTTCGTAATGTCAAAATAACAGCTTTTTACTAAACCTATAAACACATACCAATTTTTTAAAGTTATGTCTGTCTGTCGGTCTGTTTGTTCCAGGTAATCTCCGCAACGGTTGGACCGATTTTGACAGGACTTTCACTGATAGATAAATGATGTTATAGGGAGTAAACTTAGGCTCTTTTATTTTAGAAAAATAATTAGGGTTCCGCACAAATAAAAAAACTTATCATGGTGAAGCGCTTAAATAGCTTACGCTGAGTAAACGTATAGCAAATTAATGTACCACATAATTGTAGGCATTAAAAAGACCTACAAAAAAGTCAGGGAGAGTCTGTATACGCTATCTTCTAAGGAACACCCCCACAATAAGCATTTTTGTCTTTAAAATAGCCGGGAGCGGGAGAGCAAGATTTGCGCAGGTTTCTTGTAGTCAACGTAAGCGAAACCACGGGCACAGCTAGTCGACTATAAAAGAGCTGATAATCTTCAAACGGCTGAACAGATTTTCTTGAATCATAACTAAGAACACTCTCGATCAAGTCGACTTTCAAACAATAAAAAAAAACAAGAACAAAATCGGTTCAGCCATTTTTGAGCTACCATGCCACAGATAGACACACATTTTTTATATCACGGGTTAAGAATATTAGGCACGTAACACGAAACGTGTTGTGACAAATCAGTTAAAATTCAAAATAAAAGACGATTTAGACATTTTCTAGTATGACAAGTTTCTTCTAGATTTTTAAAATGTCTTAAATCTATCAGGATATCTATTTAATTCCTTCATAACGACGTATGTGTCACCAGTTTTGAACTCTTTTTAGTAGTTTTGTAGTCTGTTATGAATATTAAAAATTTGTAAATAAGTAAGAGCATTTTCAATTTCATCCGTCAAATAACAAAGTTATGATACATACTAATTTAAAATCACGTTTCTCACACGCTTTACCTAAGGAATCAGCATACCTGGAGGCGAAGCGTGCCGGCGGCGCGCACTACAGGGCCCGCGACCCCCAACGCTGGCACGGGCAGAGAGGGTTGTATCGAGAAGCCCGACGTGGGCCCCGCGTTCCCAACACCTTTGCTGGCAGTGCCCCCCGGGGACGTGCAGCTACGTTTCCCCTGTAGCTCGTCCGGCCTAGGTCCCGGTAGAGAAGCACCCGTGCGCTTGCGCAATCTGTTGTCTAACCCGCTGGAAAATTATTCGGTTTTTGTACTACATCATTTCCCTCTTAACCGTTTACTCTTATTTTAGTGTGATTAGATGAAATCAAAAGTATACTTCAATGGAGGACATATGGATATGCCTCAGGCTTCACATTTCGGCCCCAATGTTAGAATGAACGTTGAAACATAAAAATATTTCAAATTATCAAAGATAAATGATGAATATTTTCTTTTAATTTCATTTGTGCTATTGAATTTTTTTTAAATTATATAATATATATAATAAGTTATTTATTCAGATAATAATATATGTTAATTATAATAATAATAATTTTAAGAGTTCTTAATTAATAAAAAAAAGTTTCAAATAAATCCCGCAACATGGACGCGAACCCAGTGCTGCAATATCAGACAGTCGACTCTATTTGCGATCACTTGCAGGATGCTGCTGGTACTGACCCTGCATCACAGATGCAATTCGTTTACGCACAATTTCATCAAAGCCATTTTTGACATTAACGACAAACATCTGTGATGCACTACAGTGCCGAGCCAGCCCCAACAGCACTCTGAAGGAGTTATTTATTATATGTACTCTTAAGGTATTTATAGCCTTCCGCGAATAGTTGACCCGCAGTCTGCATGTACACAGCGTTTGGCAGTAAGCTTTAAAAAGATAAATTTTCACTAGCCAAGAACATCGTGCAAACCTGCAAGCCAACATATTGCTTCGGGCGGCCATCGCTCTACGTTCTCGTTCGATATCCATATTGTCAGACAGGTCTGCGGTAACCAAATGCCCCAAGTATTTAAAAGCAAAAACACGTTTAAGGAGACACCCGTTGAGATTTATTGTTGGTATCTCGCCAAAGTGTTTACTGAGAAATTATATAAATTTTATATATTTAGTTTCAATGTTTTATAATTTTGATTAGGCAATAAAAATCTATGAATACAAAACTTATGTAACATTTGATTTCTATAATATCCTTTAGTTTATTGTATAAAGAATCATTTATTTTATCAACGGAAAAATGATAAGGCATTATAACGCCACGGAAAATTATAACTATCTTAACATGATAATCCAACATTTTGTTGTTCAAAATACGATATAAATCTTACGTCTATTTCATAAATCTATATGTAGTGCTTTCTAGCAAAAACGTAGTTATTTCATTGTAGTATTAGTTTTAAAAGTAATACAATATCGCCCGCTACTCACTTGTCCGAGACTCTGGAGGTGTTCTGCAGCGTGGAGATAGCGTGATTGCTCACGTTCGGATGTATTATAATGTCGTCGCGTACTTCGACGCGTATCCTAGACTTGCTCTGCGACGAAGTACTGAAACAATTCTCTGTTCCGCCCGGCTGTGACCCCAGAGATTCACTGGGAAAAAGAATTAAAAAGCAATAACTAAAAAAAAATCACATGATTTTTTTTAATAACTGACTGTACTGTTAGCCATACAGGCCTCTCAGACGACTTTTACAGCTTCACCGTGGCTTTAGTCAACATGAAAGACATTATATAAGTAATCCGTAAGTAATAGTAACGAGTGATTTATCAATAACTAGCAACCGATCGCTAATAAGTTCGCGATAATCAATATATTTGTAGTAAAATAGCCTTCATATAGTTCGGGACAGTACTAGTACTTTTTGAATAAAAATTATATACCAATAATTATAAAAAATATATAAACATTAAAAAAAAACCTAGAAAAAAAATTACCAAAAAAAAAAATTACCAAAAAAAAAATCTCATAAAATATACCAATAAAAAAAACCAATAACGACAAAAAGTCAACATGAAAGACAATATCTAAATAATGTATTCCTTATACTAATAACTAGCTGCGCCTACAGAATACCATCAATGGGGCACACGCGTGAATCGTACTGCCCCCGCTCCCGATCACTTTAAAAACAAAAATGCTTATTGTGGGTGAACCTTAGAAGACAGACTTAATATTCTCTCAGTGACCTTTTTGTGGGTCTTTTTGAGATTTATAATTATGCACTATATTATATCTCTTATCGTTTACTAACCATTTAAGCGCCCCAAAATCGTTGTTATTGCGAATTGATAATATTGTTGATTTATAACACAAGCTATCTGCCAGTGACAGACCCGTTAAAATCAGTCCAACTGTTTCGGGGACTACCAGGAACAAACAAACAGACAAGCAAACAGGCAAAAACATTTTTTTTTTTTTTTTTTTTTTTGTTATAAGTACCGTATATACCTTCTTATGCATTTAGTAAAAAGCTGTTATTTTGACATTACAAACAGACACTTCAATTTTATTAATTGTATAGATATACATTTGTCTGTTGTAATACGTCGTTGTTAACCGCCGCTTCTCGTGTACATACTGTATTATATTAATCAAGAATTAAATAGCTTTTTAACAGTAAAATAATTTTTAGAAACATATCTGTAGTTCTAGAACTAAGCACTCACAAACATACAAACTTCACATCTTTTTTTATAGCGTTTATATATAAATTAGGCTGAAATGACGTGCATCCAGTGGCCTTAACAACAAAAAAGGTACTGACTTGGCGTCCGCGTGCGTGTGCGGTATGAAGACGGGCGTGATCCGTCGTTTGCCGTCGGAGGTGCGTGTCTCGATCTGCCGGTCCATGGGCCGGAGCGGAGTGGGGGACACGCCCCACTGGGACGAAGCGGGCGACACCGTTTGGACCGGCTTCGACTGAAATAAAACCTCAACGTTACGTTAACATAGCCAGAGCACGAAGAAATTTCATTACAGATTTCTCCCTACATGGGGCAGTCCGTTTTTTTATCGTTATAGGGTTCAGCGTAATAAATTTTCAAATATGATTTGTAGTTCTAAAGATTAGCGCGTTCGAACAAAATAATAAAAACTATTTCCTGAGAATATTGGTAGGTATATTTTACACTTTTTAATTCATTTTAAAGACGTTGTGGAAGCAAGATGGTATAGTGTAGAAGGGCCACGGACAACACAATTTACCTGTGACTTTTCACTCTTCGGCGTCGAATCATCTTTCGGTGTATCCTTTTTGACCTCCTGCTTTTCCCTGGCGAGCAATATCTCTGGACATTCCACCAACAAGTTCGAAGACAGGTCGCCGCCCGATTCGTTTACTAAACATTTACCGTATATCTTTTCATAAAAGGCATTCTGTGGGAAATAAAAATAAATACTAAAAGTCAAGCTGCTTCCGTATAAAGTTGATTGTTATAAAATATAATTTGATGTGTCTCTTCTCTTTCTAGATATTTGTATTTGCATTTCTCGTAATCTCCATTTTTTTTTCATGGTAACATCTATAGAGAGATAGAGGCGGAAAGAGAGACTAACAGTTTTGGATTCGTTTTTCGATTAAATACTGTCATATAAAAGCCGCGAACGAAACTTTTTTTTTTTTCTAAAAAGTAGACTGTAGGAATAGGTATAGGTGATATAGGTAGGATATCAGATGACTAACGGACTTTAACAGATGCGCAAAATAGATACTTTTTTTAAATGTAAAAACAATATATCTTTGTTGTTATAGAAATTTTATAATTTTAATTTTCATTAATAACATTACAGGATAACTGTAAAAAAGAATACTGATCGCGAAACAAGGAGTATTAATAGTTAAACGTTTAAAATTGCTGCTCTGACGTTAAATGCCGTGCTGATTAAAGGCACATTTACAAAGTGGTAATATTGTTTGAGACGGTCATTTCTAAGTCTAGTCCGAGTCGATAAAATATTTTTTATGTACCTTTTCGTCTAGTGTGAGCGGTGTTCCGATCTCCTTATTAGTAAACTGTATACACGCGACTGTCCCATCTGAACTGCAGGCTAGGAGGTTCAAGCCTAAAAAAATACTATATTTTTTATACTCTTATAGCAAATGTATCGATGAACATGCCGGAAACAAATGAAAGACTTCAGTATCCTATTAGAATCTTGGACATGATATCAGGTTGCATTCTTCATGTGAATTCTTATCAGAATTACTATAACAATTTTTCAATCCATCTATTTTAATCTTTACATGTTTTGAGAAAAGGTCATTTTTATACATATATCAGTTTGGCAAAATGATACTAAATTGCCTTCACCTGAACCTGATGGTAAGTTACATTTACCAGATTGCCTGTAATCATGCCATGGTATCGGCTAAAATTCTGAAGAACAGAAAATTCACTGGATGATGCCAAAATATTTTCCCATGTATAGGGTTGTCGAAATCTTGTTATGCTAGATTGTTCTACTACTCCAAATTCAGAAAAAAATCAAAGAATATAGCAAAGCCGAGAACAAAACTAACAATATTCAAACTCACCATCAGAACTCCAAGAGATATCAAGAACGCTGTCGGTGAACAAGTCGTGAATGACAACGAGCGGCCTTTTTAGCGACGTCAGCCATATGCTGAGGGCTCTGTCCCTAGAGCCGACGGCAGCGCAACAACACTTCTTGCCTTCTTTCACGAATATATTACTGTTGAAACGCTGCAGAACAGACATTGGGTTTATAAAACTCGATAGTACCTTTATTTATGACTAGCAGAGCCCTGCGGTTTCACCCGTGTTAATTTTTTATTTTTTATTTTTTTTATTTATTTATTTACCATACTAAGATATTTACACAAGAGTTGTTGAAATTAATGCCACATAAACCTTTAAGGTTTGTGTGTGACACTTACAATACGTTGTCGGATATACAAAAATATAAACATTAACCTGGTACAAGCACATAGATCACCATCTATCAGAATCAAGAATTCACAATTCTGATAAAAAATGTTCCTTCAACATATATTTCTTATTTTGATTAGTTATAATATTGCGAACGGAGGTAGGCAAAGAATTTATTAGTCGAGGAATTAAATAAGCAGTCGTCCGACTTCCGTAGCAATTATTTTCTGAGAGGGTAGTTAGCTTCTTATTCGCTACTTGACGAGTGTATACAGAATGATCTATTTTATTTTGGATTTCTAAGTTAAAATATTGTTCTTTTAACATGTTAAATTTTACTTTGTTATATACTGGAAGAGTTGTACAGAATTTAAAAAGATCACTTTCACCTGTAATCTGAGATTTAGCGTTTGGTGTAATTATTGACTTTAGTACTCTAACTTGAAGTTTGTAGATTTTATTTAGGTAAGTTTTATATGTACGACTATAGCTAGATATACCGTAAGACACTACCGAGTCAAACAATGAATTGTAAAGTAATAAACGAGTATTGTAAGTAAGGCGGGTTTTTATTATATAAAATTTGGCTAAAATGGCACGCAATTTATCACACACACGTTCTATGTGTGGACCCTATCTATTAGACCATCTGTGCAACATGGCGTCGACAACGCACCTATGTATTCTACCGTCATTATCACTAAATCACAAATATTTTATTCAACGTAGGCTCTAAGAAGGCACTTATGAATGTCAATACACTATCACCGAATCGAAAAAACATCCCAAAGTTGATCAGGTTTATTAATATATTTTATAATTTTTGTCCTCATTCCAAAAAAAGAGGAAGTAACTCATACAAAAGACACTAAACCAATAGCTCTAACCAATACAATTTCCAATTATTTTTCAGTATATTACAAGCTAAAATGACACACTTCATGATCAACAATAGGTATTTGAAGCCCAATCACCAAAAAGGGTTCTTGCGGGTTCTTGCCCGGTATTTCTGGACGCTTGGAACATAACACTTTACTAGCGGAAAGTGTCAAAGATGCCAGGACACATGAGAGGCAAATAACAGTCAGCCGGATAGACCTTGAGAAGGCATTTGGTTCAGTTCAGCATGAACTGATTATCTTCACCTTGAAGTGGAATAACTTTCCCATTGTAGTTATTGACATAATAACTTCATATTATTCACAATTAAAATTTACCATATCAGCAAACAATGAGCACACAAAACCCCTACAATATAATATGGGGCTGTTCCAAGGCTGTTGTTTGTCACCAATAGCATTTAATATAGTTATAAATATTTTAATAGATCAGTTAATAAGCCATGAAAAAAATGGGGCTATCAATTTAAGATTGGTAATAAATTCACAGAGTCAATCTTATAGCCTTTGCAGATGACCTTGCAATACTGACACGTAATCCAAAACAATGTCAGGCACTTTTGAATGAAGTAGATAAGTTCTGTACATGGACTAATGGAATGAGGGCAAAACCAATTAAAAAGATTGGACTATCTTAGTGGACACATAAAAATATTATAAAATCCCAGAGGATGTGGTTGTTTCGTCATCCAGACCAGACATATTTCTTTATTCTCGAGAAATCAAGCGTATAGTACTTGTAGAGCTTACTGTACTGTGGGAAAATAATATACCTAAAGACCTCGCAATAAAAATGAATAAATATTACGATGTATGTAACAAGTTAACCAAGAACAGCTATGCGGTTAACTTATATGTGGTGGAAGTGGGAGCGAGAGGTATTCCAGCAAAATCTCTCTATAACTTGTTAAAAGACCTCAGCCTGTCAAGAACTGCAGTAAGTTCTATTTTAGAATGGGTATCTAAAGCAGCATTAACATGCTCTTACCAAATCTGGCTTGGCAGGCAGGGTATCGCGGGCAGTCAAGGTGAGTGCTGATGTGCATCATAAGGGGGTCCCTCAAACCTACAACTGGGTTGCAAGTCCCAGGGACTGCTCGTGTTCCCTCTGTCTGCTACACAATGGACCCTGCACCCGCACGGTGAATCCATGAAATGCTAAGATGTTTGTCTCTTTTTTACCGGAGTGTGAGAAAGGAGGGTTATGTTTTTCGAGTGTATATATGTATGCATATATGTCTATTTCTTTGGCACACTCTGTAGCCTAAACGGCTTAATGGATTATAGCATAAGAGGTGTTGATAGATTCGTCTTAATTGTGCGAATGACATAGGCCATATAATATTTAAGTACAACATCTGGGAATTAAATAAAAAGGAAAAATAGAAAAATAAACATTTTTGGTCAAACATTTTTTTTATTGCAGTCAGGTTTTTTGTTTACTTTTTAATAATTTATCTTGTTAATTGTTTTTTACGGTATCAAATTGTATACAATTATTATGATATTCAGTAGATGTGCAAAGAGGGAATCATATCACACATACTGTCATTAAAGTAATGATTTACCTTATGTATTATTATCCGGCAAATCGGTAAGTTTCCCCTACTTGCATACAATATGTCAGAATGCGTGACTTTCATGGTTACTGAAGCTATTTAGCCTATAAGCATTCCTCAATTAGTATGCTATGAAATTAAAAAAGAAAAGAAGTACCAGAGTTAAGTGCTTTCAAACAAACAACAAATTCCTGAACATTAAAATATTAGTATAGATTTTTACAAAAAAAAAAATCTAAATTTGAACATGCGATGTTAAGTATGATGCGGCCGGAGATTGTAGACTAAGTAAGTTTAGAAAAGTGACTCTTCAAGGTGAGAATTCATTCTTGGAATTACTGGTTCATCTGGGCATAATATAAAGCAAATAGTAGTGTTTAAGATGTAGATGAAATTGAATATTATTATATTAAACTAACAAAGCAAAAGTTCCTGAACGATATTTTAGACTTAGTATTTTGAACTAAACTAAAATAAATGTCTACCTACCTTTGAATCGTAAACATCGGCTCCGTAAAAATTAATAAGAAATACGTTGATAAGTGACTTTGAATATTACAGAACTAGTGTTAATAAAAACACATTGAAAAATAAACATAAAACTCCTACAAACTAGAAACTAACAAAATACAAATCATCTAATAGCTTTTCAAATCCAGTGGATTTTTTGCACTTTTCAAGTCATAGCACCTCAACTCGGACAATTTTTATTGACGCACAAGTAAAAACAACTTATCACTGAGCACATTAAAACAAATAAAAACAATTAATTTATCCAAATTACTTGATAGCTGCCATTCGAAAGATGAATGAAAGTTTGTACAGCGACATCTACTAAAACAAGGACACACTACAACAACACTGTCATTTGTAATATAACTAATCGGTAGGAAGCGTTACAAGCAGTGTTCCATATCCATACTACTTAGCAAATCACACCACTAGAGGGCACCACTTGTAACAACACAACTAACTCGAACCAAAAAGCATGGAAGAAGTTCTGAACGCACTTAAAACAATAAAAAAGAACTGAACGAACAAAGATGGGAAACTCGAGAATCTGAAAAAAATGTTACGAAACAAGTAGCACAGAACATTAGCAAAATGTTTGAAGATAGATTTGTAGTTTTGGAAGAAAAACATGAAAAACTTAAGGAAAAGATAGAAAATAAAGAAAAATATGTATACCTTCTGGAAAAACAGGCAAGAAAAAGAAATTTGGTATTTTTTGTATCCAGGAGACTGAAACATCATACGAGAGTCTAGAAAATAAAATTATCAAATAGGTGGAACAATATTTCTCTATCAAGATAACCTACCACTGTAGACTGCACTCTTCTTTCTATTTCTATATCATTGTTTTTTCTTTCAAAACTGATTGTTTTTCCCAAGTATATGTATTTTTCTGTATATTCTAATAACAAAAGCCACTAATGCCTTGAGCTATGCACAAAAGCTAAAATGGAAATGGGCAGGCCATGTAGATGATAATATCACTATATAATTTTATAACACTTACAGACCAGAGATGGACGGTAAAAAAACCATGTGGAGTGCCATGGAGAGCCATGTGTGGCTCAAACTGGAGCCAAAAAGCACAAGACCGAGACAAATGGGCATTTTTAGAGGAGGCCTTCACCCAATCTGGGGTTCTTGCAGAATAAATAATAGAATAAAACTAACAAACTAAATTAATATAAGTTAACTAACTAACCCAGTACCACATAACTATTAGAATTAAGTTTATTTTGGTTTTATTGCAAGGAATAAAGGGTTCTTTTTATTCATTTTATTTTTTTATTTTGAATTAAGACTATTAATAAAGGCAACCCAAAATAGATATTCGTTATTTTAATTAAATATTAATAAATTAATATAATATTTTACGATATTTTTTTCTCTACACTATCTAAATAAGACAAGACAACCAAATGTCATAATTACATATGTTAAAAAAGCACATGACTCTTTATTAAGCAATATGACGTGTTTTCTCCTAATTTGCCATTTATTCTAGTGCCTGTTTATTTAGATGACGTCACGTTACTATTGTATACATTACATTTACCACATTATAGAATCATGCGCACAAAATAATTAGCGAAACCATACCATTGGAATTTTTTTAGATGATTTAGCGATATCGCCGCAATCTCACCTGATCTTAGGTGACGATGTTTACCTAGTGGAAGATTTGCTTTCAATTGTGTCAGATTTTCAACTTGAGGGTGACATCTAGCCAGGCGGACAATGTAAAATAATATCCACCATGCGTTGATTTCATCATGTTTTCCTCCACCGTAAGCTCAGCTCACCATTCCGAATCACGTTAATCGACGCGATTTCCATACACTATAACATTGTTTTTTTCCCAGTGTCATCTGATATTTTTTACTCGAGTGCGAAAAAGGAAGGTTATGTTTCTCGAGTGTATGTATGTATGTCTATTTCTTTGGCACGCGCTGTAGCCTAAACGGCTTGATGGATTATAGCATAAGAGGTGTTCATAGATTCGTCTTAATTGCCAGAGTAACATAGGCTATATAATATTTAAGTAAGACGTCTGAGAATTAGATTGAAAGCAAAAATAGTTTTTTTTTTTTTAATTCAAGAGTGTTTGTTGCAGTCTGGTTTTTTGTTTTCTTTTTTCTTCGTTTATTTTAATATTGAAAGCAGACTAACAGCACAAGAGACGGCTTTCCTGTGTCCGACGAAGTCTTTGTCGCAACGCCAACCGTCTCGCTCGACAACTTGCGCGGTGGGCCCGCCGCCGTTCATCGCGTGCGCTGACAGCACGTACTGCCCGTCTGGTGACCACGACAGCCTCAGCACATGGGTCGTACCTTCAACAGGATGTATCACGCTTATAGTTTTTAACATTGAAGTATTGAATGGTAATTGCATAGAAATTCTCTCAGCACTGTCTGCCATTATGTACATAAATAGTTTCTAACATAAGCATATCTTATTCTGGCAATACTCTATAAATTACAAATAAAGTGCAATATAAAATTGTTACAATATTGAGTGTTTTTTAATACAAATACTAGCTTGTGCCTGCGGTTTCACTCACGCCTCGTTTGTAAAATATAATTCTTATATGAATTCTCCATAGAAATTTTGAACTCCCATTACACCCCTTTATAGGGCGTGAATATATAGGTCGTTCTTAGCAAATTTCTACGTCATCATAACTACCTGTGTGCCAAATTTCAGCTTATTTCATTCAGAGATTTGAGTTATGTGTTGATAGATAAGCCAGTCGGTCAGGGTTTCCTTTTATTTCAATTTAGATGTGAAGCTAGATTTTTGATGACTGTAAAGTCATATAAAGACATTAGAGATGAAATGGATAGTGGTTTGGTCGGATATCCGGCTACCGGATATTCGGCTCTTTATCGCGTTACATGAGGCGATCAGTTTGATTTGAATATTGGCGCGATGAGCGAGATCGGAAATAAACTGAACTAATTAATAAAACAAACATTTTTGACGTGCGATTATAATAATAAATGGTGTCCATAACCTATTGTGGTATGATTTGCCTTGTGTAAAATAATGATAATTTTACTATCCGGAATCAAGCTGGATACTGAATTACTATCCAATATTCGACCGGATATCGGATAGTTACTGGATATCCATTTTATCTCTAAAAGACATGATTACTTTGAATGGCCAACAGGTAATTAAATATCATTGGAATTAATATTGGAATAGTTAACATTAGTGTATAAATTGTGAAATAAATTACTGAACCTATTTGGAATTATCATTTAGCCAAACTGTAAACTTTGTCAGTTTTACAGAAGTTACTATATACTATATGTAGGAGAAATCAACAAACTGACAATTGATATATAAAGTATGCCAATTCAATTCGCATGGGTAACAAACTTTGACTGGCTCTATGGTCTTCAGCAGTAATTTAACACCAGAAATATTAAAATTACCATTTTTCTGACACACAAGTTAAACAATAAAATAAATCATATTCATGAGAAACACAACCAAACTTACCTCCGCATTCAAAAAACGGTTCTGTAATAACAGTTTCCAATGACCAATCTGATGTTTTCCAAACTCTCAGTGACTTGTCATCTGATTGTGAAGCAAGGTATTTCCCAACCTGAAAAGTAGTAGTTAACTTCTCAAATTGTCTTCCAGCATACAAATTAATAAAATTGAAGTGTCTGCTTGTAATATCAATATAACAGCTTTTTAGTAAATGCATATGAAAGTAACACTGGGCAAACGTGGATCATAAATCCCTTCTTAAATGCAGATAGATAGAAGAAGCAGTTTGGGAACCAACCTAAAAGAGAATCTGCTGGAGTTATCTGCCGATGGAATGTTGCACTAGCAATTCAAGTCTGTAAATTTTTGGTTCAAAAGAAAATCAGAATAACCCAGAATTATCCACAAAAGCTTTGAAGTGTTTAATTCCATTTGCCACTTCTTACATTTTCGTCAATAGCCCAGATAAAAAGTAAACAAAGACATCTTCTTTTAGAAATAATTTAATTACATGTGTAGCAAAAACAGTTACACAATAAAAAAGAATACTTCATATTAATCTGAATGTTAATCATATGTATTTTTTTATTCTTGTTGATTTAACATTTTCTTAATAAAAATATTTCTTTTTTACTTTTTTACTGAAGCTTCGCTACTCTCCAGGGGATTGCGACCCACCGGTTGAAAAACACTAATATTTCCTATACTCACTGGATCCCAAGTAACTCCTTTAACAAGTCCAGTGTGACCATTTAGAACAGAAACCATTTCTGGAAACTTCTCAGCATTCCATATTATAATGGTGTTGTCTACACTGCAGCTTGCAAGCCATTTGTCCAATGGTGACCAAGCCAAGTCGAGGACATCACCTGTGAATTTTGTATTGTGAATTATTCTCTTTATACTTGCATTAGAAATAATTATTAACATTTCTTAGATCTCTTTGGAAATCTCTCTCTTCTTAGGGCAGCCGCACTGGTAGATACATACACTCTACAGAAGATTGTAGAAATAACCTTGTGTTGCGTTTCTGCAGCTGTAAGTAAGGTTTAAACATCTCCTGGGGGAAGAGGGGTTCAAGAAGAAAGATAGACAACAGAGAGATCTCTTTAGAAAATTCTGTCTACTTGGAGCAGTTCGACTTGTGGAATACCCCCATTATACAGAAGATTACAGCCAAATAACCTTGTGTTGTGTTCCTGGGGTGAATAGGGTCTACAAACCTTTTGAAGTAGTGGGGTTCAAGGTAGGCAATGCACTATTGATACCTCTGGTGCAAACTCTCACTATAAGGCTGGCCATACGCTTGTTTACCACATTAGGTTGCGTTTATTAATAAAAGTTTTTTTTCAAAGACTAACAAACCTGCATGTCCTCTTAGTGTGGATAAACATCTCCATGTCTCAGCTTTATGTTTGCCTGTTACACCAGCTGTCACACTCAATCCCCAAACCATCACAAGTCTGTCATCACCACCAGAGGCAAGGTATTTACCACCATTGCTCCATCTAACGCAATTTACACAGGCTGAAATTTAGAATTACACCTTTCAACCATTAACATATCCAAGTGTAAAATATGGAATTTAGAAATGGGTTATCAATCAAGATGGATTAATAAAAAATAACTATTAATTAACATGTAAAAGCACTCTTAATGTAAAGAGACTGAAGAACCCTGGTGTGGATACAAACATTTTAAATTAGATATACAATTTTCCTAATATACAGTAAAATGTGATCAAAATTTGTGTTAACAAACCTAATATAGATTAACCAAGTGTAGCCAAAAAACAGAAATTCAAGCTTATCAACCTATTTTCAACTAAAGGGAAGTTACTAACCATTGAAAACTACAAATCAGGTGAGGAACTAGAGTTTAAGTTTGGAGCGGGTCAAATGTTGGAGTTTCTTGAAGATTCAACATCGTGTTTGATGTGAAAAATTTCTTACATTAATTAAAAATTGTATTTAATTTTAGGGGAGGTGTTCATGACCCCTATGACTACCCCCTTAGATCCACATCTGCAATAAATGCCTTTAATATGATGTTATTGAATAATTTCATAAATAATACATAGGAGGAAATACCAAATAGGACTATGTATATTTAGGACAAAAATCAAGAGACTTTCAGGTAATAAAATAAAAAAATCAAATAGAAAAAAAAAATGTTATCTACCATACAACACGTATATACATAAATCTGTACACAGAAAGAGATACAAATATAAAACAAACAAATCTTATAGATGTACGTTTGTCTCTTTCTAGTGTGGCTTTTTTCGTTTCATCGGGTTTCAAACGACGACGGTGCGAAAGAAGTTTTCACTTCAATATTAGAAAATGCAATTATTTAATACAAACCCAAATGGTTGTCCATTTGACACAGCATCTTGGGAACATTTGGATCTACCTCAACATTCTCATAGAGAACTGAATTCAAGTTCCACACAACCACTCGACCAGAGTCTCCGCCTTGGCCTCCGGTCGCAAAACGCTTCCCCGCCGGATGAATATCGACGCAAAATATAGGTTTATCTAAAATAAAATCCTGTGTAAACATTTAATTGTTGATGAATTATTCTATTTCAAAACCAGAGCACTTACCATCATGATTGACCCAGCTGGGTTTTAGGAGCTTCATTTATATACTTTATTACAATTAAATCTAAATAAATAAAACACACCGATTTATTTACACGAAAATGACAGTGACCGAGTGACATCAACAATGCCGCCCGGCAATTAATTAAGAACGTTCTAAATTCTATGTATTTCGTTTATTTAACTGAAATATACTCCAAGTTATTTATAAAAAAGTTAATCAAAATTTTATTATTCTAGATATACCTGTGTATTTGAATCATATATGTACACTGACATTAATAATGTAAATTTTATGAACCAATTGTGTGATGTATTTTTATCAAAATGCATTTTATGTAAATTTTGGTTTTTCAATATTCGAACTTCGAACGCACTTTTGTTCCTAAGCCGCCGCACACATGCAATATTATTAGCAATAATTTCAATATTGACAATATTATTTTATTTGTGGCAGTGTTGTTGATATTGACTATATTTTTGCAGATTTTTGGAAATTCTAATTTTATTTCAACAATATCTAGAACAGGCAGGAGTATAGACAATAATATTGACGTCTGCGGGTGCGTGACAATACTTGAAAAAGATTTCAGGGTAGATGGACACGCTGCCGCGACGCAAAAGTGGTAGAAGAAAGCAGCATCTACATGGAAATTTGTTTTGAAAACAATATTTAGCAGTGATCAATGCAACTACTTTTCGTTTTTTCTCCATGATTAACACTAGCATACGGATCAAGCTAAAATACATTACTGAGTCAGTCTCTATCACGATAACTGACAAAAATATAGCGCAATGTGCGGGGCGATTAAATTGGTCAATATTAATGCAACCTATTTACCTATTGTGTGTGTGTAGACACCCTTAGATTCTTATTTTGGTGTGTATAAAAAACTACCTATCTAATTTAATACACATTATGTAACTTTTTTTTACATATCTTAGTTTTCTAATATTTAAATCAATTTCAAGTTGTATCGTATGTTTTATAATATATTTCAAAATATAAACAATATAGTTCTACAAATTTAATCTGTGGTAGGGGTCAATGACCAAGATAAAGTCATTGACTGTAAAACATTTTGGTTCACTCATGGCATATTTCAATTTGTCATTTGTCAAAAAGGTCACAACAAAACTGACATTAAATTTTATGAATATCAAAAATGAAGATCCGAAGGGAAACTGGAAGTTGAATTTTATTTTTTGCGTAGTTTATATTTATGTCAGGACGTGAATTTATTTACGGCATGAGAGGAGCCGATACTATAATTCCGGCTCGATTCCTCTGTCTAGTCGGTCATCTATGCGTTGTGATAACATTGTTATGGGAGAGCCGACAAACAGTGAATTTTTGTTTGCCCGAGCAGCACCAAGGCACTCTCTTCCAAATATATCACAGCCGGTGAGTGATAGATACCATGCTTTTGTTATCACTGTAAGTACATATAAATACATCTTCTGTTTTACGCGCATACAGATAAAATAAAGGTCTTACAATAAAAAAAATATTCTTTGTTACGGTGAATAAAGAAATTTATTTAGTTAACAATTCCTTTGAATTTATATAACAATGATAATTAAAATTGATCTCTACTTTCAACTTCAAATATTAACTAGCCATATCTATCACACAGAAATTAGACACTCATCTAATTTTGGCCTACGATTTTGGCAGTCGTTTATTTCAAATCGCCGCTATACTATTTTTAGATTTTACACGTGCTAGATTACTATTAAAGAGTCTTATTAACAAACTCTTTTCTTGTAAAGAAAGCAATAATCAATGGATAGTCACTTACATAGTTTTATACTAAGTAAATTAAGTATAATTGTTATTAAAATGTATTTTTCTAACATTATTGTCTTACTAACGTATGTAAATGCATAAATACCAATGGGCCAGAGTTTTCTGTGATGGAAAGCATTGAGTGATGTTAAGATATTTTATTGATCTTGCCTGGCCTAGCTACAACCCTCAAATTGGAAATTTGTTACCAAGCAACTATTATGGTGTTCCACACTTGAGAACTAGATCCGTTAATGCTGTGTCTTTTGTTTATTTTATTTTTTAATTAATTAGTCAATTTTGGATGAATTCCACACTTCATGTCATGTGGTAACTATATTAGTCCAAAAGAAAAGAATTTGGAATTTAAATTATGGTATACATAGCTGATAAAAGTAGATTAATTGTATAAATAAGTTTCCTTGTAACTATATCTAAAACAAACAAATATAAAAATGACATACACATATGGTTAAAATTAGTATAAAGTAATACAAATATTATTTACAATTAATACAACCATAATTAAAGTTTGATTTTATCCAATGTTACAAATTTACCTACTTAGAATCAATAGAGGGCTCTATTGTATGAATTATGAATGAGATAGAAATAAATTTCTAAGTGAAAACCTGTTTTATTTGGCTTTTCACTAACACTAACTTTTTTTAAATAAAATATTAAAAAAAACTAGATCAAATTCGGTTTGGCTTTTTGGGAGTTACAATGTCACAGGCAGACACACAGATAAACGTTAAACTTATAACAACCCTCTGTTTTCATGGGGGTTTAAAAAAGCTATTTTAAGTAATCAGTCTTAATCAGAAATAATATTATTCAGTTCTTATTTTAGGAATTCCTGTATGAAGTGATATATGACTTCATATGCATTTTAGCAAAACAATTTAAGAAAATATTATTATGTTTTGTGAAAATCTGTAAAGCAGTTTTTTTTTTCATTATAGCATTAATAAACCTTGATATTTTTCACTCTCTGTGAAAGAATGAGGTTTAGAGCAGTTCTGGCATTTTTGTCCACTTAGGGAAATGAGCCAAGTTATCAAAAAGCGCAGTATCCAAAGTTCCAGTATCCAGTAGATGCCTACTTGGCGGTTTTCGTGACTTTTTGAAGGTTTTCCGTGAACCAAGTAAGCTGGATGGAGTGCCACCTCAACTTGAGCCTGGTGTTCCCATGATGCTACATGTATGGCCATGTTTTCTGGCAGTAGCATCTGGTGTAGTATTGACTTGGGTTGATAGTGTTTTGGCTCAACTTGTTGATTGTGTTTCGAGGATATTAACTGGACAACTACGTTTTCTAGCCTGCTTGTGTTTACATGCATCATGCATGATGCAAAAGTGAGAAGAATACATTTCAGTGAATGCATATGAAGCCATGTTTGATTGACTGTGTTTTGATGGGAAAGCATACAAAGCCAAAAATGGTCATTAAAAAATAAGACTTTTGGTTCTGGTGCTACTCAACACCAGATGTCAGGTGGGCAGTTTTATAATAATGATGTAGCAATGTTATCAAAGTTGGTTATAACTGGATCAATGGAGTGTCAATATTTACATCCACTGTACTTATGTAATCTATGCCTGTCTGTGATTGGTTTGTTTAATTTCCTTAATTTATAGGGTTGGTAGTTTAGAGATTTTATATATATATATATATATAACAAGAAAGCTCCACCAAGTTTCTTGCTGGCACTTATCATCATCTTAGATATACTCTCCAGATGTGGTAGATCTAACATTCATAAGTACCTTTGCAAGGTCAGAATTGGATAAACTTTATTTGATATTTTTGGTGTTAAAAGTTTTTGTTTTTAAATACACACATAGATCGAGTGGTATTGTATACATGCAGTTAACGTGGTAAATATTGCTTAGAACTGATGAGGAAATTTTTATAAGTGAGAGTGTAGCGACATCTCTCGCCACAACTGACGCATCAACGCATCGACACGACTACGTAGCGACACATAGCGACATCTATCGAGCCACATAGGACGCATCCTACTATCCTACATTGCGCTATAGAAATTAACTCTATCGTTGAGTATATATACAAGAACCCGACTACAACAGTCGGGGCAGCTGCCCGCCAGACATAGCACCCGTCTGGCCGGAGGATCCTCCCTTTTCTATGGCGGATGAGGAACTTTACTCTCTGTTCCTCACCTCCGGTAAAGTGGTGACCCCGACGTAATATACGTCAGCACAACCTTCTTCACAAAGCTACGTCATCATCACTTCCTCAAGCTTTCGAGCAGCGAGTCCAATACAGCCAGCCAGCATCCACGGCTACTACGGGGGTATCCTGACCATACGCATGCAGCGGACGCGCATTCCTGGTCAGCCACACAGCCTTCTTAGCGACCTTGGCACAGCACACTGCACTTCGCCCGGTCAGCAAGCAGCAGAAAACGCACTTCTCTCCTGGTCGACGTAGCAGCCAATCACCTCAGACAGTTCCGACTTACCGTGAACTCTATGCGACTTCATCCCGACTCACTGGGGCAATCATCGCAGACAGTTCGACTCACCGTGAACTATGCGGCACTAGTTCCTACTCACTGGAACATTCCACTGGCCCGGCAAGCATAACAAAGATGTATGGACGACTCAACCTGCTATCGACCTCCGGTCTCGGAGGGGAGTAATGTAGCGACATCTCTCGCCACAACTGACGCATCAACTCATCGACACAACTACGTAGCGACACATAGCGACATCTATCGAGCCATATAGGACGCATCCTACTATCCTACATTGCGCTATAGAAATTAACTCTATCGTTGAGTATATATACAAGAACCCGACTACAACAGTCGGGGCAGCTGCCCGCCAGACATAGCACCCGTCTGGCCGGAGGATCCTCCCTTTTCTATGGCGGATGAGGAACTTTACTCTCTGTTCCTCACCTCCGCTAAAGAGAGTAAGAGGTCATTCACACATCGACAAATCGTCATATTTTCCGGATTGTCATTTGATGCGATTCGTCCGTCTTCCTCAATGGCACATAATCTCATAGGACCGTATTCGCACGCTCACGAATAGTAAAAAATCACCTTCAACAATACACAATAAAACTACATCAAGTAAAATGCCGCTAAAAAGATATGTTATAGGACCAAATAATATAAGTTTAAGAATTAAAGTAAAAACACTACATGACAGATCAAGATCTCATCAAAACTCAAGGTTCAGATTAAAACGAAAAGTAATTAGGTATTTATTAAATAATGGCACCCCTACACATAATGACCAACCGCTATATCCAGATATAACCGCATTGAAATAAAATCGACAATGCATGGTTTACAAAACACAAGGCAATTATATCTTCGTCCGTACCATCGTAAGTCGTAGTGCGCCTGCGACGCCACTTCGGTCCGTCAAGGCGAACGTTACAGAATAATTGAAATTTTAAAATATTAACCGTTATTTTTGTAACATAATCTATAGTTTTTAAACCTATTCTTAGTGTTACCTATCGAGCTTGTTGGTTAAATATATGGGTTCATCAGCTTCCAGCGTCAAATCGGTATGTGCAGGTTAATATTTTTAAAAGACTACATTTACGTTTTTTTTTCGGAAACTACGAATCTATCTTTACGATATTTTTACCAGGTTTTATTATATAAAATATGAAGGCACCATTTTTGTAAACAGCCTTATACATATATATTCAACGGAATCGGTTAGTTTTTTTTTTAAATTCTATTAGCGGTATTGGATATGAATAAATCCAAAAAGTGAATAAAGTTCCCAATTACACTGAAAAGTTTGATATCCAGTTGGCGTCACCAAACTATATTAGCTTATTTCTTTACGTAGTTGTGTTTCAAAAAGTGCTTCTTTTTGCGGTATTTTTTCCTATTGATAATTCCTTATTCTTCGCTACCGGAATAATTAGATAGGTACAGGTTAGTGCATTCAGTTCAGTTTTCTTAATTATTGACTAGTTGTGAAGCCCTAAGAATAAGTAGACTTAAGTGGTAGTGGGCGGGGCACGTAGATCATAGAACCGATGGCCGATGGGGCCAAAGAGTTCTTGAGTCGATCGCAGCCAATTTTTGGTGAGTGGGGGCACGGCCGCAGTATCGAGCCAATAGCGCCGCACAATCCTGCCGCCGTATCCCTTCCCGCATTAAAAATCGTTTACGACAAATCGTGAAGCTTAATAGCACCTTAAAGGATGGGGGTAGCACACGACCGGTCGTTATGGCGATCGTTGCCTACCGTTGGACCTATGCTCAGCAGGGGACGTCTTTCGGCTGAAATGGTGATGTTGAAAATGCAAACATATTTTATTCAAATCTGACTGATAGTTACAGAGATTAATTAGTACTTTCAAACAAACAAACTCTTGAGCTTTATTAGTATTGTTAGAAAAGCAAGTGCATATTGATTGGCACGGATTAGGGATATGAGCGATACTAGACAAACATCGAATGTGACTTCGATGTTAATACGGGTAAGGTAAATATTGATGTCCGACAAATGTTGAAATAATAACATCGAAGTTTTGGTTATACCTATATTATGTACTTCTTTTGTGCAGCTTCTACAAGGTGTCCAGAAAGGGTATCGGGTATTTGTAAGTTCAATGAAACAAAAATTATTTGTATGCAATAAAAAAGTTTATTGTTTATTATTAGCATATGAATTGGAGAATTATTTGGAAAAGATGATGTTATCCAAATGATGACCGTTACGTTGCTGGCACTCTTCTAAACGGAAACGAAGATTGGCGATAACACGTTGACACATAGCTATCGATATTGCTGCCATTTCTGACCTGATGTTTTGCTTTAACTGGGCTAGATTCGTCGGATTGTTTTGATAAACCTTACTTTTAAGGTATCCCCATGCAAAATAGTCAAGCGGGCTAAGGTCGGGGCTTCTGGGAGGCCAGTTGATGTTACCCCTTCGCGAAATGACTTTATTAGGGAATAATTCGTTAACAACTTCCATTTAGTCATTTGAGGTATGGCAAGTGGCCCCATCTTGCTGGAACCACGTTCTTGAGTTGAAACCTGCAAACTCCTGCAACTCTGGGACCAAAAAATTTCGCAACATATCGCAATAACGGTCACTATTCACATTAATTGCTCGGCCTCGTTGATCTTCATGAAAATAAGGACCAATTATGCCTTTAGCAGACATAGCGGCCCAAACAACGACCTTTGGGCTATGCAGGGGTCGTTCATGCTTTCGTCTCGGATTCTCCACTGCCCAGTACCGACAATTCTGCTTATTAACATGACCATTCATGTGAAAATTTGCTTCGTCACCGAACAGTATGTTGTTAAAGTTGTTAAATCGCTGCAGCATTTCGTTCGCAAAATTCAGTCGATTAGCATAGTCCGTATCCTTCAATTCTTGAACCAATTGAATTTTATAGGCTTTTAGATGTAAGTCTTTCTTTAAAATCGAATGTAAAGACGATTTTTTGATGTTCAACGCTTGGCTTCGCTTTCGGATGGATAAAGACGGATTTTGACGAACCGACGCCTCAACTTCTTCAATTGTTTCTTCATCGCGAACTGAACGAGGACGACCAGAGTTTTGAATTTTAACTGTCGCACCTGTATTCTCGAACATCCTGATCCATTTCCTAATGATATCGTCACTTGGCGCGTGGCGTGTACGATATTCCGCACGATAGAGACGTTGAGCAGTCACTATTGAATCACCATTACGATAATACGCTCGTACGCAAAATGCGCGATGCGTCCCCGAGTTCTGTTCCATCGTGACTAAAACTCCACAAAATGGCGGACGCCACGAACCCCTCCCCGCACCCTTTAGACGCCCCGTTTCGAATATGGCGCGAAAACAAATACCCGATACCCTTTCTGGACACCTTGTAGCATTACGACAAGTTTTTTGATTATTAAAAAAAACACATGTTTATGTTTAAATTTTGTCTGCGTACTGACCTTCGAACTCCATTTACAACAGACAAATGTGGAAATAACGATATTCAATGTCTTATTTTTTTTGTTGTAAATAACATATTTAGATGTATCTATGTTTGAATGTATGTTGTATGAACTTTGTCAAAACATTTATGTTTCTGAAATTCCGATCATCTTAGCGTATGTATGTCTATTTAGTCATTCTTGGGGTCCTGCATAAGGTGAGATGCTTATCTGTATCGGATAATTGTGTCGTGTGAAGCATCACGCTTACGTACATGTACACCTATTAATGTGCCTATTTATGCGGTATAGGTATATAGGTCTATCATCGGACGACAAGAGACACACAAGGCGAAGCGTCATCGATAAATGGTTGATATTCTACCAGTTCGCATGAAGCGTTTTACACTTTTACTAGCACATTTATTCATGCGCACGGCTAAAAAGTGGAGTGCCAGAGTTTGCATTTCTCGATAATTATAACCTGGGTGACTACAAGTCTCGAATGAATAGGTACCTTCTAGGCAAGCGTGCTCCATCGTAGACCACATCATCACTTACGATCGGTCGAAATAATGATCAAACGCAAGTATATATTTATACAATTAATAAAATTGAAGTGTCTGTTTGTAATGTCAAAATAACAGTATGACACCTATAACAATAAACCCATTTTTAAAAATTTTGTCTGTCTGTCTGTTTGTTCCGGGTAATCTCCGAAACGGTTAGACCGATTTTGACGGCACTTTCACTGGTAGATAGCTGATTTTATAGGGAATAACTTAGGCTACTTTTATTTTAGAAAAAGAATTAGGGTTCCGCACAAATAAAAAAAACTGGTTATGGTGAATCGATTCGGTTGCTTAAATGGCTTACGCTGTGTAAACCTTAAGAGATATAGCAAATTAATATTGGTAATAATTGTAGACATTAAAAAGACCTACAAAAAAGTCAGCGAGAGTATACGTCTATCTTCTAAGGAACACCCACAATTAGCATTTTTGTCTTTAAAATAGCCGGGAGCGGGGAAGCAAGATTCGCGCCGGCATTCTGTAGTCAACGTGAGCGAAGCCGCTGGCACAGCTACTCTCCAAATAAATTTATCTGTGCCACTGCCTCTCTTTGATGTTGCTGCGAAAGGTCTCAAGTCTCAAGATACGAGTACAACGTCTACAGCGTGTAAATTTAGACAACTCCACTTTTCAGGTTATTATGTTGAGATACTGTAAGTGTTCACGCTACTGAGCTGCTGAAGAGTTAAGCTTTACTCATACTCGTGTACAATAAAACACAATGCAGATATAATCGGTGCAGTGTGCATACATGAAAATGGATCTCATTTAAAGCAACTTATCAGATAGATAATTTGTTAGAGTATATAAAAATAATAATTATAATTTTTAGTTAAAATAAATAAATTTGCTTTCATGTTATTTCGATGTGTACGAATTGTTAAATTTCATGGTCTTCTGTATTTGTAAGATACAATGTTTATTCGAGAGATTTGATTCCTTATCATATACCCTATCAATTGGTGCAATAACATAGTTCATGTCTGTTTTTTTGTATTTTTAGTTAGTTCGATTCCCGGTACTGATAAACTTTTTTTAAAAGACTGTGAATGCAGTTAAGTAAGTAAAATTTGGCTATCTTCAATATTTCATATACTTTTCCTTCATATCCCGTTCGTTTATGCCATGTTGTATATGGGTATGTCTTTAACTGTTGTTTGATGCCAATGAATTTTTTTTCCTAAGAAAATATATAATATAAATATGGAAGATCTAGAAGCGTTAGCTTGCGGTGTAAACATAGTTCAAGGTTGATGGCCATAAAGAATATATTACTTAGTTGATATATGTTTGTTGTACGTCACACACGTAACTTGTGGTTGAGCGTTTATTTTGTTCGAGTTCTTTGTAATATTTTCACTATGCACAGAGAATCTGGCGAAAAAAAGGTTCGTTGTCTATTAGTTAGTTATTAGTGTAATAATATTAGTGCCATTGATATCGAAATTTATGTGAATATTTCAAGTTGTGTTATTTGTGTTAAAAATAACGTTCGCCTGTTATGTGGCCTCAATTTTAGCATAAATTCTTTAACTACTTAATAATATTATTTCGGTGGTACTTTATGCATGTAAGTATGTATATGTAAGTATGAGGGTTTTAAATAATGCAATTCGATCTCATGAGTGTATTGTAGAAAACTCTTTAGTTATATAAAAAATATAATTACGTACGTAAAATATGAATTAAACAAGTTAAATTATTAAAATCAAAAATCTTAACATAAACAAAACACGACTAAAAATTTTTTTTTTGTCAAGTATTCTTGTTGCAGTCTGGATCCTTTAAGACGGATCTAACGACACATCATATGTTCAACATGCATCAAACTTTTTAGGATACAGAGCGTGCCAAAAAATAGACAGCCACATATAAATAAGATCGAAAAATATAACTCTCCTTTTTCGCAGTCGGGTTCTTACAACCACGCTCAACCAAGCTCGTACGACTTCTTAGTCGGACTGACATATACCGCAGAGCTTAAACCGGTGGTCTTTTGAACATGTCTTATTTTCTTTGAATTTTTTTCATATATTAGCCCGGCGAATTATTTTAATGTTAAAGATTCTGGATACACGTTTCCTAATTTGCAAACATGACTGTAACAAGATAGCGTCTCCCTTGTTAAAACTGTTAAAGAAGTTTTTGTGACTATCGTAAACTGCATCTTTCTGGTTGTTAATAATAATCCGATTCACTTCTGCACAATAACCAAGTATAGGCCAAATAACTCAAGTTTATGAACTAAAATAGAAACCAGCACATGACTTATCAATATTCCACCAAAAACTCCCATAGGAGATGGTTCTTGAGATGTTGCCGATAGGAAGTAGCTATTATCAGGTATATGGTTTATAATTTAGTAAACAATGAAGTAAGTTCACACGTGACTAAAAATAAAGATTTTGCAACTATTTATTACAAAATTTTTACTTGTCATTGTTATTTTTTTAAGGACGTAGGTATATTACAGAAATATATTAATATGTAGAAGGTACATTGCACGACGTATGTGGCTTATCCATATGACAATTGTTTATGTTGCCAAGTAAGTATTAACAGTAAAATTCGCAATTAAATAACACCATGAAAATGAGATCGTGGGTCTTTAAAACTTAATAGCATCTCTCATTAAACTTAATAGCATCTCTCATTAAACTTTTAAACAATTTAAAACACTAATATTATGCAAATAAACTTGATAACCACCTTTCACAGATTCCTAATTTCCTACACCAAGAATTTCATGTGACTCGAATTTTAACAAGTAATTAAATACGAAATAAGTAAGTAATCGTTCAGTCATTAAATATATGACCGAAGATTCCAATTGATTTGATTTTAATATTTTAATCTACGAACTAAAAGCAGCTTGCCACTTGACGTAATCTACGTGCGAACAGTTGACAATTGGGCATGAACTAGAATATTATCTTTTATGTTGACCCCATTACTGTATATTTATTATTGTATAAAGTAGCAAACAGGCATGCTGTTCCCCTGATGTTAAGTGGTCCCTACAGACTTAGGATATTTACAACATAGCCCAAAATGGACCGCAATCCTGGAGAACCAACAAGTAATACACCACTAGTCCTCAGGATTGAGTTAGAACGGAACACCTTCGTGCTCCAGTGCGTTTTGCAATGCTTTGTCCGATATTGATAGATGGTAGCTTTATTAAGAAAACAGTTGCCATTTAATTTGATACTAAAATTACAGTCAAAGCGAACGGCAAATCAAGCCACACTTTTAACAAAAATAATAAATTTTTGTTCGCGTTTAAAAAAAAAAAAATTATTTATAGGTTTACCATTACGGCTTACCACCTTAAATCAGTTAAGTGACGATGTCAATAAGCCGAGAGAGGGCTGCCTCTCAAGTGCAGTAACCGGAACACACCTATAGGTGCTGGGCGTCATATTGTCCACTTGAGGGTGGTAGCTAGCCAGGCGGGCATTAGAAAATACCCTACCACCATGCTATGGTTTCATCACTTTCCAGAAATGAGCTCAGACTCATTACAGGGATCTCATCACATACATCTCGTACATTTTTTTTTTCTGACTGACTATCCTGTTAGCCATAAGGGCCTTGGAGCCTCAGACGGCTTCTACAGCTTCCACCGTGACTTGGGGGCGAGCGCTTAAGGCACTCAGCTGCGAAAGTAAGACAACTCGCTGAAGAGTGCCAAAGTGGCCGGACGTCGGCTTGAGCGATTGCAAATAATTCGCGATCTAGCTAATTCCCTATCCGTAATTCAAGCTAAGTAACATATACGTGTGTCCGTACATGCTCCATTGAGACGTCCACTGAGACATTATTGCTAAAGACGGGGACGGGCGGTTAACTTCGCGGCACTCTCTCTCCAGTGGCAACTCAAACCTAGGTCTATTCCTCCGGCAATGAGCCCTCGAGGTAGCAGCCGCTTGCGCGATACAGTGACCCTGCACTGCACACATGCACATCAATCACGTATAAAGGTTCTATATGAGGCCTTTCTTTTCATTTTTAGACGAAATTGCCAGATTATTAAATGCATCGTTTCTTCCTTCCTCCCAGAAGGATCAAAATTTACGAATATGGAATTAGTTAGATTTCGACTTATTTCGAGGTTCGGCTTCTTTAGCACCCTTGAGTTTGTTGTCACGCTTTCTCGGCTGAGTGCCTTCCGCTCTCGCCTCCAAGCCCGATGAAGCTGTCAAAACCTCTAATGGTCCCAGGACCCTTAAGGCTAATAGTATAGTCAATTCTAAAAAAAAGCATTGCTTCAAAAACAAACAAGTGCTTT
The DNA here is from genome assembly GCA_033032175.1 of Saturnia japonica. Lineage (NCBI taxonomy): Eukaryota > Metazoa > Arthropoda > Insecta > Lepidoptera > Saturniidae > Saturnia > Saturnia japonica. Next base: position 3,327,220 of record CM065306.1, on the reverse strand, counting down.
TGTGATTGTTATAACAAATTAAATAATTTATTAGGCTATTGTAAGGTTTGGCTTTATTTATTAGGTTCTGTGAAGATATTAATATCCACAATTTTTTCTTCATTTTATGTTATATATAAAGACTAGATGCATTATTAAATACATTTCAATCGATTGGCTTACCCAGACTTTGTTGTTCGTTATTCTCAAAGCTTAAAATGCATGTTTCAGGTTGGTGGCTGGCTTCGCGGCATCAATTGCTTTAATAATTATAGAGTTGGTCACCTTCATGTCTGGACTAACCATGTTTTCACCTTCTGTCTCCCTGATATGTATCCTTTTTGTTATTAACGTTTGTTTGATTCTTAATTATTGCTTTTATTTTGGGTATATTTGGCGATTGTTAATCCGTGCTTGTAACATTTTATTACATTTTTTACTAGATGTGCCCGCGGCTTCGCTCACGTGGACTACAGAATGCCCGCGCGAATCTTACTCCTCCGCTCCCGGTTATTATAAATACAAAAATGCTTATTGTGGGTGTTCCTTATTGTTTTTGTAGGTATTTTTAATGCCTATGATTATGTAGACATATATTTGCTATAATATCTCTTATGGTTTACTCAGCATAAGCCATTTAAGCGCCAGAATTGATTCACCTTGACCAGTTTTTTCTTAATTGTGCGAAACCCTAATTATTTTTCTAAAATAAAAGTAGCCTAAGTTACTCCCTATATCATCAGCTATCTATCCGTGATAGTCCCGTCAAAATCGGTCCAACCGTTTCGGAGATTACCCGGAACAAACAGACAGACAACATTTTTTAAAATGGGCTTTTTGTTATATGTATCGTATATAATTTCATATGCATTTAGTAAAAAAACTGTTATTTTGACATTACAAACAGACACTTCAATTTTATTAATTGTATAGATTAGCTGGTACTCGCTCTTGTTCATGTGTTATTATTTTGAAGGTTTCCTTTGTAATATATCTATACATAGTATAAAGTGAAGTCGCTTCCCGCTGTCTGTCCATATACCCTTAGATCTTTTAAACTACGCAACGGATTTTCATGCGGTTTTCAGTAACATTTAGAGATTTTTTTACAGTAGGTTTTGTTTAAACAATACATTCCAATTAAGTATAGTAGAGACAATTCAATTATTTGTAATCAAGACATCGGAAAATGATTTTCCGGTGCTTAGATTGTTTACGCTGGCTAAACCTGAAGAGATACATCAAAATAATGTACTAAAGAATTATTGTAGTTCTTCAAAAAAGCCTAGAGAAAAGTTCGCGATGACATATATCTATCTACTAAGATTCACTCACAGTAAGCATTTTTATCTCATAAAAATTAAAAATATTAGGTTATTTATTATTTATCCTTATCTAGAATGTTAGTAAACTTGGGCATTTAATGTAGATTAAAATTGTCCTTGACATTATGTCATTTAAATAAATACTGTAGAACTTCTACAGTATAAAATACTACGGATTAAAAATTACGCGCACCCAAAGAAATCACTCGCAGCGAAACTGTTCACCGGCACTCCGCACCGCTGCTGCCACTAGCGTCTCGGGCTACCTATGGGCTATGAAAAGTGCGACGCGAGTTAAGCCCAGTTTTCGTGACTATAAAGTTATAAACTTTCAATACTAAAGTGATGAACTCTAAATAAATGTAACATGCTTTTTAACATAAATAACACCACTTTGTTAATTGTACCCGTGCGAAGCTGGGGCGGGTCGCTAGTTATAACAGTACCCAAAAGGGATTGTTAATACATTTAATGCGTTGGTGAACAGATTTAAATATATTTTTAAATTACATAACACAAAGCTATATTTTTAAATGTATAAATATTTAGAACATATTATTTTCTTTATAATTCACTGGCCACCTCAGAATTCTGTATTCTGAGCTGGCCACTTATAAAGCCCGCATAATCTACCACACTGTATTGTTACTGTGTAATAAGTCTGCAGATATAAACTATATTTATTTATCTGCGCATATAATTTAATGTTGGATTGTTCAAACAATAGTGCGTTCAACTCGGCCTGTATATAAAGTTGCTATTACTTCAAAAGAGTTCGTATCAAGGTAGCGTGAACGCCATGTGAACAGGTACCGCTTCGTAATTATTATTTGCAGGTCTGTACGCCTTTTCCAATCAATTTTGTATTTTTGTTTCACAGTTTCTCTAATTAAGCAAATATTTATACTTTGTCGTTTTACTTTTTCAATCTCGTTTCTTAAAGTGATATGACATTGTTTAGTTACCTATGTGAATTTTAAAACAAAGCAGTCTATATGTTACTTTTTTTCATTAAAGGCCTTTGCCTATGTAGACAATTTCGCCAATGTCATATGTTACTCGTAGGTGTACATTTTGAAATGAAGGTTATTTTTAGATACGAGAGTGAGAAACTGTCCCAAATATTTGCCAAGTTCTGCAATTTCTAAATTTAACTGAAAATTACAAGCCTCAAATATCGGAAATACTTTAAACTATTCTTACTTACTTACTACCATTAAGATGAGAAAAATAAACAATGCAATTTTTAAATTAACATAGTAGTATTTGTGAAAAAGGATTCCTTAGATCACTGTATCAGCTATTGGCGCTCACGGCTCTGCGCCAATCGTGCTGACGTACTCCGTTCTGGGTGGTTGGTTATGCGACTGGTTTTGGCCTAGTTTTACCATATGTTCCGTGGTGCCGTCCTGTGCTGATCTCTGTGTGGCTTTATTAACTTTATGTTCTAACAAGTGGTGATGGTGATCATATAGTGTCCACAAGTTATTGTATCCGTCCAGTAGTAGATAATAGTGTTTTTTTATTAAGTAAAAATGAATCTTTCTCATTGGATAAGAAGTTTTGTAAGTTTTTCCCTTTAAGATTGTCCATTCATTGATTAGCGAATAAAATTTTGCTTACATATTTTCTTCATTTTGCTTTCAAACATTCATTGATAATTTTTAAATATAAGGACTAAGTAATAAGTGTGCATTTATTGAAATGGTTTCTATCAAAGTTGATTTGAATTATGATATCTTTGTCGTTTAAAGAGAAAGTTGTACCAATGCGTAAATATGCAATGATAGGATATCGTAAGCCAAACCTAGGAAAATGTTCACTCAGGGAAAGTTTCCTTTGTTTATTACCTTTGTAAAATGTCATTTACGGTTGAATTAGTCTGTCTGGAATCAAATAAAAACGAGAGAGTATTATAGTTGTGGATTGTATATAAAAAGGATATGACGTGTTCGGTGCTTTTTTTTTTTTTGTTGTAAATATTACGATTGATCAAGGCTTAATGAATATAAGTTTTGGGTGGAAGGAAGCAGTACCAACAAGAAAATTACATAACGTTTCCATACGTATAGTAGTATAGTGCGCTTTTTATTCCCACGGAGTAAACTGACATTTCATGTTGCTAGTTTATTGTGTTTTTATAAAAGTGTTGTCACCAATTGGCACTAATCGTAAAACCGTACGAATAATTATACCTATTGGTAAGTTATCTGAATTATTGAACACTCATGTGAAGACCGAATAAAGCAGACAAAATAGCGTCTCTCGTGTGCCAATTCGAAGCGTTCTTAATTATTTATTTGCCATATATAGGAGATATAGGTGTTCAATAATTCATAATAAAGGACTAGATGTGTATAGTATTAATATACAAGGTAAATTGAAAATTCATGAAACCAACGACACAGTCACAATTAGTATTCGTCCGCTCCGCACTACGGTCGGCTTGCAACCAACTGCCTCAGTCGTAGGTGCTTGAGACGAGGACCACTGTCTCTTAAAGTCAATACGCTACACTACTCATTGATACCTTTCCAATGAGAATAAACACGATACCTCTACTGTAAGTTCTGAAACAACTGATTTTCTTGAATCATAACTAAGAACACTTTCGATCAAGATTCCTTTCAAATAAATAAAAAAATTATATCAAAATCGGTTCAGTCATTCGGGAGCTACAATGCCACAGATATAAAGACGTACAGATACACACATTACAGTTACAAAACACCGCTCTATTTGCGTCGGAGGGTTAAAAATACTAGTAACATAACATAGGGGGAGGCGTTAAATAGATAACAATATTTTTTATTACATGATTTATAGAGCCCCTATTAATTAAAAACTATCGGTGCTCCGCGGCTCCGTACGCGTTTACTAGATAGTAAACTAATTAGTTTCGTCTTGTAATTTTATTTTTACATATATTATTGACATGGTCTATAGCGTATCAAATTATTAATTACCCGCTTCCAAATTTGATAAACGTCGTTAGAGGTAGCCAGTTCTGAGTTAAACCTAGGCCTTTAGAGTGGTAGGGTATAGAGAAAATTCTTTGTTTATTCCTCTCTACTTCGTGCAGTCCGGCTGGTGGAATAACTTCACCCTATAGAAGATCGCAGCCAAATAACCTAATGTGTTCCTGCGGAGATTAGAGTTTGAGAGATTAAAAGCGTCCTTAGGTTACGGTAGCCGATTACCGTCAGGCGTGCCGTATACTTGTTTGACACTTTTATTGATAGACGGTCATTTTGTAAGTTAGGTATATTTGTGATCTGGGTACTTTAGTAAATGTCTATCAAGAAATTTCGTAAAAAAATATATGTTCCCACAGACAGAACTACGGATTTATTAACATAAGTAGTTTTTTTATTTGGAATGTTGCAGATAACCAACGAACACCAGCATCTGACGCAATCAAACGAATACAAGGGCGGTTGGTCGTTTTATCTTTTGCTCGCCGGCATCGTCACTACCTTCGGATCATCTTTGCCAGTCGGTTATAATATTGGAGTCGTGAATACACCTGCTGAGGTAAACTAGAGGCTGTTCTCTAAATTTACTTTCATCTGTAAAACGCCATCTCTACGAGCAAGTGTATCGCCACGAGTCCGTCGGGTTATCTCCACGGGACGATTATTCTTCCATCTGAATATCATCGCAATTCGTGACAGATCACCGAGTGAATGCAACGCCTATAGTCAAAAAAGTTCGTGCGCGACTGTCCCATGTGAGAGGCGTTGGCGGGGATGAGGCAGCACGCCATTACGTCACTATAGTACCTACACTAAAGTGAACAGTATGTTGTCTCGGCAGTGTTCTTGAAATAATTACCTAAAGCCGCTCGGTAGATAAATACGTACTAGGGCTCCCTTTGACTGTATTTCTATTAAAATGTAATTGTTATCTTTTCACTAAAATCTTATATATATATATATATATATATATATAAATCACGTGTCACGGTGTATGTTCGGGATAAACTCAGAAACTACTAAACCGATTCTGATCAAATTTCGTAACTATCTGTAATTTGGAGCAACTTAAAACATAGTATGTATAGATTTGGTCCCAATAAGGTACATAACGCAGTTGTCAAGGTGTAAATTTTTTTTAACGATTATTTTTAATTTTATTATTTGAAGATTTGTCATCTTTTCCTTTTCTATTTCTTTTCTTCATAAGTAAGTAAATTACATACGTGCGAAGCTGGAGCGGGTTGCTAGTATATTATATACTAGAAATTTTGTAAGTTTTAATTATTCTATAGTGTCGCTGTGTGGAGACACGTTCATGAAGTTGTAAAGAATCAAGTGGAGGACGATAATGATGCCGCGATAAACTCGCTCGTGCAGGTGGCGAATAATATATATGGCAATATCATAAAAGTCCTACGAGAACTCCAATAGGATGAGTGGCGGGTGACGGCAAAATATAGACATACATTGCGCGTTTTTTAGTTTCTGAGGACAAGGTCTACTTTGGGCAGCTCAAGCTCCCAAAAAACCAAAAAACCCCATTTGAAAGTCGTCAACTTAGCTCGGTCTTGTAATAAGCAATGTTTCGTAATCCGCGTATATGTTGTTAACAGGTCATAAAACAATTCTGCAACGAAAGTTTTATCAGCCGATACGATATACAGCTAGACGAGAAATGGATGAACGTGCTCTGGTCTTCTGTTGTGTCGATCTTCATAGTGGGCGGATGTACCGGCTCTATACTCGGCGCTTACCTTGCAGATAGCCTTGGAAGGTATGTTGCAATGATGGCTCAGGTAGCGTGTACGGACACTTGTCGATCGACGTGACTTTGATCCCCGCAATGAGCTCGAACTTTTGGTGAAGGTAAACATGGTGATGAAACCATAGCATGGTGGTATAATATTTTGTAGTTGGAAATCTGTCGCCAAATATCTATAGATGGGTTCTGGAAGAGGCACTTGAGAGCCAGTCCTTCCACCAAGCTTAGCGTGTTACCATCTTGGAATCGTTGCTTAACATGAGTTGAGATTGTTGTCAAAAGCTAAAAAAACTCGCAATCTAAAAAAGTTGGTATGTCTTTTTTGTGTATTTATACTTTTTTTGACTTTGTGTCTATGTAGGCAATTTTGCCAATGTCAATTTACTTATACTTATGAAGTCTATGTGTGGAAATAATTAAGGTGCGTTTAAATTACGTCCACGCCATCTTCACTTTCTAGGTACTAGTCAAAATTGTACCACCAGCAAAAAATTGTTTTGCAATTTTTTTTTTTTTTTTTTTTATTGTGGCTTTCTGCAAAAATATTTGCTAAGACAATAAAAGATTTCAAATCAACACTACGATGCATACGGTGAATCAATTTGGTTATAAATTTAGAAAGTATTTTACGAATTCTGAATAATTCTAACATTCCGTTCCGTATGTAATTTATTTCTCTTTTAGCGATGTTCTTTCTTTTGCAGAAAAATGGCCACGATTGTCATCAGTGTCATATCGTTTGTAGGCGCGTTATTCTTTCTTCTCTGTCGCGAAGCTAATTCGGTTGAAATGTTAATAATTGGAAGACTGATTGTCGGTTTAGCTGGTGGTTAGTAAAAATAATTTTTTTTTTAAAGATTTCTCATATAAATCTCTTTTGGCGCTTTCTTTCTTATTATATGTTTCGACGCATTTCCTCTTAACACCTGTTTGGTTATGTGTTCGTCTGTTTGGATGCATTCGACTTCTATCTGAGAAATCCAAAAAATACGACCGACAGTGGAGACAAACTGACAGACGTCAAAACCGATCAAGCTTTCAAAACCCTTAAGGCTCGAAAAAAAAGAAAGACAAACGATATTCTTACTGGGGTCGTCGGATCGTTCACATTTGTACAGATATTTCCTCTTGGTAGGGATGATCAAAATATTCATCTATGTTGAGGCTAAAACATCGATATTATGCTGCCTAAAAAATCGATATATCGATGTTTACTTAGCGACGTCGACATCAATATCAACATCGATATTTTTCTTATATCGATCATCCCTACCTAATGGTTAACTAAAATATTGGTCATAAAAATTACATCACACTTTTACAACGGATCCGGTTACACACTTGCCCCGTCTTATTAAAGTTCCCTTAAGAAGTTGGATGTATTTTTGTTTGCAGGTTTGACAACAAGCATTGTGCCTATGTACTTAACTGAACTTGCCCCGTTGAATTTAACTGGGGCCATGGGAGTGGCATGCCCTATGGGTGTCAATGTTGGAGTGCTCGTTGGCCAAGTTATGGGTCTCAATTTTATATTGGGTAAGACTCTCGAAAAGCGTAAGAGTAAATTACAAACGACATAAATAAGTGGTTAAGTTCTCTTTTTTTGTTATTTTTGATGCTAAGTGACTTTGTAATCGATCATGGTGATATTAGAATGGAGACTGATTGGCAGATTTTTAATTTGGGGTTATGAAGGTTAAGAGGATACTGGGAAATGTCTTACTATTATATAACGCGTATCGTAAAAAGAATCGTATAAAGAGAAATACTGCAATAGAAGGTAGGAATAGTAGACATTGTGAATGGTTAATATATGTATTTTCACAAATTTTGGTGAATGAAACTTCTTAGGCGGTGATTAGATAATTGAACCATAATAATTGTGAGTTCAATTCAAACACGCGTCACGGTTAGCCACATTTCGTTACATGAGTACGATGATTATATATGAATAATTTACGATAATTGTTGCCTTTGATTCTGTAATGCTAATATATGATAATTGTCGCCTTTGATTCTGTACAACTAATTTACGATAATTGTCGTCTTTGATTCTGTACGGCTAATTTACGATAATTGGCGCCTTTGATTCTATACGACTAAGTTGACAATTATCCACAGGTGGAGTCGACGACTGGCCCTATCTCCTATCCGTTTATGCGTTACTAGTCGTTATATGCTTACCTCCATTATTTATTTTACCTGAAAGCCCCAAGTATTTGTACGTAGTTAAGAGGAAAGAAGAAAGAGCTTTGAAAGGTAAGCCGATTTATATTTATAATGGGTATATGTTATTTTTTTCTTTCATCGGAAAAGTACAGTCCAAAAAGTTTTTACGATTTTTATAAGATGTCTATCAATTTTGAAATTACATATACTTCTCATGTACTTATAAAATTTATAAAATCTGTGAAGCCATTTTTGAGTTAAATACTATATAATTATGGACTATAAGAATTGTCGGTAACACTTGAATGATTTTTTTTTAATGATTTTCATCCGTTTTTGATGGAATGTGGTACACAGGAAATATATTCCTCAAATGAAGATTTTTTTAACTTTAAATATGTAGCGTTTGGCTACATTCTCACCTCATTAAGTGACAATGTGGCCTAAGATGGTAACACGCTCAGCCTAGTGGAGGGTCTGGTGCTCAAGTGCAGCTTGGCGACAGATTTCCTACTTGAGGGTGATTTGCATAACAAAATGCCCTACCACCGTCCACCATACTATGGTTTCATCAAGATGGTTTCCTTCACCGAAAGCTCAGCCCTCATTGCAGGGATTCGAACTTACGTCGATCAACGCGGAGTCCGTACAGCTACCAACTGAACTATCACTGCTTCAAATATATGTATAAGAAAAGATATAGTATTGTTAAAAAATACTTGTAGAATTTTTTTAATTATGAGTAGAAGTAAAACTTCCTCTGCGGCACATAAGAGAGAGAGGGTTAGAGAGAGTGGGTTGTAGGCACCTATAATACAATTCTAAAGGAGCTGAAACTTTCTTTAATTTGCTGCGGAGTTATTTGAAAAGTGTGATATCTCCCTAACATATAGCAATTTCGTTGAAAATTAAATACTTGTGGTGAATATTGTATTTATTTTGTTAAGGATTAATACTGCGTATATAAAAACATTTTATTACCATAAAAAGGTTGTATTGAGTCAACCTTAAAGTATAGATATATAATACTGCGGACTGTTTTTTAGAACTTTCAAGAAAAATAATTCCGTCACACATTATTATTGTTGCGTAATTTGAGCCATTTACACAGCGTACGCAATGGAAGCTCTCAAAAGGAATAAATTTCCCTCGTTTTTGCAACATTTTTCATTGATGCTCCGCTCCTATTAGTCGTAGTTTGATGTTATATAGCCTATAGCCTTCCTAGGTACATTTTTCCATTCGAACCAGTATTTCCTGAGATTAGCGCATTCAACAAACAAACTCTTCAGCTTTATAATATTAGTATAGATAAACGTATGCGGAGACGCAGGCACAGATAGTGCGCTATGAAATAAAGAACATACCAACACGTTATAGAGCTCTGTCGGCTCCGAGGAGTGTCGCTCGGTATGCTGACGGAGGATATTGAGTTGCTGCGTGAAGAGGTGGCTGCATCATCAGCCGCGGCGTTGAGCGGTGAACAGCGTTGGAGTATGATGCGAGTGCTACGCGATCCCAGGCTGAGGTTACCGCTTTTGCTCACTTGTACGATGCAGGCTGGTCAGCAAACCAGCGGCATCAATGCTGTAAGTATACCCTATCTGCTTAGGGGGCGTTCAAAAATTACGTAACGTAATTTTTGACCCTCCCCCCTATGTAACGCTCGGTAACATTTTTCTGTACCCCCTCCCCTTCCTTAAACGTTAGGTAACACACAAGTCACCATGAGAGCTTTTATAGGCCAAGAACAGCTGATGATGCAAATTTCCCTATTTGAGGACATTACAGTATGAACTCACTTTAACGACACTGAGTACAGCAATGTGCTTCAGCGTACACACTAACGAAAACTGACAACGAAAACAAAATAAAAATGCCGTACAATACATTCGAGGGATTCCCCGTAAAACATAAACGAAAAGGGTTTCATATTTCAAATGCCTAGTTTTTTATTTAAATAAAAAACAATGTTACGTAAAGCGTTATTCGGACCCCCCTCCAGCACATGTAAACGCATCGTAACGTTTTACAAGACGCCCCCATCCCATCTATGCGTTGCGTAATATTTGAACGCCTCCTTACGACCTTTGACGTCTTTCGCTAAGCATCTATATTATGGTACTAGCTTAAAGTTTTACCCGTGTTAATTTTAACAAACAACGCGCCGCCGACGCCCCCATGTATTATAATAAAATAGTTCTCACTTACCGCAAGTACAAATTATTTAAATTTGCCATTATCTCCTAAAATATGTGTCCAAATAACATCCTATAAGGCAAAGTTTAACGTCATAAAATTGTCTTTATGATGAAGTAACTTTTGTTCGTAAGAATTAATATGCCATGCCGAAGAATAATGTTCATAAATCACTTTTAATTTTCAAATAATGTTTGCCACAAATTACCTTATTGTGACTTATGTTTAAGAGATAGGCATATGGTCAGTGGCGTAGCTAGCATAGGTGGCACCCGGGGCGGATTTTATAGGTGTCACCCCAAACCTCAATCGAAACTGTTAAAATAAAAAAAGTTATAATCATTTACGTTTTATTAAAATACGAGTACCTATTACAAATATTTGAATATTATATGAAACAAATTACTTTGTTCAAAATTAAAATTTCTTCCTTCTAGCTTTGACACTAGCAAACTCCGAAATCACGTCTTCAAAATATATATTTTGTGTTGCTTCATGTTCTATCGTTCAAATACCAAGATTGTTTAATCTGGTTTCAGTCATTGTAGACCGCAAGTAATTTTTCATTAATTTTAATTTGCTGAAACTTCTCTCACATGAAGCAACTGAAGCACATATTGTTATAAATAACTTTAGTGCGACCGTTAGATTCGGAAGAGATTCTGTAAAATCCCATTCCACAATAAATTTCAAAAAGTCCAGTGTCACCCAATTAGAGAAGTAATATTATCCGCTTTTAAATGTCTTCTCAATCTTGGTATTTCTAAAAGGAGTTCTGTTTCTGATACTTCATCGTAAAGGTTAGTAAATTTTGATATAGCAAATTTTAACTGTTCAGTGTTTGCCGGAAGCAAGGTCTTTGACTGCACAATCTCAAACAATGAAGCTACGTCTTTAATGGACTTTACTCTTGTTTCGAGTTCAATATTGAATCTGTCAAGACATTCTAACATGTCCTTTTGAAGTTCCGCTCTAAGTGTAAGTCCAGCATCGGTGGACGATGCTAACTCACCGGGCATACGTTTCTTGCTACGAATTCGTCGTTCCATCGAAATGCTGTATTTTTCCGATTTTTATACAGCAAAATCTATTGCCTCTTCTGCTAGATGCAACCGTTTCTCTCCAATGAATAGACGAAGTGCTTCTAGTTTTATGATTATTTGATCAACACATAAACCTTTACTTTGTAATGCAATCTGAGCATCGTTCACTTCCCTTAGCACATCATTCCAAAAGAAAAGAAAACAAAGAAATGAGAAATTGCACACAGCAGGCATAAGATTTTGTGCAGCACCTCTAGTTTCTAAATTTACGTCTTGGTCACATAGTTTCCTCAATTGCAGATATTATCCCATCAAAATTTTCAGGCAATACTTTTACTGCACCATAATGAGCACTCCAGCGCGTTGTTAAAAGTCTTTTAACAGATGCTTTGCTGTGATTGAAGAGCACTTCCCAACGGCTTGTGGAAGTTGAAAAAAAGTTAAATATTGTTTCCACTGCTCCGAAAAATGTACCACAAGTCACATTTTGTGCGAACGAATGTTGGCCGCATAGATTAATTGAATGATTACAACCAATAAAAATTGCTTTATTGTTTTTTTCTTTTATAATAGCTTGCATATAAGCATAACCTTGAGAACGACACATCATAATATGTAAGCCATCGTTTTCAAGCTTCTTTAGTATTTCAGCGCTTAAATCAGCTGCTTTTTTTCCATGTAAAGGAACGAATCCTAAGAATACTTCTTTGACTTTTACTTTTCTATTATTAATTTTTACATAACGAATCACTTCAGACATTTGATCGACATGTGAAATGTCAGGTGTGCTATCAAACATGATTCCGAAATATTTGGCCGATTTAATTTCGTTGACAAGCTGACATTTTACATGATTAGCTAAAACATTTATGAACTCATTTTGTATTTCTGGCGATAAATATGTTACTTTAGGTGATTTTTCCTGCTCCAAATATAGTATATGTTCTTTGAGTACTGCATCATACTTTGACAGCAGTTTAACTAGTTCTAAGAAATTACCTTTATTAGACGACCCTTGGGTTTCATCATGCCCACGAAATGCTAGGTTTTGTTTAGCCAAAAACAATGTTATATCTAATAATCTAGATAAAAGATTTTTCCACTTCTGTTTTTCCGTATTCATTAATTGCAAGGTTGCATCATCTATTGTGGTGTGAGATTTTAATCTCATTTCCAAAGTTTTCCACTTTTCGATTTTCTAAATGTTCACATGAAGTTTCATGGTCCAATACTTTAGGATTTATTTTCCACCACTTCTGATATCCAGTTGTAAATGTTGTTTGTATGTTACCGACAGCAAATAAACGACAGCAAAAACAGTACAGGTTATTTGATATAGGAGAAAATACCATCCATGATCGTAGAATTTTTTCACCACTGGGCATCTGTTTATAAAACCATTCCTGTGAAAGATGACGAGAATCACCTTTAATCTTTGAACCATGACGAGATACAGTAGGAAACGGTCCTTCTTTGTTCTGGAAATGTTCACTGCCCTTTTTTATTATGTCAATGCGAATATTATCAGGTACCGGTAAACTCCAATGTGAAACATCTCTCAAGTGTTGAACTGATTCTTCGAAGCGAATGCTATCTCTGAAAGTAGCATTAACGGCGTCATTTTCATTATTTATTTTGATTCCGTCAAGGTCCTGGGTCGCCTTCATTGATTCTGTATTGTCGATGTTGCTATCTGAATGTGAGTCTCCAAGATGTGAATCATAATTTTCGTCAGCAGGAGACTCGGGTACTTTACTTGAACTTTGGCCGCTCTCTGATTTTGTGACATATTTGAAAAGAGAACCGGACATGCTCTGAATTTCATCCATTTTAACCTTTTTAGCTTTTCTTTATTGAAACCCGCTTTCTCTTTTCGAAGTATGAATTCCCCGAGGCATATTTCGTTCTGGGTATTCTAAAAAATATTTTTAGTTACTAAGTGATACGTTGATTTTATAAACTAATTATAACAGTAAATAAACACCTACACGTTACGTAACTAGCTTTGTGAAATATATTTTTATATAAATTAACAATCCTGCGTCTGGGTCTAAATATGTATTTAAGTATTATTAGAAAAATACTAGTTAAATACTCCACCGTTGAATGTTATATCCGTGCCACGAGTGCTCGAGCTACTCATCTCGGAGCCAAATCAACGTACGCGAAGTTGTAAGATATGATTATGATTACTTTCAATCAAAAATCTAAACTTAGTATATTCCGTTTTTGTAAACTTATCCCATTGTTATTAGATCGGAAAATAATAAGTAAGTAAATAATAAATAAGTATATTATTTACAATTAAACATTATTACCTAAAGTAAAATCGTAAAACGTGTAGAAATATAAATAAAATCTTTTTACGCCAACAAAGCCTTTAAAACCTATTTTAATAAATAAATACCTTTAGTAGATAGTAATACTTGCCCAGGCTACACAAAAAAATATTACTGCAATCCGTCTAAAATACCTTCTGTAGGTACCTATTTATCATTTAGGATGGCTCAATAATATAGTTTTAAAATACACAGTAATTAAAAGAGAATAAAATAATTGAAGGGTTTTTCAAAATAATCTAAGATACTGCTATTAGATACTAAATGAATTAAAAATGTAAGTATTACCTGTAATAACAAAAATACTTCACTTGCCTTGTTTATTTTCTTCAAGAATCGACTATATTAAATCGGTTTTTATACAAAAAATGTTGTTTATAATATCTAATAATTAACAAACACTTTGCACTAGACGTTCACACGTTCACGTAAGAGAATATTGAAATGAATGCGGTCGGAAACAAAAGAAATGGCCCAATCCACAATACAAGTGACGAGTGCTATATGGAGGGAATCCCCTGACTAGTGTTGGTTATGCGCGAACGGGGTATTAAATTTTGGGGGAATCCCAGATCGATTGACAGTGTGCACATTGTTTTTTTTTTCTAAATATCAATTTATTATGCTCGCGGTACGATATAATAGTTACCTAGATAATTTTATTAGTGGCGGTTATGCTCTCTGCCATAGATTTACGATTTTTTATAGGTAGAAAGAACTACAACTGATGGTCATAGTCGGTCTCGGGTGTCACCCGGGGCGGGCCGCCCCCGCCGCCCCCCCTTAGCTACGCCACTGCATATCGTATCGCGTTTTTTTTAGATATTGGTACTAAGAGCCAATATTTTAGTAGATCATTGCAGTTACGTATCATTACGCCAGCGCACGGGGATAAAGCAGGTCAGGAACGCTTTGTCTTCCGACTTAACAAAAATCAATATTTAAAGCTAGCTGAGAGGTGTAGCTTCATGGTAAATACTATACTATTCCTAAGGAACCTGCCTAACACATACGATTTTTGTTTGAATCCGACTGGTAGTTCCAGAGGTTAACGTGTTTAAACAAATAAACAAAGAAAAAAACTCAGCTTTATTATATTCATACTAACTGTGCCCGCGGCTGCGCTCGCATGGACTACCGAGTGCCGTCGATCGGGCACATGAGCGGATCGTACACCCTCGTTCCCGATTATTTAAAAAATAAAAATGCTTATTGTGGGTGATCCTTAGAAGATAGACATATACTTTCGCTGATTTTTTTGTCGGTCTTTCTAAGGTCTACAGTTCTGTAGTACATTAATTTGGTATATTTCTTAAGATTTATTCAGCTTAAGCCTTTTAAACATCCGAATTGATTTACCGTGGCCAATTTTTGAAGTGAAAACTTCTTTTAGCGCGGTACGCATATTTTTAAATGAGATAAAATTTCTGGACTCGCGACACCGTTACGAGACGCAGCTATAGTGTGTGCATACATGCATGCACATATAGCAGACCGCGAACGCGTCTTTCATAAAAGAATATTAAATGTATATTAAAGTTTCTAATAATTAATAAAATATAATTCATAAATAGAATGCAATTCATAACCCAATAACCCTTAGTACCCAATTCAAAGTCTTGAATATCAACCGCAGGTTTTCTACTACTCGCAAACGATATTCAAGCAAGCTGGTCTGTCAGATTTGAACTCGCAATACGCGACTATCGGTTGCGGCTTCATCAACGTGTGCACTGCGGTGCTGATGGTCAAGTTGTTGCGGGTGAAGGGTCGTCGTCCGTTGCTCGTAGGTTCAGTGCTCAGCGCCGCTATCGTTCTAACCGGTTTGGCGGCGGCGCTTAAGTTTATAGTGAGTATTGGTTTCACTTTCAGCCCGTGTTCATTATATGTAAGAACAAGTGTATATTGCTGAAAAGATTTCAAAATTGAAAAGAATCCTCAAAATTCGTTCTGTTGTTGCGATTTCTTTTTTATGAAACTAGTCCGGGACTTTGTTACTTTGAAAAGAATGCTACTTGCAACCTTAAACTAAATGAATTCAATTTATAATATCATATCAGTATATTTCTACAAGCGGTTAACGTCGAAAATCTTTTCGTTTTTTCACAAACTTACGTAGTGTATTTTGATTGGTGTCAAATACAACCCGACAGTACAACGACGAATTTGACTTCCTTCTATAGTGGTTCAAATTTTACTTAAACTTTGTAACCTACCTATACATCATTATTTCTCACATATGTTTTTTTGTTGTAAATCGTTAAAAATTAATAAATGATTACAAATG
Organism: Saturnia japonica; assembly: GCA_033032175.1. Lineage (NCBI taxonomy): Eukaryota > Metazoa > Arthropoda > Insecta > Lepidoptera > Saturniidae > Saturnia > Saturnia japonica. The sequence goes on along the minus strand of CM065306.1, from coordinate 3,311,139 downwards.
ATTAAAACAAAGTTTTCGTAGAATAAAGTTAGTGGCTTTTTAATAACCATCTCTAATGTAAAGGCTCCTATCCACACTATGGCTTACGCAGAAATCGGCAGTATGCCGCGGAGCACAATCACAGTTGAAAATACCGCACAATACTACAACAGGAATGCCGGCAGTGAATTAGCGGTTAAACGGCGCGACTTTTTGTTTTTTGTGGTAAGCATAGTGTGTAGGAATCTTTAGATTGTTTACATTCTTTAATGTGTCAAATATTAGTACTGGCCAGCTAGTTTATGTTTTTTTTTCTTTTTAACTCAGAGTGTCGTATCGTGGATGCCTTACGTGTGCATGGTGGCCGTTTTATCCTACGTTCTAGTCTATGGTTTCGGGTTAGGACCGATACCATACTTCATTGCATCAGGTTTGTCTAATAAATATTTATTATATAATTTATACTTTTTAAGGTTCCGAAGTCCACAAGGAACCCTTATAGTTTCGCCATGTCCGTGTGCGGTTTAGCGCAGATATTCTTAGTACTAGAAAGCTGTAATTTGGTATGGGTATGGATATTTATTAATGAAGCCGAAAAAGTGGTAAAATAAAACCTAAATAAGAAAAAAAAAATGCGTTTCCACTACACGTGAAGGGGGTATTTTTTTTCTCGTCTATCCCATGGTGTGGAGTGTCGCTGGATAAGCTGTTAAAAATATTGAGGGTCTGTGAACACCATTTATAGATTCAGGGAAAACGTTTACGTAATATTAAGCTTTGAAAGTCCTAATTTTTGTAAGAGTCAAGTGCCTTCCCTCTCTACCAACTAAATGGTCGTTTTTGAATATCAGAAAAAAGCACACAGCAGTAGTATATTTAACAAAGTTAAAACAAAAATTACACAGCTAAAGTAGGCTTTATAATTTAACGAGTAATAGTAGACCAACTTATAAAATGTACTTGTAAAATTAATTTCGTACAAGTTCCATTAAATTCCATTGTAAGTCTGCTTATTGTGACGGCCAACTACGGAACCCAACACCTGCGCGTGGCCCGATACGCACTAGGCCGGATTTTAATTTTAATAAATTATCGAGTTAAGGCCTGCGCAAACAAGTGACAGTCTTTGGAGTACATTTGGTCCATCAAAAATTAATCATTTGGAACTGAATCACATAACCCAAACTGTCTCTCGTCTACGCAGGCCCTTAATTTTGATTGTTGTTATTACAGAGATATTTGAAGTGGGACCTCGACCTGCAGGCATGGCGTGGGGTTCTTTAGCAAACTGGGGCGGGAACTTCCTCGTCGGCATGTCTTTCCCCTCGATGCGTGAGGCCATAGGACCTTACTCCTTCCTCATCTTCTCTGCGATCACAGCCGCGCTCTTTGTCTTCCAAAAGTCAGTATTATATTTTTTTAATTACGAAACAATGTATCGATTACTGTGCACGTGATAACATAGCAAGGCTAACACCCCCCAAAAATAATTTTCACCAAGTAATTTTTGGTTTATTCCGTCGCACTTAAAGCTTCTAGGCTTATCATCTTTGGCTAAGTCTTCACTTAACATCAGATGAGATTATTGTCAACTCGAAGTAATACAAGACAATTTTTACAAACAAAAAAAAACAACTTCAATAATTTCGAGGAGTTCCTTTGTGTATCTTCGAGGTCGAAGGTCTAATGACAATGAAACAAACAAGGAACAACAAAAAAAGGAATAGTCTAGATCGGTTCATAAACATACAAGTTATGGCTGAACATCCACAGAACATATATTCGAATTGAGAACCTTTTTTTGAAGTCGTTAATAATAACGATTTTTTTCAAGGGTGGTCCCATTTTAATTTCATTGACCGTGAACTTCGAAGATACACCAGAAAACACATCAAAATAATTGAAATTGGTTTTCATGTTTGTTAAAAAATTGTCTTGCCTAATAACGAACCTTTCAAAAATTATTTTTGTACTATATTAGTTGTCACTCATTCGCTTCCGTAGTCTGTTCCAAAACATAAGCGAAACTAACTATAACTCAGTAGTAGCGTGTGGCGGATACCGCGTCGATCGTCGTGAATTCGAATCTCTGTAACGAACTTGATCTTTCGGTGAAGGAAAACATCGTGATTGAATCATAATATATTGGTAGGGCATTTCTCCTATCTAGCTAAAGACTACCCTCAAATTTAAAGTCTGTCACCAAGCACCTATAGGTGTTTTTCGTTAGCTGCATTTGAGATCCATCCCCCCTTTCTGGCTGGCCAACTCCATCATCTAAATGGTGAATGTGATCAAATGTATTTTACTTAGAATATGAACGGTTTCTGTCATATTTTATTAAAATTTATATTTTTTATTGTTATACGTTTAACGATGTGGCCCAAGATGGTAGCGCGCTAAGCCTAGTGGAAGATTGACTCTCAAGTGCAGTTGTTGGAACACACTTGATGGTGCTTGGCGACAGATGTTCAACTTGAGGGAGGTAGCTAACGAGGCGGGCATTAGAAAAAGCCCTACCACCATGCTATGGTTTCATCACAAGGTTTTTTTTCACCGAAAGCTCGGGACCATTACAAGGATTCGAACACGCGTCATTGCTCCACGTTTGGTCCAGCCGTTTGTGCGTGATTGATGGACAAAGATTGAAACAAGTATACTGTCGCATTTATTATAAATTACGTGATTACTATTTTATTCTGCTTTAATTAATTAAAACTCAATTCCAGGCTGTACTTCCCCGAGACTAGAGGTAAAACCCCGACGCAAGTGACACAGCTCTGCAGTAGAGGGTTAAGTTCCCGCCCGCTCCTCAGACCCGGGGCGGGGGACGTATGACGTCACTCTCATGTAACAACTATATCGGCGAATTACGCTCTATCACGCTTTAAAGTGACAAAAATTGTGCTCAAATTATGATTATTATACTTATGAAAACTTCGCGACTTCGTGATCATAACCTTAACATGTAGTCGGCTCAGTGCTATACTAGTAAAAATACACAATATAGGTACTATATTATGTCAATTTAAAAAATCTTTAAAATAAATTGATTTCAAAGAAATTTTTTACAAGTTATGCCTGAACATCCAGAAAAAATATATATGCAATTGAATTGAGAATCTCCTCCTTTTTTGAAGTCGATTAAAGATATTTTAAAAAAACCTACAATAAAATGATACCTATGGTGGACTGAACAAATAAGCACTGAGGCGACGATTTATTAATCGAATTAATCGATTGATGTATCGATTTATTGTTGTGTTAGGCGGTATGAGTGGAGTGGCGGGGAATAATGAACTGTGACGTGAGCAGTGACGTCATCGTAAGCGTGCGTAATTGGTACCACAGTTGGTGACTCGAGACGTAGACTATGGAGTCTATAAGAATTGTGAATAAAACTTATTAGGTATCAATTAATTAGTAACATTTTTAATTCATTTATATTTTTTGTTTTCATGAAATTAACAGAAAAACAAAAATGAATTATGAATCATAATTTTACGAAATATTATCATTGGGTTTTCTAGTAGCATAATACCATTGAAATATAATATAATATATATATATATATATATATATATATATATATATATATATATATATATATATATATAATATATTAATGTCATAATATGTCTCAAACTTCATTATGTAGCGTGTGAACTAATTTATTTAAATATACTTTGTACAACAACAACTAGAAAAAAGAAAGAAGGTTTAGGAAGAAAAACATTATCAGGACGTAAAAATTAGGATGCGTGAACTTGCGTACAGTCGTTACAAGTTATACTTATGTCTATAGTCACTTGTGACTATCTTCACTATAATGAAACAAGCGGTTTAGCAAGCGACTTCATAGTGTAGACATGTTTTTAAAAATTACCGCGCGCATCGTAAAAGTTCACTCTCATAAAAAATATATATTTATGAATATTATATATTATATCCGATACGATTAAAAGATGTTTAATATTACTGGTACATAAATCTTATCGAGATGTATCGAGATTAATTTCTAATTTATCGTAAATTAAAATGTATCGATTCAATCGATACATCCATCCAAGATAGTAAGTATATTATACTAAATTAAATTAACATGGACAATGAAAGTACAAAATATCTTAAAGACTATATTTAAATTTAGAGGAAGCAGGAAACTATTGTCGTTTTTTAAGTTATTACGTATATAAGGGTTAAACAATCTTAGTCGATAGGGAAGGAGAAGGGAAGGTGTAATGCTATTTTTATTAAATGTAAATTATGTACTTCTTTAACATAACGCTCAAATGAGTTCAATTTGCGAAATACTTAAATTGGTTGCTTGAAAATTGAAACGCACAAAATAGTTTTAAATAACATTATGTACATATGTTTTATGAAATATTTTAATTACAATATGTGTTTTCTTCTTTCCGCCATCAACATCAGTGTTACTAAATTGGAGGACATTAAGGTATGGGGGCGTTCAAGAATTACGTAAAAAGGCTTAGGGGGTGGAGGAGTTACTTGTAATATACTGTTGTATTTTTAAATGTATTGATGTTTAGTTCGGGGAATTCCCGATGTTACTAGGATCGGTATGAAATATAAAAATATAATTGAAACTTTAATTTTAATAATAATTTGGTTCTTGAATTTTGATATTTAATATTAGTTTTTATAAAGTCTTACCATTTGGGGGAGAGGGGAGTTCACAGTTTTCTTATGTTTGCTTATACAGGCTGATGGAGGTCCTGGTTTGAAGATAGTTAATTATATGAGTTTATTAAAATACATAGTCGCACTTTAATGTGAACAAAAAGTTTGGTCTTTAAGCTTCCTATCCATTGGAGCGGAGCTATGCACATTTCGGCCAATAGAATTGCATTCTCTACATTTTTATGCAAGTCTATTGGTCGAAATTTGCACAGCTCCGCTTTAGTGGACAAGCAAACTTAAAGTTTAATTTTGACGTTTTTATTATAAGGATAATATTATGTATTTACTTACTACAATTACGTCTTATCTTTGAGGGTGGGGGATGATCAGGATTTCCTTATTTTTTCTTATCTTGAAAATCATCACTTACTAACGCTTTTGAGTTTCTTCGAGATGTTTTTCTTCATCAAGTTAAAAATTAAATTTAATAGAGCGCCTTCATTCATTTTTAGAAATAAAGTTGAAAACATAACAGGACGAAATAACCTTTTTTTATTAGTTTTTTTTTATAAAGTTAATATTAATTAATCTAGTAATTTTCTACATTTTATTACTTAATTGTATTATGAGTTTGGAGTTTTCATATAATTTTTAGCTCTATATTTCCACCAAGAGTGCAATTTTTGACATCTATAATTTATATGCTATTTAGATAGTGTTTTTTTTTTTAAATAATTACGTCCAATATTTGTATAAAGTTGCATAATTATTTTGTTACCCATGCCTTTTATAATAAAAAATATATTATTATCCTTGTATTTTTCATTTATTCATATTTTAAAAACAAATCAAACTGCTTCTCGGTACAGTGGTATCGTTTTTAGCACCACTAGTTACATATACTTAGCAGTAAAAAAATATAGGTAGGTGGCTACTATTATAGCTTAATATAGACGCACGAGAAAACATGGTACCATGAATGGGCATTCTCTTTAGGAGATCATTTAGTGAAATTAAAAAAAAAAAACGAAAAAAAGTTTCATTTTTCCTTTATTGTAATTTTCTAATTAACAATGTAAAACATACGTTGTATATTTTAAAATAGGGCAAAAAAAACAAATAAATACATTTGTAAAATCATTATCATGAATTTTAGTCAAATAACTTAATATATGTTATTAAACAGATAAAATATAATATTTCAAATTAATTGGTACATGATTATTAATTTGAAGAAAAAAATTGTACGTACGTTTCTAAAATCAAATATAATTTTTTTCTCAAACTGCCGTATTTTTTCCTGTCACATAATAAAACTAAATTTTATTTACATTTAAATATGGTAAAATTAAGATACGTCAAAAAACAACGCATACAGTTTGCAAGGGATTTAAAGATGTAAGTAATGTAAAAATATAACATTACAATTAATTAGTGTACTTCAGGGCCGTTATCGACCGGCAATGTCGGTGGTAGGTACGGATTCGACCAAAATTCGGCCGAAACTCGGTACCTATCCGTAAATTATCGCACTTTCGTGACTCTTGATCTACACTCTCGTGTTCTATTTTAAAAATATCCTGAGCACAATTAAAATTGAAAATAATTGATATGGGCAAGGGCGTAACCAGGTACGGGTAGCCCACTGGCATAGAGTTGCCAAGTTCGGTCGGAGTCGGAGTGCACCCGAAACGAAAAAGTAATTCTTCAAGGAACGTTGCACTAAAATCATTTCATAATTATTTCGCTACCCCCCATGGCACAGGTGTAGTATGCGTTTGGTCGGATTCGGAGTATAGTTAACGAGTTATAGAGAAACATTATTAAAATCATTCAACAATGATTTCGCTTCGCGCGTTTTACTCTCACTCACTATTGCTAGATTTACATTGTACATTTTGAGAGTAAACTGAGAATGAGGGCGAAGATCCGGTTTTCGCTAAAAATCCCGTTTCGGTTGGACGCTATCGACCGATCTATTTGTAAGACGAAAAACAGTTGCCAAATTCCATTTCATAGGCCACTTTGAACGCACAAAAACTAATTCGCTAATAAAAGAAAAATCTGTCTATAATAATATCATTTATGAAAATACTCTTCGAGTATCTTGAGCTGGTCCCAGCAGACCAGCAAGAGGACAGTGTGCGGTCCGAGTCTCAGATAGTTGGCACCCACTCCTTTATACAAAGCCGCGAAACCTTCAGATCGAATCATCTTGATGAAGCAATCGATCATGCCCCTGTATAATTTACCGCGGTTTTGCTCGTCCACAGCTGTGAAAGTAAAATAAATTTAAATTGTAGATTCATAGCACGGAGAATAGAGGTAAAGGGTACCATTGTTTATACATGAAAAAGTGTTCGTCAAAAAGCGTTAATTTAGAGTGGCGCTGCGGTAGAAAAAGTTATTATTGCTTAACGCCCACTTGGACAACTTTTAACTCCACAAACTTTAAACATTATTGTTCATTTTTTTTTTAGTTTTATATATTCTTTATTTAACAAAAAAGTATAAATGGAGGATTTAATGCTAAAAAGCATTCTCTACCTGTCTTCCAGGGGAGCAAGAGAAAAGTATGTGCAAGGTGTGCAGTGCATCATATTTAGTTTAAAAAAAAAAGTAAAAAATCTAGTCAATATTCAATTGCTTCAGGTAAAACCTACGCATCGTTCATTCTTGAAGGAAGCGAATTCCACAGTCGTGCTGCTGTTACGGCGAAAAATCGGTCAAATACTATAAAATCACAAAAAGTATCATTCTGTCTTGCTAATCCAGCGCTATTTTGGTGGGTTTTTGTATTATAATGTTGCTGCTTACAGCTGGTCACTTTTTCAACTTGTCCCCCATATAAGATGGTTCTCCTTACATCTACCCTCCATTTTTTTATTTGTTTGGTTGAACACACTAATCTCAGGAACTACTGGTTCGAATGGAAAAAATGTTTTAGTATTGAATAGCTCATTTATCGAGAAAGGCTATATGCTATATAACATCACGCGACGACCAATAGGAGCGGAGCATCAATGAAAAATGTTGAAAAAACGGGGTTATGTACAGAGAATATAAATAGACACAATCATTTCAAATAAGTTAAGATTGTCCAAAATGAGCCTTCCAAGATCATCAAAAGACTTGAAGGTTGACATTTTCTTCAATAAGTCTAAAGCATCGAAGAGAGAAACCCGAAGGACTTCGTAGAGCATCAAGTGATCAAATCTGGGGCAGTCCTGAAGCAGATTTTCAAAAGTTTCACAGTTGTACCTATTATCGCGAGAGCCAGTGACGTTTTTTATATAGACGTGTTATACTTTCACTAAAATCAAATGATACAATTTTTGTTATCAGCATGTTGAAACAAAAGAGATAGGAAATCACAGCGTAAAAAGGCGGAAACTCTGTTATCAAAAAAGGACAAAAGTTTTTTCTCGCTCACGCTGTAATCAAGTCGAGAGTGAACAGAGGGAATTGCTCACCCCAGGAGAGCCGAGAGAGAGAGAGAGAGAGAGATGATTTTAAAGCGAATAAGATATGGCTTAGATGATTTGGGCATGTTGAGAGGATGAATGAAAGAAGAATGACTAAACAAATTTATGATGCGAGTGTGAAAGGAATCGTTGGAAGCCTAGACGAACCTTTATCGATCAAATCGGAGACGTTCTGCAGAAAGGTAAGGTCAAGGAGTACTCTAAATCGACAAGTATGCATGAAAAGATTAATGAATGTCGAAGAAGCGAAAGAGGTATGCCAGGATCGTAGCAGGTGGAAGGACGTGGTCTCTGCCTACCCCGTTGGAAAATAGGCGTGATTTATGTATGTATGTAGATATGGATTACAATACCCATGTCCGGTTAGAATTTGTATCATTTCAAAGGAACTCTAATCATCCTTTACGTAGACACATGATTGTATATTATGTACTATAATATATTATAACCCTGAAGTGAGTTTTCATGTCTACCAATGATAACTGAAATTGACAACCAGTAATGTCAAACTTGAAAATTTGTAGTGTTATGCTGCCGTATATTTTACGTTCCAATTATTTTAATCGTCAGATTTTAAATACTGAATTATAGCGAACAAATAAAAAAAAACTAAATAAGAACGCTGCGATTGGTTCACTAGAGACGCGATTTTGTTACTCTTATTTAGCCTCATGTTTTTGCAGAAAAACATATCAATAGGTTTACTAACTCTTACGGGTTTACGATTAGTTTCGATTGGTGACATCACTATGTATTTATAACAACACAATAAACTAGCAACACATGAAATGTCATTTTAGTCCATGAGCATAAAAAACGCATTGTAAATGTTCACATTATAACTTTCAAATTATCGTTTCGAAGATCTATAAGGCAACGTGCTACAGTCAAGTAAACAGGGTAATAAGCAGAACAGTGAAAGTAAATCTTACGTTGGTTGGAAAGTCTGGTGGCCACCACGTCGAAAGGGTTCAGGCAAAACGTCATAACGAGCCCGCCGAGGTTGGCGCCCACGAACGACAAGGCCAGCGGTGAGTTAGACAATATATTGTTCTCTGTCAGCCATTCCTTGGCATACGTGAAGCTCACCATCTGCGAACTGCTGCCGACTGCGCCTCGCGGTATTTGAGGATAAACGCCGCGGAACAAACCTAAAACGCACGAGTTTACACAAACTTGAAGCGATTTAAAGAGTTCCGTATAACTTAAGCAGCCTCAAATTCAGCATAAACAAAAAGTGGCTTTAACAAAGTATTTTGATTCCGATAATTAATGAAATATTAAATGAACGACACACCACATAAGTTATTAAAAATCCCTATAATCTCAAAGGTGGCAAACCGTGCCATATTTCTCTTAATTCTTCATTAAATTTAATAATTCAAACATTTAAAGCTTATTTTCCCCTTTATAGAAGATATAATAAGACCATTTGTTTTGTAACCTTGTGCCCACAACGGTAAGGACAATTCCAGAAATATACTCTTAACACGGCACATAATGCGATGCGGAGAAAAAAGGACAGAAATATGCTGTAAACCGATAATATAGACGATAAGCGCTCATCCTATCCTGTTCTATCCGCGTCGCGTCGTGTGCGTGTTAAAAATATGTGTCTGGCTTAATGTTTCGGGGGATATCAAAGACAAATTAGTTGTTACCTAGCAACACATTAATTTTTGTATACCCAGCAACACATTAATTTTTGTATACCCAGCATTTTTTACTGTTGGCAATCTCTTTCTCTCTCTCTCTACCAAGTATTATGGCTGTGCGAAGGTGAGTCGAAATATAAATCATTCAAAAATCCTACATTTTCCACATTCTTGCCCGCTAATTACCTTTTACCCTTCTCTTTTGTAAATATCGGCCAAGGCTTCAAAAGTCCCGGCATGCTGGTGTTGATGCCCAACAGCGATTGCCCTTGCCGCTTGGGCCTGCAGCCTGGTCTTCACGAGGAAGAACGGAGTTCCTGCGATAGATCCAAGCGCACCCCCCACTCCGGCCGCAGTCGCACCTTTCAGTAATGACGTGCGTCCATTCCAGTCTTTAGTCAGACCACGACGTTCTGTTATACGGTATACGCCTAATCTGCAACATTATATTAAAACAGCCTTAGCGAAGTCGAAGTTGTCGAATGGGTGAGAACAGTGGACAGTTTTGAGAAAACCACGTATACTTTAAGAGATCGGGATTCCGAGGTATTTGATGACATAGTAACACTTAACGATTTAGGCGTTTTAATTACTAGACACCAATAACTTATAAATAGGTACGCTTTTTGGACGAAATATGTAAATGGATCCAAAAGGTTAGTGTACTTCTTTTAGGGTACCTACTAAATTCTTTTTTACTGTGTCTACTTCTAAGTGCTTGAAGGGTTCTTTTTTGGTCTGAGGTACCCCGACTTCGTGTACGTAATCGAATTGGATGGATCAGTTAGAAATTATGTAAAAAAGTTCTCAACCGATTTTGATGTCACGGGAAGACTATGCGAATTGTCAATAATATGAGTAAAAATAAAATTACGAGATACAAATAATTACTACTTATTAAACGCGTGCGGAGTCGCGAGCGCACCGCTAGTATTTTTAAGTAAAATAATCATTATATTAATACGTGAGAAGAAAACTTCGGACCCCTTTTTAAGTGTATTGCGTGCACGGAAGTCTGTGAGATTTGGCATGGTTAAAGTTTATATGGAGAAGGAGTGTAGAAATCTAAACATTTTCTATAATATCTGTTACTAATATATTAAATTAATACTGCAAATGCTGCGAATCCTAACACGATATGTGCCATTTAACTTAGAACCCCCAAAATATTGACATTGTCACTCAATGAAAAGTGACAGCAAGTGATATAATATTCATTGTTTAGGTTCATACTACAAATGTCAAACAAAAAAAATCTATGATTAAAAAGTCGCTGGTCGAATTTCGATCATTGGGCGACCGCTAGTATTAATTAATGGTTAAGAAGTTTCGGGAGTCTATTGGTATGGTCTTTATGTGTAAACCTAACCGGTCACACTTACCGAAATGTGTTTAAAAAGAACTGAAACCCTAGCATCGCAGGCAGTCCGTTCTGCAACGCCAAGAAACCTTCCGTCTTAGCTATTACATACAATCCATGTGGTACGTTTTTGTAAAAGACAGTATGATGCCCCCTGGCTTTCAGCTCTCCCTGCAGTTGGAGTCTGGTTTTAACCACTTCTATAGGATTCGTGAATAATGTTGCAAACATGGCTGACACGCCTCCCATTAAAAGATCCGTTACGTCACGTCCGAGGCCATCGTCGATCCTTTTGGCAGCCATTTTGGATATTTTAGTCTAAGAAGAATTGTTGTACATAAATAAGCAACTCAATGTGAGGTAAATTGTAATAATCAAGAAATAAAATGTTCATAAATACAGGAATTTTAGAAGTAAATTTCACAAGCAGGGGATAAGTATAAAGGTGGTATTTTTATCTGCATTCATGGACGTATATAAAGTGTTGTTCACAGGATTCGGAACCCTGTTAGTTTAAGCTGTAACGCTAATATATGCCGAATATTCATGCCACAAAATTACTGTTGCGGACAGCGAGCGGGGCGAGCGAATAACAATAGTCTAATAGTATAGAATGAACAAGTAAATGAAATAATACGTGTTAGGAATAAGGTTTATAAATACGTGTTAGGAATAGATATAATAATATGAACTGAATATATGTATTTTAAAACGATTAGAATAAGAATATAGCTAGTTGTAAGTTTAAATGTATAAATTTCACTAGTTGTAAGGATGAACCATGCCAGACTCGGAACATCTGGCATGGTGACTCATGGTACTGCCGAGAGCGCGCACACAGGGCGTGCGCGCTCATTGGCTGAGCGACGCCCCGCACGGAATCCATCGCACTACCGGTTGCGAGGCAAAGGGCGAGGTTAAATATAGCGGAGAGGGCGGCAGTACTGCGATCAGTTCGAGAAACACCACAACACCAGCAACAGCAAGCAGCGAATCTACAAGCAAACTACAGTCAAGAACGTTATTAAGAATCAACATTGTTACTACGAACTACTGTAACTTTGTAAGAAACAAGAATAAAACAAGCGCTATTAATTTAGCACACATTAAAATATTGTGGACGTCCTTTTATTCACAATATTATCTGGTCCTTCGGAAGCCGGATCGGAAGAAAAAAGAACAGAACATTTCGCCGATCTACAACAACGCTTGAAGAAGAAACGACGTGTTATCAAGACATCTGTATCCACGAACGGCGTACCCAGATCAATGGTTGTTACGAGAAGCCAGGGAGACGCAATGGAATCACAAAACAGAAATAACACAGTCCGAGTATTCGAAGAATCGCCGCTATCGCCAGACACACAGAGGGCTGAGGGCACACCCCGACCGGAGGGAACACCCTCTGTACCTGTTACTCGCACTGACGTCAGAACAGGCCACGTTTCCCCGCCACGCTCACACAGATCGACGACGAGTGCGACTATGCGATCACGCCTCGCCGAGCTACAAGCGGAAGAGAAACTAGCCGCAATTCGCCATGAAGAACTCCGTATGGAGGCGGAATTAATAAAGAAACGCCTCGCCGTGGAGTTAACGTCGATACGGGATGAAGCAGAGGACATACGTGAGCAAACGAACGAGGAGCCAGATGAACGTATTCACCGAGTGGATGACTGGCTCCGCTCACAGCCCGAAGCTACACGGGGGGAGCAATTACCGTGTACCCGTAACGACGCGCGGCAAAAAGACGAACGCAGGCCTGAACGACGTGCCCGTTCGCAATCACCGTCGCAATCGAGCAGTGATATTAAACAGCTCGCCGCGATACTAGAAAAGATGACGCATACTCATCCACCGCCACGCCAAGCCGCCGACTTACCTGTATTCACTGCCATTCAAAGCAGCTATGAGGGACTCCACGCAGCTGTATCGTTTCTCGCCGATAGAAAACATAGCGCGCCTACGTAACAGCCTGCGTGGGGACGCCCGCGACTCAGTGGCAGCGCTACTACACACCGCGAACAATCCAGATGAAATCATGCGGACACTGGAACAATGTTTTGGCAGGCCGGAAGTAATTATAGACAAGGCGCTGGATGATATGCGGAAATTACCACGACCGGGAGCTACCGCAAGCGAACTGAACGCGTTCGCAGTAAAACTACAAAACATAGTCTGTGTTTTACTAAATCTCGACAAGCGGAGCTACCTGTACAACCCGATGCTGGCTCGGGAAGTATTAGAAAAACTTAGCCCACACCTGAAGTCCCGGTGGTGCGACTATGCGGAAGAGAACGAGGGAACAACGGATCCAGAGGTCGTTGTATTATCACGCTTCCTAATGCGTGAAGCGAGCCGTGCGTTAAAACACACATGTGCGCCCGCCACCGCTTCGACAGCGACCTCTAGACGCGAAGTATTGAAGCCTGCCGCACCGCAAGTCGCCGCCAGAAAGAGACAGAACGTCTTTGCTACGGTGGACACAGAAACCGAACATCTGTGTCCTAGCTGCAATAAGCCCCATCCGTTGTCTCGGTGCCCGCAATACAAAGCACTGAACGTCGAGCAACGGTGGGAGCACGTGAAGAGCAAAGGCGTCTGTTTCAAATGTATTGACAAACGCCATCGTCGTGTGTACTGCAAAGGAAAGCCGTGCGGTATTAACTCCTGTCGTCGTCCGCATCACTCGTCGCTTCACAACGACAGACCAAGCGATAGCGAAGAGCAAACTCAGAACAACGTGACACCGTCAACGAGCGAGACGGTAATGGCTGTCGCAACAACTATAGAACCGAGACAGATTATACTAAAAATCTGTCCGGTGACTATATCGGGCCCCAAAGGAGCGGTGAACACGTACGCTTTGTTGGACGAGGGCTCGACTATATCGCTAATCGACGAGGACTTGGCCAAGGACATCGGAGCGCATGGACCGTCACATCCACTGCAACTACAAGGCGTCAATATGGGCAAAGAGTACACGAATAGCAAAATTGTACAAGCGAAGTTGTACGAACCGGGCGGCAACAAGAAGCACGAGTTCCGAGCTCGAACGATAAAAGGACTCCGACTGCGCGAACAAACAGTGTCTCTAAGCACACTCCAACACGCTCACTTGCGCAATTTGAAAGTGAAGCAGGTGTGCTATGAGAAGGCGAGGCCGCGTATATTGATAGGTACGGACCACTGGGAGATTATCGTATCCAGAGAGTTACGCGTCGACAAACCGATCCAGCCGGCGGCGTCGACAACTCAACTGGGTTGGGTGGTGCACGGAACCGCACCACACGTGATCATCGGCCACAGCGAAGCCCTGCTACACATATACGCACCTGAACGCAACACTGGCAGCGAGATCCGGAACGAAAGTCTACACTAGCTCGTAGAACTGCACGTCAAAATAGACGCGCTCGGCGTAGCCTGCGAACCGAGAATCAGCGACGCCGACAAGCGCGCGACGCGAATACTCGACGGAACGATCCAACAACGCAGTGAAGGCTACGAAGTAGGTCTACCGTGGCGCCGCGACGACGTAGTACTACCTAATAGCTACAATATGGCGCTACGACGACTTCACTCGATAGAAAAGAAAATGGATCGTTCCACAGAGTTTGCGGCGGCGTATACAAGTCAGATCAAAAACTTGTTTAAGAAGGGCTACGCCGTACGCTGCGAGGGACACGAACAGACTAGCAACATCAGCTGGTTTTTACCTCACTTCGCTGTATTCAACCCGAACAAACCCGGCAAGCTACGAGTAGTATTCGATGCCGCGGCACGCAGTGGAACTACGAGTTTAAACGACGAGTTATTAGAGGGACCGGACCTGCTACGATCGCTGCAGGGGATTTTATTCCGGTTCAGAGAGAAGCCTGTCGCCGTCACTGCTGATATAGAGGAAATGTTTCTGAGAATACGAATACGCGAAGCGGACCAGCCGGCACAACAATTTCTGTGGCGAGGCAACGACCGAAACAAGCCGCCACAGAAATATAAAATGAGATCGTTGATATTCGGCGCAGCAAGCTCACCGTTCATAGCACACAGTGTACGCGACCGCAACGCTGAAAAGCATGCACGAACGCATCCAGACGCGTTCAAGGCAATAACGCAGAGCCACTACATGGACGACCTGGTGGATAGCTACGACGATGAAGAAACAGCTATCCACACTATAAGGGAAATACAACAAGTCCACGCAGTAGCCGGCTTTACGTTACGCGGATGGAGCAGCAACCGAGCGAGCGTACTCAGTGGAACATCGGACGAGCTACGCACACGATCGCCCGCACAACTTGGCGGGCATGAACAAGAAAAGATCCTGGGCCAATACTGGAATGCAGTTACGGATGAACTAAGGTTTAACACGCCCATGCATCGGGTACCAGCCGATGTACGCGTACGCAAGCGGGCACCTACAAAGCGAGAAGCTCTGAGTGCGGTTATGTCAATCTATGACCCGCTCGGCTTACTCAGCCACTACAGCGATAACGCGACCAACTTCCGTGGGGCGGACACCGAGCTACGCGCCGCCTACGCCGAATGGGCATCTGCGCTACGGGGGGAGGGGCTACGGCACAGCGTCGAGTGGCGCTACATCCCGCCCGGCGCGCCTAACCAGGGAGGTGCATGGGAGCGGCTAGTGCGGTCGGTAAAAACCGCGCTCGCCGCCACTTTGAACGAGCGTGCGCCTAAAGAAGAGGTGCTCCAAACCGCGCTCGCGGAGGCCGAGCATTCGATTAACGCGCGGCCTCTAACGCACGTGAGCGTCGACCCGTGGGACCCAGAGGCGATCACTCCCAACCATTTTCTGCTTGGGAGTCCGACGGGTATGCCTACGACGGGGACCTGCGACACGGCGGACCGGCGTACCTGGCGAGCAACCCAGGCGCCCGCCGATCATTTCTGGCGGCGCTGGGTTAAGGAGTACCTCCCTACACTGGTGCCACGCGGGAACTCAGCCGACAGCACGCGCCCTCTGAACGTCGGGGACTTGGTCGTGGTTGTCGACTCTGCCTTGCCGCGCAACACCTGGCCGCGCGGAATCGTCACGAGAACCTACACCGGACCAGATGGAGGAGTGCGGAGCGCCGACGTGAAGACGAGGAGCAGTGTGTTCCGGCGCCCGACGACGAAGCTCGCCGTCCTGAGAGGAGAGTGAGGCTGCGCAAGCTACGCCGGGGGGAGAACTGTTGCGGACAGCGAGCGGGGCGAGCGAATAACAATAGTCTAATAGTATAGAATGAACAAGTAAATGAAATAATACGTGTTAGGAATAAGGTTTATAAATACGTGTTAGGAATAGATATAATAATATGAACTGAATATATGTATTTTAAAACGATTAGAATAAGAATATAGCTAGTTGTAAGTTTAAATGTATAAATTTCACTAGTTGTAAGGATGAACCATGCCAGACTCGGAACATCTGGCATGGTGACTCATGGTACTGCCGAGAGCGCGCACACAGGGCGTGCGCGCTCATTGGCTGAGCGACGCCCCGCACGGAATCCATCGCATTACCGGTTGCGAGGCAAAGGGCGAGGTTAAATATAGCGGAGAGGGCGGCAGTACTGCGATCAGTTCGAGAAACACCACAACACCAGCAACAGCAAGCAGCGAATCTACAAGCAAACTACAGTCAAGAACGTTATTAAGAATCAACATTGTTACTACGAACTACTGTAACTTTGTAAGAAACAAGAATAAAACAAGCGCTATTAATTTAGCACACATTAAAATATTGTGGACGTCCTTTTATTCACAATAATTACTATACAAAATGTTCCAAAAAGTGATGATAAGCGAAGGTCTAGAGGTAGAGGCACACCCTGTATGTATAAATCAACTGTAATTTTAGGTATATGTGTTTGAAAACACGGGAAAAAACTAGTTTATAGAGAAATCAGCTTGGAGACGATTTTACGTTTGTAGTAAGCAGTGTACCTAATACACATGGAGTAAAAGTTTAATGAGAGTTAGTGCATAGAATTTTTTTTTTTTATATTTGTATTATACCTCCACCTTACAAAAGATCGCGGCTAAATAAACTCGTGTTGTGATCCTGCGGTGAGTAGAGTTTCAAGAGCTTCTTAGGGTAAAGGGGTTCAAGGTCGGCATAGCGCTAGTAATACCTATGGTATTACAAGCGTCCATAGGCTACGAAAGCCGCTTACCATCAGGCGGGACGTATGCTTGTTTGCCACCTTTGGAGTATAAAAAAACCGGAATAAACCAGTTTACAAGTATACTATACCGTACACTGCTACAAACGCAAAAACGTTTCCAGGTTGATTTGGCTGTACCTTTGTGCATGTGTCGTGTCTTTTTAATTATTTATCAAGGAAGACGACTAATATTATTATGAGTGTTAGATAATATCAGATTTCTTAAATAATGCCTTAATCCTCTAGTTCCGTTTCTTAATCAATATATCACAGACTTTAAACTGCGATATTCATCGACAAAAATATGAAGAAATAGGTACATCGAAGTTTCCAAATAAATGGAGTCCGAGGGTGCGTACGTAACAAGAATAATATAAACAGTTTTCCTAAAAAGAAAAATAAGGATGTCAACACTAGAGACAGCCAGTCACTTGCTTCGGGGTTTCAGCTGAAAATCAGCGCTATGTGCCCTGTTGCACTTCAGCGTATGCTGAGCTGGACGCCTTTTCTTAATGGCAGGACACGTACCTGGGTCATTTATATTATTACTATTTAATGTTTTTTTTTACGTTCAGCGTGTTTTGTTATTAGGAATAAATGTTTTCTTTCTTTCTTCTTATCACCTAAAAAATAAACGGTCACCTCAAGTAGGTTGGGTAGCACCAAAACATCGATGTTTTTATTTCTATTTATGTCAGACGTGGATGTTTAGGTAGGTACCTACTTATCCGTATCGATATTGATATCAACATCGATTCTTTTGTAATCTCTATACTGTGATTCTATCGTCAATTCATGACATAGGATACATATTTGTTGAAATATTGAGTTCGTCTACAAAAATCATTCTCTTTGAGATATTATATTTTACATGTTTTAAATTTGTTTTGTTCTGAAAGTAAAAGTTTCCTGTTAAGTAACATTTGGTGAACACATTTTTACCCTTGAAAAAGGTTTGAATTTATTATTTCGGAGAAAGATAGTTTAAAGCACCCGAACTACGAGTCATAAAAACTAGGTAGAATTCGAGTATTGTATAGACTGCATAAACACCAAATATTACACGATGTAAAAAGGACAACTGTAGAAAACTAGAAATATAGTTGTAAGCAGTTAGTTATCTCTGATCCTTGATAGTGTTAAGACACTTCCGAAAACTCTATTTCAATTAATAAAAATATTCCAATGAATAAAATCTTCAATCATTATAAAGAATACACTGTCACATATCCATAATCCCAACAATATTAAACTCGCATATATTATTTACTAGCAGCGCCTGCGGCTCCGCACGTGTTAGCTACAGAATTGATGTTTTTGAAGATATCTTGATATTTTTTTATAAGGACCTAGTACTTACCTATATAAATAGAAAAACAAAAAAAAAAACAAAATTTATCCGGTAGTTTTTGCGTGATGCGCGCACAATGGCAAACCTCTGGTTTTATTTATTCTCACAAAACAATAATTTACGTAGAGATCGTGATGTTGGTTCTAGTTTTTACATTTATATGTAAAAATATAAGTTACCTACTTATCTATACTATTTTTGTTTCTCGGGTAAACTACTTTAAAACTCAGTTATCCGCCAAAAAACGCATACTTACCACAGGGAAATAGGGTATTGACTTACTTGACTAGGTACCGACGAAAATGAAATAAATTTAAAAATACAAAATTTTAAACAATGTTTTACGAATTTATACTTAGTCGGTATAAAATTGACGTCGTAAAGATAGCTTAAATCAATCAACATTATAATCAAATTGTCATAAAATTATACTGAACGTTCAAACAATAGGGTTAAATAAAACAACAAAATCAAAATCAACAAGTATATAATCACATTTTCTATATTTAGGTAATTAACACTTTATCCCATTCTTATAGTGTTTCTGTTTACAAAAAGATTTGATTTCGGGGCATTTATATTATTATTTACACAATTTTCAAATAAATCCTGCATTTATAATTTAATATATTTAATCCATATTCATATTTTGAAGACTTGAGTATCCTTTGAAAACACCAATTTTACAGGTTATAAATATAGGAATACTTATGCATAATTTTATTTGATAAAATTATTTCTCTAACAGTGAATAACATATCATACAAAACTATATAACAAGATCAATACTAAATCTCTAAAATAAAAAAAAAACAAGCAAATCTAATTTTAATAAAGTTTCGTTTGTTACAATAATTAATCCTAATAAAAATGTAAACAGGACTGTAGTAGGTAGTAATTCTCAAATCTTATTTATGAGCATAGCTAGTAACTACTTATTTAATTTTTTATACTTTCGCGCAATTATAAACAAATTAAATAGGTAATAATCCTTAATTTATGGAGATTTAGACGTTTTTATTACGGTAAAACTGAAACGCAGGTAATCTAGAAAACATCACTATGCACAGAATGGTGAACCATGCTATCATAACGAACTATTAGATTAAGGCTGAAATCTATAGACCGTACTCAGTCTTAGCTCAAACTTTGCTAAGAATTTACTCAGCGCCATCTTAGCTTTCGAATTTATAGTTGATTTACGCTAAGCTTACCTCTAGCTGAGAAAGTGTCTGGTAACTGTCAATTAACGTTTCGATACCACATCGGGACTATAAAATTTCTTCAACTCAAACAAATAAATTTATCGCGAATTATGTATAGAAAATTAAAAAGGTATTTAAAATAGAATTTAAGTCGAATACTTGCTTTAAAGTAAAAATGTCAGATTAATCGTATATAAAATAAAAAAACATTGAAGTTTGAAACCAATAACAAAACGTTTTTTTATGCTTATCAACATGTAAATATAATCTTTGTTTATGAACATGATCAATGTTATTTCTTACGCAATTTGTATTTGTTACGTCGATTCGCTTGAAATAGTTTTGTTGAATTAAACAAAAAACTGCAAACGGCAAAAATGACAAAACATGTACAAACGTAGTACGTAATAGCAACGGTCAATTCTATGTGGTATAAGCCAATGAGAATCGAGCAACACAGATAATTTAAAAAGTATATAAAATTACTGTTAGGTCACTATTATGCTATACTATTTTTTTTATCGTATAATACCCAAGTTTTTCGTAAGTCGTCAAGTTTGATGATTTAAACTTTACTCAGGCAGAGCTGAGCAAATGCTAAGCTTGCAACTATAAATTTAAATTTCGGAGCTTAAGGCTGAGATAAGTCTGAGCAAAGTCTGAGTACGCTCTATAGACTTCAGCCTAAGAACTGCGGAGGTCCTAAGGTAGAGCGAGAGGAACCTAGTGCCAGGTATGTTTTTTTCCTAACGACCGTTTTCAATAACATAACTAGGTTTACTATCCCCGATTAGTAGGTACTTACATATTTGTATTAAGTACTATATTTAACATAAGACACATATCGACTTCCCTCTTATCTATCCAAGCTATATGATATGAATATATATTATATAGATACAAAAACTATCCATTGATAGATTATTGAAAAAAAAGTAAGACAAATAAATGATATTATGATTATTTAAGAAAACCTGTGTAGTGCATCCCTAAGATCAATTTAGGTTTAATTAAATTCAATCAATCAGTTTCACTGTCGTTTTGTGATGACAAACACGTAGAAGACACATTTACATATTACATAATTAAAACAATAACAAATAAACAAAATCACAACTGAAAACAGGTACCACTAACAAATTACTAAGTGATATTTTCATAGATTTAGTATTATAACTACATCTATGGTTATTTTAAAAAAAATGTATGGAGAGCGATAGATACATATCGTTTTCTATCGACGCATGGTACTAAGCATGCTTTTTAGAAATGAACGGGCGTCAGTATGCCAAACGCAAAAACAATTTTCACTGAAAAATATAATTTATATGTAAGTATAATAAATTAATTTAATTTAAGAATGATATAACGAATGTATAGCGGTGAGATATTTATGTTAAATTTTTTAATTCAATAAGTGTAGATTTTTGAAAAAAATGTTAAATATTATTTATTAACATAAACCGAAATACAATTTACGGTGTGAAAGCGTCGACCATGGGGCGCCGAAGGGAAATCTCGCTCTACATTGATTAATGGTTAATTAAGATCGGTGCTGGTTAAGTGTGCTTTGGGCGACTCATCACATGAGTGCACGAAGACCACAGACTTACGGCTCTTGGCAAAACGATTACAACTATTATAATAAAAAGGAACTGAAACGAAATAATAAAAAAAAAAAAATGTCGAAATTCGATTAACTTTATCAACATTTGGGGTAATCCTAGTTGACATAAACGTAAAACTTTAAGATTTTAAGTAGGTAGGTTCTCGTTTCACTTATACATAATGAAACTAAGTTTCGTCGTTATTTCTAAAATAATATACTTTTAAATGAAATGAATATTTTAATATAAAGACAAATAAATTCGTGAATGTTGCTTGCTACTAATAAGATACGTTGATCCGGCAAGATTGTTTTTGATTTACTGGTTTTTATTTTTTCATTTATTCAAAAACCAAAGTAGATAAAAATTTGAAACTTGCCGGATTAACGTATCTTATTAGTACCAACATACCCTCAAATGATGATCCACATATCCTTCTGGGGCTGATTCAGTGTGCCTAACCCCTATGGCCATTACGTTCCGATGTGAAATTTCATTTGTAGATATTATTAGTCGAAAACGACGGCCTTTAAAAACTACAAAAAATTACCAATTAAAAGCCTCTTTTACATTATTAATATTACAAAAAATCAAAGGGTTGTTGGTACATACTATTGACTTTTTGGTTGTTTCCTTTGCGATTACGATGAAATTTTGGTTAGTTGTTGTGCGCAAACCCGCAAAGTTTCTTTATTAGTACAACCTTTTGCAATAGGTGGCGTGCGAGTCATTTACGGGCAAAACCTAGTTATTAAAAAAAAATCTTTATTTTTGTTATAAAATACATCGCCTTTTAAACAAGCATTCTTAATATAAAAACATATTAACAACCTATTTACTATTGTTTGTATATTACCTAACTATTTAACTAATAATACTGTTTTCCAGGAGGTTCCGACCTTCAGGTACTAAGAAGTATGAATAAATGAATAGATTTTTCCGTAAGACAGTTCAAAAATAGGAAGAAGTGAATTGCAAAAAGCGCAGAGACGAAAAAATAAAATTACACGTTCAATAAATTACAGTGCGTTCTATAATCCCGCAATTTCATTTAATGTGTTGCTAGTTTATTGTGTTTTGAAAATAGTGATGCCATCAATCGGAACTGATTGTAAAACCCTACAAGTTAATATTCCTATTGATAAGTTTTTCTGAAAAAAACATTGAACGCTCTAAATGTGAAGGCCAAATAAGGGCCAAATAATAATGAAAAAGCTTTTGTTAGGATACGAGAACCTGTATAAAGTATGTTTTGAAAAAAAAAAGTAAGTCTTTTTCTGTTCTGCCTCTCGAAATATTGCTATTATATATTAGGTATTTTACACATCGTCTCTACTGAAAGGTGGTATGTTTGTATTCTGTAGGTCTCATAATAGTTCCGTGTAATTAATAATTATTTTAGGAAAATGTATATTCAAAATTTTGGAGTTGTTTTTTAAAAATCTTTAAGGTAAGATATATAGTTGTAAATGTAATGAGTAAATTAAATCTCGTACATTGGCAACCCTACGGTGTAGTTTCAAAGTTTAGTGCTACAATTATGTATTTTACGATATTTTTGCTGGAAGCAAAACCTAGTTGAAAGTGTGATAATATAAAGCCATTTTAGAAACTGTGATAAATAATCCAAAGCGTAATGTTCGTATTGTAATTTTTTTTATAACATCCTTTTCTAAAACTATAGAGTAGCTATATTTTTTGCTACTTATAAAAATGTTTACTAATTCTACAATTAAGAGGTGACTAAAAACGCATTATAGTCCACTCTTGTAAAAGTTTACCATTCATACTCAAACATTTAAAAGCAATGTTAAGTAAGATTAATATTATATCAATTGATTTCTATCAACAGTTTTTCCTTTTATACCATCGGTTATTCATAATCTCTGAAATGAATATTACTTGGTTGGCATTCCTGCTTATCATGAAGTGACGTTTTCGCTTTTTGACCGGCATGCCAGCGGCGACCGCCGAAGGATTTCGATCTTTCGGTTGTCGCCGTTGTGCTTGGATTGTACTGTGATAACCACCAGAGACAGTACTAAAAATATACCTATATACAGCGTAAAATATTGCTTAATCGTATATATAATTTATATGTGATTATTTAAACTTAGACATTGTTGATTATAGGAAGAGAAATGTTTATCAGAGATGATAACGACAACCTTATCATCGGTTTAAATTATTAGTCTACTGAAATGACTTGCATATTTAAAGAGATTCCGTAGTGTTAAAAAGTTATTTGTTTTATAATTATTAAACTAGTCTTCGTAATTATGTAAATATGACTATATTAAGAATTAATACACAGATAAAATAAGATTCTTCCTCAAATAGTCATTTAAGAATAAATAAATATTATATACTGATAATAAGTATAACAATTTCAAGGTTATTTTTGAATGTCACTTTTGAGTTAAACATGTCTCATATTTCCCTGCAATTTTGGAAACTGTAACAGATAAAAAGATCAACAATGATTCCATCAAATAAATATAATAATACAGATTTAAGTAGGTGCATATTAACATTTTATAGTATAATATTGGATATTTTATAAAACTTATGAAGGTTAGACAAATGATTATGGTCTATGGCAATATTAAATATAATGTTAATGGTTATCATATTACGTCACTTGTTGGGAATGATAATTATTGCACCCGGTATTTTTTTATTAATACATTTTTTATCAGTTTAAATATTTAAAGTACACAATATGAACAATATGGTTTTATATTTGTTCTTTTTTTCACCATTTCTTTTTTTAACTTTTGAGATTTGTAATTTCAGGACTTGTAATATTGTAATTTTTATTTTTTCTAATGTGGTTACGACTACACATTATAACATTTCACTTACACGCTAATAGATACGCACACACAGATTCAACATATAATTTAGAAATATATGCTTGTCAGATAAATTTGACATATTCAGATTAATGATTCTGACTAATAACTATCTCACACAAACCTGGCATGTGACGTACATATTGCAAATACAAAAAAAAAAAAACGTGTGTTATTAATTTGTTACCCTCCTAAATATTGTGGTGCTTCGTTCCGAGACTCTTTTGTAGATCTTTAAGTATATCCCAGAAAACTAATAATAGCACAGTGTGAGGTGCTTGCCGTAAATATGATGGGCCGATACCTTTGTAGAAAGCAAGTAGGCCTTCAGTCTTTGTAATTTTCTGAGCGCAATCTATTATTCCATTGTATATTAGACCACGGCCGTTGACATCCACAGCTAAGGAAAAAAACATGGACTTTAATTTTATTTTAAGTTTATTTATCTCGTAGATCTGATAAATAATAAATGGAAAAAGCAATTATTTCTAGTATCAAAGCTTGGGTAAAAATTATACCAAATTTAATTCTATAGAAGTGCACAAAAGAGATTTTTTTAAAAGCAAAATACTGAAAAACATGCTTTAAAATCAATCACACTTGAATGGTTGGACAGTTAATAATTCAATTATGTTGTAGAATGGGACACAATATAAACTTTTTGAAATGCTGTAAATTGTTTTGTTGAACCTTTATTAATGTTTTATTTATATACAGCAAAGTAGGCAAGTAACTGCTGGTAATATAAATAATTCTATATCTCATAATATAACAATTTTATTGTTTATTTCAATAAAGATATGCCATCATTTACGCACCTTGATTATAAAGCCTGGTCATTATAACGTCCATTGGTGTGAGCCATACTGTTTTGACCAAAGCTCCAATATTACTCGCTATAAACGCAGACATGTATTTCGATTGTTGGAATATATTATTTTCATTCATCCACTCTTTACATCTGCGAACAAAAATAATACTTATGCAACCTATGTATTTAACAATAATTATAATTTTAATAATGTATCCCATCCGCCTATAACTTGGGAGTCTTTAAGCGAAGAGTGAATAGGCATTTAATAGGTAAGTGCGATACATTGTCAGCCTCATCTTTACTTACCACCAGGTAAGATCAAGGCCAAGTGAATACCTTTATGGCATAAAAAACAACGTAATGAACTATGAGCTATGAGAAAGCAGGTATATCATGATATTGATTATAAAAAGTTATACTACTGCAATATGTGTTACTGTAACATCCAAATCCAAAAAGCATATCTTACTATGTAATTGATTTGATTACAGGTTTTGTTTCTCAAGTAACAAATCAACAGTGCTATGGTACAAGAGAGATTTTAGATTAAGGGTTGTCGAAAAACTGTTTGAAACAGTGAAAAGAGATTATCTTTATTCTCACATAAAATATACAATTGTTGTAAAAGGGACAGGCCAACTGATACACTGCCAAATTGTTTACTTACATTGAATAAGATGCAATTTGACTAGCAGATCCTATAGAGTTCCTGATCATCATTCCATGGGCACCTCGCCAAAGCCCAGACAGCCCATTCTTTACATAAATCTTTTTCACAGCATACAGCATTCCAGAATGTTCATGTTGGGTACCCACAGCAATTGCCTTTGATGAACATGACATCAACTGGGTTTTCACTAACTGTAAGGGACTGCCAAAGAAGGCTCCACACATTCCCGCTATTGATCCAAAGAATAAACTGTTCAACAATTTTGTATTGCCCTTTTCATCCCTTAAGAGTCCAAAATTGTCAGCTTGTTGATATATACCTAACCTAAAAAATAATTTATTATAATAAGTTGCTTTTGTAATAATCACAATATAATGTTAGAACCATTTGTCTATTATAGATTTTTTTGTTTTAGATTAAAATCATCATACCTTACTCCGTTAACAACTAACTGGAAACAAAGAGCTGGTGCTAATCCCCTCTGCAAAGCACTGATCCCATCATGTTTCACTATTGTGAACATTGCATGTGGTATATTCTTATAATATACTGCATGCTGGCCTCTAGCTCTGAGCTCCCCTTGCAGCTGCATCCGAGTTTTGACCACATCAAACGGGTTGCTGAAGAAGCCAGCTCCTACCCCAGCAGCGCCACCAACGAGGAAGTCCATTGTACTATAGAATTTTCACTAATTTTACAATAATAATAAACTACAGTTATTATTTCACACTCACACAAAAATATGACACTAAAACACACAGAAACAACAAACACTTTGTACACACACACACACATCTTGCTGCTGGATTTGTATATTAATAACAAGATACAAATTTTTCATAAGTCCGGTGAAGCTGTAAAAGCCATCAGCGGCTCTGTTTTTTGATAGGGCCCCTAAGGCTAACAGTCAGAAAAGAAAGACAAAAATGCAAATTTTTCACTTTTTGTTACATTTACTTTGATGTAAGACTTTATTTGGTTTGGTTTTATTAATTTATTTAGGCAAACAGATTACCTCAAGCATGCAAACCATATTTTTGGGAAAAAAAATTATTTTAATACATAATTTAGTTATTTATTAAATATGTGTACCTAGTTTGATCATTATATTTTAAGCAATTGTTTATAGAAGTTCGTAAATATACTTTAAAAAATGTATAATGTACATATAGGAAATGTTTTTCTAATACGCCATAATACAAGTAAATAAGATCGCTTGCGTAAGTGCAATAAGTCGTGATAAGATGAAATGTAAAATTATGAATAGATTAGGCTTTATTATAAATCAAAAGTGAAATATGTTGAAAGAAATACTTACCTAATAATATAAATATATCACAGAAAAAACGCCGAAGTCATTTTGGTTGTTTCGTCATACATTCGTGCACACATATCGTGTGTCGTGTGAAACTGGAGCCTCATCGTGAAAACTCAATTTATCATTTATTTTTTACGATTTCGTAATGCGATGTCCTCATACGGGGTCTCCAGATTGAATTTTCGAAATTTCCTCATGGCGACTAAAAAAATTCCCCAAAATGATAGGTTTTCAGCAACTTTTCCCCAAACAACTTAGACCTGCTTATTTCTTTAAATTATTGTTTATTTATAGTTTAGGCAGCATGAACAGGTCGGGATATATGTTCTACAATTTTTTTTTAATTTATTAATAATAACGTATTATGACCAGATAAACAATAACTATTAATAATAAAAAACTATAAATAATAAATGTAGAAGTAACATTTGCTTTCTTCGTGCGTTCTTCTCTGTTCTATTGTTTTTCTATCAAAAGGTATAGTAATTTAGAAATACATAACAGTGCTACTAAGCGGTTTAATATATAACAAAAGTACAACTACAGCGATATCATTTATGAAGTACATATCAAATATGAAATACAAATTTCTCTGCCATAAAAATTATAGAAACACATGCAAAGTAAAATTTTGTTTTTACTCGACCACGAAAATGGAGGGTTATGGTTTTCTAGCATATGTATATATCTCTATTTCTTTGGCACGCTCTATAGCCAGAATGGCTTGAGGGATTTTAGATTATATTCATCTTAATTGTGGGAATGACATAGGCAGAGATTGTTATCGTAAATTCGGAAAAATCGGAATTCACTTCGTAATGTAGAGTGTGAGAAATGTGAAAAGCTCTCTCTTTCAGACCTAAAGGTGATTATCTACATATTGCTTGCTTATTCACACGTTTCAGTAACGCCGGCTTACTATTACCATTGTTTATATTAATAAAGGTTTAACCGACAGTAGAATAATAGTATCTTCAATAATCTATACCAATATTATAAAGAGGAAAGATTTGATTTTGGTTTGTAATGGATAAACTGAAAAACTACTGGACCTATTTAAAAATTCTTTCATTATTCTAAAGCTACAGTATCAGAAAGTAACTTAGTCTATATTACAATTTGAAAAATTAACATATTCCTCATTAAAATGTCGATAATTTTACACAAAATATAAAAAATTGTCTTAATGCGTACGTTGGTGATGTTTATTGTATAAAATTAACACGGGTCCAAACGTAGAGCACAGCTAGTTTGTTATACAATGCGTAGGAATATTGCATTACACTATTCGTTGTTATAATAATTACCACATTTAAACCAGGTACGCTAAAAGAAAGGGGGTTTGAAGAGAAAGAGAGAGTATGTTATCCAACAGATACAGTACAGTCAATAAGTCGAACTGCTATTAAAAAAACAGTAAATATTTTCAAAAACGAGAATGTGTTCTTTGAATTAAAACATCAGAGATAACATTAGCAGAAGCAGGGTTTACTACCGTAGGTGTAAGTATCGTAAGTCTCATACATTTACGAGAATTGCATGCCCTCTTACGATAGCGAATTATACGAGAATACGACAATCTAAACAATATAAGAATTCAAAAAATAGGTACTCTAGAGCTGAAATTGTTGATATACCATAGTTTTGGTCTATTATAGGGATATATGATAATTGCGAGGTTACTGGTACGATAACTGCCACACTTTAGGTTGCGAACCCTGAGTAGAAATAGAAGTTAGTAGTATGGCTATGCATATAAAGTTCTTCCCAAAATTACCCCAGTGGCATCATTTTCGTTTCCCCAAAATTTCCCCAGCGACATTATTATTCCCCAAAATGGGGAAAAACACCTCAATCTGGAGACCCTGACCTGATATTACGTCAATGAGACTTTAATGACATTTGACAGTGATTTGACGACATTACTGAGATCAGCTGTCTCAGCTGACTACCATTTTTTAATTGTATTAAAACCTTTGGATCCGTACTTTTAAATGTATACAATCATGTAAAATAGCCCCATCCTTTCTTTCTTTTAGTAATAAATGATTTCAAGTTCTAATGTGTAATATATTACCTGTCATAAATCAAAAGAATTGTATTTTATATTTGCAAGCATACTTCGTAATGAAATATGATGGTCCTTTTATTAAAACTGTTCAGAGCACAGAACAAAATAATTCAAGAGTCCAGAAAGCTTTTGTTGCAGCTTGACATTCTAGTTATAGGCCACATGGTACAAGGTGTCCAGAAAGGGTATCGGGTATTTGTAAGTTCAATGAAACAAAAATTATTTTGTATGCAATAAAAAAGTTTATTGTTTATTATTAGCATATGAATTGGAGAATTATTTGGAAAAGATGATGTTATCCAAATGATGACCGTTACGTTGCTGGCACTCTTCTAAACGGAAACGAAGATTGGCGATAACACGTTGACACATAGCTATCGATATTGCTGCCATTTCTGACCTGATGTTTTGCTTTAACTGGGTTAGATTCGTCGGATTGTTTTGATAAACCTTACTTTTAAGGTATCCCCATGCAAAATAGTCAAGCGGGCTAAGGTCGGGGCTTCTGGGAGGCCAGTTGATGTTACCCCTTCGCAAAATGACTTTATTAGGGAATAATTCGTTAACAACTTCCATTGAGTCATTTGAGGTATGGCAAGTGGCCCCATTTTGCTGGAACCACGTTCTTGAGTTGAAACCTGCAAACTCCTGCAACTCTGGGACCAAAAAATTTCGCAACATATCGCAATAACGGTCACTATTCACATTAATTGCTCGGCCTCGTTGATCTTCATGAAAATAAGGACCAATTATGCCTTTAGCAGACATAGCGGCCCAAACAACGACCTTTGGGCTATGCAGGGGTCGTTCATGCTTTCGTCTCGGATTCTCCACTGCCCAGTACCGACAATTCTGCTTATTAACATGACCATTCAGGTGAAAATTTGCTTCGTCACTGAACAGTATGTTGTTAAAGTTGTTAAATCGCTGCAGCATTTCGTTCGCAAAATTCAGTCGATTAGCATAGTCCGTATCCTTCAATTCTTGAACCAATTGAATTTTATAGGCTTTTAGATGTAAGTCTTTCTTTAAAATCGAATGTAAAGACGATTTTTTGATGTTCAACACTTGGCTTCGCTTTCGGATGGATAAAGACGGATTTTGACGAACCGACGCCTCAACTTCTTCAATTGTTTCTTCATCGCGAACTGAACGAGGACGACCAGAGTTTTGAATTTTAACTGTCGCACCTGTATTCTCGAACATCCTGATCCATTTCCTAATGCTATCGTCACTTGGCGCGTGGCGTGTACGATATTCCGCACGATAGAGACGTTGAGCAGTCACTATTGAATCACCATTACGATAATACGCTCGTACGCAAAATGCGCGATACGTCCCCGAGTACTGTTCCATCGTGACTAAAACTCCACAAAATGGCGGACGCCACGAACCCCTCCCCGTACCCTTTAGACGCCCCGTTTCGAATATGGCGCGAAAACAAATACCCGATACCCTTTCTGGACACCTTGTATATTAAGATCTACCAAAAAATTCTATTACTCCTATCCTAATAAATAAATAAATTATTATAGACCGAATAATAAATAATTTCCAAAAAATGTTTAAGCTCACACATACATGGTTATTGTAATACTTAACGTTTATATGTCAATTCTTTAGTATGTACAATTATTGGTAAAATAGTAAACCAATTCGGTAAAAGACGCTTTTGGGACACTGAAATGGCTTACGCCAAGTAAATCGTGTGAGATAAAATTAATGTACGACATAATTGTAGATTTTAAAAAGACCTACAAAAAATTATGCATTACCTTCTTCTTCTTCTTCCTAACTTGGGGCAACAGGTCCTCTTTAATGAAGGCCATTACAGCCATTATCGAGTCAATTATAGTGTCATGTGTTATGACGATTCAGTATCCTAACAAGATGGTGGCTCCCTTGTTAGAACTTTCTAGGAAGATTTTGTGGGACTACAGAATGAATGCTTTCAGCTTATATTTATAATCCACTTACTTCACTTATGCACAAAAACCAAACTATATCACGCAAAACGCCACCAATAATACATAATATAGGGTACAAAAACCTAAGTTAATGAATTAAAAATAGAAACCACAACATGTCACTTCAAGATCCCGCCAAAAACCCCGTAAGCAATATCAAAATTGTCTATCTTCTATGGATCACTTACAATACATAAGCATTTTTGCCTTTAAAACAACCAGTGGGGTCGGTGACTTCAAGCGATTGCACTAAAACCTTTTGATTTGTTAATAACTTGTAGTGTGTTAGTGTATATAAACATATTAAACCACATAAGAAAAAACAGTACCTAAAGAATACTTAGATGACAATATACGACACCTAATTTTTTAACCAAGAAGTCGCTATATTATTATAACAAGTAGTTAGGAAAAATTCCATTACTTTTTTTTATTTTATGGCAGGCACATTTTATGTCATATTATTGTTAGTTACAGATTCCAAATCATTCGTATTAAAGTAGAAATAAAAAAAACAGCCGTGATAAATTTAAAACCATGTAATATATTACATCATTTTGATAGGACACGAAAACCTAAAAAAAATGGCTGTTTCAAACGCTATGTTCCTTTTCGAAGTAGTTGTTGACAGTGTGAAAAGTCTCGTCGAAAGTCGTCATTTAGTAATTCGAAGTGATTTCGCAGATATATTTTCCCTTGAATTAAAAGATCCAAAGATGATGCACATTGTTATGCCTGAACCTCCTCCCTTACCTCCTGACCCACCTGGTAAAAAAGGAAAGAAGAAGCCCAAACCTAAGAAAGGAAAAAAAGGGAAAAAAGGACAAGTAGAGTTACCTCCCCCTGAACCTTGCATCCAGTCAGGACAGTCTGTGTTATTTTCTAGTACAGCAGAATTTTTAATACAAAGCATGAAAAAATTTGCAATGGAAGTATCACTTTGGAGTAAAGAGGATAATTTGGTATACATTGGAACGACATATGTTCCATGGGATCCTTTGTTTCTATTTTACTTGGAAAAGATCTGTAATAAGGAGTCTCCTTTACCAGTCACTCTTAAAGAAGAGTATAATATATTTGAGGAAGGTACCGCTAAACTTATGGCTAAGTTAGGTATACAAATAAAATTGTCATATTTGAATGACAAAGTTACAGTAGCTTTTAGATCTCTTTCCGAAGATCCCACTATAAAAAAATATTTGTATACAGGCATTAATTCTAAAACAACATCTTATATTTGTAATATGAAGACAACCGATGAAGACTTTGAGGAGAATTGTAACAAAATAAAAAACAATTACGTTGTAGACAAACCGAAACCTACCAAGGTAATATTCGCTGATTTTAAAAACGCTCCAGGTGCCAATCTGACGTTCTTCAATGAAGGTGACTACTGCTGTATGAGTCATGCGGACAAACCACCTGAATCTATTTACAAGGCACCTGAAACTTGCCCGGAAATCGACCATATTATTGACTACGTAAGAAAGATCGTAGTCTCATGCAATGATAATATGAGAATGTTGACACCACATCCCGGAATAAGACCAAGAGTCAAAGCCACAGATATAGATAGACTCTGCTATTGTAAGGAGACGTCTTGGCCAGCAGGAAAATTGGCGGAACGATTCAAACATGAAGTTCAACAGGGACCGTGTCCACTTTGTATCGGAGTTAGAAAGAAAACTGAGGAATCTCGTGGAGCAACGTTTGACTTGGCCAACATAAGAGGACCTTGTGGCAAACCAGATTGTCGAATAGCCAGAGATATGAGAGCTTATATAGAAAATCTTGTCGATGAAGATAATAAAGTACTAGACATAAATGAAATTGTTGGACCATGTGGAAGCAAATCTTGTTCTGTAGCGGAAAAAATTCAGCAGTTCTTACGTCATGCAGGTGTTTTTAATAAAGGCTCTAATTTAGAAGGTTTATCTACTCAATGTGCATGCATAAAACAAATGCAAGAGTCCTTTACTAAAAAAAAATCTTGCGATTCGATCTGTGAAAAGGAATGTGATGAAAGTGAAAATAGTGACACGCCGTGTGAAGGAGAAGGATGCCCGTTTAAGAACAACCCCCG
This sequence comes from Saturnia japonica, assembly GCA_033032175.1. NCBI lineage: Eukaryota > Metazoa > Arthropoda > Insecta > Lepidoptera > Saturniidae > Saturnia > Saturnia japonica. The sequence continues at coordinate 3,277,905 of CM065306.1, read as the reverse complement.
CCAAGTTTACAATGTTTACTATTTTACAGTAGAGTACGATTTTGACCAACACACAAATGAAAGTCCGCCAGGGTCGGTTTCGGGGTCTTCCAAATATAACTATTGTTCCAGTGACTGCCCAAGTATGAAATCTTCTCAAAAAACAACGTGTTCTAAAAGCGTTTGCTCTTCGCTTACTGATAAAAAGGAAAATGATAATTCAAAATGTCAAATGCCGGTATGCCCAGATAAACAAAGCGAATTTACTTGCAGTCCTGCCGATAGTGATATTGTTATAGATTTTGCAGACATACACAACCCTTGTTGCGTAAAATCTTGCGATGTTGCCGAAAAAGTAAAGGATTTCGTCGCAGATGCAGTTATGACCAAGAAAAATAAAAATAATGCTGACAACGAAGGTTCATGCTACTGTGATTGTGTATGTACCTTTAAATTTACAAAAAAGACCACATATTGTGCTGTTTGTGGCGGTTATGAATGTTTAGGCGATGACATGAAGGATCAGCCAGAGTATGCCAAGCCACACCCTTGTCCCGTTTACCATAAATTATACGATAAGAAGTACATTAAGGTTCCGAGTCCCTGGCCTGAAGATGAGCTCAAAAAGCAGCCCGACAATATAAGTTTGAAAAGTTCAAAGTCCACAACTAAAGCGATAGCTTCTTCGGACAAAAGATTGACAACAGTTCGATCTATGAAGTCCTTGCCGGATAAGAGAAGCGATAAGAAAGACGCGGAAGAAAAGGCTAAGAAAACTAAACAGGAAAAAAAGTCTGTTGGGAAATTTACTGCCACTGTACAAGATAAACGTGCGTATCGCTGTAATACTATCTCTATAGAACTTTGTGAGATTTTTTTATTTAATTGCGGGTATATTTTCAGCGTTACCATCTGAAGAAAAAAAACCCGAAGCCAAATATCCTTACCCGCCGGTACCAAAAAATATGGGTTGGAATTGGATTGCAGAAGATATTCCTGGATTAAAGGTAGAATTTATTTATTGCATTATATAAAAACGTGTGTTTTTTATAACAAATAATCAAAAGTGTTCCCTCCTGAGGCGCCACCTCCACGAGCAAGTATGCCATAGCGATATTATCGTCCTGCGGCTTGTTTTTGAGTTAAATCCTTACATACAAACAGACATACCGACAAAAAAATTTAATGGCAAAGTCGTGTTCAGTGTTGTTCATATAGTAGGTCTATCGGGAAACTTAAAAAAAAAAAAAAACATGTACAGAAATAACTACAGATTTATTAATATAGAATATCAAGAAAATATTAGATTACGCAACAAGCAAAAAAAGAGGGAATTTAATTCGAGGCACTGAGTTGGATTCCGAGAGTAGTGAAGGATTCTAGAGTAGAATCATGAGCGGTGAGAGGGCTACAAGGACCGAGATTAATTTTTTTTTCACGAGTTACAGTACTTTTTTTTCCACTGACTGCGAGAAAACTTTTTAGGCGGTGATTGAATGAGAGTGAAATTTCAAGGTTATACGTTACCTATACGTTAGGTTTAAGGTCATTTCGTTACACGAGAGAGAAGTTAGATATATAATAGAGTAATAAAGCGAGGGGGTAAGGATCACAACCACCATACACATAGTGATAAAAACCCAATACTGATTTTCTCTTGCTAAATGCGGTAATGAAACTGGTTATAAAGAAAGAAAGAAAGGAAGGAAGAAAGAAAGAAAAAAATACATTTATTGCCTTGAAAATACGAGCAAACACTTTTTACAAAGAAAATTAACAATATAGTAAACACTAAAAATTAAAGAATGTAAAAGTTAAGATAAGGTGATTTTTTTACCGCTATGCGCGACTTATACATGCTCAAATAAAAATATAAAAAAATATATTTAATTAATTGTTATTTATGAAATAAAATTCTATATTAATGCACCGTTAGCATTGACTATTATAGCCGAATTTTTGTGTTTCAGCCCAGACCAAAATGGAAACCAGGTGCTGCGAACAAAATTCTAGTCCGACGGTACAGAGCTTTAAGGGAAGGTATCGACACAATAGCAAAGAAAAAACGAGCTATGTTGCAAAAAAAGAAAAAGATTGAGTTCAAACCCACACTTGTAGTTACAAAACAGGACGGTGAATATTCTGTGCAAATGGAAGTGTTTAAAAAATATTCTAAAGAACGGTTACTATTTCAATATCCATACGAAGAGAAACCACCTATTATGTATATAATAGGCAAAACAGAAGAAGAAAAGCTAAAAGTTCAAAAACAACGCGATAGAAAGCAGCGTAGAGAAACTAGAAGAAAAAGCAGATTGCTACAGTCTACGTTCCGAGATAAATGTCAAGAAATTTGCGTAAAAGCTTATAATCAGGCTATAGGGTTGCTTCCATTACCAAACCCTAATGATCCCGAATGTCCATGTGCCACAGCGTCTGCACAAAATATCTCTCCTCCAATTGATTCATGTTCCTGCTCTGACGCAGACAGTATTTCAAGCAGCGACACTGATGGCGATGAATGGGTTATCGAATTCAGTCCACCTGCAGCTAAGTGGGATGCGAAAGCTAAGCATCCACCCCTGTTATGTGAAAATGAATGTCAGTATAACTACTTGGATTACAAAGTTAAATTGTTGGATAAACAAGGCAATCCAGTACCGAGATTCTTTAAAGGTCCAGACGGCAAGCAGGAATGTAGCGATTTAGGAGGTTTCTGGGGTCCTGACCATATATGGACGGAGATAAATAAAGATGGGTATATAGGGCCCGATAATCGATGGATACCGATGAATTTTATAGGTCCTGATGGTATGTTTTATTCCGCTGAAGAAGGTGTGTTTACTGACAGTAATGGGCAATCGTTGAAGATTGGCGTAGACGGATACATCGATAAAGATGGTAAATGGGCATGGTATTCGAAGAAGAGAGGTGCAAAATCGACTTTTACGTGTTCCACCGCGGATACTAAAAAAGACGTAAATGCTGGAAAACCAGAACCAACGTCCAAGGGGAAAGCTGATGTAAAAAAAACTACTGTGCCTGCAGCACCAGCTAAAGACAAAGGAGATAAAAAGGCGCCAGTAACTGTTTCAGGAAAGGGTGGCAACGAGGATAAGTTAAAAAAGACTGTATCGTACTCTTCAAAAGGGAAAAATCCTGTAGTTATGAATTTTTCAGTAAATTACAAAAGAAGCAGATCACCGCAAGTGTTTCATGGTTTAAAAAACATGGACCCTAAGAAATTGGCTAAATATCAGGAAATTATGCAGGGGCTGCAGATGTACGATGATTTGGGAGATATAAAGCCACCGCCGAAGTCTAACAGAGCTTCCAATACTCCTAGAAATGAAATATGTACTTTTACCATGTATGAAAATCAGAAAAATAAGCACTATTTACCCAGAATCGGTTCGTTTGCAAATAAAACAACAAATTCATCGAAGTCCGGATCCAGAGTGCGCTAAATTAATTTTTTTTAAATGTTTATGTTAACTTTTACAATGTTTTTTTTGTAACATTAAAATATATTTCAGTATTCGAATTAAACTTATTCGTATTTTGGCTTCACTTTTGGTTATGAAATGCTGTAAAAGCTTATCTCAACTGAAGTTTAATCTGTATTTATACTAATAATATAAAGAATATAATAAAGCAATATGTATATAAATACTATAAGATTTATACCATTATTTTAAGAGAGCTAGAGCACAGAGAAATATCTTTAGAGATATATCTCTACTTAGGGCAGTTCAACTGATGGAACTACCTTGCAGAAGATCACAGCCAAAACCTTGTGTTGTGTTCCTGCGCTGAATAGGCTTTCCAGAGCTCCTTGGTGTAAGGGGTTCAAGGACGATAACGCGCTAGAGACAACTGTGGTATTACAAGTGTCTATAAGCTAGTGGTATTGCAACCAGGCGAGCCGTACACTTGTTTACCACCTTACTCGACCTGGGAATCAATCCTAGGACCTCGAACATAGCAGTCACATATAGGACCACTAGACTAATGAGGCAGTTATCAAGTTATGAATTATCAATATTAAAGCGATTTAATTAGTAATGATAACTCTAAATGTTATGTTTCTCTCTCAATTTGGCAGGTTTATTAAAATTCTTATTAGGTTTAGAGCTAAGACCATAAACTCACCTGACGATGTGGCTGTGTATGGTGACACGCTAATCCTAGTAGGTAGTCAGAGAGCTGGCACCAATTTTTGGGTAGGTATTTGAGGCACGCTGAAAATTTGTCCCTCTCCTATTATACCCCAACTCGGAGCTGCAGACCTGGCTGGTGAGTAGTGGCTAAATTTTTTCCAAAAATATGTTAGAGGCAATATCCATTTTTTATATGTTGGGGATTGTGGTTTAATGTGCAATGAATAAAAAAAAAATAAGCCAGACGATTTAGTCGGGGTTTTAACATTGCCAGACGCGTGCAAAAAGATTTTGCAAAAAATATAAAATATGTATTTGAGGCAACTTGAAATTTTAGTAAAGTATTTATTATAAATAACTAAACAATAAAATTCTCAAAAAGAGATCATTTTGCTGGGTCTTTCTACCTATCAGGTGATCTAATAAATTATGTATAGGTGCGAGTGAGTACCGCTACAGGCAAGCCGTAGTGTGTGAGAGAGCGTTTATTGGCAGCCAATAAAAAACAATATTTTTTTACCTAAATAACAATTAAATATTTCAGTTGCTCAATCATCATTATATTTTATATATCATCACATATTAATGCTGTGGTGATTGGTATTCCAACCTTCATTCTCTTTATAAAGATCATTAACTTATTATTTATGGCTATTAAAATAACTGTCCGTCTTCCTTAAACTAAAAGTCGTAACGACAGAAAATAAAAACAAAAATCTGACACTTTTTTGGCAAACTAACAAATTGCAAGTACTATATTTTGTGTTTTATTTTTCAAAATAATTTTAAATGTTTACAATTTTCATTTTTATTGTTTCAACTGTTTCGTTTGTTGTACAAATAATATAAATTAAAAGAAATGACTTTTCCGGATTCAATGTTCTTGTTTGAGGTAATAGTCGAAGAACTCAATAGTTACATTGACTGTAAAGAGTTTTACATAAGGATCCAATTTGCTAACGTATTTACGCTTAATTTAAAAGATCCCAACGAAGTTCAAGTACCTTTTTCTAAAACAGTAAAGAAGAAGAAAATTAAAAAAAGATTAAAAGTAAAGAACATTAGGACATTCGCTAAAAAACCTCAAGGGAATCCCAAAGTCAAAAGAGGTCAATCGATTTTATTTACGAGCAATATAAACTTGCTTATTTCAAACATGAAGACGTATCCCATGGAATTATTTATGTGGAGTAAGGATAACCCTGAAGATAGGATTGGTTCAACTAGTATTCCTTGGAACTCTTTACACATTGATTATTTAAATAGGATACACCGTAAACGTGAACCTATACCTTCAGCTATAAGTGGAGAATATAATATTTTTAACGAAGTTACGTCTAAACGCATGGCTACCATTAAATTAAATATTAAATTAAGTTGTCTCAGAGACAGAATTACTACTCAGGTTCGATCATTGTCTGAAGACAATCAGGATACTTTTATTTACACCGGATTCCACTCTAAACCTACTATGATTCTGAGTACAGTGAGAGACAAATCAGCGGACGCAGTAGAGGGCACAGTATCAAAAAAAACTACTTGCAGTGGTGGACAAAGTAAATGGAGTAAATTAGGATCAAAATCTTTGCTCAAAATTATCAGTAAGCCTGAACAAATACCAAATAAAAACGAACCTGTATTAGCTGAAGAATTCCAGGTTTCCTTCCGAATACCAAAAGCCAAAATTATGCGAGAATTGTATGATGTTAATAAAAGTATCAGTAATCTTGTAAAAAGTGTAACAGATATTAATAAAAACAATCAAATTACAGTTTCGAAGTATAAATCCTGCTCATCCATCAACCGTGAACATTATAAAATGTTAGACTACATCTTTGGCGACGATAATAGGTCTTTTGTAAATAAAGTTTACTGTGTCGGTTACTTTACTGTCGAAAACGATTTTAACAAAAGTAAGGAGTCTTCTAAAACTTCATTGAAACAGCCAAGTTCAAAAAATTCTACAACCGATTCTAAAGGCAAGTGCAACTATCAAACATCTGAAAACGAATGTCCTAATAGAAAAGCTGATGAAAATTTATGTTCTAAAAGTGTTTGTTCCTTGGATTTTGCGGAACAAACACATCATTTTATAAATATCACAAAGTGTAAGCAAGTGGATTGCGATAACAAAAACCATGACAAACGTCTACCAGCACCAGATGATCGTATATTTTTTAGATAGATCAAATATGCAAAAAGAATGCTGTGATGTTTCTGAGAAAGTTGAACAAGTAGTCGGAGAAATTAAAGCTAAAATGAAGTTTGAAGGAGATCCATGTTATTGCTCTTGTGAATGTACTTTTGGCTTTACTAAAAAAACTACTTACTGTGCTGTATGCGGTGGCTACGAACGCGTTGGTGAAGATCTTGCACGCCAACAACGTTTCGAGATGCCCTTTCCGTGTCCAATTTTTCACAAACTGGTTGATAAGAATAAACTAAAAACTTGGAGCACTTCTGGTAGTTCTGGTTTTAGTAAGAAGAGAACTGACGATAGTCAACGAAGCTTTAAAGTTGGAGCTAAATCAGCTACATCGGTAAAACGTTCAACAGTCGCAGACAAGAGCTCTGAATCCGAAAAAGATGGCAAAAAAGGCAAAAAGAAAGAAAAGAAAGATGACCGCTTTAAATTTAATTATGGATATCAAGGTATACGTACGTATTTTTAAACTAATTTTATCACAACATTATCTTATGTGAAACATATCATATTTAAGGTAAAAATATTTCAGCTCCTCAAATTGGGCACAGTCGATGCGCAATCCCGTGTACGGGAACGCTGGGAACAGTTCCGAAAAACATGGGCTGGCTGTGGACAGCTGAAAATGTACCAGGCATAAAGGTATGCGCATTAAAGCTAATTTCCATTGCACATATCACATCAGTTTTTTCGCACGAAGAACGAATGTATATTTTATTATTTTTTTATTGTTTTTTTTTCATATTTTTTTAGTTTCGTCCAATGTGGAAACCAGGGGCAACTAATAAACACGTCGTAAGATTGCTTAAAATAGCTAAGAACCCTGATGAAGCGTTAGCAAAAAAGAAAAAGAAGGATTTAGGGAAAAAGAAAAAGCCACTTAAGAGGCCATTACTTATTGTACATAAAAAGGATGGTGAATTCACCATTACCATGGAAACTATGAAGGCTTACGCGAAGCCTAGAGCTATAAATAATCCTCCTTACGATGAAAAACCTTTATTGACTTACACGATAGGAAGAACTGAAGAGGAAAACCGCGAAAGACAAAAGCGTAAAGAACGTGAACGTAGACGACTCGAAAGAGCACAACGTCAATTTATTCAAAGCGCTTTTAAGGATGTCTGTCGCGAAATTTGTGTAAAAACTTATGAACAAGCACTTGGCTTGTTACCAGGTGCTGAGGATCCTGATTGTCCATGCTATCCTGCACATCCTGATGGAGAAAAAGCCAATCAGGATGTTTCGTGTTCATGCTCCGAGGAAAAATCATCAATCGGTTCTGATACTGATTCCGACGAATGGATAGTAGAGTTTACACCTCCGAGTGCTTTCTACGATCCAACATTTAAGAGCAAGAAAGTGATAAAAACGGACAATAGTAGTCAGTATACATATTTAGATTACAGAGTAAAGTTACTAGATAGATACGGTAACCCAGTACCTAGGTTCTTTAAAGGACCTGATGGAAAACAACAGTGCAGTGATTTAGGAGGATTTTGGAGTCCTGATCATGAATGGTTAGAAATAAATGTTGATGGATATGTAGGTCCTGACGAACGGTGGGCACCGATTACTTTCATAGGTCCTAATGGTGAACAAATAGAAGCAGAAACTGGCAAATTTCAATCAACGAATGGTAAATGGCTGACAGTAGGAGTAGATGGATACATTGATGCTCAGGGAAAATGGAAATTTTATCCAAAACCAAGAGCTAAGGCTCCACAGAAGAAGCGTCGCGTCGAAGTCGGAAAGAAAGGAACTGCCGAAAATAAACCGGCTTATAAAATGACTTCAGAAGCAACATGGAGTTGTTTTGGAGATGTAACGCCGAAACAGTTGTCTAAAATGGGTATCGTAGGGCATGGACAAGACAAAAAACTGTTGGTGTCCACATTAAAAGATTTAATGGCACAAGGGGAAGATGTGAGGCTTCCACAGCAATCATCTGTACCACGCTATGAACACCCGAGGAAGAAAAGGCCAGAGAGAGCTGATGGAAGGGTGAGCCCAGAAGTGTATGACTCTCATACTTATTTCTTGCACAGGTCAAAATGCAAACATCCGATACCATCTGAGAAAGGTGTTGTAGCTGTTGACGCTCAGGGAAACAAGACATATTTTAAATTGAAAGATTTCGTAAATAAGAGGCCGAAGGAGAGGCTACATGATTTGAAACACAGGGGGATTAGTTTAAGCACGTTCCATGTTCCATGTTTCCACTCATTCATTAACAGTGAGGTAATGAAACGAGAACAAATAGAGAGACTTATAGCCATGTCCACTAAAAGCACAAAGTGCATTTCCACGCAGATCCGTTAAGTTCTGTGTCCAAGTGATTCCGTTTGATGTAAGAATTTGTAGTAAGTTAATCGATTGGACGTAAGTGCAAGTTTATTTGGTAAAGTGCTAAGTTAAATTTTGTAACGTCATAACTGTAAGATAAAATTATTTATTCTCTAATTATTTAGTATTAATTATTTTCTATCTCACCACACCACGGGATCGGCTTTCCATTAAGCCTTTTCTATTCTGGTTTTTGTTTTTCCGGAAGTTGAATATCCAGATCATCAGCAGTAAATTCATGAAAGAAGGAAATAGAAAAGTTTCTCCTTTTTTATCAAGTAAGCTTTTTATTTATTTTGTTTCATTAAAATTTCTGAAAATGAAGCCTATATAATTCAATATATTACAAATTACATATTAACAGCATGTGGAAAAAAGTTCGGCAAAACTGTCTCTATATATTTACCTCTATTCCGTTGCTTCTGTTCCTGTGTGAAAGGCATTGATGATTGGCTTCCTGCACTTACACACAATGCATATCAATTCAGTCAAAAACTTTTGCAACCTAGCAGAGATTGGGTGATTAAGTGCAATTTACTATTTCCTTTTCATAAAAACAATTATAATGTATATATAAATCTCAAAAGATTGTTTTTCTGTTTGTTTATTTAAACGCGCTAATCTCTGAAACTACCAGTGTGACTTTGAAAAATAATTATGTATTTTATAAGTTATTTATTGATGAAGGTTGTAGTCTATATTTCTTCACGTCACGATTCTAAGGAGCAAAGAGTAAGCATGAATGTTAAGCAATCTGGCAAGCACTACAGCTTACCAAGTACGCAAAAATCAGAAGAACGATAGGTAACTTGGGTGTGGTGGAGAGTTGGTACAATAAATTTAACACGGAAGAAACCGTGGATCACAGCTAGTATAATTGTAATTATTTTATAAATATATTTATATTTGATAAATCAGGTGGCACGTGGTTGGAAACCAGGCGCTATATCTAAACGTATTCTAAGAATGTTGACAAAAGCGAAACAAAAACATAGTCCCGTTGAAGATATAAAACCAGTCAAAAAGCAAAAGAAACATGTCGAATATAAACCCACTTTAAGTGTTTGTAAAAAAGATGGTGAATACCGTATCGAGCTGCAGGTTGCGTCTCAGTTAGAAAATGTTAAACCAACTCCGCTTGTATATAAAATCGCAAGAGAGGACAATGTTGATAGAATTAAGAAGAGGGAAAGGCAGAAGAGACGTCTTATAAGAAAGGCCGTTAGAGAAGCATGGTCAGATCCTTATCATCCTGGCGTTTGTGAAAGGACCTGTTTGAAAGCGTACAAGCAGGCAATTGGATTAATGCCTTACACTCCAAATGATCCCGAATATATATTTTCGAAAGAGAAAATCGTAGATTCTCTTGACAGTTGTTCTTGTGATAATGAAGAAATAATTTCTGAATGTAGTTCACTAGATGATGATTGGGAGATCCATTTTTCTCCGCCCATTGCTAAAGTTTCGTAAATTTCTTGATTAGAATATTGTAGTTATTTTTAGTCCGTGTGGATTGAGGAGCCACATCAGATTTTAAAAGGATACTCACACCCTTATTTAGTAGCAAAATGTTATATCTGACGCTTGTGGAATTCTTTATTTGTGATAAACTGTAAATTAAATATGTACGTTATAATTATATTAAACATTTTACTGATCTTCGATAATTTATTAAGGAGATTTTAATAATATTTTCGTTCTTCAAATTAAGTTAAATTACTGGTTAGGATATATTTGCGGTTTTTAATATAATTTTTTTTTGTGAAGCCCTTCCTAGATTTTATCAATCATAGTAGTCTATGACCAGTCGCCTGCCAGAAGATAACCCTATTTGGGATATCATTGATTGTTTCTAGCTAACGACAGACATATTTATAAGCACTATCATTGCCATTAAGGTGGTATATCTAAAAACATAAATGTATGTCCTTATACTTCTGTGGTGTGACAAACAAAAATAACTCCAATATTTTTATATTTAACATCAAGATGAAGTTATGATATCAATGATAGTAATATAAATTAATATTACTAACTTTTTTAACCGTGTAAAAATAATTTTACTGCGTAGAAAAAAAAAAAAATAGGCAAATCTCACCGTGCGGGGGCCGGATCCATCGTGTGGCAGAGAGGGAAACACGAGAAGCCCCCGGGACTTGCGACTCAGGTGTAGGTTTAGGGGGCCCCCTTATAATGCACTCACCTTGATTTCTCGTGATACCCTCCCTGCCGAGCCAGATTTGGTAAGAACCTGTACAGCTTTAGATGCTTTCTTGGCATGCCCAGATCTTTTAGTAAAGAGAGCTTTCGCTAATATACCTCTCGCTCCCACATATACTGCATATAAATTAACCGCATACCTGGCCGTTGTTGGTTAGTTCGTTCGTAAGTAATATTTAGGTATATTGTAGATGATCTTTAAGTAAGTATATTCATTTCCCACAGTACAGTGAGCTCTACAATTACTATACGTTTGACTTTTCAAGAATAAAGAAATATGTCCGGTCTGGATGACAAAACACCAACAACCTCTAGGATTTTATAGTGCAAAAAAAGACAAAGCAGTCATGAGTCATGACTGCCGACAGAAGTGAAACATAAAACTATAAACAAACAGTTATTATTTCTGGATATCCAAATTAATTGTTCGATCTTAAACTTAAACTGGTAAATCAAAACTGTTTCACTTAACAAATTTGTTTTATCACATTATTAAAATAACTCCTAAATTACTATAAAATACGCATTGTACAATAATTACATAGAACGTGCCAAGCACTTTAAAATCTCATCTCTCTCTAGCGTACTAAGGCAAGCAAGTGAATTAATTTACCTTCATAAAATTATTCATTCTACCTTCTATAGATTATTCACAACTTCTGAGCATTGTAAGCTTCAACATCAAAATCCGTAGTAGAAGCACAAAATTATTTCATATCCTTTTTTATAAAAAATGTCTCTTTCAACCGTCCAATTGCAAGTATGTGTTGCTCATACAATAATATCGAACACTATAACGCTCTAAACATGGATCCTATTGATATATTTAACTTGAATCTTAGGCGATTCCGATATGTAATTCAAAGATACTTTACTTTATTTTTAAATATTCTTTAAAATGTAATTCTGCATGCAAGTGACAAATTTATTTATTTCTTGTTTTTCCGTTTGGGAAATAATTATATCTGATGTCCACTAATAAACTGGATTATAAGCTAGTTACAACTTGTAACATTTTGAGATTTATCTTATCTTGTTTATAATCGGTAATGTGTGCCTATAGAAATAAATAAATAAATTGTATGTATTAAAAAAAAATTATGTTCTTAATTGTTAGGTTATAATAGCAATATAACATTGTAGCATACAAAGACTGTTTTTTTCTTCGTTATTCAAACTATATATCTATAAGAGAATATTAATATATATTATACAATTTATTATTTATTTTATTTTATATATACATCTATACATTCATAACTGGCCCAGCGCAATAAGTTATACTAATAGGAACAGATATAGTGTTATCTAACACGTCACGTGTACGAGTCGATGACGACTAACATGAATTTACTCCCTATCCATACCTTATAGTAGTTTTCACTTCAAAAGTCAGCAAAATGAATTCACATTATTATGATTGATGACGCGCGGCACTGCTCTTAATTTTACACTCCACTAAATGCGCCAAAATAAGTATAACTTCATTATACAACAATTCTATGATCCTAGGGGATGAAATGCAAAGAATTTTATTCCTTAATAAAACAAGTTTTTAAGTTTAGCTATTTTTATGTATTAATAAATTATTTAATATATCCCATATGACTAACGAGAGCGTTGTGTGTGGAGCTATCCGTAAATACAGAGGTCCGATTCCTTTGTACAAGCCGTATAAGCCCTCTGTTCGATATATTTTCGTAAGGCAATCCAGTACCCCTGTGTAAAGAAGACTGCCTTGAGCCGCTGATCCTGAAAATTTGAAGACACGGTGACAAATTGAATTAAATTATTGTAAGTACACCATAATTTGACAACACACTACACTAAATTAAACACATTCTTAAATAAACAGTTCACTATTAACCCCAACGTCCACCAGGCATCACGATTCTTGTAGAGCCGAATCTCATTGATCTTCTTACTAAGCATTATGTAAATTTTAAAGATTTTTTCCTATTCATTTATTCAAATTTACTATTCCATTGAGTAATAAAAAGTGAGAAGAAAAGTTAATCGTAAACCAGTCTATAATCTTGTTAATTTGAAAGAGAAGCTGTGTTAATATTTTGAACCAAGTCAAATATTTTATACGAAAAGAATAAGAGGAATATTATAACAAAATTACGCAGAAAATAGTTATTGAAACCCAGCCACTGTTAGGGGTATCAGTTGTAAAGTGACGTCATTACCCTGATTGTAAAGCCGTGTATTGACTACATCCAGCGGCGTTTCGACAATCACACACAAAACACTGGAGAACAAGCTTGCGACGAACGCGAGCGTCACAGGTGAATTCTCGTAGAAACCACGCGCGCGCAGTTCTTCTTTCATTCTGGAATATTCCACAAAATAATTACCCTGGTTGTAAAGGCGAACGGTGGTGACATCGAATGGACATATAATTAAAGCCACGGCGACACCGCTTAATGTACTTGCGCAGAATGCTAAGCCAAATGGCGATTTCGTACAAAAACCGTTGGCTAGAAGCGCTTCTTTAGTGCTGAAAATATTAATAAATCATTGTATTGCTTACTTCTTAATCGTGAAGGTCATGACTGTATCCAATTATATAATATAAAAAAATGACATTTAGGACAATGAATTATATTACGTATAACTAAAATAGCTTCAATTTAACTAAAACCACACTAAAAGTTGAACTTAAGGATATTCAGAGAAAAACATCTTAGCATTCCAAAGATTCACCGTACAGGTGCCTGGTCCATCGTGTAGCAGAGAGAGGGAAACATGAGCAGCCCTGGGGACTTGCGACCCAGGTGTAGGTTTAAGGGGCCCCCTTATGATGCACATCAGCGCTCACCTTGACTGCCCACGATACCTTCCCTGCCAAGTCAAATTTTGGTAAGAACCTGTCAATGCTGCTTTAGATATCCGTTCTAAAATAGAAATTATTGCAGTTCTCGACAGGTCGAGGTCTTTTAGCAAGTTATAGAGAGATTTCGCTGGAATACCTCTCGCTCTCACTTATACTACATATAAATTAATGGCCAAGCCGTTTTTGCTTAGCTCATTACATTTATTCTTTTTTATAGCGTGGTCTTTAGGTATATTAGTTTGCATATTTATTATGCATATTTAGTTTGCATGTTTATATATTTGCAATAGCTTTCAGATTTTCTCTATTTATTTATTTAGTTACTTTTGTGATTAATATACAAGTGTATATTTGATACACACGTGTCTAATTGATTTTAATAATTTTTAATTAATTATTTATGATTAGCATTTTGAAATATGTTTTTGAAATGAGACCTCCTAAGCGGCTACTCGATGAATGGACGAGAATTGAGAGTGATATTTCAAGGACGCATCACATTTAGGCACGTTTCGTTATACGAGAGAGAAGAAAGATATAACGTAGAGAGAAGGAGAAAGAGAGCAATACATTGTATATCTAATACACAGTTTAGACTATTCGCGTCTCCCTTTTTAAGAAGTTTCATTTCTATCACGTGTACGGTGCCGCACGCGCAATTATAAAAAACTATATATCTTACGCAGAAAAAGTGGTGAGTTGCGCTGCGCTGCCAATAGCTAATCTGGTGCAAGTAGCTGTAACGCCAGCGAAAAATCCTTTCATACCCTCAGTTCTGTAAATGGTGAGACAGCCGTCGCACATCCCTTTAAGTAACAAAATAAGAAGTCGAGAAAAAAAAATTTATTGCATTGCAGCGATTTTAATTTATCACTAGGTCCTCGACTGATCAAGAAATTAGTTGATTCCTCCTTTACGACCGACAAAAAGTAGATTATCTACATTTAATCAGTGAGCTCAAATTTGATTATGTTTCAAGTGTAGTAATGGTATACATTAATTATCAAACCTTTATATTCGTACTGTCTTCCGACAGCTATACTCGGGTGAGCGGCTGCCTGTATTCTTGTCTTTAAGACGGAGGCAGGGTTGGCAGCGATGCCACTTATAACGCCACTCGTGCTCGCCCAAAATATCGCCTTATTGATGCTGATATCACCATCTTTGGTTTTAGTCCAACCTTGAACTTCCGCTACGTGGTATGTTCCTAATCTGGAATAAAATATGTTTATTGTAAATTTTTACAAACATCTCTTTTGTATTTAAAGTGATATTAATCATAATATCAAATCTTCACATGGTTACGATTCCAAAGAGTGAGTAATTTGTAATTCCTTATGTTGAAATGGTTTAGTTTTCCTCACCATAACATAACATCATACCATCACGCCTGTATTCCCCGAATTCGCCGAGTATATTTTTAGGTCCCATGTAATAGGGGGCGAGCCTATTGCCATTAATCAGGCACGAAACCAAAGTCCGAGCTGCTACTGAGAATTTCATAGGAAAAATCAATAACACTTTGCTCGACCTGGGATTCGAACCCAGGACTCGCTCATAGCAGTCGCGCTAACGAACACTAAGCTAACGAGGCAGTCACCATGTTATTGTTTAAATATAATAATAGTTCTTTGTGTTCACGCGCTTTTTATACGATTGAGTTTTAACTTTGTTCAGTTGTTGTTAGCACTTGCGTGAATTTTACTGACGTAGTACCATCAACAATAAGATGGCGAGCGAATCATTTCAACAAATATATGTATTTAATTTAAGTTAGCGCTAGTACATGGCGTTAATAGAAGACCATAGTAGTAAATACGCGGGCCCAGCTAGGTGCTATATGAATAATTTATAGAGAATATTATGGAATCATCATCATTATATTAATTCGGGGAAAAAGTGTTTTCGCTTAACGTAAATATCAACTTGTTATAAAATTTCTTTGACTGTACTTATTGTATCTGGCTGGTTTTCGTAACATTAAAAAGGTTACATGAAAAAGAAAAAGAAAATAAAAAATCTTTCGTTCTGTAAAAATGAATGAATGTTCGATACATTTTAAAATATTATTACAAAAACGGCAAAAATGCAATTCAAGCAGCGAAAAGAATTTGTGATGTTTATGGACCTAATGCAGTGTCAGTAAGAGTAGCACAAAGTTGGTTCAAACGTTTTTAGTCCGGAAATTTTGATGTTAAAGATGCACCTCGCTCTGGTCGCCCTGTTACGAATAAAATGGACGCCATTTTTGAAAAAGTGGAGCAAGATCGGCATATCAGTAGTGACGATGTAGCTGAATAACTGGAAATTGACCACAAAACAGTTTTAAACCATTTGAAGAAAGCTGGCTATACCAAAAAGCTCGGTATTTGGTTACCACACGAGCTCACTGAAAGAAACCTAATAAACCGTGTACTCAATTGCGATTCATTAATGAGACGTAATGAAACAGAGCTGTTTTTGAAGAGATTGATAACTGGCGATGAAAATTGGATCACGTACGACAAGAACGTGCGAAAAAGGTCGTGGTCTAAGGTTGGCCAGGCTTCACAGACTGTGGCTAAACCTGGGCTAACTCGAAATAAGGTGATGCCGTGTGTATGGTGGGACTGAAAGAGCATTGATCATTATGAGCTTTTACCGCCCGGCAAAACCATCGATTCGGATCTATACTGCTAACAACTGATGAGATTAAAGGAAGCAGTTGAGAGAAAGCGGCCGGAGTGGATCAACAGGAAGGGTGTGGTCTTTCATCACGATAACGTTATACCACATACATCTTTAGTTACTCAGTAAAAAATCAGCGCGCACATAGGTGCTATGACTGGGCACAACCAATAGCACACGCGCTATGGATAACCGTATTACACTATAGAAAAGGTCGTGGCGCACAATTCTTACCCTTTTTTTCACCCAGCCTCCATCCGCCAAGTCCATACCGTGCGTTAAGGACTTCATTAAAAAAAAAGTTACAATTATAATATCAGACGAACCTTACAGAATTCATTGTGAACCCTAAAATCACAGCTGGGGCTAAACCTTTCTGCAAAGCTAGTGCACCGTCGGCTCTCGCTATAACATACAAGGCGTGGAAGATGCCTCTATATCTGGTAGTTTGTTCACTGCGACTACGCAGTTCCCCTTGAAGCTGAAGCCGAGTTTTGACGACATCCATTGGATTGGTGATTACAGTAGCACCCGCACCCGCAAGACCGCCGATGATGAAGTCCATTTTAAATCTACACGAATTAAAAAAAATGAAGTGTGTGTGTTTGTAATGTCTAAATAACAGCTTTTTACTAAATACCTATGAGAGTCCTATAAACGATGCTTATTTTAAAAAAAATGTGTGTGTGTACCAGAGTACACAGGTAAGAAGTGAAACTTCTTTACGACATATCATTTTTCTACTATTTGCAACTTCACGAAAATGGGGTAGATAAGGCTTAAGCCTTAAGAAAAACAATTTTTTTGAATAAACAAATCATTAAAAACGAATAATTAAAAAAGATGTACGTATACATATTTTTATTTTCTAATCGTGTTTTGTTTTATTTTTAAATTATTATTTAATTTATATTTTTTATTGTTTTTAGAATTAATAATGTTCACTAGATTTACAGTCATATTTATTAATACTTGCTAATTTTAACAGATTTATATACATTCACTGATACTTACAATCAAAAAGTGAGGTTAACCTCAAATAAATATTAAAATCATGCTCATACGTGTTGAATTTATAAAACGAAATATTTAATCACTCTCACTTTTCTTGTAAATTCACTTAAATTTGAATAAGTCTTTTTATTTTATCACTTTCAAATTAATATATTGTTATTCTTATTTCAAACCAAACTTCAAAACTAATATATTGTTGTTATTATTATAATATATTACATTATATTCTTTACGTCACTATACTAAACTTTGATAAAAAAAGCAACATGGCGCGTAACCGAAAAACGTGACGATTTTTTTTACACTGCTACAAAATTTCTCCCATACGTCGATAAAGAAGTTTCACTTCAAAAAAATAAAAATTTATTTTGTCTGTCTGACTTTCAGACAGCTATTGTTATAAGGAGTTCCTTAGGCTACTTTTATTTTAGAAAAATAATTAGGCCCCGAAAACGATGGTTTTGGGGCGCCTTAATGGCTTACTCAGAATAAACTATAAAAGATTTATCTAATTTATGTAGTACAAAATTTTAGATCTCAAATGGCCTATATGTCTATCTTCTAAGGATCACCCACAATAAGCATTTTTGTCTTTAAAATTACCGGGAGCAAGAGAGCAAGATTCACGCGTGTGCCTGATCGACGTATTCAATCAGTAGTCCACGCGAGTGCAGCCGCGGGCACAGGTAATCTTACTAATATAATAAATGTTAAAGTGTGTATGTTTGAATGTTTGTTACTTAATCACGCAAAAACAGCTGAACAGATCTCAATTAAATTTGGCACATAAATAGTCTATGACCTGGAATTACATATAGGGTACTTTTTAGCCCGGTAAAAGTCATAATTTAACCAGTGTTATCCTACAAATATAATAAATAAAAAATTTGTAGATTTGTTACTCAATCACGCAAAAACGGCTCAACGGATTTAGATGAAATTTGGCACACAGATAGTCTATGACCTAGAATAACAGACAAGGTACTTTTGTCCCGGTAAAATTCATAGTTTAACCAGTGTTATCCTACAAATATAATAAATGTAAAGTTTGTAGATTTGTTACTCAATCACGCAAAAACGGCTCAACGGATTTGGATGAAATTTGGTACACAGATAGTCTATGACCTAAAATAACAGACAAGGTACCTTTGTCCCGGTAAAATTCATAGTTTAACCAGTGTTATCCTACAAATATAATAAATGGAAAGTTTGTAGATTTGTTACTCAATCACGCAAAAACGGCTCAACGGATTTGGATGAAATTTGGTACACAGATAGTCTATGACCTAAAATAACAGACAAGGTACCTTTGTCCCGGTAAAATTCATAGTTTAACCAGTGTTATCCTACAAATATAATAAATGGAAAGTTTGTAGATTTGTTACTCAATCACGCAAAAACGGCTCAACGGATTTGGATGAAATTTGGTACACAGATAGTCTATGACCTAAAATAACAGACAAGGTACCTTTGTCCCGGTAAAATTCATAGTTTAACCAGTGTTATCCTACAAATATAATAAATGGAAAGTTTGTAGATTTGTTACTCAATCACGCAAAAACGGCTCAACGGATTTGGATGAAATTTGGTACACAGATAGTCTATGACCTAAAATAACAGACAAGGTACCTTTGTCCCGGTAAAAGTCATAGCTTAACCAGTGTTATCCTTCAAATATAATAAATGGAAAGTTTGTAGATTTGTTACTCAATCACGCAAAAACGGCTCAACGGATTTGGATGAAATTTGGTACACAGATAGTCTATGACCTAAAATAACAGACAAGGTACCTTTGTCCCGGTAAAAGTCATAGCTTAACCAGTGTTATCCTTCAAATATAATAAATGGAAAGTTTGTAGCTTTATTACTCAATCTCGCAAAAACAGCTGAACGGATTTAGATCAAATTTGGCACACAGCTAGTTTATGACTTGGAATAATAGATAGGGTACTTTTTATCCCAGTAAAAGTCATAGCTTAACCAGTTTTATACTACAAATATAATAAATGGATATAATATAATAATAGATAATTCCTGAGGAAAATTATAATATATATAATAATAATAAATCTGTAGTCAAAATATCCCGATGGATATACTTACTGTATAAAGGACACCGATCACTAATATGCCTAGAAAAAATTCTTATCTGTATGTCTGTTTATATTTCCAAATTACAGATACACCGCTAGTATAGATAAGTATGTACTTAATTTCGGAGCAGAATGAATGAATGACATATTAAAATTGAATCCCATGAATTCAGGACCTATATTGGATATCACCTATACATCAAACATGTAAAATTTATGTTTCTTTTTTTTTCAAATTAGCATGGTATATTGACTGTACTGTCCCTGATGGTAAGCACAGTACAGTCCTGACATAACGGCGACCACCGAGTGATCGTAATCCATCGACGGTAGCCACTGTCATCCCAGCCTGCATTAATTTAACTGGATCACTGGAGTCACTATGACGGACTTTTCACCACATGCATGGTGGTTGCGACCCAGTAGAGCAAAACAGCTCTACCACCCCGCTATCGCCATTTCCTAGTTCGTTGCTCAGCAGGGTGCACCACGTACAAGGTTGGCTTGGGCGTCTCAATGCTGAAGATGTGACGTCAAACTAATGTGACGTGTTCACTGGGAAGGATGACTAAACCTTTAGTTATGTAAAGTAGGTAAGTAATATCCCGAACAAGCATGATAAAAGA
Organism: Saturnia japonica; assembly: GCA_033032175.1. Lineage (NCBI taxonomy): Eukaryota > Metazoa > Arthropoda > Insecta > Lepidoptera > Saturniidae > Saturnia > Saturnia japonica. Next base: position 3,257,758 of record CM065306.1, on the reverse strand, counting down.
GCGGTGACTGTGTAGAGTCGCATTAACTCGAGGTAGGAGGTTGGATACAAATTAATACAGTAAAATGTTTAATTGGGGCCGAACACTAAAGAAAATAAAAATTCTGAATAAAAATTTATAATTAGATCTTAAATAATACAACAAATTATATTTTATGTACTTAAATATTTATAAAATACGTAAGCAGAATTATTGTCATATAGAAATAGTTATATTTTCATAGCAATTAACAAAACCGTCTGAGATGGCTAAAATACTTATTCCTCTCACGCAAAATATATTCTTCCTAAATATAATTAATCAACAATTTTGCGGAAATCCATCGTAATTAATTTATCAGAAATTAACGTTTTTTGTTGCTGAATGACGAAAGAACCGATTTCCAGGCGGAAGTAGCGGAAGTAGCTCAGAAATTTCGAATAAAATAATTATATTACCGTAATAAATTGATCTTCTCCTATGAGGCTGGCATAGTCATCAGGGTAGTATGTACTGAAGCCTCGTAAAAATAAATAAAATAATGGAAAAATATAATAAGGATTTTAATTTAAAAAACTTTTATTTCCCTATTGTAATTGAATGAGTCCTTCGTAGGGGTACTGTGCTTTCTAAAATTTTTAAACCTTTTCAATTAATAAGCCGCTGCAACAAGATTTCAACGGCCATTTCATCTTGATCGATAAATTTAAAAAAAAATCATGTAGATAGGTGAACTCCGAAAGTTGGGTTATTAGCTACTATACATATATAATTATTAATCTACAGTTCTTTATGTATATTTAGCCAGTACTATTTACCTACGTATAGAACCTTACGTACCGTTGTATGTAACTAAAATTTAGTAAAGCAATTGTATATCATACTAGCACCCGGTAATAAAAGAGACAATAGCTCTACGAAAAAAAAAAATCAGCACTGTAGTTAGTTAATTAACATTGAAAAAGCAAACAAATGTTTTAGGTGACACATTATTATATTACAACTAAATGTTTAATTGAGTAGGTATTCAATAAATGAAAAACGAGAGTGTCTCAATGACCTTCCCGATAAATAGAATAACAAAGATAGTGTTGCCACTTTGCCAGTAGTATCAAGTAGTATGTATTCGCCAAATAGCTATTAGCTACACAATAATAATACTCGTAGGTGATAGCATCCGGTTAGTGTATTCATTATCATTATTTAAGAAATAGGATAATAAAAAAGACATACCGCAAATAAAACACCTTTACTATTTACGCGATTTTCTGCAAATAACAACCAAGTTTTTTCATTTCGTCTTATGTCGTGTCACAATATTCACACTACAGCACGATTACTGATTATAATAATACACTTAGAACACAATTTAAGTAACTTTTAAGATTTTACGTCTGCACTACGTATTTTAATACTTTGTTAAACACTCGACTGCACGAGAGATAACATAAAATTATACAAATAATTGCACGACAAGTCTGTCTCGTGACATTGAATTAAGATAACTACGGTAGAGAACGTGCGTGCTGTGACGCGAAATCTGTAGTTATGTGACGTGTTAGCGTATCGCGGAAGTAATAAATATCCGATGATGTAATAAACTGTATCTCAGTGTATACTGTATGTATGGCCTGTCGACCGCCGACGACTGGTCGACTCAATCGACTGGCGATTTTGATTGCGAACTTTCTCAATATTCCAACAGGTTCATAGTCCACACCACTCTGGTCCACACTCCACACTCTGTACATGAGGTCTTGGAACCTTGAGACTGGTTTAATTACATGAAGACTAGACTGGAATCGTTATTATTTATTTACGTTTTGATAAAAAATAACTGTGATCGACTGTAATAAAATCTTAACCTTCACAAGCAATGAAGTTTGTAGTATAAAAAAGATACTATTATTCATAAAGATTTAGATTTTTTTTTTCTAAATTAACTCACCAACTGCTTTAAAAAAAATTATTTTACACGTCTCTTCAAAGCCTTTTACGCACGTGATTGTGAATTACTCGCTGTCTCGCATTTGAGCAATTCGATTAACTTACCTAGGTTGTTTCTAAAATTGTTAGCCACGAAATAAATACAATCTCTTCATTCTTGAAACTCTTTTGAATTTATTGCTAATTTCAATACAAATCTCTTTGGTTAAAATCATTGACCACCAATGTGTAGTTATTTTTTAAATATTTTTAAAATTTCTAAGTCACTCTTCTTTTGTTTGCTACAATGGACGTCTCATGGGAAGCTTTTCGTGATATGATTTTTTATGATTATAAACTAAGGTACCCTTCGAGAAATCTCACGAAAAGGAGACGGGTATTTCTGGGCCCGGAATGTAATTAGTTGAAATATGGTTTATAAAATCGAATATATTTTTGTTTTTAAAATCGTAAAATATAATTAAAATTCACAATCAACAAAATAAGTAAACTAATAAGTTTAAAATATAATAAACATAACCCTTTTTAATATTAATCCTACTTCAAAATAGTTTAATTGAAGTTTATTACATGAATTCGTTTTTACGAAATACCCTAAATCTCTGCTTTTAGATTGCAAAAAATCCTTTAAATTTTCTGTGACTGTTCGATAATGCATTAGCTATTAATTTACACCGTTTTCATATTTTTACATCTCTTTTTTTACCCGGCCCATGTCTGTATGAAAGAGTATCCGTCTCCTTTACAAGCTGCATTTGGGGAGTCTGCTCCTGAGCTACCAACATTTACTTATTGGTTTCGTGAATTTAAATGTGGTCGAGAGAACTTTAACGATGCCCACAGACCCAGCCGACCTACAACTGCAGTAAATCATGAAATATCATCAGAATGGAGTATTGCGGGAGAATAGCCACACATCGAGAGTTTCAGGCTGAACTGAAAATTGGATCACGGGCAGTTTCCACCATCCTGCATGAACACCTTAAATTTAGGAAGCTTGCTTCGCGATGGATACCTTATTCTCTCACTGAAGAAAAAAAAACCGTCGTGTTGACTGGTAAAAATTTATTCTAGAAAAGTTTGACGGAGGAACTTCGCAAAACGTATCTTACATCCTTACAACTGACGAAACTTGGGTCTACGGCTACAGCAGATCCTCTTCCGAAGCAACAATCCACCCAATGGGTGCTTTAAGGAAACGAGTTGTCCACAAAAGTTGTAAGCGGTCGGAGTGTTATAAAAAAAATTATAGCGGTTTTTTTTTCGACACAGTGGACCAGTAGTAGTAATTCCACTAGAAGATTGTACAACAGTTACTAGTGAATGGTATTACGAAGTTTGTCTGCCTCAAGCTTTCGGGGAGTTGAATAGCGAACGAACAAGGAGCGTTGTCCGTGGCATTCTTTTTCACCAAGATAACGCGCCCGCTCACACAGCTGCTAGAACCATGAATTATGTGAATACATCGGGGATACAAATTTTACCCCATCCTCGTACAGCCCAGATTTATCTCCATGCGATTTTTTTTTATATTTCCCACGGTAGTAAGAATGCTTCGTGAGTGAAAATTTAACACTGCAGAAGAGGCCGTCGAAAAATTTCTGCGGTTATTTTTCGACCAACCACAAGATACATATTTTAAATGTTTCGAAAGCTGTTTCACTCGAATGTATAAGTGGATTGGAGTTGGAGGGGAATATTTTGAAAAACAATAAGTTAACTTTGTTCATATTCTAACTATTTTTCTTTTTACTAACAATTTTTGGAACTGTAGCCCAAGTAACTGAGCGCCTCATTTGCCTGATCATGTTCCAATCTTAAAATCCTCAAATAATTTAATTTGTTTGAGTTTTACAATATGTTATGTAACTTATTATCATAATATTAATACGTGAGAAGAAAACTTCGGATACCTTTTTAAGCGTATTGCGTGCACGGAAGTCTGATATTTGGCATGGTTAAAGTTTATATGGAGAAGGAGTGCATAAAGCTAAAATTTATCTATAATATCTGTTACTAATATATTAAATAAAATAAATTAATAATGCGAATCCTAAAACGACCAGTAACATTGAACTTAGATCCCACAAAATATTGACATTATCGCTCAATGAAAAGAGACAGCAAGTGATATAATATTATTTGTTTAGGTTCATACTGCAAATGTCAAACAGAAAATAGTCATGTTTAAAAAGTCGCGGATCGAATTTCGATCATTGGGCGACCGCTATTATTAATAAAACCAGTAGTAAAATTCAACTATTTTTATGTATTAATAAATTATTTAACATGTCCCATATTACTAGCGAGAGCGTTGTGTGTGGAGCTATCCGTAAATACAGAGGTCCGATTCCTTTGTACAAGCCGTATAAGCCCTCTGTTCGATATATTTTCGTAAGGCAATCCAGTACCCCTGTGTAAAGAAGACTGCCTTGAGACGCAGATCCTGAAATGTTGAAATTCAATAATTAACTGAACTAATTTATCCTTTTCCAAATGTCAAGAATGACTATTGGGTAGCTTTGTTTCTTTTTTTTCGTTACAAGTTTAGCGTTGTGGTCACTATCTGACCTGATCTTAAGTGATGGTGTGGCTTAAAATGGTAGCACGCTAAGCCCAGTAAAAGACTGGCTCTCAAGTGCAGCTGTCGGTAAACACCTATTGGTGTTTGGCGATAGATTTTATCTTAAGGGTGGTAGCTAGCCAGGCGGGCATTAGAAAAAGCCCTATCACGAATCAGTTCACAAGCTCGAAAAAGTGATAATAACTTGCTACTGCGAATTGATTTATTCCGGTTTTAGTCATTATGTGTATTACATTACTACAAACGCAAAAACGTCTTCAAGCTGATTTACCTATTGTAGTATTAGTCGGATCCCATTAAAAATTAACCTTCCCATTAGCTTCTAACCTTCTAAACTTTTTTATTTGTGCTATCTAATAGAAGGCGGTCAAGAACGGTTTTGTATGGCCACAGATTACAAAATTTCTTCTACATTAAAAAAAAGTATCTAATGGTCATTTCGGTGATGTTTTATAAAAAGGCCAGTTTTTTCATAAAGTGAAACAAAATGTAAGAAGTAGTCATAATTGTTAGTTATATAATTAACGTAAATACTGTTCGCCCGAAACAAAATTAGTTGAATAATAAAAATGTAAGTTAATAAGTAGAGTTATTAATGATCAACAAAATTGCACAATTTTTTTTACAGCTAAATTAGTAAGACAAATATGAACATAATTAATGAAAACCCAGCCGCTGTTAGTGGAATCGATTGTCAAGTAACATTGTTACCCTGATTGTAAAGCCTGGTATTAACTAAATCCAACGGCGTTTCGACTATAATACCCAATACACTGCAGAATAAACTTGCGACGAACGCGGTCATGAACGGTGAATTCTCGTAAAAGCCGCGTGCACACAGCTCTCTTTTCATTCTGAAATATTTAATAGACAATTACCCTGGTTATAAAGGCGTATAGTTGTTACGTCCAACGGGCATATGACTAAAGCCACGGAAATGCCGCTTAATGCACTCGCGCAGAATGCTAGGCCGAACTGCGAATTGGTGCAAACACCGTATGTTAGAAGTGTTTCTTTAGTGCTGAAAATATTAATAGATTATTATTATGTCTTTCTCTTTTACCTGATAACAAGTACTGCTGTATGAGGAGGATTAATCGATAGTTGCTAGTAGCTAGATATATTCTGGGTGATTACGCATCCAGAAACCAATGAGATGATGAACATTGGTCCTAAGCGGTATCATATTTATGATCTTCAAATGGGCAAATACTTACATTTATCGGGGAAGCTAGCATTCTAATGATCTTTTAATATAGCTAGCAAAGAGATAAAACTTCTGAATTAGAATTACATGGAATATCATAGTCACATAAGAGTGTAGAGCATAGTGGTTGATAATTATTGGTGAATTTGATAATAAGTCTTACGTAGAGAAAGTGGTGAGTTGGGCTGCACTGCCAATAGCAAGTCTGGTGCATGTGCCTGTAACGCCAGCAAAGAATCCCCTCATACCCTCAGTTTTATAGATCGTGGCACAGCCGTCGAACAAGCCTGAAAGTATGTAGGTACACGTTAACGCTCGAGAGCTTAAATGCGATGATATAGAATGTAAACCAAAAATATTCTTTTTTCTGGATATGAACATTTCACAATCGCCGTATTAAGTTCTATAAGAGGCTTAAAATTTATAGTTATCTAAAGAAGAGAGTTTGATTATTAATACTTTGATCATTGAAATTTAACTAATTCGATTTGTGATTGATTACTAGTTAAGAGCTATACTTCTTATTTAAAGACGACAAATCAATAAATGATAGTGATTTTAAGGATCTAGGTACTATCTGTGAAAAGGGCTTACAGTGGAACACTGCTCAGAAGAGAAAGAAAAATGTATAAAAAATGCAATTTAAAAGCTCTAAATTATTCAAACATATGCAATATTTTATGCAAGTCAGATTTGTGTTGGTATCGATGCGACTGACCAAGAAGAATAACTAGACATCATCTAACCTTTATATTCGTATTGTCTTCCAACAGCTATGCTCGGGTGGGCGGCTGCTTGTATCCTGGTCTTTAAAACGGAGGGAGGATTCGCAGCAACTCCACTTATAATACCGCTGGCAGCCGCCCAGAATATCGCTTTGTTGATGCTAATGTCACCGTCTTTGGATTTAGTCCAACCCTGAACTTCCGCTATGTGATACGATCCTAATCTGGATTGAAAATATGGTTATATATTATAACAAACTAGCTGTGTCTCATGGTTTCACTCGTTATTAATTTATTTGACCAACTTTCCACAGTGCTGTCGCCAAAGCACCCGTAAAGCCTTGTTCTCACTTCCAGTACTTGCCTTGACGTTCATTGGAACTGCTCTGCTTCTTAAGAGTCGAAGTGTAAACTTACATAGCATATAACCTTCCTCAATAAATATATATATGTATATATAAATGGATGTTTGTGTGTTTCACTGCTACGCTAAAACAGTCGGAGCGATTTTGATAAAATTTTCAGACAATCTTCATATTAGCCTAGCGGGTTTTCCTGTAAAATTTGCTAGCGATCGAATCCAAAAAAATATTTTTTCTGAGCCACATTAACACGTGACCGGTTTTGCTAGTAGCCTATAAAACGCAATTTTTTAAAAATCTCACTGATAATTACAGAGATTAGCACGTCCAAACAAACAACCTTTTGAGTTTTATAATATAAAATACTATGGATAAGTTTAACACGTAGGTAACAACTGAATAGCATTAAAAAGACATGGATTATCAGACAAACCTTACGGAATTCATTGTGAAACCGAAAACCATGGCAGGAGCTAAACCCTTCTGCAAAGCGAGCGCACCGTCGGCTCTCGCTATGACATACAAGGCGTGGAAGATGCCTCTATATCTGGTAGTTTGTTCACTGCGACTACGCAGTTCCCCTTGGAGCTGAAGCCGTGTTTTGACGACATCCATTGGATTGGTGATTACAGTAGCGCCCGCACCCGCAAGACCGCCGATGATGAAGTCCATTTTATATCTGAAAAATTTTGCAAATATAGGATCACACAATCTTGATGCTTAATATACATTAAACGAGTTAAAAATGAAAGATTTTTGTTACCCCTAAAAATATTAAAACTTGTTAATCCACAATTTGTGGCCTTGCGAGCTATTCATATGGTATATTACACACCTATGGTATTCAGAAATAGATTTTAACATACCATAGCATTATTGTTATAGTGATGTACAAATACTTTTATGTCGATGTATAGGCTTCATCTATAGTTTATAGTTCAAAAATAAACGGTAGTAGTCGGATTCGAAAAATTATTTTTGTATTAGCAAATTATATTTGTATGCTAGACTCACGAGGAATAAAAAGTATAGGCTATCTAACATTATGCTACAACTTTCAGCTAGCATTAAATATTGATTTTTGTTACGTAAGTCGGAATCCAGAACAGCTTTATCCGCGTGCACTGGCGTAATCGTTAATGATACAGAAACACAATGTTCTATAAAAATGTTGCTCATTAGTGTATCTAAAAAATGTTAGCGATAGCATATGCCTATCTCTTATACATAAGCCAAAATAAGGTATTTTGTAACAAAGATTTATTCCAAATTAAAAAGTGATTTATAAGAATTATTTTCTATTATGGCATTTTAATCCTTAAGAACAAAAGTTACTTTATCAAAAAGACAATTTTATGAAGTTAAATTTTGCTCTTTATATCATGTTATTTGGACACATGACATAATGAAAAATTAAAATAATTTGTACTTGCGGTAAGAACAATTATGATAGACTATACGGGTGCGTTGGTGGTGCGGTGTTTATCTAGTAAAATTAACACGGGTGAAACCGTGGGGCACGTCTAGTTTAGGTATACAAGAATTGCTCACTTAATAGTATTGGATAAAATATATAAAATACAAATTATATACCTAACTTCCCTGTGATATCTAAGCAAAAATAGAATTAAGTACGATCATTTAATTTTTTTCGTTCGAATATTACCTTGATTATTTTAAATTATATAAATAAATAAATTAATGTTATTTTTTCACATATAAACTTATATTCACTTCCAGTTATCGACTGGATTCCAGTAGTTACCTATTGCCTATAGAATTTACTATACATATTGTTATTACCACAACTGCTTATTATACGTTGTCAAGAGACGCTTGGTATTCATAATTGTGATCACCACAATTAGGGTCGACAAGGCGCATGTGATGCTTCTGGTGGATCCAAATAGCAAGAGATAGAGAAAGATGGAAGTCTTTAAAGGAGGCCTTTGTCGAAAGACATATTGCTGTATTACAAAAACCGGTTGTTAATGAATGAATATTTATCTTATTTACTTTGTATATAATTAACGTAAACACCTATTATACATACAGTAATAAAGGCTTATTTTATTTTATTTATTATATTAAACAGAATTTCATTTCAAATATCATTTTATAAACCAGCATTTTTTGTAAATTAACCCTCAGTGATAGCATTTAATAAATTAACAAACATAAATTTAAAATATTATGTAAAGATAATTATTACGCAACTCGTTACATTATACATAATATTATATTAAATTAGAATTAAAATTATATTAAAACAGAATAATCTGTTTTTAAACATGTTTCTTAAATTATGTTGTAGATTGTTGTGCATTGATTATTATAGTACATATATAATTAATTATTCCGAGAACGTACAGTACCTACAATTGTTGTAATTTTGTTTTCTTTTTACGAGACATAGTGACGTAACACAAGTAAGTAAGTAGTACCAATTTTTTAGGATTTATTGAGTGAAAAATTGAACTACAGTACTTAGATACTATATAAAATTCTATTGATAACAATATTACAACACAAAAAATATCTACTGCTTTCAATTACTAACTAAATGATAATTCAAAAACCCACTTACCTCAGGCAGAACGACGCGACGTTCGGCTTCACATGAATTTTTTCGAATAACTAAATAACATTTCGTCGATTCACGGCACGATTTTCACCTGTAAGCCACTTTCAAACACAATTAACTAATCGTTTTTAAGATTTTAATATTTACTGAATACATTTATAAACATTATAATGCAGAGAAATTATAATAAAACTTAAAACAAATAATTACACGACAAAACAGTTTTGTGACATTGAACTAAGATTGTTAAAACATGCGAGTTTGCTGTCTGAAGTGAAATTGTAGTAGGTACCTATTGACGTATTTACTGGGTTGTGGGAAGCATAAGTAGAAGCGATAATGATAAAGAACTGATAATTTTACTATAATTAATATAAATCTCGACTGACAGCCAACCAACAAATGACGAAGTGGCGAAACTGTGAAATCGGATAAGGCTAGAGATTAATTAATGTCTATCCGCACTCTGCGAACTAAATCTAGTTTATTTGTAGTAAACTTTTTAACTAAGGTGTTCACTATCCAACAGCGTTACTAATCCACAGTTCAAGTAAGCTCCTTTTTTTTCTTGTTTTTCTGACTGACTTTACTCTGTCAGCCTTAGGAGCTCTGCCTCAGACGACTTTTACAGCTTCACAGTGGCTTAGAGGTAAGCGCGTAAGGCATTCAACCGCGAGCCATTTCTTGAACTTTTTCACATTTCCAATTTGTTTCAAATGAACTAAAATTGTTTTATCACTCACACCGAAGCTTGCCGCTAATTCTGACGTGGTTTGCGATGGATCTGCTTCCACAATCATCTTTAATTCTCACTTGCTTGACGTTCATTGTTGCTGTTCCGCTGTTTAGAGTAGTGTAATGAAATTATATAATCTACAAGGTGTCCAGAAAGGGTATCGGGTATTTGTTTTCGCGCCATATTCGAAACGGGGCGTCTAAAGGGTGCGGGGAGGGGTTCGTGGCGTCCGCCATTTTGTGGAGTTTTAGTCACGATGGAACAGTACTCGGGGACGCATCGCGCATTTTGCGTACGAGCGTATTATCGTAATGGTGATTCAATAGTGACTGCTCAACGTCTCTATCGTGCGGAATATCGTACACGCCACGCGCCAAGTGACGATAGCATTAGGAAATGGATCAGGATGTTCGAGAATACAGGTGCGACAGTTAAAATTCAAAACTCTGGTCGTCCTCGTTCAGTTCGCGATGAAGAAACAATTGAAGAAGTTGAGGCGTCGGTTCGTCAAAATCCGTCTTTATCCATCCGAAAGCGAAGCCAAGCGTTGAACATAAAAAAATCGTCTTTACATTCGATTTTAAAGAAAGACTTACATCTAAAAGCCTATAAAATTCAATTGGTTCAAGAATTGAAGGATACGGACTATGCTAATCGACTGAATTTTGCGAACGAAATGCTGCAGCGATTTAACAACTTTAACAACATACTGTTCAGTGACGAAGCAAATTTTCACCTGAATGGTCATGTTAATAAGCAGAATTGTCGGTACTGGGCAGTGGAGAATCCGAGACGAAAGCATGAACGACCCCTGCATAGCCCAAAGGTCGTTGTTTGGGCCGCTATGTCTGCTAAAGGCATAATTTGTCCTTATTTTCATGAAGATCAACGAGGCCGAGCAATTAATGTGAATAGTGACCGTTATTGCGATATGTTGCGAAATTTTTTGGTCCCAGAGTTGCAGGAGTTTGCAGGTTTCAACTCAAGAACGTGGTTCCAGCAAGATGGGGCCACTTGCCATACCTCAAATGACTCAATGGAAGTTGTTAACGAATTATTCCCTAATAAAGTCATTTCGCGAAGGGGTAACATCAACTGGCCTCCCAGAAGCCCCGACCTTAGCCCGCTTGACTATTTTGCATGGGGATACCTTAAAAGTAAGGTTTATCAAAACAATCCGACGAATCTAACCCAGTTAAAGCAAAACATCAGGTCAGAAATGGCAGCAATATCGATAGCTATGTGTCAACGTGTTATCGCCAATCTTCGTTTCCGTTTAGAAGAGTGCCAGCAACGTAACGGTCATCATTTGGATAACATCATCTTTTCCAAATAATTCTCCAATTCATATGCTAATAATAAACAATAAACTTTTTTATTGCATACAAATAATTTTTGTTTCATTGAACTTACAAATACCCGATACCCTTTCTGGACACCTTGTACTAGCTGACTCGTGGAACTTCGTTTGCGTCATATAAGAGAGAGAGAGAAAGGGTTAGAGAGAGTGGCTCGTAGGCAACGTATTATAGGTGAAGCCAGCCTCACACATCATTCTGCATAATAAAAATGTGCTCGCGGTACTTGATCATTATTTTGCTGCCGAGTTATTTTAAAACTATGATATCTCCTGAGATATTCATTTAAATCAATTACCTTAAAAGGTAGACATATGCTGTCACGAACTTTTTTTATAAATTTTTAAGAGCAACAATTTCATCACTCACGATTGTTGCGTAACATTAACCATTCACGCAGCGCATGCAGTGGCAGCTCTCAAAAGGAATAAATTTCCCCCGTTTTTACAACATTTATCATTAATGCTCCGCTCCTATTGGTCGTAGCGTGATGTTATATAGCCTTTCTCGATAAATGGGCTATCCAATTAAAACATTTTTTCCATTTGAACTTGCTAGTTCCTGAGATTAGTGCGTTCAACCAAACAAACAAACAAACTCTTCGGCTTTTTAATATTAGCATAGATTTTTCCTCAATGGCGATTCTTATAAGTTCGAGTGATGAAGTAGACTTTAGCACGCAAAGGTCACTCATGCCAAGGTCGAATGTCAATGCCATGGACACAGTAACACTAATTTGGCCTTTTTCCTAGTGACCTAAAAGTAATTAAGAATCGTATTGCCTTGTTTTTTTTTTTTAATTGAATTGACAAATACACAACTCTTTACTTTGAATTAAAAGTGATTTCGGTTTTTTTGGCGGGATCTTGAAGTGACATGTTGTGTTTTTAGTTTTAGACCCTAGGCTTTTGACCATATATTATGTAATATTGGTGGCGTCTTGCGTGATATAGTTTGGTTTATCTGCCTAAGTGAAGTGGATTATAGATATAAGCTGAAAGCATTCATTCTGAGATTCCACAAAATCTTCCTAGAAAGTTCTAACAAGGGAACCACCATCTTGTTAGGATACTGAATCGTCATAACACTTGACACTATAATTCACTCGATAATAGCTGTAATGGTCTTCATTAAAGAGGACCGGTTCCCAAGTTAGGAAGAAGAAGAAGAAGAAGAAAAGTGATCTCACTTGAAAGTTAAAAATTTGCTCGATTTGTATTGATAAAATTTTGCGGTGTTTATGTACTTTTTTGTACGATATGATTAATCAGTATAAATACTTTTTTTACGGCGGTATGGTAGTACCTAATAGTGTTGTGCCTGTACTTGTGTGATGGTAACCGCAATACACTCCAACAACAACGGCGCAGCGACCACCGAAAGATCGGAAATACATCGAGAATTGTCGCTAATAGCCTCCCCTCCACACACCTCTCTTGTGAATATACGTAGCTTATATTAATTCATCCGATTGCGATGAAGGCGCGGTCAAAATCCTACTAATTTATTTTACACGCGAATGTTTGTGTATATGGATGGATGTTTGTTACTTTTTCACGCAAAAACTATTAAATGGATTTTAATGACACTTTACAATAATATAGCTTGTACATCAAAATAACACATAGGCTATAATGTATAAAGATATTGTGTGAATTCTCCAAAATATAACAATAAGTGTCAAGTAGGAAAAAATTTCTGCCATCTACTAGCTATCTAGCGTGCGCTGCAAAAACCGTTAGTTACACGTTTATATAATGTTTAATAGAAGTGTGTATCTTAAATACTCCTACAAAAAAGCCCACAACAGCATACATCTATCTTTTAAACCATTATCGCCAAAATAGTGAACCATAAAAGCAATAAAAATTTATAATTTATTAAAGATAGGTAGGGCCTTGGAGAAGAAAATAAGCTACTCGAAGTACTAATCTTGCGCAGACGAAGTCGCGGGCTCCAGCTAGTCTATCATAATTTTTATAATAAAGGTTTTTTTTAAATTCAAACTGTACCGTTTGCATAAATATACTTCTCATCAAAAAAATCGAAACACTCCTGAAGTTTGGCTTTCAATGAGTCATATGATTATTCGAAGCGTAAAAACAAAACACGCTAGCTAAAGAACTTTAATTTAAATTTGAAACATCAATGTTCGTCAGACGATACTTTGTAATATCCGTAATTCATTGGGATTATTTTTTTCTTTTGTTTAACATTTAAAAAAATCATAAGACTCATTCAAAACCAAACTTTTTGATGAGAAGTTTAAAACCTTGTCTCATCCTTTGAAAAATACAAGTCCACCAAAGGTACATTAATTTTTAATAAAATCGATATGATAATAATGTCCTACGAACGGTTTTTTAACCCTGACATTGCTCGATGAGAATTTATGATTAAACGTTCGACTTTGTACTGAAGTGAAGGCTTCATTTTCTTCGTAATATATTATGTATACTGTTTCGATAGTATGTTAATTCTCACGATATTTCAACCGTACCATATTGAAATTTATCAGCTAGTTCACTTTCATACAATACAAAGCCATTCGGATTTCTTGATTATTCGTAAACAAGTTCATCGGCAGTCCGTCTTCCCTTTGACTTTGGTTAGTTTTTTTTTAAATTGTTCTTTGTTGCGTAATTCTCAAATTGTACAGTTTACTACGTCACTAACTTTTTCTTTTTCTATTTATATACATAATTGAAGTGTTGAAATTTGTAATTGACCTTTACCTGTTTTCTAAAAACTGTCTATATAATATGACATGCTATATACTTTAAATTTCCTTTTTATATTGATATAAAATGTGTGGAAGTTTTATATGTAATCATTTTAACTATAAGACATGTGGATCTTTTTATAAATAAATTTTTTAAGAAGTTGGAGAATAATAATAAAATTGTGTGTTTGTCAGGTCCGATGCAAAACTGATTTTTACCCCTTAAGTACGATTGTCTTTGACTATGCAATGATTGTTTATTTATTTTTTTCGAACTGACTACACTGTTAGCCTTAGGGGCCCTATCCTAAAAACAGAGCCGCTGCGGCTTTTACAGCTTCATCGAACTTGGGGGCGAGCGCTTAGGGCACTCAGCCGCGAAAACTTTTGACGACTCGCACGAGGGTGCCAGAGTGGCCGAACCTCGGCTCGGGCGGTCGTCGCGAATGCGAATAGGTCGCGATCTAGCTAATTTCCTACTCCTACAAATTCGAGCTAACTGATATATACTCATATGCATGTTCCCTCCTCCTGGGAGGAAGGAGGGAAACATACGTATGTGTATTTAGTGATCGAAATGGTTTTTCTACACTAACTAGCGCATGAGACTAACTAGCGCAAAAAAAAAAAAAAGGTCCCTTACAGAACCCATGTACCTGTGTGGTGTGCACGTGTGTGTGTTCATACGTGTGTAATGTTGTATGTGGGTAGCTAAGTGCTGCCTGATTGATTGAGTGGTTAATGATTTGTCTAAAATCAAAGGTTTATACACATAAACTGTGTTATTATACACATACATGATTTCAAAGTGAAAGAAGCGCAAGGTACGTCGGGCAGAAAAACGTAACGCTTTTTGTTAACGCTCTTATAAATTTCACTCCTGATAAAATTTCCATAACGGGGGGCTTTAAATGAAAATCTATTCTTAGTGAGTAAACTGAAATAAACTCCATTATAGGGTTATTTAAGAAAAAGAAACTATTTTTTCATAACATATTTTACATTATTATACCAGTTATCATTACTGCTAATGGTTAGTATATTATCGTATTTAATTTTTTATCAACAGTTGTGTTTAAATCTTATTATTAATACGTGACGCAAAAGCTTTCTACCCATTTTTAAGCATATTCCGTGCACGGAAGACTGTGAGATTTGCCATGGTTAAAGTTTACATTGAGGAGTGCAGAAAGCTAAAATTTATCTATAATATCTGTTACTAATATATTAAATAAAATAAATTAATACTGCGAATCCTAACCCGACCAGTGCCATTGAACTTAGACCTCCCAAAATATTGACATTGTCACTCAACGAAAACTGACAGCGAGTGATGAGATAATACTCATTGTTTATGAATACTGTAAATGTCAAACAGAAAATAGTTTATGATCAAAAAGTTGTATTTCGACCATAGGGCGATCGCTAGTAATAATAATACCAGGCTGTTTATGTCTCACTGGTGGAAAGATGCAAAGACGTATTGGAGATTTGAAACACCGAGAAATTAACGGTTTTATGTTTTTCCTACATAGAGTGGTACTACAAGAACATTTTTCAAGCGTTCAGGTTCCTCACGATGTTTTCCCTTACCATCAGCCGAATTCCGAAAAATTCGTTGGTACATGCCGAGGTTCGAACCTGTAGACATCGAATCGATATTCTGCCGGTCTAAACTACTAGACCACAATTGTGTTTATTCATCTTAATACTTGTTTATTTTTAGTTTTTTTTTTAACTCTGTTGGAATAACACGGTTCACCCGATGCTGAATGGAAAATTTAAGTTACACGTATAGATAAACTTTCTCGAGATCATAAACTCAAATAAAGTCGGTGATTAATACTTTGCTACAATTCAGGACTGTTTTTAAAAGCTCAGCTATCCACAGTAAGCATAACACAGTAAGGATAGTCACTATGCCTCAGAAATAGGTATGACGCAATAAAACCTTGCTCTGCCACTGTTCTCTGTTTTGAAAGGTCAGTACAACTAAGGATCCATGAGGCAACAACCGTTGTGACAAACAGTAACTTTGAAGGTCACTGTATCGATCTAGTGACGATAATGGTCATTACACTTGTCCGACATCCGAACGATTAATGACGTCATCGGTGGGAAACTATTGCTGGGAAAATTGGTTTTACCTTTCAACATATATTTTTTCCTACCTTTTCATACATTTTTTACCTTCGTAGACTTGTGTTCCGACTATAGCCAAGTACCTGTTTTGCGAGTCTGGTTATTGTTAAGGTCAGCTAATTTTGTGGTTAGTAACACTATCGATATACCAAATCGGTAGTCTAATGTAAAAGATGATAATATATTTAGTAAACTTTCAACTATTTTTAAGAAGAAAGGATGAGTGAAAGTACTTTCTTGTTCCTCATCCTTTTCGTAAATTGGCAACAAGTTCTTTTTATTGAAGACCATTTCTGCGCCATTATCAGTGACTAATTATAGTGTCCTGTATGATTTCAGTATTCTAACAAAATAGTAGCCATTGTAGAACTTGTTAGAACTTTCTAGAAAGTTTTTGTGGAATCTTCAGAATTCATGGTCCATGTTATTAATTCCGCTTTATTATGCAAAATGCCATCAGGACCGGTATTATACAACTTATAAACTCAAACAACACAAATCTATGACTGAGGTTCGTCGTTGTGCGCATAGCACGAAAACTACCGGATAAATTTTGAAACGTAGATACGTGATCCTTATAAAAACAAATAATATCTCCATTCAATAAGAAATGATTAAAGTTTTAAGAAATTAGATATAAAAAGGTTTATTTCATATTATTACCTATCTAATACAAAAAAGGTTACGCAATCTTTATAGAATACGTTGATAAAATACCTTTTTCTATTATGAAAAAGAATAAAATAACTGACAATTGACATAAAATAGCAAGGAATTTTATGTGAAATAATTATCTAAAATGAAAACATCGAAAGCAATTATTATTGTAAATATCCGTTGATGTTTCCGAAGCGATAAGCGATTCCGTGTTGTTCAGCGCCGATGCACTACCGTGACGTGGACATCGGTCAGGGCGGGCGGCGCACGTGCTCTGTTCGGTAGGCGGGGCACGACGGCTCCCAAGGCCGCCGGCCACTGTCGGCGAGTGCCGTCACAAGCCTCCACACGCCACATGCTACCCGCAACACTCGCTCCCCTGGATTCGCGTAAAACGCGCGCGCTAACAACGATATACGCGCCGCGAAAATTCAAGACGAGAAAAAACAAAACGGCACAATCAAGAATGCTAGAAAACGATACCCCTTTAAAATCCTCTCTATCGCCTTTCCTACCTTTGCCGGCAATCGGGCAAAAACTCGAAAGGTCTAAAACTAAAGTGATAGTTTTCAATCTGAATGAAAGGGAAGATTTGGATCAAACCGTAAGATTACAAAGTGTGACGAAACCGCTGACCCCGCTCAGGATAAACGGTTACGTACGGAACAACTCTTTGGAAAATTACGAGTTGAAGAAACCACAGCAACTACTCCGTGAGAACACGTACGAAGTTCTTGAACCGCTCTATGTCACTGCTGCAAATGTTAAGGACAACGATACACCGAAAAAGACTCAGAAATCTGAAGAATGTGGTTCGGTGAAAAAATCCAACGATTACGAAATAAAAGATTCACCAAAGACTAGGTTCAAAAATGCAGCTCAAAAAGTAGTAAAGTTATCTGCGATGCCTGGAACGGGAAAACTGTTATGTCTTAGAGAGAGGCAAACTTATAAAATTTGCCAGAATGAGGACGAAAAAATGCTCTGCAGATTTGATGATTTACCGCAAACGCCGTCTCAGAAGCTGAACAAACTATCAGAGATATTTCAGAATCTGGAGATAAATGGGCAACATCGGCAGAGGTTGAAAAAGGAGAACAGTTGGTTTTAGATTGAATTAGATTAAGAGTGTTTTGTGTGTCGTCTACGTTACAATCGTAAAAAGAAAAGATATTTAAGTGATGTTTGCATGTAAGAATTTATTTTGTTGATATACTTATGATATTACTCATGTTGCTCAAACTTTTCTTGTATTGTGCGAGTCTGATTGATTTGTGTTTTGATATTTTAAAAATAAAGTGTGTCTATTGTTATAAGATTCATTTTTTTCATCAAAATTTAGTTGTGTGGTGCAAGCAAGTGTTAGCCTTTCCTGTTTTTAGACATCAGCGATAAATTCAATCCAATGTCTGTTGTATGTTCGAAATTTGTCTTGTATCAAGAATTTTTCGGTATTCACGTGTTAAAATAATTAAAATTAAATAATTTTTAATACTATTGGCTTAAGTTAAAGAAAAACAGTTGTTAAGTATAAGAAAACCGTTAAGATATATCGTTGTACCTATTATAATGCAGTCAGGAAATACAAAACCATTATATAGATAATTTCCCGATGATTGAAATTGTTAATAGTGTATGAACTGACAGGATAATTAGGAGAGCGATTTTCCTTGGATTTCCCATCATTTATTTTTATTGGGACATAAGAAGTGAAAATTATTTTAAACCGACTTCAAAAAAGGAGTACCTAGGTTCTCAATTCGAATGTACCTGTATTTTATAATGTATGTTGAGCCATAACTTCTATGCTTATGAAACCGATTTGGATAATTCTTTTTTCTAATTCCATACTAAGCAAAGCTTGTATTAGATTAAGTGAACAGCTGATACTTATACACAAATTTATGCTCATCACACAATGGTTGGTAATGGGCGGGGATCGAACTCGCGACCTTTCGACTCAGTAGTAGTCCTCAATATCACGTACGCCACGAGGCATCCCTGGCATTGGACCTTCGACTTCAAAAATACATCAGATAATTTTTCAGTCATTGAAGTTTCTTTTCTTTTTTGTTCAAAATTGTCTTGTTTTAACAAATTTTAAAACGAAACATTTGACTTTAATACAATACTAACAAACTATTTACGCAGTAGTCTTGAAATTCAAACGTTATAATGCGCGAACAATTTTCTGTAATATTGAATGAATTCATGTGAATTATGCGGCTGTTAGTCAGCCCGCTAGTCAAAGGCCGGAGCGACCTTGTTGGACTTGCATGACTTTGTCAACAAGTAAGGCACGCGTGCTTCCGGACTTTGATTCGGGGAGAAAATTATGGGCTTCTTGTTATTTCAGTATTTTTTCTAACTTCATATTAAGTATTTTCTTTTCCTACGTGTGGTATTTAATCTACGGATAGGCAGGAGGGGTCTGTCGGGAACGAAAATACATAGAAAAGATTAACAGTTATTTTTTACCTGACTGTTAAAAGGGAGGGTTACGTTTTTTTAGCGTATGTCTATTTCTTTGTCATGCTCTGTAATCTAAACGGTTTTATGGATTTCAGCTTACGAGGTGTCGTCAGTTTCGTTTTAATTGTGGGAGTTACTTAAGCTATATAATATTTATGTACGTCTGGGAATTAAATAGATAGCTAAAATGGAAAAATATTATTTTTTATTAGTCAAGTGCTTTTGTTCCCTTTTTAATAATTTAGCTTGTTTTGAGTTACCGTTTGAATAAAAACTTAAGACGTCTAGGTTGATGTCCAAATTAATATATTCTGTATAATTTACTATAAATTAAAGACAAAAACGCTTATTGTGGGCGTTCCTTAGAAGATAAACGTATACCCTCGCAACTTTTTTGTAGGACTTTTTAATATATATAACTATGTAGTACGTTAATTTGCTACATCTCTTATGGTTTACTCAGTGTAAGCCATAAAAGCGCCCCAATTGATTCACCAGGACCAATTTTTTTTTTATTTGTACGGAACTCTAATTCTTTATCTAAAATAAAAGTAGCCTCAGTTACTCCCTACGACATCATCAGTGAAAGTCCCGTCAAAATCGGTCCAACCATTTCGGAGATTACCCAAAACAACCAGACAGAGAAAGACAAAAATTTAAAAAATGGTTTTGTTGTACTTAGGTTTCGTATATACTTTCATACGCATTTAGTAAAAAGCTGTTATTTTGATATTACAAACAGACACTTCAATTTTATTAATTGTATAGATAGTATAGTGTGCAGATGCTGATGTAAAATAGGTAGGTAATCCTGGCGGTACCCATGTGGATAGGATAAGGTTGTTGTTATCGAATATACAAAAGAACAAAATTGCACAAAGAACCTTCAAAGATTTCGTTATTAATTCTAAGCTACTGTGGAATATAAATCTAGAGAAACTAGCTTTGTCCCGAGACTTCGCCTGAGTATTTTTAGTACTATGTCCTTCTACGGGTTCCAAGCTACCTCTATGCCTAATCTCATTGCGATCGGTTGCGAGGCTTAGCTGTAAAATGATAACAGACAGACAGCCAGAGTTATTTTTTGCATTTATAATAATATTGAGGATTGGAAACCTAACATACCATACCATCACACCTATACCCCAAAGGGCTAGGCAGAGGTGTACTAGTTCAGTTCGCCGGGAATGTTGTAAGTCCATGTAAGAGGGGGCGAGCCTATTGTCATTAATCGGGCACGAAGCCAAACACCGAGCTGCTACTGAGAATTTCATAGAAAAACCCAATAATACTTTGCTCGTCCCGGGAATCGAACGCAGGATCTCGAGCATAGTATTCGCGCTTAAAACCACTACGCTAAAGAGGCAGTGAAACCTACATTTTGAAAAAATGTTTCACAACGTCTGTATAATTATAGCCTTCAATCTAATAATAACGAATAGTATCGATTGAAGTTTCATTACAAATGAATTACAGTCGAATAATAAACAATGATTAGATATTGAATATAGTTTCGGTGTTGCGGAACTGCGGAAAATACATATAATCAGGTCAAGTATAAAAGGGTTGACGAATGTTATTACATCAAAAGTACTAAATGATTCGTTGTTATTGATTGAATGTTACTAGCGATCACACTAAGCTCGAAATTCGACCAGCGACTTTTTGATCATAGACTATTTTATTTTTGACATTTGAAGTATTCATGAACCTGAACAATGAGTATTATCTACATCACTTGCTGCCACTTTTCTTTGACTGACAATGTCAATATTTTGGGGGGTCTAAGTTCAATGGCACTGGTCAGCAGTCGCGGTTTATTTAATTTAATATATTAGTAACAGATATTATAGATAAATTTTATCTTTCTGCACTCCTCCATATAAACTTTAACCATGCCAAATCTCACAGTCTTCCGTGCACGCAATACGCTTAAAAAGGGGTAGAAAGCTTTTGCTTCACTTATTAATATATAGATTAGGTAATATTTAATTAGATTTGAAATACTTATTCATAACGTATTAAAATTTAAGTTTAATTGTTTATCATATAATGCGTTTATATCTTTGAGGATCAGACTGAAATTGTAACTATTGGTATCTGGGCATATTTATGCCTATTAAGTTTTAAATATTAAGTCCTCGTTTGTTTTTGTCAATTTTAATTGTAGTTGGTACTTATCAGGGGAGAGCCAAGGTGCCTGTGTTCTTTTTTATTTTGGGGTGTCGAATTACATCTTCAGCACTGAGACGCCCAAGCCAACCTCACCTGCACGTGGTGCACATTACTAAGCAACGATCGAGGAAATAGCGATACCTAGGGCTGTTTTGCCCGACTGGGTCGTGGTCACCATGCATGTGGTGAAAAGTACGTCATAGTTTCTCGCTTTTACATGTCGCGTTTTGGGATCAGCCTTTGCATATCCAGTTAAATTAATGAAGGCCGACATGACAACGGCGACCGTCGACGGATTAGGATCTCTCGGTGGTCGCCGTTGTGTTAGGATTGTACTGTGCTTAACATCAGAGCTAGTAAAATCAATTTATTTTGCTAGTATGAAAAAAAAAATGCCGCCCCTCTTTCCCACTTTAATATACATAATGCAATACCTACATCAACAAAGTAAGGCGCAGAGATTATGAATGAAAATTCTAGCTAAGTGCCCAGTCAATGTCTTTAACTTGTATTTTAAAAAAACTTAGGTAGGCAATTTCAAATCAATAGAGAATAGACGAAGACATAACTTTGTTTAGCATTGTGGCCACAATCTCACCTTAAGTGACGATGTGCCCAAGATGGTAGCACGCTAAGCCTAGTCCAAGACCGGTTCTCAAGTGCATCTGTCGGAACACACTGATTAGTCTTTGGCGACAGGAAAAGCCCTACCACCATTATATGGTTTCCTCAGGATGTTTTCCTTCACCGAAAGCTCAGACTCATTGCAGGGATTCGAGCTGACGTCGATCGACGTGGAATCCATACACGCTACCAACCGAACCATCAGTGCTTTGGGTCGAACTTGTGGATGTGTTATCGATATTCCATCGGACTACAAAACTGAAAATTTCCTTCAATCAAGCTAAATCTGTCATTGATTATCATAAATTTTCATCAGATAACTACTAAAAACTCTAGACAAATCCATGTTATATTATGGATTTTATTAATTCAGAGCAGGCTGAATTAAATATCTAAACGGTTCAGAGGGACTACAGAACACGCGACCTATTCGATGCACCGATTTTATACTCAAAGGTGTAATACAGTTTGATTAACCTAGTTTTGCAAGTTTGCTTTTTGATGATAATAGGAGAGTGAATGTTTTTGAACATTTGAAATCTTGTGATTTCACCCTCCGTGAATTATGAAGGATATGGAATGAAATTTTTTTAAAGTGAAATCCACTTTTTTGTCATATGAAAGAAAATATTTAGTTATTATTTTAGGAATTCCTAGAAGCCATACCTAGATATCTTAATTAGTACCTATGGCTTTGTATGCATTTATGAAAAATATAATTATGCTATGGGAATATCTGTAATGCAGTTTCTTTTGTAATTATAATATAAATAACCTTGATATTCTTCACACGTTGTAAAAGAACGAAATTTATAGCAAGTCAGCAATAGTTAAATTAGCCAAGTCGTCAGAACGGTCGGAAGTTATCAAAGGTAAGATCTTCATACCTAGCTGGCGTTTTTCGTGACTTTTTGATGGGTTTTGGTGAATCGAGTAAGCTAGATAGAGTAGAACTTCATCATGTTGTTGCTACGCGGGATAAATAGGTAACATTTTTGGAGTTATTTTTGTTTGTTACCCCTAAAGAAAGATGAAGACCAAGAAGGACATACCTATATTCAACAAGTGGAGGAAAAAATAGGCGTCGTGACTTATCAAGATGTCAAGAGGAAGGAATGTAGGGAGAACTGGAGATTGCTCCACCCACGAGAGCTCTAATGTATTTAAATTTAAACACTATATATATATTAAAATTACCTATAACTTTTTACGTGAGTACATAATTACTCAAATTTCTCTTTTCAAAGTAATAATAGATAATTTAAGGAAATATGAACTTACACATGAACTTTAAAACACTATCTACTTGTTGAAAAACATTGTAATGTGGTTGGTACCTATGCGTTTTTTTTTTTCACAATTAGATATTATTATCGCCCCTCAACTTAGTGACAGGACTAGGACTGCCACGGTTTTAAAATGATACTTTTTTTAATGATTGCTAAAAATACTGAAAAAAAGTTGTATTTAGAAAAAACTTATTTATTGAAATAAAACTAATGTAATATATATTTATCGTTTATTTTTATATAACGTTATTTACAGAATTATAGTACATACATAGGTACTTTGTAAATGCCATAATAAAACTTCATAGGTAGCCTTACAATACAAAACATGGAATGTAGGGGACTATGACGTCAGATGACAGTTATTTGTGGGAATATTTTAGTTGTTTAAAAAGCGCACTTTAAGTACCTCATTGATTCAGTTTATTCTATAAATAATTGATTTATTGACTATCGTAAACAAAACTACCCAGATACTTTAATATATAAATGTAGCTCATAAGAGTAAGTTGAATTATATTAGGCTGATAGTCTGAGCCTTCCCCGAAAGAAAAGGTAAACATCGTGATGAAACCATAGCATGCTGGTAGGCCATTTTGTAACGCCCACCTGGCTAGCTACCACCCTCAATTTGATAATCTGTTGCCTATAGGTGTGTTCAGGCAGGTGTACTTCAAGTGACCCCCCCACTTCCATCAACCCCCCCCCCATTTTGGTCCACACCGTCACTTAACATTAGATGAGATTGTGGCAATAACGCCAAACTATCTATAATTATAATAAATTATAATCTGTACATTCTATCTATCCGAAATCTGTACATTGAAGATATTTGAGAATAAATACTACGGGAGTGTTTAGAATCATGGGCAGAACATATTTCGGCAATTTTTGAAGTTTTTGTTTGTATGTCTGTATGTTTGTACGCCAATCACGCAAACACTACTGGATTGAATTTAATGAAATTTGGAATGATTATAGTTAATAGTCTGAAGGTACATTTGGGATGTATTTTCACGTATAGACATTTCTATGGTATATAAATTACGCTTTGGTTATGTACATAATATTGTATGTATTTGTAATATTATAATATAACGGAAATATTTATTAAAATAAAGTGAAAAAATACCCAATTAATTCAAATTATTTTATATTTACATACTTTTCAATAAAAGCGATAAATGGAAACGTATGTGTTTTTATTTTCAAATGAGTATTCATAGATGGAACTATACGGTTTGGTTGACATTGTTATGGAATTGGTTTGATATTAATTATTGTCGCACTTGTATATTTTCTGTAAGCACTTACGTTTTAATTTTTACAATAGATGACGTTGTTATTTGGTTTGGTGTTAGTAAAAAGTGTTATTATCCACTAGACATTAACGGTTCATAAATTATAAAAATAAAGTTATTAACATAAACTTAAATTTGCTGTTTTTATACACGAAATATACTACGCGCACGAAGTCGCGGGCACAGCTAGTAATGAATATAATAAATATATATTAAATATTTTTAACTTCATAATGTTTGTTTATTGTAATTTCTCGTTCATCATACGTAAATTGTTACGTCATAAAAATTATAACATAACCTAAAAAAATGAATTTCAAATAAAAATTTATCATTATAAAAGAATATGACATCATATTCATCATCATCAAATCCTAAATAACTTCCTGTATACAATGATTTTTGTGAATTTACCTATTGTTTTTATTACCACGTGCAGTGTTAGTTTCTGTGATAATTAAAACTAGAGTAGACCAAAATAATAGAATCAACCGACCGCCATTATACATTTAATTTATTAGTTTCTTATTTAATTTCAAATAAAAATTTATGTTTACGTAATTCCTACATTTTCTGCAGCAACACGCAAAAGAGTATATATTGGAATAATCTTAATCTTTTTGTTTGGCGTTCAATTCAATAGTTCAAGTGTTCCGAATTGCGATCTTAATTATTGTTATACTTTGATTATTTTTGTTATTTTATTTACACAGCCAACACAACCCGCAATTTATTTAAAGCTTCATCGTATTATCGATTATACTTAGCTCTAAAGAATAATCGATAATCGTAAAATCAACTTCCAGTTTAAGCTACATTTCTAAAATAAACATTTGGCATGTGTCATTCAAGTTTTCGTACGATGAACAAGAAATAAATATATCTTGCAATGAAAAAAGGTGTAGCGACATCTATCGAGCCACATACGACGCATCCTACATCGCGCTTTAGAAATTAACTCTTCAATTGAGTATATATACAAGAACCCGACTACTTGGGCAGCTGCCCGCCAGACATAACACCTGTCTGGTCGGAGGATCCTCCCTTTTCTATGGTTACTTCTACAAAGGTATTAATAATAAAATCAATTTATCTATACGGTATAAGAGCATTATCAGATAGGTTTAGTAAAACTGTACAGACAGACGACAGTGGTGTATTTAACGGCAGTAATCCAACGCTTCCGTATAGTCAAAAAAGTTATGCACCAGTCATTAAACTGGTATTAGAGCTGTTCTGTAACTTGGCTATCTCCTCTTTAAACTTGGCTATGGTTTCCTTAGCGAGGTTCAGCTTTTCCTTAAGGTCTGATATCTCCGATCGTACTTTCGTTTGTGCTGTTATTATTTTGTCTAACGTCTTGTCTTTCTTTTCTTCAACTGTAAAAACAAAAATATAAATTTATCATTGCATCATGAAATTCTCATTAGATGCCTAATGTTTTCCTTCAATCCTCAGTAAAGGCTAGCCGCTGTAAGCGCGACTCTTTTTATGGTCCGCGGGATGCGGGAGGGGCACAAGGCCGACCAATAAGCTAGTCATAGACGTTAGAAGTGGGCTTTTACGGTTTTATTTCTGTGACTGCTCCACATGAGATTATTTTACCAAGATGCAATTACCGACGTTGTGGTTTAAAAAAACTATACAGTCAATCAAAAGTAATGCTTTGACACATTCTAAGTAAATTATATTGTCAATATATATTTAGTATTAAATTCAAACAAGATTCACTTTATCCGCTTGTAAAGATTACATGTACATATTTTGTTCAATATAGTAGTTTTTTTGTCTAGTATTTTAATAAAGACAATAATATAATATATATTAGTTATTTTATTTATCATTAGATATCTGTCACAGTTTTAATAACAACCTAAATCTTAAGATATAGGGTATTATCTCAATACCGTCTATATCAGTGCACACCCCCGCCGTCCCGCATCCCGCAAACCATAGGAGGGTTGCGCTAAGAGCGACTGGCCTATAACCACTAGAAGAAAGTGACAATCCATTACTTCATAGTTACCTGACTCATTTCTCAAAGCTACATAACCTTGTATTAATATAAGGGATTTATTCAGGAATTCTGTTCTATAGTATGTGAAAATAATGTTACTGTTAATCCATATTAAGTAACTTATTAATATTACAAATAATTTTATTCCCAAGAATATTACAGTATATATTATATAAATAAAAATTATGTCTAAATTTTTGTAGTGAAAGTGGATGGTGGAGAGCATGAAAAAGCCTCCGCGAGTGACAATCCACAAACGGCAAGTAAGCCCGACACACCCTGTGCAATGCCGATTTCAATTTCAATGACTGACCAATCTTTTCACCACGGCACAAGCTATATTTTTTAATTAAAATATGACTTGTGTTGACACAAAGAAGTGTACGTGGGGATATTTCTGCTTTATCTGTAAGTCATCAATGCCAGCAATTGACTGATATAATATAGTTGTACCTTGATAACATAAAAGTGAGTTTTAATCATCACCATACATACATAGGCCTCCCCGAAAGATCACCACAACAACCAGTACTGTGCTGTCTGGATCCTTTACTAGGTCATTGGACAACCCTGTGATAGGTCTTCCAGTATGTTGCTGCCACTCAAGAACTGTTTGGACCCATCAGCTATCCGTTCTATGAGATACATGGCCCACCCTAGCATGTTGGTGACTTTGGTTCTCCAGTGGAGTCATTTCTAATTTAATCATGCAGAGAAACACCGAGCATATTATCCATTGCCCGTTGAGTACCCTTGTACTTTCTTATGAGGCCCATAGTTAGGAACCTATGTTTGATATTTAATATTATTTACATTTAATTTAATATAAATGTAATATATCTTAGTTTAATCATGAGCAATAAAAATAATGTAAAGAAATCTTACAATCTGTATCATGTGACCAAGATCCGTTGGTGAGGGGTTTCACATTGCTAAGGAGGTGCTGCATGAGATGTGTTGGTTCTTGGAAAACTATCTCCTCATAAGACTCGCTGACGAGTGCGCATCCTACAGTGGGCGGAGCTCCCTCTGTTAGTGGTGATTGGAACAGCTTTAATATGTGGTATAGTGTTATCTGTTGAAATAATATCATTCTTAAACTTACCAAATTATAAAATGCACTGTTTTTATATGGTGTATTCAAGTATAATGTAAGAAAACTTTCAATTATTATAGATACCCCCATCCCAGTCTAGCGAAAATAAGAAAACCGTAATCTACCCCATCCCCCAAATGATAACAGGTAACAATTTTGTTCAAAACTTTTTTAGATATATTTAAAATGAAGAGAATAAATAAAGTTTGGTATTTATTTGTTTCAAGCCATCCTAGTACGTCGGGAATTTGCCGAATTGAACATCGGTACATTTAAGGAAAGTCTTTACTTAGTGTTAAGTTAAGTCGTTTTTAGAACACCAATTTAACTTGAGTAAGAAATACAAAAAGAACTTCGGTATGCCATAATTTAAAAAATGTTAGCAGATGGGAGACCACAGTCAGAAAAAAGTTACTATAAAATAAAATAATTAAAATGATAGTAGTAAACCATGCCAGAAAATAATTTGTCACTTATAATAAATACGGTACCCCCAAGTTGTTAAACAATTTTTTTTTTTATAGATGCTTGGCACAATTACAGTACTGTCTTTCTAAGCCTGGTGAAGCTGTAAAAGCTTTCTGAGGCTTCAGAGTCCTTATGGCTAACAATATAGTCACATCAAAAAAAGGTACTGTCTCTGATGGTACAGTACAATACAATCAAAACACAATGGCAACCACTGAGAGATCTAAATCCACAAGCGGTTGCCGCTGCCATGCCTGGCGTCATAAATATATCTTCATATTACACTTGGAAGACCCAATGTCGTAAGAAGGATGAAACACATTAGTCAGGAGAAAGATAAATCATAGGCTGATTTCATAGTCACGCTTGTAACCGCGCCTGCCGTAAGTGTCGTGGGCGAAATGCGACAAATGTTTTTAGTTTCTACTCTCGTTTTATTATTACGCGTCTGACCCACACTGTCGATAATCCACGCTTCTGTAGCCAGCACTTCCTGGTTGCACATGGTCAGCACCCCTACTGCTGTCAAACAGCGTCACATTGCCATGCAGATTGGATGTGACCCTAGTTGCTGTCTTATGTTGATATTCCCATTTTTAGAAGACGACGAACCGCGCCAGAGTGACTAAACTCGTTACACAGTTTGCGCAGGCTATGAACGGCCTTTTAAATAGCACTTACCAAATGGCCGTAAGTGTCACTATGACATCAGCCATAGAGAACTTTTTAGTTTGTGCCAAGATGGAGGTTACCATAAAACTGTGACTAGAAGCCCTGCGTGTGTGTTTTTGTTGTGGAAAGAAGACGAAGGAATTAGATTGACCCATGAAGGTACTTCCAGATGATGGGTCAATGAAACTAATTTTATATATAAATAATTTACTCACAGGTCTCTCATTAGGATCATGAAAATATATTTTTATCACAATTTCAAACTCTCCCCATCCTGTCTCCGTAAGCTCATATGGTGGTTTTGTGACTATTCTGTTCGGGTTTGCATAACTCTCGTGTAGTTTGAAATGAACCTTCTTAATGTAAGCTGACATGTCTTCATTGGCATAAGGCTTGACATACACAGTCCATTGATGTGTGTGACCATCTTCTTCACGCTTTTTACCAAAATAACGGGCTATATTACCGTAAACTATTGGCTTTACTATCACTAAACCCTGAAAAATAATACATTTTTAAATAAGAATAACAAATATACAATAGCTTAATTTGAAGGAATACGAATTAATTAAATAAATAATTAGTACTAAAATGAAACTCATTTTTGAAGTGAAAACTTCTTTAAGCATGTTGTGAGATATTTGTAGGGGGTAAAAATTATGATGGTAACACTTAACAGGTATATCTGTAGCTATAAGTATGATATATTGAATTGATTGTTAAATTATACATTACCTTTTTACTTAGAAGTTCCCAAGGTAACTATCTCTGTAGCAAACAAGCAATTTATAATGAAAATTAAAGGATTCATAAAATCTCTCCTGGGTAATTGCGCTCATAATATGAAGTCTAAGTTTGAGTGAAACAGAACATTAATTCAGTAAAACAGAATGTGACAGCATAACACATGTGTGGACTATTAGTCAATCTATGTTAGTTATTGCTTGGAGTGCTAATAGATGTGAAAAACAAAATTAATAATTCAGTTTACAAATTATGGATTTTTAAATATTCACACTCTAATTATTAAATTTTTTAAACACAGTTATTCTTAAGTTTTATGTTTTCACTTTTATCGGCAGTCCCCATGACTGTCTTTTTATAGTTTTGATATAAACATCACTATTTACAGATAGTCACAGTTAAAAAAAATAATTTAATATACTTTATAAAGTTATGTACTTTAACTATTATACAATATTATTATAATCATAAAAGATAGTGTTCATTGTGAAGTACTTAGTTTTTTTTCTTCACCATAAAACATCTTTTGGTTTTATACCATTTCAAATGCCCATAATAATGTACTTAAACAAATTCATTACTACTGCTTAAAATATAATAAATGGAGAACTCAGATGTGGAATTCTCAAAATTTATAAGAAAAATTTTTGAAAACAAAAATTGAACTGGATCATGTTTAAAAAAGAAAATGAAACTTTGGTATATAGATGAAAATATATTATTCTATATTTAACCAACTTCATCAAAAGGAGGAGGTTCGCAATTCAAATGTATATTTGTTATATATTTTTTTAATTTTTTGGATGTTCAGGCATAACTTCTTTGTTTATAAACCGATTTAGGTGATCCTTTTTTTGTTAGAAAGGGAATACCTCAAGGATGGCCTAATTTTAATTTCATTGGCATTGAACCTTAAACTTCGAAGATACACCATAAAACTCCCCAAAATAATTAAAGTTGTCCACAATTTTGTAATGAATGAAAATTGTAAATAAAAGAATATGGACGTGCCCTACATGTTTATGCAGTCAGAAAAAAAATTCAACTTAGGAACATCATCCTTCAAATGAAAAATAAATGTAAGTTCAGTAAGGCAGAATGTTGCTGAAGTTAGAGAACGAAAATTCCATTTCGCGCATGAATGAGCGGTAATAATTATGGAAATATTTTATAGTACCTACGGATATATTATCTAACTAACCTTAATTCTACCACCGGAATCCGGCCCGAAATCAGTGGGCATGCTCATATCCAAATCTACTTTGGACGACAGTTTGGCGGATTTTACAATTTAGAAAAGATAGGAAACACAAAACACACTGTTTATTTTGGAATGTCAATTGTGATTTGTCACTTTAGTTTACTTTGTGTAAATTGGTGTAAATGTTCTGTCATTTTATGCAACAGTCATTTTATTTTTTTAAATATAGTTTTTTCCTTCTTAAAAGGAAAAGGCAAAGATATCTCAGACCATGCAGCCAAGTCAGACGTATTTATAATAATTTATATTTAGATTTCACTTAAACTATACAACCCAAGCCATCCCCTCATTTTTTCTTTTCTTCTTGTTTATCTTTCCACTTTAAATGTGTGGCGAGTACCGATCGCCCGCTCTCAAGTCGTCGTCTGTTTGTACTGGACCAGTGTACAAAACAAAGATTTTTGATTGATACTGGCTCTGATATTTCTTATTTTCCCCGACGATTTGCCAAAGGCCATTTTATTAGCAGTGGATATGACCTCAGTGCTGCCAATGGCACTTCAATTAAAACTTTTGGCAGTATTTCTCTCAATTTAAATTTAGGATTACGCCGTGATTTTAGATGGAATTTTATAATAGCTGATGTCAGCACACCTATTATCGGATCAGATTTTTTAAGTTTTTACAATCTTTTACCGAACTGTAGGCACGAACGGGTGACTGATGGTACTACCAAGCTGTGGTGGATACTAGCTTCAAGAGCGCACACTTCCCAGGACAGCATTAAAGCAGTCACATGCGGGAACTCACCTTTCGAGCAGGTGCTCGCTGAGTTTCCGGACATCATGCGTCCTCCGGGAATAGACAGAATAGTCAAACACACTACTGTCCACTACATCAATACCACTGATGGTCCACCAGTCAGCTGCCGTCTCCGCCGCCTAAGCCCAGAAAAATTGCACATAGCACAGCAAGAATTTAATGCAATGTTACAATGTGGTACTGCACGACCTTCCAGCAGCTCGTGGTCATCGCCCCTGCACCTCGCTCCTAAGAAGGACGCAACATGGCGACCATGCGGTGACTACAGAGCACTTAATGGCCGCACCATACCGGACAGGTACCCAGTCCGACACATAGGGGATTTTTCACAAAACCTGGCTGGATCCACCATATTTTCCACCATAGATTTAGTAAAAGCATACCAACAAATACCTATTAATAGCTCTGATATCTGCAAAACAGCCATAATAACACCCTTTGGACTATATGAATTTCCTTATATGACCTTCGGTCTCAGAAATGCTGGTCAGACCTTTCAAAGGTTTATCGATGAAGTGGTGCGTGGACTTGATTTTTGCTTTGCTTATGTAGATGACATTTTGATCCACTCAATTAACAGTTCCCAGCATATTCAGCACCTCAAAATTATTTTCGAGCGCCTTCAACAGTACGGTGTGGTAATAAATCCAGCAAAATGTGTTTTTGGAGCAGCTGAAGTCACGTTTTTGGGATACCGCATTAACGCCCAAAAGACTCACCCTCCTGACGACCGCATCCTAGCCCTTCGCGATTATCCTCCACCCCAGACTGTACAAGGCATGCGTAGGTTCCTCGGCATGATAAACTTTTATCGTAGATACCTACCTTATGCGGCAAAGTATCAAGCGCCGCTCATCGATGTCGTAGCCGCCACGGGGAGCAAAGGTGCAAAACCTTTCTCCTGGAGGCCTGAACTTCAAAAACATTTCGAAGCTTGCAAGGAAAGCTTATCAACAGCGACCATGTTGTACCACCCAAGCCAGCAAGCACAACTCGGTCTATTCACCGACGCGTCAGGATCACATATTGGCTCCTGTCTCCAGCAACGCAAAAACGAAACTGACAGCTGGCAACCTCTAGCTTATTTCAGTAGGAAATTGACTGTAAAGCAAGCAGAGTGGCCCACCTACTATAGGGAACTTCTTGCCATTTATGAAAGCGTGCAGCATTTTAGACACATCCTGGAGGTCCAACATGTGACTATTTTCACAGACCACAAGCCTATCATTTATGCTTTCCAGCAACGGCGAGAAAAACTTCCACCAGCACAACTCAATCAGCTAAGTTTTATAAGTCAGTTTTCAACAGACATAGTTCACATCAAAGGGGAGGACAATGTGGTTGCGGATACTATGTCTCGCGTGGAGGCTGTATCTTTAGCAGATGACTTCGCTGCAGTCGCGAATGCTCAAGCCGTTGACGAAGAACTCGAAAAGCTTCGTACCGGTTCTTCTCTTAAATTGGAATTGCTTCACATTCCAGGAAAAAACATCCAGGTGACTTGTGATACATCCACGGGCATGCCTAGACCTTACCTACCCGCATCATTCCGTCGCTCGACGTTTCTGAGACTCCACAACCTCAGTTACCCAGCGCGCGTGCAAGCGCTCGCCTAGTGTCTGATCGCTATGTTTGGCCTTCCATGCGCAAAGACTGCATGGCTTGGGCTCGCTCTTGCATTGCATGCCAACGCTGCAAAGTCTCCCGTCACGGAAGGTCGCCGTTAGGAAACTTCCCTGGAAAGTCAGCCCGTTTCCAGCACGTCCACTTGGACATCATAGGCGCACTTCCCCATTCTGGTGGTTATACATACTGTCTGACAGCTGTCGACAGATTTACCAGATGGCCGGAAGTATGGCCAATGTCGGGCATTACCGCAGAAGAGGTAGCCGACACATTCGTTTCCGGATGGGTCTCGCGATATGGCGTTCCACTTGTCATCACAACAGACCAAGGGCGACAATTCGAATCTGCCCTTTTCGCCCATCTAATGAAGATCTTCCCAACAAAACATATCCGGACGACAAGCTATCACCCGCAAGCAAATGGAATGGTAGAACGCCTTCACAGGCAATTAAAAGCTGCCCTTATGTGCCATGGGAGTACATGGAGCAAGGCTCTATCGCTAGTGTTGCTTGGCATACGCACAGCACTTAAAGAAGACTTCCAATGTTCTTCTGCAGAACTTCTGTATGGCGAACCCTTGCGGTTACCAGGAGAGCTCGTCGTACCAGCAACAATCGATCATGATACTCACATCGAGAACTTCGTAGCCAGACTTCGCTCCAAGATAGCTAGCATACGTCCCACCCCAGCATCACGAAACGCTCATCCATCATCATTCATCTTCAAAGACCTGCAGACAGCAAGCCATGCGTTCCTGAGGGACGACACAGTGAGACGACCATTACAGCCACCCTACACCGGACCTTACAAAATTTTGGCTCGAAACCCCAAAAATTGTAACGCTCGAGGTTGCAGGTAAAAAGTACGAGGTCAGCGTCGATTGCGTAAAACCAGCTCACCAGGAAGTCGAACAAGATCAACAAGAGTCGACGACAGCTACTTCCACACCAGCACCTGTCATCGCGCCTCCTTCCGCTCCTCTGACTACAAATCGATATTATTCTGTAATGGATTATGAGCGACAAAATAAATACAGTAATAATTGAAAAGCTGAGCTGCATTTTTAATGAATAGGATCCGCCAAAAATGCTTCCAAGCCTTCACAGTCTTTTCTAGGTCTGCAGCCAATTCAGATGTTTTTTGTCATTTCCGAAGCCGTGTCCACTGCTTTTTCTTCTTCTTTTTCTTGTTTTTTCTTTCCATTGTTAATACTGTTTAAGCCTTCGACGCCTTTTCTAATCTTTAAGGTACTTAGGTTGACTCCCTTGTTTGAATTAAATATGGAGTTCTTATGACAGCTCAAAATGCATTGTTTCAATTTATGACACTTTCACTTCACATAAATATGCAAAAAAAACAAATTAAATCACGGAAAATGCCACTAATATTATATAATATATGGTCAAAAAACCTAAGTTAATGAATTAAAAATAAAATCCACAACATATCACTTCAAGATCCCGCCAAAAACTCACGATAGTCATTTCTATCACATACTATTATGAGGAAACACTATAGATCCATAGATGCCATAGAATATGTCGATTGTGATTGAATATGTAGCATTTTATTTATAATGTAATCGATTAATTATTTAGAATATTAGCTTATATTATATAATAATAATACTTTTAATTGACCATAATAAGATACAAAAATATGTGGCTTATTTCAAGGAAATAAAATAGTTTTGTCCTTAATCTGTATCTATCTTATTAACATTATCACAAATCTATAATTTTAAATGAGAAACATAAGGTACTTTTTAATTATAATTTTTTTGTTCCTTTTCATCCTACCTTACATTCATAATGTAGCAAGTTAGACGACAATATTGTGAACTTAACTCAAAAAAATGGTACAAACACAAATGTAGACATGAGGTTGCGTTATATATCACATCGATGCGAGTTCTAAAAGTATTTTTAATTAGTCGATATCATTGAAGCATCTATTATGTTAGGAAAGCAGCATTCAGATGAAATAAAACAAATATAACTACATATTCAATTCTATATTTATAATTTTATTCTTAATTAAAAGGCAAGTGAACAATTACTGTTCAACAACCTTTTTTATACGTTCACTATAATTAATTATCATCTTTACTAAAAGTTCTTGCCGTTCTTTACGAACAATCACAATATTCAGAATTAAATTTTTACCATTTATTTCATCAAGTTATTGAAAGTTATGAGTTAGGCCGTTAATATTAACCCTTAATTATTTTAAGTCTCTGATCACAAGAGGCGCCTCTCTGACACCGCTGTATTTCAAGATTTAAGGACAAGTGAAAAAAATTATAACTATTATTATGTTTGAAACTATTTCAGTAGGTGTCTACTTAAAAACAAAAAAAAAACCTTTGTTGTCTGATTATGTAACAATTTTACACCACAAAAAAACACAATTTTTTTTTTTTCGAATAGTTGTCGAGCGTAAGGGTAACGATTTATGAGGTATTTATTTATTATTGGTAGATAACAAGGAAAAATTAACGACAAGTAACTTAAAATTTGTGATCAGCCCCTTTTTCAATATCTAGTAATGGATCCTTTTCTTCTTCCAGTCTTGATGATTTTGAACTAAGTCTCGACGCAGAAACTCTCTGGGTAAACGTAAGATTAGGTACAAGAGAGCTACATGGTGTTGCCGGTGCAGACCGTGACGAAACTCTAGATCCGGGGGATATCCTAGACGTTCTAACAATTGGATAAGCCACGGAAAGTGGTACGTATAAGCTCGATTTTCTCATTTTAAGGGTTTTCTTTACAGTATCCAAGCGCCGGTGTCGTTTCTCGTCGCTTGGTCTTCTGAGTGTTGATTCCCTAGATGTTTGTGTGGGGCTTGTCGGCTGTGGTGGTGAATCACACGCGCCTGCTATTTCGGGCGAGGGGCAAGCGAAGAGGTGTCTCAGACAGTAAGGTTCGTGTTCGATGCTCGCTTCCTCTGGGTTTGAAGGTGATCGGTGTATTGGAGGTGATGAACCTAATCTCGGCTTGCAACCGCTTTCGCCATACATTTCACAGTCTATCAGCTCCATATCGAGGTCGAATGATGGGTCCTGAAAAATTTGTAAAGTTAGGGCCTTTTTTTGTTCAGTATGTTAAGTGCATGAGTCACTATATTCTGTTCTTTTTCATGAGCATTTGGATGGCATTTCTTTTATATAGGATTTCTTATTATATTCATCCACAATCTCATATGTTATTAAACTTATTAAGTAAAAATGTGGCCCGAAATGGTAGCATGCTAAGCCTAGTGGATGAACTGGCTCTGCAGTTGCCGAAAAAACACCTAGCTAGGTACTTAGCGACAGATTTTCAACCTGAAGCAATAAAAAAAAAATCCTACCACCATAGTGGTTTCTTCACGACGTTTTCTTTCATCGAAAGAAAGATCACTGTAGGAATTTCAATTCACGTCGGTCGACGCCATGTTCGTACATGCTTCCAATGAGCCATTATTGCTCCAGAATGAAATTCATGTGCGTGTGATAAAGACCAAGAGCAGAATACAATATCACTTCAAGAACTTCTTTCTAATGTGGTATAAAAAACATACAAGGGACTGTATCGGCGATGTGATGAGATTTTCTCGGAATGCATGCGGTGGCTCCCGGCGTCGCGGA
This sequence comes from Saturnia japonica, assembly GCA_033032175.1. Lineage (NCBI taxonomy): Eukaryota > Metazoa > Arthropoda > Insecta > Lepidoptera > Saturniidae > Saturnia > Saturnia japonica. The sequence continues at coordinate 3,220,617 of CM065306.1, read as the reverse complement.
TGAGGTGGTGCTGTCAGCTCGGGGGTGTGAAGGGTACGAGACAGTGGAGGTGGAGGCACGATGCGTGTCTCCCGCGGTTCCGTTAGTGAGGACAGCGATCGTAGAAGCGATCGTCCGCAACCCACCGTACCACTCTCTTCGTAGTTGCTCGAGCACGAGTATGGAGGCGGGATGATCGAATTCGCCTAAAACAAATGACATCTATGACTTGACCAAACGATACTTTTAGTTCCTTATATGGAGCATAGAGATCAGGAGCACCATCTTTATGTACAGTGTTTGTTTTTGATTTTCGAAAGATTACAAAATCAAAATGTACCATTTTCATTTAGGACCATAAATTGTACAAAAAGATTGGGACACTGCTTTATTGGAAAGGAAAAAAATTCAAATAGAGCAATGAATTTTTTAAGGCGCTACTAACTTCATTTGCTGCGTTGCACATGAAACTAGAGTTGAGAGATTCTGCAGTACTTGTCGCTGATAGAGAGCCTGGAAACAATAATAAACAAGAAACATGGCTTAGTATTTTTCCAATTAAATATAATTTTAACCAGTTTATACTACTAACAGTAGTGATGTTTAGTTTAACTAATTTTAATCCTCCTGAATGTTTCTTAAATACTTCTTTAAGCGGATCTACCATTCTTTTAACTCCTCTAAACAAAAGGATACTTATGTTAAAACTGTACACGCGTTTGTGTAGCTAGAAAGGGACTGTTTACTCGCAAACCGACATCAATAATTGAATTAGCATCCGTCCAAGTTTATTATAATCTTTCAAGCCGATTACTTCATGAATATTGATTGAAAACCTTTTAAGATATATTAATTTTAAGCGCACTGGATTGATATTTGAACCGGCTGTAGATTTTTTAACCTGCAAAAATTGGCACAATAAAAATACCATGGTGTTTATTAAAGAACCTAACGATAACTAGTTTCATAAGATATTCGATAAGGATACAATAATGTATTAGCAGTTATAGGCACAAACAAAAGTTCAATACGAGAAATAAATTCACTAATTTTTGAGGTAAGCCATCGAGTTAGGCGCAAGAAAACGTATATAAGTAATTACAATTAAAAAGAGATTTACCTGGGGCACGGATGACGTAGTTTCGGAAGTATTGCACCATTAGGTAGTTCCCACCGGCTTTAGCATCATTCTCTCCGTACGTTATGACCAAGGGGTACATATCTGGTTTAGATGTAACCTTAAGGGATATATTACATAAATGTATTATAGTTATTAAAACATGAAAGCGAAGTTGGCAAACAGCCAAATTGTCCATTCTAAAGGCACAGTTTCAAATAGATACTGGTTTTAAAAGCAATTCTTAACTAGACTAGGTTAAGTATCTTTTGTAGTTGAACTAAGCACGATTCTAATGAGCGAAAGTAGATCACGGCATCTTCAGTGAGAAAAAATAAAGAATTGCTGATGTAAATAAAGTTCCAAAATGTAATTACTGGATTACTTGTAATTTTACTTGCTAATTTCCAAAAATCATTCCTAAGTGGAGACCTTCAGTAGAAAAGCAAATTTTTACGGTCCTAGCTAGAGTGTTTGGGCTGTACATTGATTATACATCAGCTATTCAGTTAGCTATCCTTTTAAATATTAGATTGTAATTTAGTAATATTTTAGTAAATATGATCAAACTACTGTAATTGAAATTAGCCTTAAGTATGTCGAAAACTTTGGCTCTTTTATCGATCTGCTTGGACGAGTAATATTAGAAACACAAATTACCGTAGGATAATCTTAAAGTAATAACAAACTACCTCAGAATAAGGTGGTGGAGCCTGATGGAAGGATCCGCAGCGGCTGTAATGCGGTGGTGGGTACACGGAGCCGGCTGAATCTCTCTCCGATGCAGGTCTCCGAAAGCAGCATGAGAACGAGCACATGTAACGCCCAGACCCAGAGCGTTTGTAGAGCAGACACCAGATACAGCAGAATAGGATGCCTATAAGGGTTGCTAGGAGAAAAAGAACTGGCCTGTAAGGAAAATTTAAAATTATATTGAAATCCTAAATAATTTTAACATTTTGAAGGGATAATAGTACATATCTTATGGACATCCGACTTTTCAATGAAAGTGAACTTAATAGATTCTTTGGCTACTGCCATTACGTCGAAAAATTTATCAACTCCTACTAATTGGTATGTTTTAGCAACTGTACTAGGACATGGCTCCTTTTAAATGCGTGGCATTGCTATTATCGGCAACTATCAATTATAGCAAAGTGTGGTAGATGTTCTGATATTTTCTTAATAATATCACTTTCGTAACAGAACTATTACCGAGGAAGCAAGTCTTAAGTTTATGAAGCGGTTATATTTTTTTTAGGTGAAACGTCCATCAACATTTAGTAACAAAATCAAATTCAATGATTTTGAGGAGTTCCTATGTGTATTTTCGAATTCGAAGGTCCAATGCCATTGAAATTAAAATGGGACCACCCTTGAGGTATCCCGTTTCCATCGAATTATGAATAATCTAAATCGCTTCATAAACAAAGAAGGTAGGTACCTATGCAAGAACATCCATAAAAAATATTCAGTCTTATTAAACCGCCTCTTTTTTGGATTTGGTTATTAAAAAGAGTTTAAACTAAAAATAGATCGAATATTAATTTGAAATAAATATTTCAAATTTACCATTGTGAATACCAGGGATATCCGTATTCCTTGAAGAGCTCTTCGTCCAGGTGTGATGTAGCGGTAGTGGGGGGGCAGCATGGGACCGAGCACTGCTCCTCTATACAGATAATCTCGCTTACATGCTGTAATTATTGAAGTTAAAACTTTTTTAGCACCGTTGTAATTGAAACGCGATTAAACGAAAAAGCGACCCTAAAAAGAGATACATCTATAGAATTTAGCCTGCGAGAGAATGAGATGGAAGACAGTACAGTAAAAGCTCTTTATTCGCGGGGTATATGTTCCGTAAATACGCCGAGAATACAGAAACCGTGAATATAGATAATAATAATTTTAAGAGTTCTTAATTAATGAAAATAAAAAGTTGACATTTTAAATAAATCTTGCAACATGGACGCGAACCCAGTGCTGCAATATCAGAAAGTCGACTCTATTTGCGATCACTTGCAGGATGCTGCTGGTACTGGCCCTGCATCACAGATGCAATTCGTTTACGCACAATTGCATCAAAGCCATGTGTGACATTATCGATAAACATCTGTGAAGCACTACAGTGCCGAGCCAGCCCCAACAGCACTCTGAAGGAGTTATTATATTGTACTCTTAAAGTATTTATAGCCTTCCGCGAATAGTTGACCCACAGGCTGCATGTATACAGCGTCTGGCAGTAAGCTATAAAAAGACAAATTTTCACTAGCCGAGAACATCGTGCAAACCTGCATAAAGCGGTCATCGCTCTACGTTCTCGTTCGATATCCATATTGTCAGACAGGTCTGCGGTAACCCAATGCCCTAAGTATTTAAAAGCAAAAACACGTTTAAGGAGACACCCGTTGAGAGGTATTGCTGGTATCTCTGAATTATGAAACGATAATAATTTCTATAGGATTATAAGGGATACATTACTAGGTGATAAAAAAAAACAAGTATATAATTTTTTTTATGTAATTGAAGTTTTTGACCATATTGATTAATTATTATCTTCAAGCTTAAGCAAAGGTTAAAAAAATTTGTAATTTTTTTCTTGCTTCGCAGTTTTTAAATGCTCCTTCAATTCAGAATGATATTCAGCAGTGGCATTAGTAATTTGCCTTTTAAAAATAAGACTTCGTTCCATAGACGGATCAATTTTCATAAAGAAATCACAAAGCACATTTTCCATTCTAAAGCCTTCACCTTCAAATTAAATGTCACGTTTCCCGTGCTTATTGAAATCTCTTCTTCAATGGGCTGTGAATTTAACATTTCCTTCAAGTCGATTTCAGTCAAATTTTCATCTTGCGATTCAAGCAACTTCTGAATGTCACTTGATTCTATCTGTTCGAATCCATCTCGTCCTATTCCATTCGCAATTTCAGCTGTTTGCAGTCAAAGCAGTCAATTTACTGATTAGATCCGCGAATACAGGAATTGGGTCGCATTTTTGAAATCTGCGAATAGTGAAAACGCAAGGAAGTGCGAATAAGGAGCTTTTACTGTATACAGGGTTAATGTCATTCCAGATTTTCACAATTTAAGATCATCGTCGAATTGGCCCAGTGATTAGAAATGCATAAAATCTACCGATGCAATTCTGTTGAACTAATTTTTCACAGCTCCACTTCAGTAGACAGGCAACCTAAGAGTGGTCGATTCGAGGTGGTCGATTTAGGATCTTTATGTATGAAGGTTTCACACCTACCGCATGTGAAATGCACTTTTTTGTGTTATAGTAAACGTTTAAAATGCCATTACAGTTACAATATTTTTCTATAGATGTATTTATGGGGTTTTTTTCAAAGATTGATGCAGAATTGGCCAGGAATGTTGGTGTAAAGATAAGGTTTATATTGACGCTGTTCAGCTGTGACAGTTGTTCGTCATCCATATCGTAGACATAAATTAGAATACTGTCCAGTAATATTTTCTCTAAGCTTGAATTGTTTATAGATGGTTTAATCATTTACAGTTTAGATACTGTTTTTCGGTACCAAAGAAGATATGATGTCCCAAACTCTCAAAAGACAAGGGAGAAATTTAGATTCTAATATTATTTTATTTTATTATAATATTTTAAGAAAACTTACAGCTAAGTACATATTTAAATTACATGTATAAATGAATGAAGGCCATTTACAAGTTCTCACATATATGCATATGAATAAAAAATAAAGTAGACAGAAAACACAAAAATATTAAAATAACTTCAGAGGAAGTCATTTGTTTTAGAAATAACCTCTCATCCGACATTCATATACTCGTTCAGTGAATCTCCTACATGCAATATTGACGTCTATGAAACTACCTTCGCTAGTGGATTCCATTCATAAAGCTAGGTCGGAGCGAGCTTTTTGATCTTTTAAATAGGCATCCATCTCAAAAGGAATGATAGGTATATAAACACTAATACTTATGTGTAGGCAAGATGTTTTGGAAACTGCAATATACAAAAAAAAACTTTATAATATTTTCAGACATATATTAATCATTACATTAATACGTGAAGCTAAAACTTTGTACCCCTTTTTAAGCGTACTGCGTGCACGGAAGACTGAGATTTGGCAGGGTTAAAGATTATATGGAGAAGGAGTGCAGAAAGCTAAAATGTATCTATAATATCTGTTACTAATATATTAAATAAAATAAATTAATACTGCGACTCAGACCAGTGCCATTGAACTTAAACCCCCCAAAATATTGACATTGTCATTCAATAAAAAGTGACAGCAAGTGATATAAATACATTGTTTAGGTTCATACTGCAAATGTCAAACGGAAAATAGTCATGATTAAAAAGTCGCTGGTCCAATTTCGATCACTGGACGACCGCTAGTATACGTAATACCACAATTTTTTTTCACAAACTGATCAATCTTATGTTATGCAACCCACAAAATAATGAGATGGATTTTGACAATATAGGGTATAAGTATCTGACAGCGATATTTGTGCCTACATAAAATAGTAATACCTAATGTTATTGTTCACATTTTTTTTATAAAACATAATTTTACGCGGGAATAGCATCGAGTAGCACTGCGCATGTTTTCTGAATGATCGATCGTAGTGCCAAACATAGCAAAGGCAGCGATGCCACAAATCCTAATATTCAACCTCATTACCTAGATTTGCTCCAGACTTAGCAATTGTTCTCATTTTTAATTTATAAACTGTTAATAACATAATAATTTTAGTATACGTAATATTGTTTTTTAATATTAATGTTTATCGTATACATCTATCAACTATATTGTTTTTATAAATTCAATTCTGAAAAAAAAAATCACCGTCAATATTTATAAATTCACGTTATACAATTAAAGTGCATATTGTTGTGGATTTAAAGATGAATTTTGAGTAAGAACATGTTACTTACAGGAACAGGCATGTACATTATCAGAAATCCCAAAATACACAAAGCATGGTAGGCGAAATTCATTTTGGCGGCCAGCAGCTGCTTACTTTGACACTTCATCGATAATTTACATCATTTGCCGAATAGAGATGTTGTGCACAATGCACGTTCCAATCGCGTATTTGTTAATTTACTCCTGACTCCCGCCATCTTACACCGCCATTTGCTTCCCGCGAGGCAGCGAGCGACTGACTGCCGTATTTGACGCGTCGGCCGCTTGAGAAACGGCCCCAACCTCCCTTGCGGTAGGACCTCGGGGTTAGAGTGTTCATTTAGTACGTACTTATTGGATTTTTATTTGAAGTTAGACCAATGCGCTAGTTAGTGTAGAAGAAACCATTCCGATTATTAAATACACATACGCATGGTCCACTCCTTCCTCCCAGGAGGAGGGGAACGTGCATATGAGTATATGTTAGTTAGTTCGAATTCTCGTAGGATTAGGGAATTAGTTAGATCGCGACCTTTTCGCATTCGCGACGACCGCCCGAGCCGAGGTTCGGCCACTCTGGCACCCTCGTGCGGGTCGTCACAAACTTTCGCGGCTGAGTGCCCTAAGCGCTCGCCCCCAAGTCCGGTGAAGCTGTAAAAGCCGCAGCGGCTCTGTTTTAGGATAGGGCCCCTAAGGCTAACAGTGTAGACAGTTCAAAAAAAAAAAAAATTTGAATTGAATACTATACATCCAAATTAGCTACACATATAAATGATAAATACTAATGAAAAACAAGAAAATTATAAAAAAATCCATTTGACTATACCGCGATCACAATACACAAAGTCAAAACCCGCCATTGAGACCCGTTTCGGGGCTTCCTATATTGAAATGAACCACCGTGTATACCATTGCATACCATTATCGAGTATATGCAGCTATAACTACCGATCGTTTTCTTGAGACCCACGTTGCGCGGTCATATGCGAATTGCATAAAAGCCTCTAAAATTTAGCCTTGTTTTCAATTCTCGTACTTTCTTACAGTTTCCCAGATGGCTTGACGTTGATGATTACTGATCTATTCCTGAGGCTCGTGTCGTGAAGTTATTTATCCAACTTAATGAATAAGCTATAAAATGGAAAAATGATTTTGCAAATGTAACTGGTAGTTTCAGGGATTAGCGCGTTTAAACTAACGAACAAAAATAAACTATTGAACATTATATTATTTATTATAGATAATAACAATGTTTAATTAGTTATTATGTCCTTATCTATATATACTGTAGATTGGACTTTTAAATATCGATTTGGGAGATTGATTTTCTAATCGGCGTTTTACCCATCGCAGGTAAATAATTGTATCATTTTCTGGACACAGCAAAAATACAAGTGTACAAAATAACACCGTGTCTTAGATGCTAAATAACTCGGCTAAGCAATTTTATTACTTTGCAACAATATAAATTGAATCGGTTACATAATCAATTAACACTTATACTTATTAAAACTTACCGTTATTTCAAGCTAAAAATGTATATATTTAATTTATTACGTACCAGAAAATATATGTTGGTAAAATTGTACCGGCTAGTCCGAAACGATCTGTTTGGGGGTTAGAATAAATTCCTTTTGGAGAACGCTTACACCGTTAATTGAATACTGTATACATATTCCTGAAGCAAAAGCGAATCGAAACATTTTATAGGACGCAAATGTTTATTTGTGTTGACAGTAAGGTATATGTCTGCAGTAAATTCAGTTTTAAGACCTACCGCGCCTTACTGAATCGCTCAAGTGCACGCTATATATATATAAGAAATTTTAGGTCATTTTAATATAAGGTAACGTCAAAGGAAATATATCGACCCTTCGAGTCTCAAATGTAGTAAAAACCATGTTGTCCAAAATCGAGTTTAAACGCTGTCTTACTTACTTTCACGAGCTCTATCGATCTGTATATATTTTTGATATATATAATTAATAAAATTGAAGTGTCTGTTAGTTATATAAAAATAACAGTTTTTTACTAAATGCATATGAAAGTATATAAGACATGTATAACAAAAACCCCATTTTAAAATTTTTTGTCTGTCTGTTTGTTCCGGGTAATCTCCGAAACGGTTAGACCGACTTTGACGGGACTTTCACTGATAGATAGCTGATGATATAGGGAGTAACTTAGGCTACATTTATTTTGGAAAAATAATTACGGTTCAGCACAAATAAAAAAAAACTGGTCATGGTGAATCAATTCGGGCGCTTAAATAGCTTATGCTGAGTAAACCATAAGAGAAATCGCAAATTAATGTAGTATATAATCATAGGCATTAAAAAGACCTACAAAAAAGTCCGTAAGAGTATACATCTATCTTCTGAGGAACACCCACAATAAGCATTTTTGTCTATAAAATAACCGGGAGCGGGGAGCAAGATTCGCGCGGGCATGCTGTAGTCCACGTGAGCGAAGTCACGGGCACAGCTAGTATTTAAATAAAAATGTCTTTACTACTCAGATTATTGAGCAACCAAATTCAGTTTTACTTTTATTTGTTTTCGTACTAACATTCTAGTCGTTGGTCAATTGTCGTAAATGAAGTCTTTGTTAGAACATTGCGTAAACAACAATTTTTTGTATGAAAATAGCTCTAAAATTTTATTATTTCCACTTATTTTGTTTTATGCGTTTTCCCTAAAGTCGTGTTTTGGCTTTTACTACATTTGAGACTCGAAGGGTCGTTAGATAAAGGGTAGTAAAAAATAGTATGTGCTAGTTTTAACATTCTATACAATGTCTACGTTCTTTCTTTGTTTGCTTTTTTGAACACATAATATTTCTGATTATAATTTAAAAAAAAAAATTGAAATAGTAAGTGTATGTGTTTTTTAACCAAATGCGAAAACGAAGTAAATAAGGAAAATAGGTACTTATGTAGTATAAAACCCATAATAAGGAAGTAAATATAAATGTAATATTATTTAAAAAAAAGGTCTTTCAGAATGTTCAAACCACGTTGAATCGATACATCCTATCTCAATGCATGATGGATCTTTGCATAATATATATTATTTATCTATACAATTAATAAAATTGAAGTGTCTGTTTGTAGAGTCAAAATAACAGTTCTGAACTAAATAATTATGAAAGTATATAGGATACATATAACAAAAAGCACATTTTTAAAATTTTTGTCTCGGTGTCTGTCCGTCTGTTTGTTTGTACCGAGTAATCTCCGAAACGGTTGGACCGATTTTGACGAGACTTGCACTGATAGATAGCTGATGATATAGGGAGTAACTTAAGCTACTTTTATTTCAGAAGAAGAATTACGGTTCCGCACAAATAAAAAGAAACTGGTCATGGTGAATCAATTCGGGTGCTTAAATGACTTATGCTGAGTAAACCATAAGACATATAGCAAATTAATATACAACGTAATTATAGGCATTAAAAAGACCTACAAAAAAGTCCCTGAGAGTATACATCTATCTTCTAAAGAACACCCACAATTACCATTTTTGTTCTTAAAATAGCCGGGAGCGGGGAGCAAGATTCGCGCGGGCATTCTGTAGTCCACGTGAGCGAAGCCACGGGTACAGCTAGTTATTATTATAAAACTCAACCGCTTGGGTCTCTCGAGGCTATTGATAAAGACCGTCATCCCCTATTTTATTACACTGCAGGAGAATAAAACGTATGTATCGAGTAAATATTTGATTTTACTTGCAAAAATAAGTATCCTCAAATGTGTGTTTTACGATACCCGCTATATAAGTGTATAGTTCGGTACCTATAAGTATACATCATACCATCACGCCTGTATTCCCCGAAGGGTTAGGCAGAGGTGTACTAATGTACACCCACAGTTCGCCGAGTATGTTTTTGGTCCCATGTAATGTAATTGCCATTAATCGGGCACGAAACCAAACTCCGAGCTGCTACTGAGAATCTCATAGGAAAACCCCAATAACACTTTACTCGACCTGGGATCGAACCCAGGTTCTCGCTCATAGCAGTCGCGCTTACGACCACTAGGCTAACGAGGCAGTTTAGGCAGGCTAACAGATTTCCAAAAAATCGAGTTTTACAATGAAAAACGGTATAATTAAAATACTAGCGGTGTGCCCATCCTTACTTTTATTTTTAGTTACCTATTCATAATATTGACGATTCTAATAGCATATCAATTAACGAAATTTTGTCAAAATCGGTTGAGATTGTGTGTTAAGTAATTTTTTTAAAACAATTTTATAAATATTTTGCCAATCCTATTTCATTTTGGAATGACTTATACTTCCCGTGTACAAAATAACATGAAAATCTTTTCAAAAATAAGAAAACAATTATTTTTTAAACTTTATTTTTAACGATTTCTAAAAGTAATTCATAATGAAAAATCTTATACCGTATCAATTGACCAATGACAAATATACCTTGTACAAAATTTCATTAGAGTCGGTTATGCCGTTTTTGAGTTAAATCCTGTAATACAAACAGACTGTCAGACAAAGATTTCAAATGGCATATTCGTGATGGTATGCCTAAAGGGAAATTTGGCAGAAAAAGTAAATGTACAGACAGTATAGTGCAATCTGATACACACACGAGAAAATAACTAGGTATTTAGGGCAATCTTCGCAACTGAATTGAGTCTACTACACATATGGCGAAAACCTATAACAATGCGATTCGCATCGATGAGGCAAGTCCTTTTGAAGTGGAAACTTCTTTAGTGCCGTTGTAATTTCAAACGCGATGAAACGAAAAAGCGACACTAAAAAAGTCAAACACTTATTACATCTATAGGACTTAGCCTGCGAGAGAATGCGATACAATACATTATACACGGTTAATGCAAGTTCTTTAAGCGATTATGATCATCGTCAAATTGGCCTAGCGGTGTGATTATCAGACTTGTATACATTGTTGTATGTACAGTACGAGTAGTCGATAGTCCAATTATCGCTGATTTAGGATTTTTTAAATTAGATTTTAAAGAAGATAGTATGTTTTATGAAGTTTTCACTTCTACAGCGTGTGAATTGCACACTTTTTTTTCATAATCACTGTGGGTAAGTGACAATATTTCTGTAATAATGTTGTAAGGTGCGACATAATACGTTATTAATTTAAAAATAGTTTGAAAGATAAATTTGATATTACATTATGTGTAACTTAACTAATGTTTGAAACCTTTTATACGAATGTCCCAGACCTAATTGGCAATGCAAGATAGAGCTCACGAAAAATATAAAATTTATTATATTATGTCATGGAATGGCGCCTTGCCAAGCCAGTTACGTCGTAGATCGTAACACATAGTAACAGACTAAACAGCTTTCAAACTGCGTTCATTCCACATCCACTCTACCACCGCCAGCAAACTAATAATATATGCAAAAAATAATAATGTTTATTGATTAATTGTTTTTGCAATAGATTTTAATAGCTCAGTTCTAATATGTTACCCTCTGGGATTGCTCAACTCAATTAATTCAAAATCAATATATTATTTTATTTTCTAGCGGAGGTGTGAGGAACAGAGAGTAAAGTTCGTCATCCGCCATAGAAAAGGGAGGATCCTCCGGCCAGACGGGTACTATGTCTGGCGGGCAGCTACCCCGACTGTTGGGTTCTTGTATAAATACTCAACGATAGAGTTAATTACTATAGCGCGATGTAGGATAGTAGAATGCGTCTTATGTGGCTCGATAGAAGTCGCTATGTGTCGCTACGTAGTTGCGTCGATGCGTCAATTGTGGCGAGAGATGTCGCTATAATTTATTCCATCCAACTAACATCACTATATGACTAAAACCAAAATGGTAGAAAGCGCGGTAAGCTACGTACTCTGTGGCAGTAAGTCAGAAAAGTCGGTTTCGTGAAAATGACGATTATAGTTTTTTGTAACATTTTGTGTTTGTGTAAAAACTATGCACAAAATTCTTGAAAGCAAAAAAATATGTTCACTGAATTACCCCCTTTACCAATAAACGAATGAAAACAAAAAAATTAAATACATACTTCCAACTTATCAAAATCACAACTACGAATGCTATTATTACCAATGTCGTAGCCCGCGTAGCTAGCGAAATTTCCTAGTAGCCACCCTTAAATACGCCCATGGCTTTTACGGCGTGGTGTTTTTTACAAAAAAGGTTACCCTATACAATCATATAGGGCCAGATAAGCCGGCACTGCCAGCAGCAGTAATAATATACAGCTACTTTACATTACTACAAGCTACTAACGTCTAACCATAATTACAACCATCCGTTCAATTTTGGAAAGGCACTTTCTGAAAACCTTACAAATAAAAAAGAAGATAATAAACTGATAAAAACATCAGAATAAATGAGAAGAATAAATTGAATCATAAGTTATTTCTTCTAACTTATATTTTATGTAGGTACTGTTAAATTACAACCGTTCAATTTTAATGCATTTTTCCTTGGCTACGATAACATAATAAATATAGATAAGTTAAATTAAATAGGTACGTATTAATACAATTCATCTTAGTTTGATTCGACTTGCATGGCACCTGGGGCTTTGTTTAGTTCTGGATATGCGTAGAGATAATAACTAAAAGAGTTAGGGATATTGCTTAGTTTTTCACTACCAATCGAAAAAGCGACATAAAGAAAACATGAAGAGCTAGAGAGGAAGACCTATAAATAGCATAGCATGTCTCCAAGTCCGGTGAAGCTGTAAAAGCCGCAGCGGCTTTAGGGCCCCTAAGGCTAACAGTGTAGTCAGTTCTAAAAAAAAAAAAAAAAAAAAAAAAAAAAAAAAAAAAAAAAAAAAAAAAAAAAAAAAAAAAAATTATCGCTGTAACTACTTAAAATGAGCGCGGACCCGAAGCGGAGCCGGCCGCCTATTATACAATGTGCTACGTCAATCTATACAGAGCGGGACCGCGCACCGAGGGCGCGAACGCGACGGAAACGATTCCCTCGTACTCTGTATATAACCGACGGCGGATAACACGCTACGGTAACCAACTGTCTGGAAACCAGTGCGTGCGAGCCCCTCTCACTACGTGCGACCAACCCTGTTCACACCCGAAACTACTAGGCGTGAAGAGGGCGAAACATCAAGGTACACACACGCAGTGAGGTGCCTGCTGGTAGGCGCGGCGATGACGTAGCACGGAGCGGAATGGACTGGGTCGCTGGCGGGTTGAACTTAGTGAAGATGCGAAGAAATGACACACAGGCACCACAATAAAATTTGCTGTATTCTTCAAGACAATACACTTTCTTAACACTATATCTTCTGGGCACGGTTACTTCCAGTTTCTTGAGTCTTGAGTCTTGAGTATTGATTCTTCAATTTGTGGTACCCGTGTGCGCTCGTTTGCCCCGGCAGAATGCCTTTTATATGGTTTGCCGGAGAGCGAGACGGACGATGGCGTCTCTATCCGTACTGCTCATCACCAAATTTGGGTGTGGTCCGTTAACCGCGGTAATGCGCAGTGGTTGCAATATTGCTGTCTCTGTCTATTATTATTATTACTTGTATACAGAATACAATAAATTGTTAATATCTCTAATTACAGTTATTCAATTACAATAAAAACTATTTCACATTAATGTAGACATAAATACCTATTCAAAAACACTAACTTTAACATTATAGGTTAATAAACACGGGAGATATAAAGCATTAAACATTGCAACCTTAAAACGTCTTGTGACTCGTTATATACGTACTATTTGAGCTTACACACGTTATAAAATACATACGGAAGGCTATTCTACCTATATCACGCGAAACATTATGTATAATTTTTACAAAATATGAATTATTGACAATATATTATTTTAGTACTTTACGTGATTATTTTTATTAGATTACATACATTTTCATGACTTATATACTGTCTTTACATACCTACGCGCTATAGTAACATATTTAAAACATTACAAACATTTAATTATTGATCGTTTGTGCAAATTATTCATCCTTACAACTTATATTTACAAATGTTATTCTTATATCATTACGCTTAGGCTTATGCGTCGCTAACACTACTTTTTGTTGTTTTATGCACCACAATTGTCAAAATAGTCCAGCCTTACAGTGTTTTGTCGAGGTTTTTTTAACCGAGTTAATAGAAATTAACATTTGTTTAAAAAACCGTCTAAGAATTGATGACTGTCGATTGTTTTTCTTATTGCGCAATGTACAGCATGTCGTAGGACGATATCGAGAAAAAAGGTCATCCGCGCAAATCTTTATTGCAATCACAAAAATACCCCGTAATATGCATTGGAAGTAAACAATCAATTCCTACCTAGTTTTATAGTAACGTTAACTAAATTATTGATTGTAATTCTATATTTTAGCAACCAGAGATAAGTTAGCAACACTAATAGCCAACTCTAAATTGTCAAAGCTGTCAAATCATCAAATGTCATGGTGAAAACGATTTTCAGTGACGTTTTTCGATCAAGTGTAAAACTAAATTGGAAGGCCAATGTTAAAATTACTAAATAAATTTATTATGGTTTTATAAATTAATTATTGTTCAAGAATTTCTATAAAAGATGCGTTGGATTCTGTTAATTTTATGTGCTATGGTGCCCAGTGCAGTGGCGTGGGACGACAATGATTTAGAAGTGTTTGACGTGGTCGAAGAAGTTAATCAGAACTTTTACGAATTAATGGGAATTGCCCAAGTGAGAGCTTGTTTTTTTACATAATAACTTCAATTTAAAAAATTTTTTAGACCCGTATCAATGTTTTCGCACACAGTAAAGAAAAAGAAATCGTAGCATATTTTTCGTACTTATGTAAAACTTGTAACAAAACCTAATCCTAAATAGTAATCATAATTCTAAACGGGTATTTTAAAAACTTCAAATGTAACGTTTATGTTTGAGAGTACATTATAATAAAAATAACATTTTGGGATGCTCTCAGATAGGTTTTATTACCAACTTAATAAAACCTGTACTATGGTATAATAAATAATAGTAATTGTACCTATATTATGTGGTTCTGAATTTTGCAGTAGGTAATAACTCATCCGTAGTGCCGTCTATCTCATTTAGGGATAGCATAAAATGATTCTCCATGAAAAAGCAATGAGATTTATCAACTGTCCTGGGTGATTGGTGATATGTTGTTAGAGTTTATCAATCTCACATATATCAATATAAAGAAAATAATAATCTTTATAGAAACTCAACAATCATATTCTTGAAGTACCTACCTAATGGATAAATAGATATAAAAGACTTTTACTTAAATATAGAAGAAAATATTGATTTAACACAACATAAAAGAATTTAAGACATTTGTCTAATGGCCATCAGTCCATACATTGAGTTTATGAATTGTCAATTAATTATTTATTCAACTGCTGTTTGTACAATAAAATAAACATCTTAATCCTTTTCTTTAATTGAAATAATTCTTGAACAATTGAATTTATTTAGTTATAGTGTTAAGAATTAATCATGAAATTTTTCTGGGAATAATTGTTGGCACTGGTATATAATGCTTTATCATAGAGTAAAGATCGAGTTTGACAGACCCTGTGGCACAGTGGTAATAAGACCTACTATTGAGCCGAAAGGTTGCGGGGATTACTGCATATGACTGATATCTGTGTGATTTGCAGTTATATAATATCTGGGTGTTGGATATCTATATATGTATGTACATCAGCTGTTTAGTTACCATAATACAAGCTTTGCTTAGGTTACAATTAAATGGCTGTGTGTGAAATTGTGAATGTTAAAAAAATGAGTATATCTTGACATATAAATTATTTTATTGAGGATGTTATAGAACGGAATGGAATGGAACAAAAAAGAAAGACACAGTAATACTGGACTCACTACAAAAATATGGTGACTGTCCAGTATAATATGGCATGCATGGCAACACCTAACTATACGTAATACTTTTTATTTTGTAGGAAGCATCACAATCAGAGATTAAATCTGCATTCAAAAAATTGACACTAAAATTGCATCCAGATAAGAATGATTCACCTGATGCAGATGTGCAATTCAGGAATTTGGTATCAGTGCATAATATACTCAAGGATCCTGGAAAGAGAGAGAAGTAAGATAAAGAAATATCATAATATGTGTATTTAGAATTGTGCTTAGGTATATAGTAAATAATCATATATTTATTTCAAATTTAGTCTGTTGAATTTAATTTAAATTGATTGAATTTCCAAATCAACTGGGCTACGTCCTAGAAGTAATATTATTATATGGGCTACATATTTAATAATACTTGTTTACAGCCATGATATGATATAAATACATGTTTAAAACAAGCTTTTAGCTATGCAAAGCTTAATTACAATAAAAAATTACAACCGTGGTTGCTATAGCCAACTGACAACCGACATGACCATTAATGATAACGGGCAAATTTAAATGCCATGACGGTGGGGTACTTTATAACCCCTGGGGCTAGGTTTGGGCTGCCTTGTTTTAAACCCTATAAATAATTGTTTGGTAGGTATTTTATTTTCATGTATATTTTTGTTCCTTTGTCATAAACCTTTAAACCTTTGGCTATTGTGGGGGGGTGGAGATCAGTACCTGACAAGGTCATTACCAGCATGCATATGACAGATAAGCCTGTCATAGTGACTCTGTTTTGCTTTGTAATTTGTCAAGATCAGCCATATCGCCATGATAGTGACCTAACAACGGTCGATGGATTGTTGATCTCTCGATGTTCACTGTTGGTTTTGGATTATTGTCAGACACAGTGCCTTCATTGTCATTTTGTGTGCTACTATAAGAAAACCTATAAGGCTTAACCTATTTATAATGTTTTCAGAGATCACTTTAAAGAAATTAACTGAGATGAATACATAGACAACTGGTGAACAATTTTCGTACTTAATTGTCTGTTCATTCTCAGGTATAATGAAGTGCTCAAAAACGGTCTTCCGAATTGGCGTTCAGCTGTTTATTACTATAGGCATGTGAGAAAAATGGGTCTTGCTGAAGGCTCCATTATATTATTTATTATAATAACATTTAGTCAGTATGCTGTGGGATGGGCAGCATATGCAGAGAAAAGGTATACTGCTGTAAGTAAATTTTGTTTGATAAACTTAGCATGTGGCTTAAGCATCTTGTTGACGTTTATCAAGATATACTGCTATTGTATTTAGTATTTTGTAAAGGGTTCTGATATACAATTAATAGTAGCTTATATTGCTGATAACAAATAATGTAGTATAATTTTGTAGCTTCTTCACAATTGGTTAAAGATTTTAAACTTGTAGAAATATGTAATCTAAACTTACATGGAATTTTGAACTTTTAGTTGATCAAGTCTTATTTATCAACTTCAAATCTTATTGGATTTTCACCGACTTTGAGTAGGCTTTAACATAAGTTGTCGTTTACAGGAACAAATATTAAACACCAGAGGTAAAAAACATACAAAGAGATCTGGTTTTGAGACAGGTCTTGCAGAATTACTGGAACAGTTACCCAGACCTAGTATAAAAGATACACTGCCATTTCAAATACCAAGATTTATATGGTGGAGCATACTGGCTTTGCCACGATCTATAATAGAAATTAGAAGAATGATGAAGGAAAAAGAAGAAGAAGCTAAGAAGCAAAAAAAGAAGTATGTAATTTTTTTTTGTGTCATGAAAATTATGTTTTAAAGCTTCTACATAATATTTTGGCGCGTATTTGCCGCGAGAGTATGCCGTAGAAATTGGTAGTGAGCTGCGAGTATCAATTCAATTGTGACAGTAGGCGACGCGGCTCGGCATCAAGTTTTGCGGTGGCCTTTAAAAATGGTTAAACAGCAAAAATTCCCATAATTTTTTTTTAAACAAGATACTGTAGGTAATTATTGATCAGTAAGCCCTTAATGCCAATGAAAAATAAAATATTTATTATAAAAAATTGAAGACCAGGTATCTTAATGATAATACGGGATATGGGGTTTTTAGTGTACTAATGATTCTTGATAAATTAATTATGGATGATAAATTAATTATTAATCTCTTTATGTAATGATAAAGATATAATATTATTAAATTTTGATAAGATAAATTTGACATTATTGATTATGTTAATGAAGGAAAACGTAACACTGTATCTAATGGCAAGTGCAGAATAATCTAAGAACATTGGTGACCACCAAGCGATGAATATCTATTAACTGTAATCATCATCATGCCTGATTACAAACATAAAGGTGAAAGCTATTACGTAGCTTGCAGCCTAATAAAACAATGCTGTTAGTTTGATAGGTAATATGCGTGTAATACATAGACTTATTTATTTAAAAAAAAAAAACAAGAAACAGAGTATACAAAGAACACTACATATAAAGAAAGATCAATGCATAGTACAATTATTAGATTATAGATGCTGTTATATTAAATAAGTAAATTTGTTTAGTTGATGTTCTTTTTTTTCTAACACAGACATTATGCTGAGTCTTTGAAGAGTTGGTCTCAATCCAATCATGAGTGCTCTACATTATATATTTAAATATCATAAAGGAGACCATGACTGACAGACTGACTGATTGATCTAACAACACACTACTCAAAACACTGAATGGTTTGGGCTAAAATTTAGCACACTGATAGTTATTATGACATAGGCATCGGCTAAGAACAAATTTTAAAATTTGTATTTATTTTTTTAGACGAGTGAAACTGTGGAGCTCTGCTAGTCTTCTATATAAATAAAATGATTGAGGTTTGCCGCTGTGCGCAAAAAAAAGATAAAAAAAATCACGATATCTTCATTCAATAGAACTCTATATTAAAGTTTAAAGAAAGTACTATTTCATAAGTACTAGATTTTCTTGTCGTTCAAGCGAGCAATATTACCAATAGTTCTATGAGTGTTATTGCCTCATCCTTTCAATTGGAACATCAACATAAATGCTGTAGCTTACAGTGACTAGATTGCTTGCTTAGGCAGTATACAAGTTTTTTGATGTAAAAGGTCTAATGGCGCATGTGAACGGGGATTAAAAGCGTTTTGATGGGACGTCGGTACGTGCCATTCCGCCTCTTAACATTTATACTGAACGCGTTTCTCTCTACTACACACACTCACTACTTTAAGTGTATCAGCACGGTTTCTTATGAAAATCCTGTATATGTTATTGTTAAAGTCCGTGAGCTTGGATAAATTTCACAATAGTGTTAAACTAAATTTAAAGTTATAATACAGCATTAAAATATATTTATTTTGATATAATTGTATCATTAAAAAAGAAATAACATTGATATTTTATTGTATGAATATTTATTCATTCATATTTCAATTAGGGATGTAACGTTACCGATACGATATAACCAATATCTAACAAATTGAAAAGCGCGTGAAGCAATGATAAATGATCCTATCGGCGCAGGCGAGGGATTCGCACGTGATGCTAGCTACGATACGCCGTTTTTAATAAGCGTTGTATTGTTTCTCGCCTTTGTATTATCAAGTTTGAAATTAGAAGTCCATTGTCTGCTTATCATTAAAATAAATTATCGCCAGTTTTGTGTATAATAGAGACACAATCGCCCGAAAAACTATCCTCCATCAGGCGAGTAATAATGTGTACGATATCGGTTTTGCTGATTATTCACTATAATCAATATCGTATCGGTAAAATTATGTATCATTACATCCCTAATTTCAATATAACAAGTCAATTTTTAACAAAAAAGAAAACCATCTTCAATGATTTTGAGGAGTTTTGTAGTGTATCTAAGTTCAAGTTCCAATGCCAATAAAATTAAAATGGGTCCACCGTTGAGGAACCTTGTCCAACAAAAAAAAAATCATTAAAATCGGTTCTTAAAGAAGTTATGACTGAACTTCCATTAAAAAAACATTCGAATTGAGTAAACTCAATTGAAGTTTTTGAAGTTGGTTAAAAAATATGATGAAATTCAGTAGTTTCACTTCTGCCAGAAGTCCCATGTCTTACAGTAGCTTGATTTTACAGGGAGGAGGAGGATCGCAAGCGGTTGGAGCGTGAAGCCGCAGCTGCTGAAGCAGCGAAAGCGGCTGGAGCGGGGGCAAGGAAGCGGAAAGGTTGGGTACCGCCCGCGCGAGATGGAGAGTGCTTACTCGATCCTGTAGAGGAACCTGACTCTCCGCGACCAACGCCAAAACCATCAGTAAGACTGCTTGTTATACACGCGAACGTTGCTCAGTGTTGCCAGACAGCAATATACAAAAGATTGAAGCAATAGTAGAAAAAATATAATGTAGTTAAAAATAATCTTCCTAATATTATAATCATCATTAATTTTCTTTTGTTTTGGAAATAATATTGATTTATATTTTAAAATTAATAAATGAGTGCTGTTCTTCGTGTCAAACGAAACACCAATAACAGCTCATGACGTCATTCGTGTGTAAGTGAATGTTACCCAATTGGTTCTTTGAGATGACATATGTTGTTTCTTATAGTTTTCTGCATTTATTTAGTACTAATCTCGTATGACGTCACGCGCTTTGCGGTTATGCGTAAATTCAAACAAATTTATTTATAAAGGTTCGTCTACAATTGCTTACACTAATATTGAAGGCGCCAGTTCTACGTTAAGGAAAAAGAATAGGTACCTTGTCGCTCCACGTCTCCCGTTGTATTATAGGTCGCAAGTTTTTTTGGTATCTATATATTTTCACTGGCACTTGAGTTCTAGATTTTTCAATAAGCACTGTATGTATGTATGTAGCACTGTAATTCAGCGCGGTCGCGGGGTAATTTTAAATACGTTTATTCGTTTCGTTTTAATAAATTTAGTAAGCGAGTCTATGATGCGACGAATCGGTGGGAACTAGGAAGGAATGTAAAATCAGTGAATGAATATATGTATGAATGAGAGGGTGAATTATATAACAAATATAAATATACGGCGTTTACAAATATTAAAATAAATTAATGTGATTTCTGGACTACGCTAAGGGGAACAGTTTCTTATAGAAAAACACCGGATGAATATTTTATGTTACAATACACACTGCCGGGATCCCATTCCCAAACCAAGATAGAAATCAGTTTAAAAAACTATTAGAAATGGTGTTTAATATTCCTGTTTATAGTCACCACCAGTGATATCCGGCGGTCTATGGACAGACGACGATCTAGCGGAGCTGGCGAGGTTAGTGAAGAAGTACCCGGGCGGTACTACGGAGCGGTGGGATCGTATCGCGGAGGCAATGCACCGGCCAGTCCCAGAAGTCACTCACATGGCGCACAAGCTGAAGGACAACTGCTATCGGCTGCCGGCCCACGAGGAGCAGGAACAGTTGCCACCAGAGCCGCCGAAAAAGGTTTATTTTTGACCTCTCAATAATTAATTTTTGTGCTATGATTTACAGCTAGAAGAATTAGATTGTTGATGAAATAATATTAAATAGAGTGACAAGAGTGTTTGTGTGTGAGTGTGTGTGTGTGTGTGTGTAAGAAAGAGAGAGATACAGTGTCAATGTGTTTCTGAGAAAACCCATCCAAATTAAAGTATAGTCATACAAGTTCGTGCTCGACCTTCCTATGTTTTAGACGTTGGCGGGGACGAGGTAGCACGCCACTGCACTACACAACACACTAAAGTAAACAGTATGTTATCTCCACAGTTTTCATGAAATAGTAACCTGCAGCCGCTAGCTAGATAAACACGCACTAGGGTTGCCCTCTGACTGTGTTTCTTACGTATTGGATATTGCTATATTAAATTGTCATGTTTATCTTTTCATCAAAATATATTACTGCTAATTTTGTAAGATTTTATTATATATAAATTATTTCTACTTGGGTTTTATTTCTAGTTTTAAAAGCGACTGTGGGTTAGTAAGAAGGGAATGTACATTTTTAATAAATAAAAAAATAAAATTTTCTGTTTAAAGTTTTATAAAACAAAAACAATTTTCAATTCTAGGAAGTAAGTAAAATAATATTTCCTCATTAGTTATAAATTGCGTACTCGCGACTATTATGTAATGAAGTTTACCTAGATTTCGTTTCGGCCGTTTATATGAAGACGTGTACTGTTTACTTTAGTGTACTGTGACTTGCGCCGCGCCTACGTCATGCAATTGCAAGAGTTTCTCTTCCCCGCTACACAACCCGTCTTTATCGTCTGTAGTACTTCGACCCCGCAAACTTTTGTCGGAAATATAGGACGGTCGCGCACGAACTTGTACGACTAGAGTTTTATTAAAGATAGATTTTTATTATTTTGTGAAAATCTTTTTGTTAAACTTGATTGTGTAAGAATAAGGAATGTTGTAACTAAGAAAAATACAAAATGGTGTTATGACAACATAGTTATTGTTGGACGTACCTAGATATACTTAAAATACCTATAAAAATAATGAAATGTTCGAAATAGTTAATATTATTTACAGATGAAGACTCGTAAGGCTGAGGAGACATCAGGCGGTGGAGTCTGGTCGCAGACCCAGCAGAAGGCGCTGGAGAATGCTCTTGCCAAGTACCCTAAAGGAGGCGCCGGTGACCGGTGGCAGAAAATAGCTGGTGCTGTCCCAGGAAAGACAAAGGTATTCATCTTTATAACCGACATAAAAAAGGAGGAGGTTTCGCAATTCGAATGTATATATTTTTATGGATTTTCAGCCATAACCTCTTTGTTTATGAATCGATTTAGATAATTCGTTTTTCGTTAGAAAGGGTATACGTCAAGGGTGGTCTCATTTTAATTTCATTAGCCTTGGACCTTCGACTACGACCACGCTACTTAGCCTCAATGACGTTTTACGTTTTTGGGTAAGTATGTAACCAATCGGTTTGGCGTGTTATTGAGAACCGACGTTATAACGCTTATACCTTGAAGGTTGGGTCGACCCTTGGTTAAGGACGTGACTAGAAATGTGAACGTGGAGTATGTCTTCGGTATACTTTGATATTTACAAGTAACAATTTCAAAAACTAATAAGTAAACAGATAAAAGAAAATAAAGACAAAATTGCAACAAACGACCATGGCGATTGTAGTAAAATCTCTTATTGTTCCGAGATGTTGAAATAGATTGCTCTACTTCATTCAGCACCACAAAAACAATCTATAATTTTCAGGAGGAATGTATGCAACGGTGTAAATATCTGTCAGATATGGTGAGAAAACAGAAGCAGAAAGAAGAGGAGGAATCACAGAAGGAAGGGGAAGAAATCGAAACGCAATATATAGACGAGAATGAGAAAAATGAAGATTTACAAGAAAGTGATTATTAGTAAATTTGAAGTTTTCTTACAGTATTGTGTGATATTCGATTATATATTATCATTTATCTATATAGAAGGAAAATTGATAGTTTAATTGGCAAAAATTGACGGAGGAATTTCTTTATGTTTTTGTATTTATGAATGTTATGACATTATTATTTTATTGTGATAAATATCTTTAAGGCCTTGAACTGGACGACAGCGAGCGCTGTTCGACTGTGGAGACGCACTAGGTACCTGGTAAACATTAAGCTGGTATGCAATAATACCAATTTTCAATATCGATCAAGGAATCAGTATCTTGTGCACTAAGGGGCCATCAATAAATTACGTCACACGAATTTCACCGTCCTTGTCATAGCTGGTCACATTTGTGACCCCCCCCCCCACCTAGTGTGATGTCACATATTTTGCAATTTTATAATAAGAAATTTATGAAATTAAAACCGCAGTGTTCGGAAATTATTTTAATTTCCATTTAAATTATTTTTCAATAAAATCGACATCAAATCAAACAAAACATAAAAAAAATCACTTTAATGAAAGATAAAGACAATCCTCTTCAGTCGATACACTTCGAACCCATTCCTTTATATTATTTATAACTGGCATAGTAGTCACATCGTTCTCATTTGGACAGTTAACATCAGAAACATTCCTTGTGTCAACATCTTCTTCATTTAACCATAAAGCTTCATTGTCATCATTCAAACAAAGAAGTTGTTAAATAAAACATTGCTATGTTCGAGATACAGAAGTCCAATTTAATTTTTTCTCTGATTATTTTGACTAGAGGGTAGAGATTTAGTGCAACGGAGGTTTTGGGGCTTGAATGGAAGGGAACACATTCTTTCGAGTTTGGGAGGTTTTCGACTTGAAGAAGTTCTAATGTACTTAGATATAAAATAAAATATTATATTTTGAAAAAATGTGATGTTACAAAATTTGGGACCCCTCCCCAACCCTTGTCACACAATTTCACACTTCGTCGACACCCTCCCTCCCCTAAACGTGTGACGTAATTTATGGATGGCCCCTAAAGACTAAGTGAACTAACGAGGGCTGAAGACGGAACCTAGCTCCTGGTATTTGCTATTTACTTGAACATACCAGCTTTTTTTTTCAAATAAGTAGCATCTTTTAGTGAAGTACGCATGTACGTACGGCGTTGAAGTGACATGGCTAGAATGTTATTATAGTTCTTTTGTTCGTTAGGAATTATTCGCAAAAAAAAATTAACCCACAGCACAAACAAAGGAAGCAAAAAGGCAATATTCAATGAAATTACAAAGATCAAGAACGAAATCCGAATAAGTTCTTTGACGAGTTCGTTTTTTTTATTTCCTCCCATAATTTAAACGATTTCTTCCAATGACATCTCTTAACTTTGTCAAAAAATTGATGTAGCTAAGGGACTGGAAGTCACTATAACTATTCAAACGCTCATCCACCGGTCGAGAACAATTTCATACACTTATAGTGCGTTTATTAATTATACGGAGTAAATTGACAATCACTAATGTCAAACTGGAAAATAATGTTGCTACATTTATTTTTGTAGTGTTGTGCTATTGTATATTTTATGTTACAATTATTTGAATCGTAATATTTTAAATAATGAATTGAGTGTTTATAATAATTGAAATGTTTTGCATTATTCAACATACCCGATAATTTACTAATTATCGTTACATAATTCAAACCAAAATTATCTAAAGCAGCATTATAAGGCCCTTACCAAATCTAACGTCACGCGGGAGGGTATCGCGGGCATCAAGGTGAGCGCTGATGTGCATCATAAGGGGGCTATTTAAACCTACAACTCGTACGGTTAAACGATTAGTTCCGATTGGTGACATCACTATTTTAAAGACATAATAATCTAGCAACACACATCATATGCCATTTTACTCCCGACTGAATAAAAACGCACTTTATGTAGGTTTTTTCTATGTGACTATACTGTTAGCCTGGAGACTCGACGGCTTTTACAGCTTCACCTTGGCTTGTGGACGAGCGCTTGACACTCAGCCGCGCAAGCGTGGCAACATGCTCAAGGGTGCCAAAGTGGCCGATCCTCAGCTTGGCCTGTTGCCGTAGTTGCAATTAAGTCGCGAACTGGCTAATTGCCTATCCGTATAAATTCGAACTATTGAAGAAACATGTGTATATATGTATTTAGTGATCTGTTAGTTTTTGCCTGACTAATACAAAAAAAAAAATCTCATACAGAATTAATGTACCTGTGTATTTGAGCCTTGAGTATTTGGGCCCTTATGGCTAACATTACAATCAGTTCGAAAATAAAGTCGTATGCCGACGCTCGCATCGCGTCATCTCTAGTGCCTCACCGCCTGCACTGCTGTCGTCTAGTTCGCGGCCTAAGATTAAAAACTTAATAATTTGCAGTGTAAGAAAGATTTGGAGTTTTTCTTTTTTTGTATACATCACTTTTTATATTAAAATTATTTCTTACATGACAGTTAACGTTATTAAATGTAGTAAATGACATTGGCGAAATTGCCTACATAGGCAGAAAAAGCCATGATTGATAATTTAAAATAATTGAGTAATTTTTGGATTCCATGTATTTCCATTGTAGTAATATAATGTATGTTTTATATAAATACATAATATGAAAATACGTTTGAAGGTTTGCCCATTAATCACGCCCAAACGGCTGGACGGATTTTAATGTAATTTGATATAGAAGTCGATCATGTCGCGGAATATGTAATATGATTTTTTTAAACTTTTTTATCACCCAGCTAACTGGGCAGGCAACATCTAAGATTGAAAATGTTTTTGTATATATAAAATGTAAAAAAAATTCAATATACCATTCGAGTATGTTAATACAAAATGTTTAAAATAAAATTGAATGTTAAAAAAAAAACTTTTTAACCGTCTATGTGACTTAAAAATGTTGTTCAGTGTTTTGATTATAAATAAACCTGTTTATCTCTCTCGCTCAGTGTTGTAATTAGACAAAATAAAATACATTTTTTTTAAATATTGAGTTTATTTAAAGAATCATATCCTTCTAATTTCAATTTTTTTTATTAATTATGTTTACCTTAGTATAAAATGGTTACATTTTTATCAAACTATATTTATACTTTAGTTTTACTATAGTCAACATTATATAACGAATTGAAAAAAAAAAATTATAAAAACAAATCTGCTGTAAATTTATTTTTATAAAATAACATTAGGAATTTATTTATTAAACAGTTAGCGAAAAATAAATTATAAAGAAAATATATTTAATATGTTATATGGCAAAAATGGTATTGTTCGTTTTAAGGGAGTCTTAGAGTAAAATTGTAAAGTACAGTCTATCGACGAAGCCTGGGTTTCACTGCGTCTTCACCAAAACGCCGTAATATGTCTGGAATCTCGAATTCCTCTCTATCACGAACACGTCCGGGAGAGGTTTTTGTTCCGTAGTATCCTGTAAAAAAACATATTCTAAATTAATTTAAGGCACACCCCTACTTATAACTCTTTTCAATTTTATTTCCTAGAAAATCCAAACAAACATGTCTCTGCCTAGAGTTTAAAATTATTTAGAAAAGGAAAATGAAAACCATTAAAAATGCGCTTCGGTAAAACGCTCGTGTATATAGGGCCTGCAGTAATTAGTAAATAGTATATCAATTTAATTAAAGGGGTAACAGAGTGAGATTAATTTCAACAGGCGCGATGTAATTTATTAGTCAAATTACGAAGGTACTGATTTATGCAATTAATAAGATCGATTAATTTATTTGAATGACAATAAGAAATCATTCATTTAAACGGTTAAACTTCCATTTGGACATCTTCGACCATTTGACATTTTGTCGATTTAAAGGCAGCTTTTAACAAACACACTGGGCATAGAAAGGTGGGTCGCTTTAAAATGTGTGTGCAGAAACACGCACTCTTTGGAAATTGACAACATAAACTCGAGTTGCCACAAAAACTCCTTGGACAGTTTTAACAAGGAAAAAAGGCGTTTCAAAACGTTTCACATAAGTACTTAAAGCAAATTTGTACTATCGATAGTTTAAGCCCGACTATTGATTATATGATATTTAATTAACAGTAACATTGTTTCAATATTCTCGAAGGTTCGTTTTGTTCAATCTATGAACATTAGTTTTTTTTATTGTACTTCTTCTTTCTAACTTGGCAACCGGTCCTCTTTAATGAAGACCATTACTGACATTATCGAGTGAATTATAGTGTCATGTGCTATGACGATTTAGTATCCCAACAAGATGGTGGCTCCCATGTTAGAACTTTCTAGGAAGATTATGTGGGATCTCAGAATGAATGCTTTCAGCTTATATTTATAATCTACTTCACTTATGCACAAAAACCAAACTATATAACGCAAAACGCCACCAATATTACATAATATAGGGTCAAAAACCTAAGTTATTGAATTAAAAATAAAAACCACAACATCTCACTTCAAGATCCCGCCAAAAACCCCTATTGTACTTCATCTGTCAACTTTGTTTTGTCCAGAAATTTGTATTTTGTTAATCTTGCAATACTGCCTAGATCTTATAAAAAATGATTATGTTTGATTATGCAATTGGTATTGAAAGAATTCAAGTTTATTTCAACATAAATTAAGAATTATTATAGACACGTTTCTATAATTTGGTAAGGTTCGGTTAGTTACCGGTTTTTGATGGTGCGGGCACGACAGGCTCGGCGGGCGGAGTGCCGCAGAGCTGGCAGGCGCACACGACTGGTGACGCGACACGGTGAGGTACCACGGACCTGTCCTCACAGGTTAGCTGCGTACTGACTCCGCCGTACCTGGTCGCCGTGCAGCACTCGCAACGGGAATCATGACTGCCTGACTCTGTAAACACGAACATTAATAAAGAAGTTGTTACCAGGTGCGCAAATATGACCTTCACATGAGGTGGTCGGGTGGTCTAGCTTCGCACAAAGTTATACTAGTTATCGTTACGAAGGAAGTACAGGAACCCAGTGAACCTATATCTACATCACCCGTACATTATATTTGTAATGTAAATATGACACATATGATGTTAATGTGATGTCAAACTAAGGTAATATATGTTCACTGGGAAGTAGGTATCAATAAAATCAGTCAATAGGAAATTTTACAACAACTTAATATAATCGGTATCCTAAATAAGTTCCTAGTTTTCTACCATATACCTACATTTTTAAGCTCCGATTACAAAAGGCGGAGGATATTTGGTGAAAATTCATGTAGGTATTGCGTAGACTGAGGAAGTGTTTACCTTCTAAATTGTTACCTATACATACACAGACTGTTATTAAATTTTATACATTGAATAAAATTGTTAAGGTCAATAAATAAAAAGTAGATAAGTGATGGAATTGATTTTACGAGGTATTGAATCCTTGAGGGTCTTTGGTTACGGCCCTGTATCAAGTGTTAAATGAACTGACAAAACTAAGACATGGTATATTTTGAAAAGAACTTACGATTGTTATAAACAGTGCCGGAATCACAGGATCCGCGACATTCCTTGAATCCTTTGATGGGACGTTTGTTGATGCATAACCCGTGGGAGCCCAAGTGTACGCGCACTAGACCCACAGTCTCCAGACTGGGTATGCTCTTGGGCACGCATTTACCTTAAAATTTGACAAAATTTTTATTAACGTTTTACTCGACTGCAAAAAACGAGACTTATGGTTTTCGATCGTATAACTTATGTATGTCTATTTCTTTGGCACTGTAGCAACGAGATGACGTTAGATTCATCTTAATTATGGTAATGAAATAGGAATTCAGAAAATGTTCAAATACACATTAATTTAAAGTTTATGAAAATGTACATACAAGTACTCACAATTATTATTCACAATATCATTTTCAATTAATGCACATTTGGAATATCAATGGTAACCTAACAATATCAATCAGTAACAGAATGTCATGAGTGTTGTCTAAAAAGTTTTAGTTTCGTGCCTTTTCGTTGAGGTAATAAAATTCAATTTGAAATATCCATGGTAATCTAACACAATATCAATCAGTAACAAAATGTCATAAGTGTTATCTAAAAATTGTTGTTTCGTGCCTTTTTGTGAGGTAATAAAATTCATTATTGCGTGGCAACAAATCTCTTTTGTACCATTTTACCACTGCCTAAAACTTTCCTATCTCATTTTCTTCCACGTTAAATCTTATGAATTTATGTGTCTGTCTCTTTTTACTGTCGCTTTCGCTTTTTCGTTTCGTCGTTTCATCGACTTTCAAATAACAACGATGCTAAATAAGTTTTCACTTCAAAAATTTTATGATACACTGCCTGACGCTTAGCCTCAGTCACACCTGATGGAACGTAAAGACGAGGCCGAAAATGGTACTGAATAACTCAGTAAAAACGTGAATCTTGGTCAATGTGTTTTGTTTATAGGTTACAGAATACAGTTTTCAGAATGAACACCATTCAGAATATTTACCAACTAAATTCCAAAACGAGTCTGTATTTATTACACTTGACATTGGCGTAATTGTTTACATACGCAGAAAGCCATAATTAAAAAAATAACCTAAGAAACCACGCGTGTGTTTATTAGCTGTGGTATTAGAGAGGGAAGCGTTAAGTATAAATTTTGAGAGGGGAGCACTGAGTCGGAAAGAGCCGACCAAAAGCGACGTTGGCTGAATAGCACGTAGCGACGTGCCATTCATAATGCTGTTACTCTTGTTTAAACGCGCCGTTAGATATTTCTCTTTATCTTCCTAACTTGGCAACAGGTCCTCTTTAATGAAGACCATTACTTCCATTATCGAATGAATTATAGTGTCATGTGCTATGACGATTCAGTATCCTAACAAGATGGTGGCTCCCTTGTTAGAACTTTCTAGGAAAATTTTGTGGGATCCCAGAATGAATGCTTTTAGCTTGTATTTATAATATTAATACATTATATAGCGTCAAAAACCTAAGTTAATGAATTAAAAATAAAAACCACAACATGTCACTTCAAGATCCCGCTAAAAACTTCCTAGATAATTCTCATCAAAAAAATAAATAAAGGAGCTTACTTAGCGCCTGCGGTTTCTCCTTGCAGACGAGGCAGCAGGTCTCGTTGACGATGTCCTCAGGGTTACAGGCAGAGATGTCCGGGCAGAGCTGTCGCGATGACGTCACGAACACTTCCTCGCCGGCGCTGTCACACGAGAAGGTCGTGCAATTGTCAGCCGACGTCCAAGACGATCCTGAGTGTATGAAACCAAAGAAGGAGACTCTTTATCTCCTTTAATAAAACACAAAAGATATCCAGTGAAACTATACCTTACTATGACATCATATGTCACTTTATAAGGAGACTGTGCTTATGTGTTTTTTTGACATTTTGATCTGCATTTACCTACTGTTCTTTTTTTAAAAACTGTACAGTCAGCAAGACAATGCGCAGCACTCACTCACTCACCTACCCACTCACTCACTGAGTCGTTAATGATTTATCGAAAAGCAAAATTATGTATGTATACATGCATTATTTCAATGTGAATGGTGCGCAAGGTACGATGCGCAGTAAAACGTAACGCTTCTAAAAATTTAAAAATACTGACCTGGTTTGATCTCCTGTTCGCCAATGATACAAGCGGTCTGTACACAGCGGCCGCAGCAGATTCCTGTCGCTGGTTCCACGTAGCTCCAGCCTCGTTTACACTCACGCACGCATTTCTCAACGCTCTCAGAGTGCGTCAAGCGGCCCGTGAGGTCACGCGCACACGTCAGATTCTTACAAGGGTCCGACGATTGCCATGTTTGTCCCTCCTAAATACCACAGACCAATAAATAATTCATCAATATATCCTTATCAAAGAAAAACATGGGTACAAATGAAACCTTCAGAAAACAATACAAACATACACCACACTGGCTAGGACGCCTTTCTCCAAGGTTTCGTAATACTAAGGCGCAAACACGAACAAAGGAGATCGAAATAATAGGAAACACTGTATCATGTATTCTATTTTATTCTCTCGCAGGCTAAAACCTATAGATATATGCGTTTGTCTCTTTTTAGTGTCGCTTTTTTATTTCATCGAGTTTCAAATCATAACAATGATAAAAAAGCTTTCACTTCAAAAAATATTTATCAAATAAATGCCCTAAATTCGATCATTAAAAATAATTATAATGTAAAAAAAACCGCACCATTGTAATATTTCCTTATGGTTTAATCAGCGTAAGCCATTTAAGCGCCCGAAGTGATTCACCATGACCAGTTTTTTTTTTGCTGAATCCTAAGTATTTTTCTAAATTAAAAGTAGCCTAAGTTACTCCCTATATCATCAGCTATCTATCAGTGAAAGTCCCGTCAAAATCGGGCCAACCGTTTCCGAGATTACCCGGAACAATCAGACAGATTTTTAAAATGGGTTTTTGATATAGGTCTCGTTTATATTTTAATGCATTTAGTAAAAAGCTGTTATTTTAACATTACAAACAGACACTTCAATTTTATTAATGGTATAAATTAGATATTTGTCACAGTTGCAATAACATGAATAAAATATTTATCTTAAGTTAAAGGGTTAATAATATCTCAATACTGTGTATATCCGTGCACACCCGCCGACCATGCAGTAATTTCTTACCTGGTAAATTTTGTTTCCAACGCGACAAGCCACCGGTTCCTGCTTTGGACAACACTTGCCGGGTATCTTCTCGTCACTCAAAACGTATTCCTTTTTCACAGCCATGGAAACTTCGGGGCAGGTCTCGTTTGAACTTTGCACTTGGAGCTGCAATGATGTAAAAACTAATATTGACGATCCGCGAAAAGACAGTCTGTTTAAAAATTAAAGTTAATTATTTAATCATATTGGTGATCTGGGGACAAGATTGCTTATTTATTTAAGATTTTTCTCTGCGAGTCGCGTAATTGGAAGCGAAAAACAAAAAAATCATGACGACATCGTTCACTAAATATTTAGGTTATCTAGTGATAAGTGACTTTAAAGTTATTACTATGTGTTGAAATATTGGCTTTAACATTATATAGTGCTGGAGAAATATCATAACTGAAATGCTAGTAAAATCAACTTTGCATATAATCTTTTACTTATTGAACGATGACGACACACATCTATTTATATGTAGCTTTAAAAGAATTACCGTTCCATTCAAGTCGATACAGGTAAAGTTGGTGCAGAAGTCAGCCGAGGTCCACTTTTCACCGATAGGTCGTTCCTTTCCGTCGACTATGCACGCCACCGGCTTGCATTTGCCGCAGCATTCGCCGCTGCCAGCCTCGGCTGGGAAGTACTTCGAGCCCTAAAAAACATAGGTGCTTCCTTTTAGGATCCTCTTTCACACCATTATGATCTACATCCAATATTAAATGTAGAGTTCCTTTAATTATAATGTAATTGGGCGACCGAGCTGTGCTCGGTGTCTTTTAACTAAAAAAAAGAAAAACACCTATTTAGGTACTTGGAATGTAAAATATTATCTAAATGCAAAGTTTCATAGAAATCGTTGGAGCTGTTTCCGAGAAACGAATTACATATATTGCTCATTTAATATAATAAGATTAAGCTATCACCAAGAAAAGGAGACGAAAGATATAAGAAACTGTCCTATAGCTACTTCTCTTTCTCCTTCTTTAGAGTTACAAAATTAACGTAAAATAAATTTGGATACAGAAAAAAGACAACAAGAAAATTCACGATTCTTTCACTGGTTCCGTAAAATAAGAGGCATGTCGACAAAAGATAACTCACCGTCTGTCTATTTTAGATATTACAGTGAAAACTACTGTCCTTTTGTTTGGTTCTGAGAATCAATACGCTTATGCGAAACACCATAGTGATCCTTATTGCCGTACGTATGGTTGGTATAATGCATAAATGATATAAGCAAAGTATGACTGCTTGTAAAAAATACAACATTTTAGCAGAATGAACTCTAAAAGTTAGCAGAAAATTCTGTTACTGAACAATTTGGCGGCATTTTTTCTTACCAGTTGGCAGTCCGAGTCGCAATGTTGGATTGTGGTGATCTTTTCAAGTTTAACTTCCTCGGTTTGTGCGCATTCGTACTTTTCGCAAGGGTTCGTTGGAGACGTCCAGTTTTCTCCCATCTGCAAATATGTACTTATGAAATTTACAATTATTCTCACATTTTTATATTTGATTTTGAAAACAATATCTAATGAGGTTGTGGCAGTTGCTTAAGAAGTTAAAAAATGATAGAAATTGCCAGTTTTCTTGACTAGTGCAGTCTTTAGCACCAGTTGCAAGCATTATTGCAGGCGAGTTCATCTTTGTTGGAAATGCCGAATGTAGGGACGAATTAGCTACTCAGGAGATGTAGCATATGCTAGTGCTTTCTATAAAGTTGTTCCATTATTACAATAGAAAACTAAGATCTTCCTAACATTTGCTAACATTAAGTGTGAAGTTTGAAGTATGAAGATGACTTCTGACTTCAGTTATGACAAAACTTACCTTGTAGACTTTATCCCCTACGCGACACGCAGTAAGCTCCTGCGATGGACAGCACTTGCCGGGCACTTTCTCCTCCTTCACCACGAACTGTTTCTTTAGAGCTTCCGATACTTCGGGGCATGTTTCGTTGGAACTTTGAACTTGTAACTGAAGAAATTTATAATCTTATAAGCAAAGATGATAAAGTCACAACCTCTGAATGCATAAATTTTCTTGGAAAAAATGCTTAGCAAGAGTTGTGTAGGATAGATTGAACTATATCTATCAGGCCAATTGAACTGATATATATTAAAAGTCTGGTAATTCAAAACATAACGTCGAAGGTAGATTCGAATTCAGTGGTTCTATGAATATTGCAACAAATGTAACGCCCACCATGTAGCACAGGTAGACTTATCGCGTTCCGGCATCAGCCGGTGCATAATATACATACAGTAATCAAGCAGGGTTGTAGGGTTTAGTTTTCTTTGGTTGCAACCATTATCAAAATCAAAAAAATATTTATTCAGTGTAAGCCCTAAGAAGGCACTTATGAACGTCATAACGCTACTGCTGGTTCGGTAAATACCCCAGTAATATAGAAGAACCGGTAAGAAACTCGATCGGGTTTGCCTTTTTTTTCAACTGTACAAGTGTTAATTAATATATTAGGTACAATAATAATAATTTAGAGGGTGCACATAGAGGGAGTCACTTCCAGACATCACTACCATTGACGTAATGATCCACCCTATATTAACCTTTTGACAGCAAAACCTGCGTGACATGGTCCTTGAAGCAAATCAGTTATTATTACTATTACCTAAAAACCTTTTATTAGTCCTACTAATTCTAAAACACGGTAAGGTTAATTTATCTGTATGGCTTATCGTGACAAACCTTTCACAGTAACGCTCTTTTGGTTTGTCGCGTTTCGGGATCAGCCAATGTATATCCAGTTGGTGATAGATTTTCGATATAAAGATGGTCGACATTGTTTTGAATGACACTGTTCTTACCATCCAGACACAGTGCTGTCACTTTGAAAATGCTGGTGAAAGTTGAGAAGTGAACACTATAGTGACTACCTTTTGAAATACACCATAGTCCACAAGGATCGAAATTAATTGCTAAATAATGGAGATAGATGGCCTAATAATACCAGAAACAAAACCAATTAGGCCCACATACCGTGCCGTTTAAATTAACGCATGTGAAGTTTGCGCAGAAGTCCGTCGAAGTCCATTTCTCACCGACGGGCCGTTCTTTACCGTCGACGATGCAAGCGACAGGTTGGCATTTCCCACAACATTCGCCAGACTCAGGCTCCGCTGGGAAGTACTTCGAACCCTAATAAGACAATGTCGAATAATAGTCAGACTTTGAATTTAGACAATGAAGGTGATAAGAATATATATGGAATTGAATACGGATTATTATTACTGCAAAATTGACACTGGCAAAAATGCTCGTCTTAGACATTGAAGAATAATAAAAGTTATAGTTGAATCAACGTTTTAGCGGTACCTTGATTTGTCATGTGATGGTTTTTATTCTAATACATAAAGTTTTATTATTTGACCCAATATTATGTGATTTTGACGGCATTTTAAGAGATGTACGAGTAGTTTGGTTATTGTGCACAAGTGATGAGGATTATAAAAAATACTAAGATCATGCATTTTAAGTTGTCAGAAAAAATACCTGGGCAGTTTTAACAAGAGAACCACCATATTGAAATCTTTGAAGATTACAAGAATAAGTAGAAAAATATTTTATGATTTTTTTTTTTTTTTTTTTATATTTGTTATGATTGTGGATAAACAAAAGGATTAAAAAAAGAGTTCGAAGTTTTTTTTCAAATGACACAAGTATGTACATATACAGTTTTAAAAATCATATTATCAAAGACCGTAAGTACATAGTTAAAAAAAATTGTGTGTCTCGGGACGCTCGACAGAAGTGGTAACTTCAACTAATAAAAAGAAAAAAAAAGAGCAAACGAAAGAGAGAAGGGAAGCCGGCGAGGATTCGAACCCAGAACTTCGGCCATAGCAGTCACCCTTACGACCGCTAGATTACTAGCGTGTTATCAGTGTTGGACTGAAACTATGCTACTATTAATAGCGCCGTAACGCGTTACTTTACGAAGCGGTGTACCCTCCCTTATGAAGTTATCACTTCAAAAAATACCTACAAAAGTGATTTAAAGGTCTAATAATACTACAACTTACAGGCTGACAGTCAGCATCGCAATGCTCCACTCTTGTGACCCTCTCGAGCTTGTCATCTTCTCCTTGCACGCACCGATATTTCTCACACGCATCGGTAGGAGACGTCCAGTTTTCGCCAACCTTGATATTGAATTTGTTTTG
This sequence comes from Saturnia japonica, assembly GCA_033032175.1. Classification (NCBI taxonomy): domain Eukaryota; kingdom Metazoa; phylum Arthropoda; class Insecta; order Lepidoptera; family Saturniidae; genus Saturnia; species Saturnia japonica. The sequence goes on along the minus strand of CM065306.1, from coordinate 3,184,567 downwards.
TGAGCAAAACAATAGCAATTAATACACAGGCCTTTTATATAAGACTTATTGCTAAAGGCAAAATTATTATTAATTAAAATTAGACAACTATGTTTTAATTATTAATGGGAAAGAAAAATAATAAATAAAATAGAGATATTATGTGAAAATTTGAGGCTTCTGGGATGGTAGGGAATTTTTTAATGGCCGACTGGCTGGGCTAAGACCCTCAAGTTAAAAATCTGTCGTCAAGCACCTATAAATATGTGCCGGCAGCTGCACTTGAGAGACATTTCCCCGACTAAGCTCAGCGTGTCAACATCTTAAGTCGCATCATTGAACATGTGGCCAAATGCGAAAACTTATATAGAACTAGCTGTGCCCGTGGCTTCGCTCACGTGGACTACGGAATGCCCGCCTGAATCTTGCTCCCCCGGTCCCGGCTATTTTAAAGGCCAAAATGGTTATTGTGGGTGTTCCTTAGAAGATAGATGTATACTCTCCCTGACTTTTTTGTAAGTCTTTTTAATGCCTACAATTATGTAGTACATTAATTTAATATATCTCTTATGGTTTACTCATCGTAAGCCATTTAAGGGCTCGATTGATTCACCATGACCATTTTTTTTTATTTGTGAGGAACCCTAATCCTTTTCCTAAAATAAAAGTATCCTAATTTACTCCCTATAATAACATCAGCTATCTATCAGTGGAATTCCCGTCAAAATCGGTCCAACCGTTTCTGAGATTACCCGGAACAAACAGACAGACAACAACATTTTTAAAAATTGTGTGTATTTTTGTTATATGTATCGTATATACTTTCATATGCAATCAGTAAAAGCTGTTATTTTGACATTACAAACAGATACTTCAATTTTATTAATTGTATAGATAAAAATTAGTACATAATTCAACTGACCTTATAGATGTTATCTCCGTCCCTGCAGGCGACTTGAACGGGTTGCGGGCAGCAAGTGAATGGAACCGGTCGCGGTTCTACCACAAACTGCTCGGTACTGAGGATCGGCGTGCACTCGGTCACCGAGCAACTAGGAGCCGCGCCTCCTGCCGCCGCCTCACACTTGCACGAACGGCAAGGACCGTCCAGCCATACGGATCCAATCTACACCATACAAGCGATATCTTTAAGGGGTGTCGAATTACATCTTCAGTACTTAGACTCCCAACTAAACCTCACCAGCACGTGGTGCACCCTGCTGAGCAAGGAACGAGGAAATGGCGATAGCATGGTGGTAGGGTTATTTTTCCCGACTGGGTCGCAAGGCCTTTATAGTGACTCGCTGTATCGTGTCGCGACCGTCGATAGATTAGGATCTCACGGTGGTCGCCGTTGAATTAGGATTGCACTGTGCTTACCATCAGGGTCATTACCGTTAATTTTCTGTGCAAGAAACACACAAGAACAGTCCTTATTACAGAGCCATTACCGTGTACAATAAAATTCCAGATACCATCTGACGAATAAATCTTTCTACTCGTTAAACAGAATTTATGAATGAATGACATAACCACATAGAACAATTTTGACATTAACACTTATAAATAATATGAAGAGTAATAAGTTATATATTTGATATGATCATTATAGGGATAAATGACCAATATAAATAAATATGTACTAAAACAGATTAGTAGATGGGTTTGTTTTGGTCTATACCAACAGTCCTCAAACTTTTTTGTCTCGTTGACCCCTTACCACTTTTACTGTATTGGTTAGAACCCCCACTAAACACTTTCTTTACAAAATTTAGAAGACACATTAACATCGTTTGTCTCTAACGTCCGTATTGATTGAATTATTGGCGCATTGAAAAAGTATTTACAAGTACAATTTTATTGATACAGGTCTTAAAAAGTACCTATAAAAATATAAAAAGGTCATCCCATCTTTGATCCCGAATTTTTCTGTGATTGATGCAAGTAATCATGCACTTCTCATAATTTAGCTCCATAACTTCATGAAACTGTATAAACCTTTTACAAAAATTTACCTAAATGCGTAATCTAAAAAGAGTTTTATGTAAGTACAACGGCACTATGATATTTTATTATTCCATTTATAGAAATAAAGTCAAAGTTTTCGTCAATGCTTAAATGGAATTCACTATTTTGTCGACTCCCATTAGTAATTCGCGGACCCCGAAATTTTGTTTTCGCTGGCATGAACCCCTTGAAGTTCGAAATCGACCCCCAGGTGGTCTATATAAACCACATTGGGGATCTATGGTCTATACTATTATTATGAACTAGCCGTAAAACACGGTTTCACCCGTGCTAAATTTCTTCACTGCATCGCCGCTACAAGAACCTACACTCACACGAAAATATTTGGACGACCTTTAACCTTGAGGTCATAGCGTGAAGTTATAATTATAGTTCATAATAGGAGAAGTCAACTTAATAAATAAATTTGCATAATTAATTAAATTTAGGAGTTAACGGGACCAATTTATAAAATATCCGAGCCACAATAGACATTGGTTAGACGCGGGTTTAGGAAAATAATATTAAACCCTCCAACGTTCCTCTAAGACTATAAGGATTTTGCTACTGTATTGTTATTGATAATTTATAATATTTAAAGGGTTGGATCTGATGATACGTACGTCCTTAAGTAGCACTTGAGCAAACGGACGAGCTTTTTCTCCTCCTTTGGCAGCGGCCTCCCACTCCAGTTTAACAACGCACTTGTCTTTAGGTAATTCTGTGAACAATCGACAGAGATAACGCACCAAATAATATGGTAACAATCTCTATATATAATTTATCTAAGGCCCAAATATTTGATCCTTAGTAAAAGTGACTATAACCATTAAATTGTTAACCAATTGTTATACCTAGTACAAGCCAGGGAACAGTGACAACAGCTGAGCTAGTAAATTATAAATGAGCTAAAATCTACCGTCATGGCAATGAAACTGGTGAACTCCATGTATATAATTCGATTCAGTTACGTTTTATGAACTTTTAAAAAGCCATTTTTAACACACTTCAATAATAGACTTAATTCGAATGTGTATTTTTTTATGGATGATCAGCCATAACTTCTTTGTTTATGAACCGATTTGGATGATTCTTTTTTTGTTGGACAAGAAATACCTCAACGATGGACCCATTTTAATTTCATTGGCATTGGACCTTCAACTTCGAAGATATACAAGGAATGATGGATGAGGATATGTAGGATATTTCTCCGTCTTCTATTAAATACTTTTATGGTAAAGGGAGGCACAGCGACACACATTCACCACAGCCATCCACCCACCCACAGCGACATTTAGTAGCGATTCAATAAAATCGCACAGTATCGACTGAACATCGTTTCTCTATCGATACTTTTGGCCGTTTAGGTCGACATTTGCAACGCGCAATAGAATGGCAATTTAGTAGCGCGTAACGACTGTGAATGCACAGACAGGTTATTCATTGACTGAACATACGTTTCTCAAAAATTGATAATTGTTTAGGTCGACAGAATTTTTATTAGCGGGAATTAGCAGCGTGCGACTTAAGTGACAGTGCACAGACAGGTTATAACGATGCTGCACTTGAACATTACCACAAAAATTAAATTCTTGCATGGCGTCTAGAATCGATTAATTATCGGCTATACAGGAATCGTAAGTACAGTGGGCGAATGTATACGATGCTGCATTGCTTAGTCTAGTGCGATCTGCATCCGCGGTCTATTATTCGGTATCGCATCGATATCGTGATACCGCTGGGCGAATGTATACGAGTTCTATGAGGCAGCAGTCTCTAACCGTATCCGCGGTCTTTTTGGTATCGCATCGATATTGAATCGCTGCAAAAAGTTTCTATGGGCATCTTCTCTAACCGACTTGTTTATTTCCGAGTGCATAGAGTCTAAGATACAAGCACTCTAACCGGTAATTACCTACCTAGCTCATATAGACAAAACCACTGGAACAACTTCTAATTGAATTTACAAAGTGCCTACAGTCGATAAAAATCTTACCGCAAGAGAATTCAGGGCAACACTTTCCGGAGATGTTATTGGTCTTGAGATCATGGAACTGCGGACAGACCGGTGCTTGTGGACAGGTCTCCACGCGGCAGACGAAATCGACGCGAGGGCAGCATCCGCTGTTGTCGATCAGCCGCTCCATTCCAGGCTCGACGATTTCTACTTCATTTTCGTTTGGTATCTGCTCGCACTCGCTCGGTGGCATGCATTCTGGTTAATTTGTTGTTAATTAGGTACGTTACTATTACAAGACAACTGAAATTTTGGCAATAAAAAATATAAAGCCTAAACCTATATCAAAAACTTATTTACAAAAATTAAGGAAAGGACGATCCTACGACCTACTTACCAACGAAATGCTTTACTAACATCGGCGTAAATCACATTAACTAACTCTTTTTGGTCAAGGAGAGTCGTTAAATCGTTAGTGATAGTCACGTGCCACGAAAACAAAGCACAATAGTAATTCAAATACCTAAACAACGGTTTTAATTAAGATTGATAAGTTATTATTGATCAGATTTTTATTACCAGATTTATTTAATGGCATAAGTAAACTGCAGAGGTACAATAAATAGGTACATGTCATTAATTCTCATTCCTCACCGCAAGCATACTCCTTGCACCCATTTGGAGTTTTCTTTTGTTTTAAAACTTGCCCGAAGCCGCACTTCATTTTCTTGGGTTCTTCGCAGTTCACCTGAGGTTTGGGTACTGGAAATTTATGTTGAAATGCATTTTAGTTTTCATAATTTACTGAATAACTTTGGTTCAATTAAATTTTGTCAATAACTACTTTAATATCCAGGGATGAAATTCGGTATAAAACAAGTTTACTAGTTTGTTTTATACCATCAATATCTGAAATGTTAGTAGACATTACATTAAAAGCATTATTAAGTAATAAAAAAATTTGCACTCCAGTTAATGAGGTTGTTTTATTCATTTACTGAACCAAAGACCTTCATATGCTATGGCTAAGAAAAAATTTAAACTTACTTCATTTTACGGTCATTGTAGAATGATGAGGAAATTTATTATTGTCCATAAATTGAGAAATGGTTATTTGTATGTTACATTTTTAATAGTTTTTACCGCAGGAGTATTCCGGACAACAACGTCCGGGTGGCGCGGGCTTGGTGATCATGTTCTCTTGGTCGGAGCAGAGCGGCGCGGAGCAATGCTGCGTGGTACAGGACACGTGCGCTGCGTTCTGTCGCGCCACCTTGCTGCATGAACACGACGTGCAAGCGTCCTCCTACCACGAGCAATCGAATACCATCGGTTTTAAAATTTCCTTATAAATCGTTATTTGCATTAAATTCATTTAAAAAATTGACTTCATAAAACTCTTAAGACTAACTAACTGGCAACATTCAGCTTAGACTGGGGGTTCTAGAAGCATTAAAATCTTGCAAAGGAGATGCGTATATAATATGGTTACCGGTTAGTCGGGTACGGGCATATGATAAGGAGAGATGAAAGTAATATAACTGGAAGAATGTAAGGTATAAAGGTGGATGGATATAGGACTAGAAGAACACCGAAGAAGATATGGATACAATAAGTGGGGAATGATATGCATATAAAAATTATCAACCCTGTCAATACTGAAATAGTTGACAGAGGAGAGTAGAAGAAGAAAACATGCTGGTGCCGAACCTAATTAAGTGAGATGGGAGTGTAAAGAAGAAGAACTATATGAAAGGATAACGCCGATGGGAAATCGCATCGGGCAAATGACTAATTATCATAACAAACTAAAACAGTATACTCGAATAATATCTCAAGATAGGTACCCAAGAAGAATAGCAAAGTAATTAGTTGCTACAGTAGACTGATGGTGGTAACAAAAACGGTAATGGCTGTAATAGTGATTTGATTTGGTGCAACACGTCATGTAACTTGTATACTTATACACCAGCCAATTCAATAGTATTTTGCTTATCAACTGGTGACGGGCAGGCTCTTTGCCTAGCTCCAGTTAATGAAAATGATAAGTATGCACATATCGATCCAATAATCAGACTATTATAGCACGTTTTGAGGTTTGAATGAACTCGTGAGCTCGTGACTCTTACTCTAGGGAACTCGTAGGTCTATGTATGTCATTTGGGGGTATGGAAAGAATATGTGTAAGTACGTATTTATTGTTTCCTATTACAATTAAAACGTACCTTCCACTCGTCTCCAGCGAAGTGTTCGTTGTTCGCATCGCACGGGAAGCATTTGGATGGCTCTATGCACGTCTTGTTGACGCGGACCTGCAATTGTTATTATTAGTACAAGGCTTAGGGCGGCTTGAACCAAATGTTTAAATCATATTTAAAGCGCTAAATCAGATTTAAGATTGACAGTTCCTCCATTCATTTTGAAACGACAAAACTGAATTTAAGCTAAAACTTACATTTAAATTTGTATGGTACAAGTCGCCTTTTGTCCATGCCCTAATACCGAAGCACTTTGCTTAACATTGGTAATGTCGCTGCGAGGTCCATACAAAAATATTTTTATCACAGGCGTTGTGACCGTTGTTAACACTAATTTCGAGTCCATTTTTAATCATATGAACACTACGGTGCTAGAATTTAGTGTTTCATCACAGTTAAGTGATAATCTAGTTTGTGGTTTACCTAAAGTTTTAAGTGCACTTTTTGAAATGCGAATGGAACCGAAAAATTCTTCATAATTTTTTTTGTACCTTTCCTTCAGGGCAGAAGCAGCCTTCGACGGGTTTGTTGGTGCATTTCTCGGGCTGATTCTGCAAGTCTTCGTTGTTTTCGCATGTTCGTTCGCAATCCACGCACGATCGGTAAACTAACGGCGCTTCACTGTATTTAAATGAAAAGTGTTTCACTTGATTTTGGTTTTTTTTTTGTTTTCTTCTAACTTTCTAGTTTACGTAGTAGTAAAGATTTTAAATTCCAATCAATATTTGATTTAAAATGTAGAAGAATAGGTCACTTTACTGCAGATTTTATTAATAAGTTTAAATCACGCTGAAAATGTTCAGTTACGTTAGCAAAATTCTGTATTCTTATAGTGACAATTTTATTGTCATTTTTGCACAAAAATTAGCACCACTACATTCACCACTTTACAGGCCTATTTATATCCATATAATCAAGGAAAAGTTATAGAGATATTTACCATGGATACGGGCAGAGGCCTTCCCTCCAATGGTCGAGGCAGACGCCCTGCGTTCGGCACGCGGCCGCATATCTCTCAAGTGAGGGACACACGTCAGTCGCATTGGCACACAGTTCCACTTCGCAGGACTCCACGAAGGATTGCGGATCTACTAGCGCGTGACACTACAAAAGTAATGTTACTTTTAATATAAATAATAAAAGAGATATTATCGACATTAGGTACGCCATTTTGTATTTCTGAGCAAGACTCATATTCTTATCGGGGTAATTTGATAACAAATGTTTGCAGTGAACATGTTTTTCGTAATTTTTTGTTGGACTATCCCTTCCCCTTTATGTCCACACATCGCTACAGGTAGACATACCTTTTAAGCTTAAGATAACTAGCTTGCCCTTTTTTTAGATCTGACTACACTGTTATCCTTATGGGCCCTAAAGCCGCTGCGGCTTTTACAGCTTCATTGGACTTAGCTAGCTTGCCCTCATAGTTTTTACCATTGATACCAATTGTATGTAAGCCGGATTTAATTAATATTGGTAATTATTGTACCTAAACTAAAATTTGTAATTATTGTACTAGTAAATTGAATGTGTGCCCCTCGTGAAACACCCCGTCTGGCGGCGATACAATGTGCCCGTCCGTGTGTGGGTGCGTCTGCGTCTGTGAAACTGTATTAACTAACTAGCTTGTACTGTGACTTCGTTCATGAATTGTGAGAGTAAGGACAAATGTAGCATCTTCCGTATAGAGTACTTCTAAACGTGTAAACATTCTAACAGTGGTTCTTATTGCTATTTAATATAATCGCATGTGAATTTTTTAATCACTGCTATTTCCATGTGTGGTATGTCTGCTATATAATGCTAAGAGCAAGGTTATATTATTGTTAATTTTTCTGGCTTGTTATGAATTTACAAAAATAAATAAATTAATAAATTTAGATATAAATTTTAATTCGACTGTTACAATTCGCATAACCTTCAAGAGACAAGAAGGGTGAAGGTATTCCACCAGTCCGACTGCCCCAAGTAAAGAAAAATCTTCAAAGAAATTTCTATGTGTTCTCTTGTTTAAAAAATTATAAAATCGAAAAAACTAGGTTTGAAAGACTTAGGTACCAATTTATTATTGATGGTCTAAGTTGTAATGAATTTTTCTATTTTATGGGCTTACGGGACATTGTAGAGTTCTTTATGCTTTATTAAACATGGTCCAAATATCCTTCTACTGATATTAAGATCATTGTTTACTATTTCTTAATCGCCATCTTGAGATTTTACTTCAAAATTTATTATAAAACATGTCCTCAAAATTTAAGGTAAATTTAATCTTTTAAGAAATCAATATAATGCCGTTTGTTTTCGAAAACATCTCAAAATTTCATTAAGTGGTAAGAAGGAAGTGTTAAACTTACAGGACCAAATTTGTCTGCGTTGAACAGGTTGTAGCACGGATTAGATTCTGGTGGAGGAAGAGTGCACTCTTCAGGGGGCGGTGGCTCGGTGCATTGCTCCTGGGGCGGTATGTTAAGGGCTTCCAATGCCTCTGGACTCGCCTGCCAACTCTTGCCGTACTGTGATCAAAACAGTTATTTTTTTTTACTTTTGAAATTCTTTAAATTTAATAGCATGTGTGTTCATCCAGAATTCTGTCAACGTCACGTGAATATAATATTTTTTCTAATTATTCCTGTTAGCTTTCAAGCATTGCTGTAACAAGTTGGGACTTCCTTGTTAAAACTGTCCAGGCCTTGAAGTGGCAAGTTAAAATGCATGTTTCTAGTTACTATTTTTAACCTAATCAACTACGTAAAATGCTGACAAAATTTTATACCTAATATAATGGCCGAATAAAATGAGTTTAAAATTCCCATTTAGAAAATTTAATTTTTTTGACAAATCATTTACAATATTTTAAAGTAAAAAACATGTGTGCGCATTTCACACGCAGTTTAAGTGAAACCTTCAGCAAACATAAAAATATTCACAAACACGTGAATAATATACCATGCTGGCTATGACACCTTTTCCCAGAGCTTCGTAATACGGTAGGCGCATGCACACACACAAAGAGGAGACCGAGATAATAAGAATCAATGCATAATGTATTCTATCTCATTCTCTCACAGGCTAGATTCTATACATGTGTTTTGTCTCTTTTTAGTGTCGCTTTTTGGTTTCATTGTGTTTCAGATCACAACGGTGGTATTTAAAGAAGTTTTTAGTTCAAAAAATAAAACAGTTTTATGAACATAATCATTTGTACTAACCTCGTCGAAATCTTCAGTGGAAGTTCCGTTGCTGGTGAGGAGGTAGTCCTGGTAACCGGCGCACACCCCGCATATACCCTCAGTTCGGTTTCCGTACAGGAACGATGGGACGCGAACGTTGAATTCCATCTTCGATTGTATCACTGTGAGCTGTAGAACGAAATGGTTTTTAATTTATACGTCCTTTAACTTCATCCTAACGGAAATAAATTGACGAATTAATTTTATATATTTTATATACCTGGATTAATGTTACCTCCACGCAAAATTCTATCAACAGTTAAAAACTAAATTTCTAATTGAACGGTATATATTCTTTTATATATTTCCTAAGCTGTATATTTTTAGTAGTTATGATAATAGGGATATATGACTTGTAGCATAAGAGTTCTAAATATTTGGTTATAGGTTTAGACATGATTTAGAAAAACGCTAATGCTTAGCCGCGTGGTTTATTACGGGTTCGGCAAACATCACACGGTGAATGTCCCTCAGCGCCGGCCCTAGTCCTTAATCAAGGTAGAATGAGTTTGTCTTTCGGTGACTTTAAAGGAATATAGTCATAAAAACTTTATTTAGTACTTATTTGTTCCTAAAAAAATAATTTTGAAATTTGTTTCATAAACATATATACGGTGCGGCGAGCAAGAAGTGCGGGCACCGTGTAGCCGTTAATAATTTTATTTTCTTGAATTCAATTTTCATTCAGAGAGGTCTCGTTGCTCTCGGAATAAAAATTATTTTATTCGCTCGAAATTTTTTTCAAATTTGGCATTTTGGTGCCGCTACCTGGAGCATAGAGCGACCACACTTTTCGCTTTACCCCAGGGCCGCCGCTGATGTCCATGATCTAGGCATTTTTTTTTACACAAGCGGCTAATTAACCTACGGCCATCCTGACGGTAACAGGCTACCGTAGCCTATGGATACTTGTAATATCATAGGTATCACCAACGTGTTGTCAGACTTCGAACCACCCTACCCCAACGAGCTCTGGAAACCGTACTCATCGCTCTAGGTTATTTAGCTGCGATCTTCTGAAGGGTGAACGTATTCCAATAGTAAAACTGCCTTAAGTAGAGAGAAAAAATCTCCAAAGAAACTCATTACATAATTTACCAAAACTGTGACGTAGTTTGAAATTTTATCCAACTGTAGGTGTAAAAACTGTGGAAATAATAACGAATAATGTATTCTACGAACCTCGACGTGGATGTCCGGAAGCGAGACTGAAATGTCCTGGCCGTTCAGCAAACTGATTGTTCCCCAATCCTTCTTGAAGGGGTATTTGTAAACGGCAGTATCCCCAACGGTTGTAATCAACTGTGAAATATAGTATAGTAGTATGTTTATAAAAGCCCTCTCTAGATTGTTCGTAAAAAAATATCAGAGATGCAACGGATATCCGGCACCTATCCATTATCTTTTAACGAATATAAAAAAAAAACAATAATTAATTCTCACCAAAAGATAATCAAATATGCCAATAGAGCCTTTAAACATCATTTATTTAAGTATAATCAAAGATACAAAGCTTTATTTCCGATAATAATCATTTATGAAATGAAAATGAATGATGAAACGTTTTGAGAGAGAGACTGATGGAGCGATTGAGACCGATTGGGAGAGAGTGAGAAAGGGCGAACGTAGCATGAAGCACGTAGCCATGGATACAATGTGTAAACAGTGAGTTCAATTTATAAATAAACATTTTGTGATAAATTTGTAAATCGTCCTTTTAAGCAGTTGTTCAGAGTAAGTAATATATTTGTTATATTTTTGTTAATATACAATTTTTTATGATAATTCGTTTGAAGGTTAGGAAATTTTAATATTTACAAATAACATGTGGCATTTTAATTAGCCACTCGTCATTTAAGAATTTAATATACTGAATATTTTAATAACAATTAAATTCATTAAATTCCTAACATCTTCCTTTTTCCCTCCCTCTAATTATCGGAAATGTTAAGTTATATATATATTAAGTGATATAGTCTAAATATGAAAACACTGTGCTGCATGACACAGTCTAAAATTTACCTTCTTTGTGTCGGGATCCTTTGTGATATATATCAAGTTCTTTTCGTACACGAGGTGAATACTCTTTGTGCATGTCGCTTCAACGTTATCTTCGCAGGGACCGTTCGTTGCGAATACCTGAAAAATGTGATAATCACATTAAATAATTGTTTTTAGTACCAGAGAACCATCCCTATATATGAAAAAGTGTCCGTCGAAAAGCGACAAATAACGGTGGCGCCACGGTAGCAAGTGCGTAAAGTTATTATTTTTTAATTTACGCCCACTTGAACAACTTTTCATCTCACAAATTTACCCATTATATTATAATTTTTTTATTTTATTTTAGAACATTAAAAATCTAAAATCACGAAAAAGTATTATTCCCTTTTGCTCCACTATTTTGGTGGGTTTTTGAATTTTAATTTTCCGTTTACATCTGATCTTTTTTCTGACGTCACAGTAACGTCACTTGTATCTTATATAGGCTGATGTCAAATAAAGGTCATATGTACGGAGTTTTCATTTATGAACTATTCAGTATGATTTAGATAGAGAGGAATATAACCTGATATTGATGTTCACCAGTTGCATTCCTGTCCCGGGAGGCGACGTAGGTACAGTTGCTAAGGTAGGGCAAGTCGTCACCTTCGAATGTCACGTACTTGGCCGGCGTGCCGACTCCAGTGCAAGTACCTGCGATTTGATTTTTTTAAATAACAAGGGTAAAATAACAATGTTAACTACCTTAAGTTATATTTCAACTAGTTTGAGCCGGTGACTTCGTTCTCCGGAAATCGGGGTGATGTTCCAAGGAACTGCGCTTAGAGTAAACTCTTAATAGCCGACTGCGAAAAAGGAGGGTTATGTTTTCGAGCGTATGTATGTATGCCTATTTCTTTGGCTCGCTCTGTAGCCTAAACCGCTAGATGGATTTTAACATACGAGGTATCGTTAGATTCGTTTTAATTGTGGGAGTGAGATAGGCTATATAATATTTAAGTTCGACGTCTGGGAATCAAATAAAAAAGCAAAAAAAAAATTTTTAAAGTCCAGTGTTTTTTTTGTAGTCGAGTTTTTTATTTTATTTTTAATTATTTATCTTGTTTATTGTAATTTTATCATTATTATTTACAGATACTTACAGAATAGTGTAATGATATGTTGCCTAAACATTCTTCGACTTATTGGTATATTCATCTTAAAACTAGGTACAATCAAATTGGTTTAAAAGCGATTCAAACAAACGTTTTCTAACACGATATATTTTACGTTTTGATTTACAAATGGATCTACATTCCGCGAGTTGACTGTATGTTTAAAAATTAAAGTAAATTATTGAGTAATATTGGTTTATAGATAAAAAGCCTAAAACAATACTAATCTGGAAAAGTAATTGTTTATTTATTTAATCTTCCTTCGTAAAATTCATATTTTTTGTTTGCGGGTCACGTGATTTGAAACGCCGATTAGAAAATGTGACGATATCATTCAGGAAATATGAACGTAAGACTATTTATTGCATGAGTTGTCACACATGTCACTGTTATCATATAAATAGACATTTAAAATGAATGATGACGTCACGGGACCATAATGGCGCGTTTCTGTGTCGTGTTTTTTATTTTAATTAAAAAATATTTTTAAATCACTTTTTATGATGTATTAATGAAAGAAAATATTATTCATAGGTATTATGTTCAACATATAAAGCGTTTAAAACAATTTTCCAATAGTTGTCAACTCTCGGATTGTTCCCAACGCGACCATCATACACCAGATGTAATAGTGGTACGCATAAGCGCATGTTCAGTGCACAGTCAAGAGTATGGTCAGTAATCAAGCGGCGTAGTAGACATGGTGAAAAACTCGCCTCTGTGACCCGCTTTTGGCCGGATGCGTTTCGGGATCAGCCAGTGTATATCTAGCTGTCGATGAGCTTGCAGGCCGGCAGGACAGCGACGACCGGTAATGGTTAGTCGATCTTTCGGTAGTCCTAATTGTTTTTGGGTTGTGCTGTGCTTAACATTATGTACAATGCAGATATTTTTCAGTGTTATTTAAAACAATATACATATCGCTTATAGTCCAAAAGAACATGTGACCTTAGTTTGACATAATATCCACATCATATGTGTAATATTTACATACATTTTGCACGTATAATGTGTAGGTAATGTCAAATTAAGGTCATGTGTTCACTAGAATAAAATATAAAAGAGATTATGGTAGCCGAATAGTTTGAGCTTCGAGCATGTAACAGAGATTTTTTCAGTATTAGTGTACATTTACATCATGAAAATACCTGAAGTCATTGAGAAATGTCTAACGTCAAACACAGAACAACACATCCATTCCCAGTGAACAGTCGATCTATATTTGACATCACCCAGACATCATATGTTTCAAATTTATGTAAATATGACTCATATGATGTCAAATGAATGATAACGTTTTCATAGGGTTGGTGTCTGAATTTGCCAATGAACCGTGGGCTTGAACCTTGGAAATAAACGTTTGTTAAGAAGTTTGACTTGTACATACAATGATAATAATTAAACCAACTCACAGTCCAGACAGTCAGCCGGCACCACGCACTGGTCTCCCTTCCTGAGCTTGCCCTCGGGGCAGTAGCAGCCAGGGAAGCATTGCCCGTCCTCCACCGGGCATACATGTTGAGCGGTACTGTACGGCGAACATGTTGGCTCGCATCGCTTACGGTAGCAGTCGTAATGCACCAAAGGCGGTGGACAATCAGCCGCTATTTAAAAAAAAATACATTACATGAACACATGTAATCACCATAACCAATATTTTGTACGACTTAATTTTCAAACCGATCTGCAATGCATGCATGAAGATGCATTGTACTCTTTGCTAGACAATTGCATGAGGTACTGGCAATGTAACATTGACTTGTATAAACCATCCGTCACTAGTATAAACCTAGACCAAGGCTGCCCCAACCTTGAACCGCTGGTCCATAAATTGTCCCGCCAAGGGATTTAAATTTACCTACCAACTATTATTAAACTATCTTTAACTGAAAACTTCATTTTAAATATTTAACTAGTTGTACCCGCTGCTCCGTTTGCGTGGACTAATTAATGCTGCCAGTAGAGTGCACGCGCGAATCGTGACGCCCCAAAAATACTTACTGTGGATACTTACTGTGGATCTACAATTATATAGTAGGTACAATAATTTGATATATCTCTTATGGTTTAAGTGCTTTAAAAGAGTCTACTTTCTGAATTGATTCACAATTATCGTCACTGCTTATTTCGTATGTTACTTTATATAACAAAATATATCCTATAACCTGGCCAGATAACAAATATATTAATTAAAGAAAAAAAACATTAAATCGGATAAGTGGCTTTTGCGTGAAAAGAACATAAATGGACAGACATATAGTTACGTTGCTTTTTATAATATATATATCTATACCAATATTATAAAGAGGAAAGATTTGATTTTTTGTTTGTATTTGGGTTTGTAATGGATAAACTCAAAAACTAATGGACCGTTTTAAAAAATTCTTTTACTATATAAAGCTACAGTATTTATCTGTAGAAAAGGCTGAAAAAATTAATACTTACGGCAATCCATCTTGATTCTCCATGTGTCGATATCTATGTCCTTATTAGCGGCCAAGCATTCAGCAACCAGCTGCTCGAGAAGCAGGCAACGGCACTCTTCTTCAGTACGTTTGGTGCCGTTTACCACTAAGTCGGCGCACTCGCAAACCTTCTCGAGACAAATGTGACGCCATTTGTTCAAGTTCAAGACTTTGCCGCATTCGGACAAAGGTTCTGTCCTATAAACAGGTGATAATAAATACTTTTATTTATACTTTAAAAACATAGATAAAGGAAATGAATCCCAATCAAAACTTATATACAAAGTGCAAGATGACTCTTCATACGGCCGTTTTCAATAATCTATCTATCCGTTGTTTTAATTGCTAAAGATAGATAGATATAATCTTTTGTCCTTAATTTTTTTCATTTACCTATCAAGGAATAGTTTTTCGTATCTACATAATATATGTCCTTATCATATAGCTTGAGTAGATAAGAGGGAAGCCGATATCTATCTTAAGTTAAAGATAGTACCTACTTATTACAAATATGTACTAATCGGGGATAGTAAACTCAGATATGTAATTGAAAATGGCCGATAGAGACCCGTTTTTTCTCGTTTCTTTTTTTGTCTGCTTTTTAAAATATTTTATTAAATTAAATGATCTAGGTTTGCCGTTGTGCGCGCATCGCAAAAACTACGAGATATATATTAAATTATTTTTTTGTTTGTTTTAACCCCTTATAAAAAAAATCATGATAGTAGGTATTGAATAAAAAAATATTTAAGTTTTAAGAAACTACGATTTTATAAAATACTAGCTGTGCCCCACGGTTTCACCAGTGTTAATTTTATACTACAAACTTCGCCAACGCACCCGTGTAGGCAATTTTTGTACTTTGTGTAAATCTATCGAAATATCTAGGAATAAATTTATTATTCAAATTATAATATAGCCTATGTTACTCGCTGATACTGTAGTTTTATATTGGTGAAAGAACTTTTAAAATCGGTCTAGTAGCTTTTGAGTTTATCCATTACAAACAAAAAAAAAATCTTTCCTCTTTAATATTGGTATAGACTACGCATTCAGCGATGTGTTTTCTTGTCATGGTGTTTATATAATAAAAACCGCAGACAAAGTCACGGGTATCAGCTAGTCATAATAAAAATCAGATGGAGTTGGTATATCTTTCTTACGTAATCGCAGAGCAGAGTTCCCAGACTTCCTTCTGCTTGACGGGTGGTACAATCTTGGGTGAACATGCATCAGCTGGTAGACCAGGCTTGGCCCACGCTCGTCCGAATTCGTCGATACTCCTGGCGAGCGACCCGTCTGGCAGCCGTCGATCGTTACGAGGCTCCCCGTCGAATGCTCCACACATACCATCGACTGAACCCATGTAACTCTTCGTGACCTGATAAATATGTCGTTTTGATCACTATTTCATAAGGTACTGTTCCCAAAAATGGAATCATATTGCTAAACCTACGCTGTCCGTCTTACTTTTAAGAGGCTGTTTCTTTTAAACCATAATAAGTAGGTAGTCGGTTGAAATTTCCACAGAACATGTATGTATTATTGCATGACTCATATGTTTAATAAAAATAACAATTTAAAAAGTACTAAGTAAAGTAAAGTATAAAGCGATATGAAACATTGATGGCTCAATTGATAGCCGTGTATTGGACTTCGCGTCAATCGACGTGAGTTCGAATCCCTGCAATGAGCCTGAACTTTTGATGAAGGAAAACATCGTGATGAAATCATATCATGGTGGTAGAGTTTTTTAATACCCGCCTGGTTAATTACCACCGCCCTCAAGTTGATAACCTGTCGCTAGACACCAATAGGTGTCTTCCGGGAGCTGCACTTGAGAGCCAGTCTTCCACTAGGCTTAGTGTACTGCCATCTTTGGCCAAAACGCTAAACCTACACCGGCAAAAATGTGTATTATTTTTTCAGTGTTTGTTTTGTTTGTTCTATGTTAAAACTGTAAGCGTTAAACTTCGTATAATCATACGAGTAATAGTGGAAAGTTGAGGTACATTAAAGCACCAATTTAAAAAAACAACCAATAGTGAGCTAAGTTAGATAAGCATCTTGGACTAAGTGAAAGAAAACAGGAATACTTCAGGTAAAAACATACCTAACACAAATATGTCGTGAGGTGGATCAAAACCCTCGGTGCGGAAGATATAGGCACACATTACAGATTGTAAACAACATAAGAATAAATTTCAGATTTTAGATTATAGCTTATCTTATACAATCTATACAATTAATAAAATTGAAGTGTCTGTTTGTAATGTCAAAATAACAGCTTTTTACTAAATGCATATGAAAGTATATATGACTCCTTTAACAAAAAACTCATTTTTAAAATTTTGGTCTGTCTGTTTGTTCCTGGTAATCTCCGAAACAGTTGAACCGATTTTGACGGGACTTTCACTGATAGATGGCTAATTTTATAGGGAGTAACTTGGACTAATATTATTTTAGAAAAAAAAAATTTGGTTCCGCACAAATAAAAAAAACTGGTCATGGTGAATCAATTCGGGCGCTTAAATGGCTTACGCTGAGTAAACCATAAGAGATATAGCAAATTAATCTACTATACTATTGTAGACATTAAAAAGACCTACAAGAAAGTCATTGAGAGTATATGTCTATCTTCTAAGGAACACCCACAATAAACATTTTTGTCTCTAAAATAGCCGGGAGTAAAGTATTTTTTAATTATATATCGGAATCGATTTAGATCTAAACACGACCAGTGCCATTGAACTTAGATCCCCCAAAATATTGACATTGTCACTCAATGAAAAGTGACAGCAAGTTCATACTGCAAATGTCATAGAGAAAATAGTCTATGATTAAAAAGTCGCTGGTCGAATTTCGATCATTGGACGACCGCTAGTAATGATAAATTAATTATTAATTATATGATTGTTACCGCAATCTTAACGTCCCCGTCTTTTGTGAAGAGCACCATGAATCTGTACTTCCTTGACTTGATTGCGACGCCGTTGCCGAGCTTATCCACGTCGAAGCTGTTCTTTTCGAAGCAGATCTTCCTCGTCTGCTCGATCGTGTACTTGTAATTGTTGTACTCTATCATTAAATCGGGTTTCACCAATATCCGTTGATCATCTTGGATAATCAGCAACTCATTCCGGCAGCTGTTCTCTTGACAATTCTTGCGAACTGGTAGGCAAACGATTAAAAATGGTTAATTAAATATATAAAAGTAGATTAATAAAACCGAATATAGAGAGGATTGAATAGAGAAGAAGACATATTTACCTTTTCTGGTGACTCTACATATTATATTCCAAATTTAAGTTCTACATTGTTTTTTCTGGTAAAAGATCCTGGTAAAAGAAGGATACATAGACTAAAGTCAGAACAAGTTGTATGTTGACATACTGCGTCATTTTAAAGGTCAATATGCTCGAAAGATAAACCATAATAAGACGATTTTTAACAAAAAAGAAAACCAACATCAACCATTTTGAGAAGTTCCTTTGCGGTATCTTCGAAATTGAAGGCACAATGCCAGTGAAATTAAAATGGGACCACTCTGTATCCCCTTTGTAATATAAAAATAATCATCGAAATCGGTTCATAAACGATAACATCAATTAAAAACTATACATTCCAATTGAAAACCTCCTATTTAAAAGTCGGCAAAATTACACTAAAATACGAAATTGACAATACCTACATACTTACTGCAAGTTTGTTGCTTGTATGAGACTATATTCGTTACAAAAAGCGTTTTTTTTTAATATTCCACTATATTCTATATAATTTAATTCAGCATGCCAGTGACAATTTTTTTTTGTGAAATAAAATACAAGTGATGTACTTTATGTGCACTAATAAACAAGTTAAAACATGTAAAATTTTGAAATGTATTCTTATTTTGTTTATAATCTGTAATGTGTGCCTATTTAAATAAATTAATACACATGCGAGTTGAATGAATGTTGAAAATTTTATTCAATTCCCTTTATAAATTTCTACGTGGTAAATAGACCTACTAGTAATATGTAGTTACATTATAAGTTACTCACGGATGACAGTCCAAGCGTCAAATTTGTTCTCCCTGGCTAGTATGTGATAACAAGCATCATATTTATACTCGATACCATCAAAAGTATTGAAAGTTCTTCCTGTAACATTGCAGAATGCTGGTCGTTCTGGAGGCGGCACGCATTCGTACCTATAACAAAGTAATTTATTTAGAATTGTACTTTTTTTGCATTAAAAAAAAATATGGACACGGTAAGCTTTATCGTTATTATATTATATACAAATATTTCATTTAGAAGGGTGCTCTTAAATAAGCAATGATAATAACGGCATAGTCATATTTAGGACCTCAATGGCCTAGTGGTTGTAAGTGCGATTCCCAGGTCAAGGAAAGTGTTATTGGGTTTTTCTATGAAATTCTCAGTAGCAGCTCGGTGTTTGGCTTCTTGTCCGATTAATGGCAATAGGCTCGCCTCCTATTACATGGGACCTAAAAAAAATATACCCGGCAACTGTGGGTGTGGTGGCGTGATGGTATGTATGTTTAAAAAAATGTTATAATAACTGTTTAGGTTAAATGCGTAAGTAGGTCAATACGCAAAAATGATACATCATCCACCCTTTTTCCTTGTATCTATATATTCCTTTCTCCCCTACTCCTTTCACCAGTCAGTTCGAGTTTTAAATCGAACTAATAACAGACATTTAATTTTGATACTATATTAATTAGTGAAAGCTATATGAACTAAGAGAAAGCCTCCAAACTTCATAAAAGCTGTAGTATGATGAGTCCTTTTTCTCCATCATACCTTTCGTATCATTGTGCATATGTTGTAATTGAACTAGGAAGTTGGCAGGCTAATTCATACTAACCAGCGGTCGCCCAATGATCGAAATTCGACCAGCGACTTTTTAATCATAGACAATGTCAATAGTTTGGGGGTCTAAGTTCAATGGCACTGGTCAGGTTAGGATTCGCAGCATTAATTTATTTCATTTAATATATTAATGACAGATAATACACATATATTTTAGCTTTCCATATAAACTTTAACAACGTCAAATCTCACAGACTTCCGTTCACGCAATACACTTAAAAAGGTGTCCGAAGTTTTCTTCTCAAGTATTAATATAATGATACTGATTAATACTGAATAAAGATTATTTCCCAGAAAAAGTAGCACGAGGGAATCAAAGAAACATAGAAAAGATGCTACGGTTTTTGAAAAAGCTATAGTAGAAAAGGATCTTACTGAGGACATTTGTTTGCTCCAATTGGCACTTTGTCCAATTTCAGACTATATCCGTCCGGACAAGTGGTCACTGAGCAAACAACGGGCTTTGGAGTCGATCCCGGTTTGAACGGTGGTGGCAGTCGAGGAATGCATTTAAACTGCGGACATTCTTCACTCGAATTTGCTTTATTAGTCTCTAATGTTGGTTTGTCCAAAGAAAACGCTTGATTCTGTTGAGGCAGGGACGGGAATCCTGTAAAAATTACACCATAAATACTGATATAATTATTGTAGATAAGTAGGCTCATTGTAAGTACTATAATGAGTTATTTATATTTTTTATAATAGGTATACTGCTTGACGCTTTGCCTCAGTCACAAGCAGAAGCGACTTGTGAAATTTTTTTATGGGTGTTCACTAAAAACAGCGCCCATTTTTTACGAAAGTCATAGGAATAGTACATACAATTTTCCAAAGTTTCATGCGACAGATTCTTCTACGTTTGAAATAAGTTACTGCTTTGTAAATTATGGTGAATATCATGGATTTGGATAATATTTTCACATTTACAATATTGGTTTAAATTCAAAACTAGGTGTGCCCGCGGCTCCGCGTGCGTTAACTATAGAAATATTGTTTAGGAAGATTTATAGTGATGTTTTTTAAAAAATAAGGACCAAGTTTCAAGGAATAAAATAAAAACAAAATTGATCAAAATTTATCCATTACACTTTGCGTGATGCGCGCACAACTGCAAATCTCTACAATTTTATTTAAATATATTACAGTGGTATTCCGATGTAATATTTACTAAGCTAATCTGGCAGTTCACTAATTGAGCAACTAATTGTATGATATAAATGCGGGTGTCAAAACTTAGTATTGACAAAACAACAAAATTAGTTTAGTAGATCTCTTACCGTAACCACCCTTGGAGAATCCTCCTTTAGAATATCCTGATTTCGAAAAGCCTCCCTTCGAATAGCCTCCTTTAGCGTATCCGCCCTTAGCATACCCTCCTCTGTAGTATCTCTGGTAGGAAACCCTAGGTCTCGGTGGGGGTAGATCGGAAGTAGTGGACCTGGAGTAGCTTGATGATGTAGATGATATATACTTGACGAAATATCCAGGCGGACACTCCACTTTAGGGCATTCAACCGCTGCAAGATTATTTAGCAGTTCAAATACGAGTATATTTTATACACTATGTAAAGTCATTTTGTTTTGAATTATAATTGTCATATTTAGCACAATTGAGTGGATGATAATGTATTTTTCTTATTCATAGCATCACCAAGTGCAACGTAAATCAAGGAGCTGAATAAATCTTTGACCTTCGATATGTCTTTACAGCTTTTATAATTTTCTTAATTATTATAAGTATAACAGAATTCATTAGAGGAGTATAAAATCGAGAAAAAAAAAATGGGAAATAGTTTATCTAAAATAGTTTGTTTTCTACAACCACATCTTAATCGTGAAATTCCGAATATGACAATTTTCAATAATGTGTGAGCTAATAATATTTATATGGCTAAAGAGATAAAAGCTTTTAAATCGGTTACAATGCAATGACTTATTAATCTTAGCTGATATATTTCTTCTCTTTTGTTGTAAAATAGAGAATAGATTGTTTACATTTATTTACCTTACGATAACACATCTTTTAAGTATTTCACGATTTACTTTCCGCAACTCGAAGTCTATGTACGCCTATTTGCGTGATTTAACACCTTTAAAAATATTAGTTTGGCAATCTGCTTTTGGTTGAGATTTACATTGTCACCGATTTCCGTGCAGAATTTTAATAATTGTAAGCGTATTATTACAACTTGTTTATACGGAGTTCCATAAATTACGCTACACGCAAATAGCCAATATTTTCCAATTAATATCATAGCGATATAGCTCATTTTGCATATTAGAAATTGTGCATTAAGCTACGCAATAAATTTTATGTGCAGAATGTATAATTTTATTATTATACATAAAGTAATTAAATTTTGATAAATTTCTACTTTTACGTCGCAGCGATGACTTTTTTCGTTTTGTGATGCGTTTTTTGTGGAACGTGCCGTCTTTTTTATATTTATCTGAAAATTGTTATACATAGTTGTAACAATTTTACATTCATAACATATCTAACTTTAATAGAATATTTACTGAAGTATTGAAAATAAACCAAGTTAGTGCTGATGGTCCTTCTTATAAATATTGAGTTGATTATTCTTCGTTGTTATTCATGTTTTTAGCTTAGTCATAGCTTAAAATCAACGATACAGTTTGTAAATACTTTGTTGAAATAAAAACTAATGTGAGTATTTACTAGAAAAAGTACCGAACGAAAATCATGCGTGACGCATTTATTTTTACTAGCGGTCGCCCAATGATCGAATTTCGACCAGCGACTTTTTAATCACAGACTATTTTGACATTTGCAGTATGAACCTAAACAATGAATATTATATCACTTGCTGTCACTTTTCATTGGGTGGCAATGTCAATATTTTGAGGGTTCAATGGCACTGGACGGGTTAGGATAAGCAGTACCAATTTATTTAATTTAATATATTAATAACAGATATTATAGATAAACTTTAGCTTTCTGCACTCCTTCTCCGTATAAACTTTAACCATGCCAAATCTCACAGTCTTCCGTGCACGCAATACGCTTAAAAAGGGGTTCAGAGTTTTTGTTTTAATGACTTACGTTTAGCTGTCGTCGATACGGCCACAGTGGTTGTTGTAGTAGCAGGAGTTGTTGGTTTGGTCGCAGCTGCCGTCGGAGCAACGGTTGTCACCACTACAGCTTCCGTGATAGTCGTCAATTTTGTCGTGGTACATTCGAGCTCATCGTCTGGACAGTCCTGGAGACCGTCGCACCAAGATTCGAGGGGCAGGCAGAATTTGCTGGTTTTGCATATCTTCTTACCAGTTGGGCAAGGTTCGCAAAGGCACTCGCATGTCGATGGTGCCAGCTTCGGAACTAGGTTCTGTAAAGTTATTTATTTAGACGTATCTTCCGCAAGCAGTATTGTTGGAGTTTACTCCTTAAAAATTGATTTTCATATAAGAATGCCGGTATTGAAATTGTATGGCAAAGCGGCCAGACTTCGGCTTGGGCGGTTGCCACGATTGCAAATAACAGTTTTTAATAAATGCACATGAAAATATATACGGTACCTACAACACCGGTTACAAAAATAACGGTGGGACCGATTTTGACAAGACTTTCACTGGCAGATAGCTGATGTTATAAGGAGTAACTTAGGCTACTCTTATTTTAGAAAAAAAAAATTGGGTGCGCGTAAAAAATCTGGTCATGGTGTATCAATTCGGGTAGATCATAAGAGATTATCAATTTAATTTACAACATAATTTTAGATATTGATAAGACCAACAAAGAAGTCAAGCGAGAGCATTATCTTCTAAGAATCCACTCTTTAGTTCTTCTGTAGTCCACGCGAAAGAAGTCTCAAGCACTGCTAGTCTGTTATAAATTTTATCGGAATATTTATTGCTCGATGCATGTCAACATATTGTTTAAAATAATGAACCGTTTCTACTGTCAATTTTAATGGTATTTAATTCTGGTAGATGGTTACAAAGAAGCTGTGTATTATAAAGACTTACATCATCTTCACAAATGCATTCCTTGACGGGCTTGCAAACTGTGACTCCTCCGAGCTTGCACAGGCATTCGTCGCAGTTGGCGCCTCTGAACGTGGATCCGACGGGGTACCTGTTAAATTTATTAAAATGGTTAATATATACAGAAAAAAACCTTTTTTATAAGGTTAGCCGATGGATTATTAAGAACAAATTTTTGGAGTTTATGTATTAGGAGTCGTTGTAACCGAAAATGGTCAGGAATAAATAAAGAAAGAAAGTAAAAGAAAGTTTATTTATTCGTTACACAATAATATTCGTTACACAATAATAAGAACAACACTGGTATTCTGACTGGGCCACATTAACACACATCACGGACAAAAATAAAAAAGAACAAATAGTAAATAGAAAAAATAATATACTTACATACTAAAAATGTACCAAAAAAAAAGCGATTAAAAACTGTTTT
Organism: Saturnia japonica; assembly: GCA_033032175.1. NCBI lineage: Eukaryota > Metazoa > Arthropoda > Insecta > Lepidoptera > Saturniidae > Saturnia > Saturnia japonica. The sequence goes on along the minus strand of CM065306.1, from coordinate 3,160,192 downwards.
AGAGATAGAGAGTGAGGAGTTCACGCTAAGCTACAATTCTGCTCATAACATACATACAAAAACTGATTAAATATTTATTAATTGACTATATGCGATATTTATAGGCTGATCTAATCTAAGATCATGAGTATTATGAGGGCCCAGTTGAAAGCCAGCGCTACGGCAATTTGCCATAGCACATGCTGAGCTGGGGTCCATTACGATGTCGGATGTGGCATTTGTTAGGCAACGTTGCAATAATATAAATTTACTAGCTGTGCCCCGCGGTTTCACCCGCATATAATTTAGAAGAAATCAATGATTGGTGATTTATAATACTTCAATTACTTAATAATTTTAATTTTGTATTATTTCTCAAATTATGCGTCCAAATAACATACTGTAAAAGACAAAGTTTATCTTCATTATAAATTGTGTTTATGATGAAGAAACTTGTTCGTAAGGATTAATATGCCATGCTTAAAAATAATGCTCATAAATTAATTTCTAAACTTCAAACAAAAAAAAATTGCAAATGATCTTATTGTGGCTCATTTATAGATATTGCTATCGCTGACTTTTTTTATATATACTAATGGCCAATTTTTTTGTAAAACATTGTATTGACTTATCTATCATTAACCATTAAGCCAGAGCATGCGGCTAAAGCAGTTCGCGAGGGCTTCGACTTCTGACTTACGTAACAAAAATCAATATCTAAGGCTAGCTAGAAACTGTAGCCTAATGTTAATAACCTCTTTAAGCTTAGAATCCTTCAAATGAGGTACTAATATAGTACGGTGACTTTCGAGACGGTCCAATTTTAAGAATATTTGCTTATGTTTTTAAGCGAGTTCAACCTTTTTTGAATAAAATCGGATTGAGTTTTCAAACATGTGTCAAAATAAAATGTAATTTAAATCAAAAGCACTAAGGAGTATTGATTACAACTTCGAAGCAAATCACCGCCAAAATAACTTTAAAAATACGAAACACGTCTTCCATCAATTCTGTTAAAAATGGTTTATGCAAAATTTGGAGTAGATTGGATCAAGGAATCACGTTGTCCCATACAAACTTTGCCCCCCCCCCCCTTTTCATCCCCTTAGGGATAAAATTTCGGAAAATTCGCTCTTATCGGATGCCTTACGTCATACAAAGAACACACCCTCCAAGTTTCAGGTCTCGACGATCAGCGGTTTAGGCTGTGCGTTGATCCGTCAGTCATTCAGGACAAAGCATTTTTTTAAATAAATAAATAAATATGTATAAATTTATATAAATAATTAATAAGTAATACTCCAATGTATTTTAATTTCGTGTTTTTAATTATGTCCTTGATTTCAATATCAAATGAATGTGCGAATAATTTTGCGAACTCTACATTCACGTAACGGAAATCGTCGTGACGCAGCAAGGTTGTTCACATTATTATTATTTGTCTTCCTAGTATTTTTACCTGTCGACGCCGACACTCAAATAAAAATAACATTTATGGATAATTTATTAATTACTCATTACTTTACTTTACTTTTCATTACATTAATTTTTACTGGTCTTCGTCCCAGAGAAGGAAAGTCCCAGAAATTATATCATACTAGCGGATCCGGATATACAGACGGACAATTTTTTAAATGTGACGTGAGTTCGAATCCCTGCAGGGCCCTCTTTACCCTAGCCTACCACAACAATACTGAGTAGCGCCCACGCCCCCGTAACCACCGTTTTCTCCGCAGAGGACGGGCGATCAACTTCGCTCCCGCACACCCGCCACGTCCACCCTCTCTAGCGGCGACCCAAGCCTAGGTCCGTTCCTCGGTGTCAAGCCCTTGGGTCAGGCAGCCACCCGCGTGATACAAGTGCCACTATACGTGCAACACTTAGCAACCCACATACAACATTACACACGTATGTTCATACATACACACGTGCACACCACACAGGTACATAGGTTCTGTAAGGGACCTTTTTTTTCTTTTTTTGCGCTAGTTAGTGTAGAAAATCCTTTCCGATCACTAAATACACATACGCATGTTTCCCTTCCATAGACCTATTCGCATGCGAGACGACCGCCCGAGCCGAGGTTCGGCCACTCTGGCACCCTCGTGCGAGTCGTCAAAAACTTTCGCGGCTGAGTGCCCTAAGCGCTCGCCCCCAAGTCTGGTAAAGCTGTAAAAGCCGTCAGAGGCTCCAGGGCCCCTAAGGCTAACAGTATAGTCAGTCATGTTTAAGGTCAACCATGGGTCCCAAGACTCAAGATAAAATGACAAACTTGACCATTATAAGTACGTATAGAATGAAAAGATAATGAAAAAAATATTCCAACTGAAAAGCCCGATTAATTGTGTTAGATGGGGGATGGCATCATGATAACTTTCGCACCCCGGCGCCGATTATGCTTAAGAGCCGATTATGCAAATACGCTTAAAAAGGGGTACAAAGTGTTTGCTTCACGTATTAATATAATGATTATTTTGGTTAAATGTTAGTCTATAAATCAATCAAAAATTATACAACAGAGGAATAGATTTTGGCTACTTTAGGGAAATATTGTTTGATTGGATATCCAAAAGGAAAATTTTAAATTTTTATATATATTATTATACATAAACTAGCTGTGCCTGCGGCTCCGCTCACGTGCACTACAGCCGATATTGTAGTTTCCCGCTTCCATCCACGGAGGCCAACCGCCAGTTTTTAAAGATAACGAAGATTTTTATTTTATTGCGTAGAACTGTGATTTTTTTTATAAAATAAGTAGCCTAATTTACTCTTCATAACATCAGCTATCTGCCAGTGAAAGTCCCGTCAAAATCGGTGCAATCGTTTCGGAGATTACCCGGTACAAACAGACAAAATTTAAAAAAAAATGTTTTTTTTTGTTATAATCACGGTATATACTTTCATATGTATTTAGTAAAAAGCTGTTTTATTATTTGTACCTATTGACAAAAGCGGAATCACAATAAATAGTAAATTCAATTAACTCACTCAATCAAGATTATCTGGATTACTTAAAAACTTAATCTACATTTCTTGCCAGCTACTCGGTGCTCTTTTATGGACTCTTTAAGCGCGAATTACGGGAACTGGCTCTCAAGTGCAGCTGCCGGACCAGACATATTGGTGTTTGGCGACAGATTTTCAACTTGTAGGTGGTAGATGACAAAAGCGGAATCACAATAAATAGTAAATTCAATTAACTCACTCAATCAAGATTATCTATATATGAATAAAAATAAATAAATATGAATACTAAAACGGTGTGTGCTTAAGACTACACGACAGAAGTGTAAACTTGATCAAGGCGAGGTTAATAATACGAAATACAATAGTCGACTCGAGCAGAGTTTACCCGAACGAGCGTTACATAGCCGAGGGTGACGGGTGATGGTTCAGTCTCATTCAATATCCACAAAATAAAGTGTTCAGCGCACCTAAACAAGTTTTCACTTAAAAAATCTTTACATGCAGTTAGAATGAAACTTCTTTGTATTTGAATCTGTACATCATACTTATTTGAACATTTCTTATCATCCGTAATGTAACGTCACGTTACGCATATATTTCCTTTCCGTGCCCAAAGAAGCTTAACTTCAGTAAAAATAATATATATGACGCAAGAAATTTATTTAATTTAAATTACATCCTTTCACCCATTTTTATTTGCTTTTAAAATTATTTGATGTAAGGTACAATTATAAATATTAATTTTTATTAGCCCTAGCATAAATTCATTGTTGTCATTTTAGTATAACTGAAATATTGAACAGCATGTAGGTATTTAAATTTTTTTCTTAATTAATCTTTTTTTCGTATTTTCGTCCTCAAATCCCCATGCCATTTGATATTATATCATGTGGGTGCATAAAAAATAACTGGTCCGCCATCATTGGATCCCGTCATGTTGGATTCAGAATGCCGTCACTTGGCTAACCATGCATTGTCATGCAAAATTTAAATTCCATCGGTTGGGAATGACTGTTTTAATATTCACCTGCAAGATTTGACCTATACTATTTAGTGGTTGCCTGTCTACTGAAACGGAGTGGAGCGAAGCGGAGCTGTGAAAAATTCGCCCAATAGAATTGCAGCTTCAGATTTTTATGCATTTATATTGGTCGAAATTTCCACAGATCCGCTCCGTTCCGCTTCAGTGGACAGGCAGCCTAAAAAGGGAAGATAAACAAAATTTGTAAAAATGAATTAGATTCAGAGAGGTGAAAATGTATATATACATACTTTATAAATTAATTTTAATTTTTAAGATACAGAAAACATAACCATAACGTTAATAATACCTACCTACTGCTATGAATTAATAAATCGAATTATCGTAAAATAATGTAGCATTATAAATTCTTCATTGATTTTGGGTTGAAACTGTAAAGGCCCTAAATATTAAAAGAAGTCGTAAACTCTGGAATCTTTCGTTATTAAAAATTAATGTTCAATCAAATACTTAAAACTGATACCTACATATAATTATTCCGATAATTGTGCGTATTTTTAACAGTACATATCAAATGCCTATTTAGTAAAATTGAATAAACCAATCAAAATTTTTTCCAATACTTTACATATTATAGACGTTTAGTAAATTATGTTTTAATTAAATACTAGTGGTCGCCCGTTGCTCGAGTTTCCACCGTGAGTCATAAAATTTAAGTCTGAGCATTATTTGAGGTTCATTTGTCAAACTAAACAACACTGCACAACTGAACAATTACTCAAAAGTTACAGCTCGAAACTGATTCAGTTAACTCTGTTCGACTTTTCGATCATAAACTATTATTATCTGTTTTATATTTGCAGTATGAAAGTAAATAATAAAATATTATATTTACTTGGTGTCATTTTTTACTGAGACGCAATGCCAATTTATTGGGAGGTCTAAGTTCAATGGCACTGTTCCGTGTAGAATTCGCAGTATTATTTAATATTTTTCAATGTATTCGTAACATATATTATTTATAAATTTTAGCTTTCTGCACTCCTACTGCATATAAACTTTAATCATGCCAAATCTCGCCTTCCTCTGAGCGCGCAATATGCTTAAAAGGTCCCGAAGTTTTCTCTTCACGTAGATACAATATTTTTAAGTTTTTCGCATTTTATACTCTTTTATATAAAACCATTCGGATAAAATTTATATACTTTAAATAAAAGCAATCTCTATTCAATCTAGTTGTAAATTTTGCGTGAATTTCGTCTAAACATTAATATTATTTGACTGACGAAGGCTTTAATTTGCAGAAATCTATCGCAAATAGTTTTAATCTACTACTTCCGATTGGGATCGAATGAATCTGTTAGATTTTTAGTTTCGACGTTTTCGACCATAATTTCACATGTTTTGTCTCCCCACACGACATCCTCCAATCACCCGCTAACTACGGAAGAGTCAACAAGAATCTGCGGATACCCTGTGCAGAGGCGAAATACGTGTAATTAATCAATAATCACACTAGCGATCGCCCTAAGCTCGAAATTCGACCAGCGACTTTTTGATCATAGACTATTTTTGTTTGAAATTTGCAGTATTCATGAACTTAAACTATGAGTATTATTTACATCACTTGCTGTCACTTTTTGTTGAGTGACAATGACAATATTTTGGGGGGTCTAAGTTCAATAGCACTGGTCGGGTTAGGATTCGCAGTATTAATTTATTTAATTTAATATATTAGTAACAGATATTATAGAACATTTTTAGACGTTTGTTTTAGCAACTTTTGAAGCTGTACAAGTATGAATATCCATAAAACAACATAAGTTAAACCATAAATTATTTCATAAATTTATCTTAAATTAGGTAAGTTACATTTACTTATTTATTCTAGCCTTAAAACGTAATGGTAAGCGATCCTCTGGGACTTGTACGAGGAAGGAACTTCGTTTGAGCTTGAACTCACGTCGTGAAATCGGTGATGGCTCTACAGTGAAATGCTTCAGCAAGGCAGCTATCCCAATAATAGACTGCATGTTACCAAACCGTTCACCTGTTTTATGGAACACTGGTGTTATTATTAATGTCTTTATTAACTTAAAACTAAACGCACTAATCTCTGGAACTTCCCTTCATACGAGTGTAAATCTTTTAAGTTCTGATCTGACGAAGTGGAAATCTTTTCATACGTCATTACAAAGAAATTAAAATACAATTTGTAGAAATTAAATAAAATCAATTTTATAAAACGGGAAATTAAAGTATGAAGTTTTAAAATAAACTTTGAGTAAAAAAGTCCTATAAGTTAAGGAATTAGAGATATGAAAATTGGTAGTCATATTATACATCACAAATAAAGAATTACGTAGGTACATATTTCAGCGATTTAAATAAAAAATAATGATGTGTAGGATGTTTTTATAGGAATCTCTTAATTTTTCAGTCACCAGAAGAAAATTGGCATTCAAGACCATAGTTACCAATCATGAACAATATTAACTGGAAAAGTGTGCACGTTACAGTTCGTCATTTTCAAATAACCGAAATTGAAATTTTAACTTATTCACAAAATTGTTTTTTTTTTTTTTTTAAATAAAGCCCACATAAGGTTGAAATAGGTGTAGAAAAATAAAAAAAGTAACTGTATGAAATTTGAAACCCTAGAAGTTTGATAGATATAAACCTAAATGTTACTCTATAATTGTTAGAAATACACATATTTAGTAATTATTTTGTTGGAAGCCGCGGCATTCGAATATTTTTATCTCGAATGTTTACATATTTAATTTCATAATGAAGGTAGTTAATAATTCAATACCTTATGAACGAAAAAAATATTTGAAATACTCTCTTACCTGGACATTTTCTTGGGCCTTCTCCAAAAGGCATGTATAAGTAACCATGTAGTTCCTTGCAAGCCTCCGGTGAAAACCGCTCTGGGCGAAACTCGTGTGGGTCATCAAAGTACTTAGGATCCATGTGTAACGCTTGGAGTGGAATTAATATCTTTACACCAGGATCAATGGTTGTATTGGTGTCAGGAATAGTGTACTGTTTTGTGCAAGTTCGACGCAGAAAACCAGCCGGAGGTAGAATCCTCATTGACTCCTTGAAACACATGTCCAGAAATGTAAATTCTCTTATAGCATCGTAAGATAATTTGTTATTATACTTTGCTAACACATAATCAATTTCCCTTTGTACTCTACTCTGTATTTCTTGGTGGTATGCTAAATGGTGTAAAAGACTACTGGTTGCCAAAGCAGAAGTCTCAAACCCACCAACGAAAAATAAGAAAACATTAGCTGCAATACCGTGTTCATCCATTTCATGTTCAATTTGAACGGGAGTTCCGTCAGGGTTCTTCAGCAAGAATGATTCTGCGTACACTTTACCCTTACCTAACATTTCCAGCAGTATGTCCATGAAATCATTACGACCAATAGGCTTGAAGTTTCTTTGTTCACAAACTTTTTTTGATACATCCTTTATCATTTTAATAAAATCTTTTTTGATTCCAAACGATTGTGGTATAAAATTTAAAATTGGGATGATATCATCAAAATTTATCAGGCACATTTCGAGATGGGTTTTGTCGAAGAATGAATTCGCCAGTTTTAGAAAATAGCCATTTTCTTTGGCTATCGTATCGAGTTCGATTCCAAAACCACAGGAACCGATAACTTCTACGGTGAATCGCGCCATTAAATCCCACGTGTGAATGACATCATTTTGTTCTATCTCCTTTTCAGTCATATCTTGCAGTTTCTCAGCACATTTAGCCACAATTGGGAACATACCCCGCAACTTACTGGCAGTGAAAGACGCCGAAAATCTCTTTCTCATTAATCGCCAATAATCTCCGTTCACGAAAAACAGATTACGGTACAACGAATCTGTTTTATATTTAATTTCAATACCTCTAGCGAAGAAACTGTTGAATTCTAAATTTAGTACTTGCTTTATTGTATCAGGATCCTTAATAAGTAATTCAGGAGTATTACCTCTGTAGAAGCCAATAAATTTCTCGTCGCTGTATTTAACGTACATTTCAGTGGTCACTTCGGTAATATTCTTTTCAAACATCAAAATAGATAGATGGTTTCCGAAAAACGGAAGTGGTTTTTCATGTTTAATATGCCTCTTAGCCCAATAATCATGGTTCCTTGTTGAATACTTATAGAAAAGGGTCAAAGTCAAAATTACAAGAAGTAGTAACAACATTGTTTAGAACGACCGACAGTTAGTAGTTTATGATATCAAATGAATCAGTAGGTATCGCTCCTATAACTATAAATATAGTCCTAATGAGTAGTAAATATTTTACATCTAATAAGCATTATCCTGTTTTCATTTCATTATAGATGCATGATAGATCACTGCCATTACTAACACTTTAAATTAAGATAATAATAAATACTTATAAATAAACGATACTAAAACGTCTATCTGTTATTTTAGAATTATCCTTTATTATATACAGGGGTAGGTACATTATTGTCTAATATTGTTTAACTTATTTGTTAAACAATTAGATAAGGGCCTTAAGTTACACAAAGTATAATTACGATTATAAAAATAAAATGCCTCGTTAGCCTAGTGGTCGTTAGCGCGACTGCTATGAGCGAGTTCCTGGGTTCGAATCCCAGGCCGAGCAAAGTGTTATTGGGTTTTTCCTATGAAATACCCAGTAACAGCTCGGAGTTTGGTTTCGTGCCCGATTAAAGGCAATAGGCTCGCCCCCTGTTACATGGGACCTAAAAACATACTCGGCGAATTGTAGGTGTACAACTAGTACACCTCTGCCTAACCCTTCGGGGAATACGGGCGTTGTGGTTACATATTAAAGGAAAATTAGTATACATTAGAATATTAAATTTCGTAAATATACCAAAAATAATTTCAAGTGAGCGACTTATGGTTTGAAATATAGGTACTTAATATGGGGAATTAATGTATAGGTGAATTAACAAGTTATGAAATTTCGAGTAAGTATTTTTTGATCTGTCTGTGTCTACTCTAAAATGATTCAAAGATTCAAACGGTTTTGTGGTTTTATATACGTACATCTTTAGATTATGAATATTTGAATAGGTCAATTTATTGAAAAAAGTAGATACGCCACTCTAGTTCTCGCGTAGCCTCAATTTATTTTACGTATTTCAATTAAGTACCAAAAAAAAATACAATCAAGGCAGTACCTAACATAGTAATTTTAGAGTCGGTCTCATCTAGCTAAATAATATTTGTTTACAGACATGGTAGACTCATAAATAAATAGATATATGTATATTTAAAGTAAATAAGGTTCTCATTTATACACGTTGTCTTATATTATTACTGATAGTTTAATAATAGTTGGCGGGCAAATTTAAATGCACTTTATGGGCTGCGGTTTAGGCAGCCTTCATCTAAAGAAAGGAATCTGTATTGATCAAATTAATTTCGGTAGGTTTACAGTCTACAAATATCGCGAGTTTTATCAGCGGGTATTCGAATGCCTTGACATGCAATAAGAAATCAGTTTTAGAAAATCTTACCTTAAATTTGTTAAAAAGGCTGTAATTTTTTTGTAATGAAATCTATAAACTCTCAATGAAGAGACTTGTAATGTCATATTTAGAAGGTCTGAATTATTTTGTTTTGTGTTTTCAACATTTAAATACTGTCATTTTCTTTCTTTGCAAATGTGTCTTTTGTACAGATTTTTTAAAATTACAGTAAATAAAGGTAAAGTATCTGGGTGACTGAGCTGCGCTTGCTGTCTTAAAAAAAAACACCAATCTAGGTAAACTTAGAATGTAAAACATTATCTAAATACAAAATTTAAACAAAAATGTTGGAGCCTTTTCCGAGAAACCAATTACAATTATCATTTTAAAACAACGTAACAATATCTAAAACTATTTTTTTTTTATATTTTGTCTTTTGAACAGAAAGTAATTATTTTTCCAAAATCACAATAAATCATTATATTAATACATGAGAAGAAAACTTCGGACACCCTTTTAAGTGTATTGCGAGCACGGAAGTCTGTGAGATTTGGTATGGTTAAAGTTTATATGGAAAAGGAGTGCAGAAAGCTAAAATTTATCTATAATATCTGTTACTAATATATTAAATTAAATAAATTAATACTGCGAATCCTAATACTGACCAGTGCCATTGAACTTAGACCCCCAAATTATTGACATTGTCACTCAATGATAAGTGTCAGCAAGTGATATAATATTTATTGTTTAGGTTCATACTGCAAATGTCAAACCGAAAATAGTCTACGATTAAAAAGTCGCTGGTCGAATTTGATTATTGGGCGACCGCTAGTAAAGATAAATTAATGAAAATTTTTATAGCAATATAGACATTTTAAAACAAAGTAACAATTAATATCTAAAAATTTTTTTTTTTTCGATTTTTTCTTTTATACAGAAAGTACAAAATCACAGGAAGTAAAAACAGTTTAGTACGTAAATGAACTTACGTCATGAATGACTCGACGCAGGGGCATTGGTCTCGCGAAACGCAGTTTTCTCCGTCGAAGTAGTTGTTTGGGGCGGAGCACTCACACTTGTCGGGTTCCACTCCCGGGCACGAGAGACAAGCTCCCACCGTAGTGACTATCGGCTCTACAGTTGTCTCCACAACCTCTGTAACATCAGAGATATTTTAATTCCTGCATATTATCTCTCTATCTCTTATCTCTAATCTCTATAATTGATGCAATAATTTCTCGGCATTATTAGTGGTTACTGAAATATGATGAGTTCTCTAATATTTACTTTATCATTTTGAACATAAAATACTAGTCTCAGTATAATATTATGAAGATTTGTATATTTGCAAGGCAGTATTGCGAGGCCTTAAACCTGATGATACCGACTCGTTATTTAATTATCGTCGGCTACACACAAACAATGATATATTCCTAGGAGTTTGACTTCAGGTAAGCAGACGATTGTAAAATACTAAGCAATATCAAATTCAAAAAAATCTTTACACTACTGCCGGTTCGGAAAATATCGATCGGGTTTATGTTTTTCTTTTCTAACTATACAATAGTGTTAATATAAAAAAAAATAAAAAAAATGTAGTGAATGTACAGAGAGGGAGTCACTTTCAGACATCACTATCATTCAAATAATGATCCACCCATAATAATAATAAATTGTAACTAAAATATTGTTTAATTGCCTAAGCTCCGAATCTATTCTTTTCACTTTGAATATAAGTGAATTGTGGTCCGCAAAAGGAACCATGTCAGCGCCGTTTTCAACTACTAGCGGTAGATCGTTTATATAATCGAGAAACAGAAATGGTCCCAAAACCGATCCCTGAGGGAGTTCACAACATAGAGGAGAAAACATGTTGTAGGCACCGACCCCACTTATGTGGGAAGAGAGCAGGAAGACTTGTTCCAACAGCTACACCTAATGAAGACCTATACAAGTGTAGTTAATTATAATCATGATGAACCAAAACTTCACTTAATATCAAGTGACATTATTGGTTTAAATACAACACAAGAAAAATACATCAAATTTTCACAAATACATACATGACATGTCGTCATCACGACAGGACTCTCGGTGACTCTTTAGATATAAGCTAAGTGAAGTCTACTCATTTCGTAAATTCAATAGAAACAAAATCTAAGATGAAAAAGATACTTTATTTAATTTACGCCCTAAATAGGCACTTATCAGTGGCAAAACATTACTACAAGCTCGGAAAATACCCAGTCATCGAGAAGAACCGACAAGAAACTCGACAAATAATATTTACAGTTAATAATTAAGTAAATTAACAAAGACGAAGTCACTCTCAGATATCACTATCATTTACATAATGATACACTCTTAACTTTAACCACAAGTATATAACAATAAAACCTGCTTGATATGGTCCTTGAACCGACTATCCGGCAAACAAGTAATGTGCTTCGGGATCTTATTAAAGAAGCATAACTTTTATTGATTTTACTAAGTCTAAAACAGGGTATGACTATTCTATGCTTATTTCTGGTATTAAAGTTGTGCTGCTCTTGTCAAAGTTTTTACGAACATAATCAGCTATAAAATCTCAACACTTACCGTAAGGTTCGTAACAGCCAATCGGTTCGACTCTCATCTCGACATTGTCTTTCCACGTTATCGGCAGCACTTTTAAGTACTGGGCATGTATTGGCGGCTTGAATTCTGATGTAACAGGCGTATCTTTATCGAAATTGCCAGGGAACAGCTTGTCCTTCCCATCAATGTCTACTACAGGATTGAATGTGGAAAGATCTGACGTGTACATGACTTTATAAGTGGTCACCCAGCCGTTGACGCCGCCTTTGGTTTTGATGCCAGTTAAGTTTCTCGGTGATTGGAAGTTAAACTGAAGACAATAAGGAACAGCTGAGTAATAAATAATTGCCAATATAATAAAAAATAGGTACATTCGATGTTATCCAAACAACACCGTTGTTAATGTTCATCATTTGGTTGGAGGGTAGTGAAATTATTCTTTCTTTAATATAAGTTATAAAATTGGAAATAACCATTCAAATGTTAGGATATACCAACGCGGTGAACGGCTGTTACTCGGTAATGCGATACGGCGTAATAATTTCGGTTCCTATAATTAAGTTTTGTTGGTGGAAGGAAAATGTTATGAATCCTAAAAGCTCTCCAAGCGATCGGCGGGAATGCCGTCGAAAAGAAGGGTAAATAATTTTGTCAAGTTAGTACAAGAAATAATTAAACATTAATTTTCCTTTACTTTTCCCCTTGGCCAAATTCCTGTTTACACCCATAATCTCTACCCAGTGTTGGTGTGGTGGTTGTTACCTTAATCGGGCTTTAGCTATTAGGTGAAAGCATTTCTTCGTCTGATTCAAAGACTTAAACATATAGGCAAAGACTTTTAAAACTACAAAATAAAATAGGAATTCTTACCATAACCCATTCTCCAGGAGTGCTATACAAGGGTTTCCACCCTTTCTCTCCATTTATGTTCAGGTCTTGGCGAGCTTCACTGTTGGAACTGACTTGGATGCTGTCGAGAGGTATGTCAGCCGCCAGACCGAGAGCTTCGGTGCACTGCATAGGTTCAGGCTGCGTATCATATTATTTTCAGTAATTTCATAATATTAATAAAATTATGATGAACGGAACTCTAGAACATCATTCGATATTAAGTGAAGTTTTGGTTGATTATGATTATATACAACGTATATAGGGTAGTGGCTCTAAGTACGGCTTCTGGAACACATCTTCATGTTCTTGTCTCACCTTATTAAGGACGATACCTACATGTTTTCTTCTACCAAATTTGTTACTACTGAATAGTATCAAACTCACTTTTTTTATTTTCTTTTTTGTCTAATTTGGGTAAGATTAGGAATAATACAAAATAAATATTAAAAAAACTAAAAAGATTTTTCAAATAATTTATGAAAAATATTAAAAAGACTGTAACCGAAGATTTTTTAAAACAAGAGTAATTTACTACTTTATTGAAACAAATTCCTTGTCACGGGATGGCGCGACCCGACGAAAACGAGACAAGCACATACATATATAGGACGATTGTCGTGGAGTTGGCCTAGCTGTGTTATGACCCGATTTGTTTATACAAAAAATTGTAAATCAGTGGTACTCGAACCATTGACATGACTGTACATAAAACAGTGCGTACAAGTCTGGTCAACATAATTATAATATATACCAAAGGGTTCTCGTCTTTGTTCTTACCGGGCGACCCACGACACCTGACGAGTTTTTTGTTTAATTATTTTTAGTGTCGCATGACATATGTGTTATTGTAATATTATTAGATGATTGCATAATACAGTTGTAATATTTGTAATACAGTTTAATCCGAAACTTTATGTAGTTATTGGACACCGCACTATTTTTAATATTTGCTATAAACGAAACAATGTTAAGATTACAAAACTTTTAGAACACCAACCAATAACCAATATGTCTGCATAATGTCATGATGTAACTAGTGAACCTGGATATAATTTTTTGGTAAGATGATGAAAAATAGTTGTAGTATAAAAAGCATGTAAAAATACTCACACTAATCCCCCGCCGCCCCAATCCACAGCCCCTTATGGCTATGGATATTCCCGCGCCCCGCGCTCCTGCACCCCGCGCGCCCGCTAACACTGTCGTCAATAGTAACGACCTAATGATACTGCTCACCCGCGAGCACGATATCCGCGAGCTCATCGAATACAACGACCATTTGGAGCGCTTCGGTCTCATCAAGACCGCTTGCGCGTTCCCCCGCCTCGTAGAGACACTACAACGTCTCGATCGCGAGGCGAGTAATAAAAATTAGGGCCTTTCAATGGCTAAGTTTAAACCGAAAGCGTTAAATCTTTCATTTTTTAACGCGCGAAGCCTACTTCCGCAGCGTGATCTCGTCGCGACCTTTCTTAAAGATCACCAAGTAGATGTTCTTTTAGTGCAGGAGACGCTCTTAAAGCGTGCTAAACGTGATCCAAAAATCGCGAACTACAATATTGTAAGAAATGACCGGGCCGGCCGCGGGGGCGGCACTCTCATTTATTACAAACGATCGTTATATTGTACGCCGGTAGATCCTCCGATACTTACCAATATGGAAGTATCCGTGTGTAGACTAGGAATGACCGACCACCCGTCCATAACGTTAGTCTCAGTTTATCTCTCGCCGAGGAAAGAGCCTCTCAGGTCTGACCTAGAAAAGCTACTTTCGCTCGGTGAATCGGTCATTATAGCGGGTGACCTCAATTGTGGACACACTTAGTTTGGCAATTGGAGAGACTCCAGTAATGGGGTTAAACTCGAAGAGCTAACGAACGTGCTAAACTTTGATGTCATAGCGCCACCCACTCCCACCCACTTTCAAGACAACTGTATGCCGACAGTGCTTGATGTAGCTCTCATTAAAGGTATCGCGCTTCGGTTACGACTCATTCGGGTCGTACACGAGCTCGACTCCGACCACCGTCCGGTTATCATGCAGCTAGGTCAACCAGACGACTCTAGCCCTCCTTCGGTCCAAGTGGTTGACTATGTCAAGCTAAAACATTATCTTGCGGACAGGCCGTCCTCGTCCAGCTTAGATAGGATCCCGGACGTATTGGGGTCCGTTGCGGACGTAGATCTCGCGATCGATTCCCTGGTCGACCACCTGCAGGCCGGCATCGGAGAGGCCTCGAGAGAGGTCGAAGAGGCGAGCGATCGCCGCTTCGTACTCCCTGCCGACGTGCGGGCGTTGTTGACGGAAAAGAACGCGGCGACTCGTGCGCACGACCACTATCCGACCGAGGAAAACCGCGCACGTTTACGCGCACTTCAAAGATCGGTTAGAGCCCGTATATTAGAACTCAGAAGTCACAGATGGGACGCCCTCGTCGAAGGGCTAAGGCCGTCGCATCTGGCTTACTGGAAATTAGCTCACAGCCTCAAAATAGAGGCTTCTTATCTTATGCCCCCCCTCGAGAGGGGTCCCGGTATACCGCTCGCCTTCGATAGCAGCGACAAGGCGGAGTGCCTCGCCACTTGTTTGGAGAGCCAGTGCTCTCCGAACAGTGTCGATGCAAATACCGACCGGGTCGAGGGTATCGATGGATGCGTGCGGGAGCTGGATAAGCTCCCCGCGACAGACTCCCTGTCCCCAGTCACGTCTGAGGAGGTTCTTTCCATTATAAAAAGCCTTAAGCTCAGAAAAGCACCACGTCCCGACGGGATCAGGAATGAAGTACTTAGGCTTCTTCCTGATCGCCTCATAGCTCTATTGGTCTGCATCTTCAATGTAGCCATAGTCCACTGCCATTTTCCAGCCGCCTGGAAAAAGGCAATAGTCATAGGTATCCGTAAGCCCGGCAAGAGCGCGTCGCTTCCCGACAGCTATCGCCCGATCAGTCTCCTAAATACGTTAGGGAAAATTTACGAGCGGATCCTTCTGAACCGTCTCAAGCCAATAATAGAGGAGAAAGACCTCTATCCGCCTGAGCAATTCGGTTTCCGTGCTAGATATTCTTGCACTCATCAAGTGCACCGCCTCACGGAGCACGTTGCATTTAATTTTGCTGAACTTTATAAACCCCGCCGTACACTTGCGGTCTTTTTCGACGTGGCCAAGGCCTTTGATAAGGTCTGGCACGAGGGATTGATTTACAAGTTGTACCGCTTTGAAGTCCCCGATAGGCTAATTAAAATAATTCGCGACTATTTAACAGATCGCACCTTCCGCTATAGAGTGGAAGATGAATTGTCCACGCCCCGTCCAATACGCTCAGGCGTTCCCCAAGGTTCGATCCTGGCTCCTAGCCTATTTAACCTGTACGTCAGTGACCTACCTCGACTCCCGGAGGTCGAGGTAGGGCTATACGCTGACGATACAGTCTTATATGCCTCAGATAGGAATAGATCCCACCTCAGACACAAAGTCCAACGCTCCGTGACCACTCTCGGGAAGTGGTTTAACGAGTGGCGTATAGCCGTTAATCCCTCGAAGAACGCCGCGATGCTCTTCGATGCGGATTCGTCACAGATACCGTGGAAGCTTAAACCTGTTAAGCTCTACGATAATCCGATTCCGTATGTAAGAGAGACCAAATATCTAGGGGTAACCCTAGATAGTAGGCTCTCTTTTAGACCCCACATCCGTAAGGTTAGGAACAGGGCCGCGTGGGTCCTGGGCCGGTTGCATCCTCTGTTGTGTTCGGTGAGTAAAATGTCCACGCGACATAAGCTCACGCTCTACAAGACGTGTATTCGACCAATTTTGACATACAGTTGCGCCGTGTTCGCACATATGTCCGAGTCGAGTTTCAAACGGTTACAATCGATACAGAATAGGTTCCTCTATCGTCTCACCGGGGCCCCGTGGTATGTTCGAAGCGTAGATCTCCATAGAGATATGGAGCTTCCTTCGATACATGCCTACGTTAAACAGCTCTCCCGTTCGTATTTCGACACCGCGTCGAACCACGCGAATCCGTTAATAAAAACAGCCGCCACTTATGTTCCGGCACCCACGGACATCCGGTGCAAACGCCGGCCGCGCAATATTTTTATTGATCCCGACGATCACATCGAAAATTCGAATAAATATTACACATCCGTCTCTCCAAACAGAACGTGCCAGCGCCTCACGCCCGCGTAACCACCGTTCTCTCCGCAGAGGGCGGGCGGTCAATTTCGCTCCAGCACACCCGTCACGTCCACCCTCTCTAGCGGTAACCCAAGCCTAGGTCCGTTCCTCGGTGTGAAACCCTTGGGTCAGGCAACCGCCCGCGCGATACAAGTGACACTGTACGTGCATCACTTAGCTACCTACATACAACACTACACACGTATGAACATACACACGTGCACACCACATAGGTACATAGGTTCTGTGAGGGACCTTTTTTTTTATTCTTTTTTTACGCTAGTTAGTTAGCGCTAGTTAGTGTAGAAACATTCCGATTACTGAATACACATACGCACGGTTCCTTCCTTCCTCCCAGGAGGAAGGGAACGTGCCTATGTGTATATTTAGTTAGCTCGAATCGTAGGTGTAGGGATTCGAATAGATCGCGACCTATTTGCGAACGCGACGACCGCCCGAGTCGAGGTCCGGCCACTTTGGCACCCTCGTGCGAGTCGTCCACAAAACTTTCGCGGCTGAGTGCCCTCTGCGCTCGCCCCCAAGTCCGGTGAAGCTGTAAAAGCCGCAGCGGCTTTAGGGCCCCTAAGGCTAACAGTGTAGTCAGTTCTAAAAAAAAAAAAAAAAAAAACTCACACTAATGCCAACTGTAGTTTTATGAGTCTCTGCATCTGGCTGTTGGCAACCGATGAGCTCGAAACGTATTGCTGCGTCATCGTGCCAAGTAAGGGGATTGATGCGAACGAATTTGGCTTCAATCGGCGGCTCTATCATCTGCTTCATAGGCGTCCTATTGTCTACTGGCCCACGGAACACCTGAAATATACCAAGAAACGTAAATGACGAAAAAATCGGAGGTTCACCATTATAAATAAGATCGCGATTTTCTTTGATAAGTATGCACCTACCAAAAATTATAACATTCGCTGCATTGATGCTATATGCAAGCTGAACATTGATATATACATGATAAATATTGTACATCAATTACGTTTATATATCAGTTTACGTTCATAGGGAGTGTTTCGCATGAACTCTGTACTTTTTCAAATGTGATGTAAAAAACAAGTTTTTACGGTAGGTAAGTAAGTAGCATGGAAAAGTGACGGAACTTTGATGGTACACACAGTACAATCCTAAAACATCAAATCTAGATCCTAAAAATCATCAAGAGATCGCAAATTCGTTACACTGTCATGCTGGCAAAACAAAAGAGAGTCACTTTGATTGTTTTACGGTAGTCGCGACCCGGTTGAATACAGGTCCTACCACTCCGATTTTTACTATATCGACGCAAGAAAACGTTTTTGGCGTAAGTAGCCAAAACGCAACTTTTCAACAGAGCCAAAAAACTGTTTTTAAATGAGAAAACAAAAATCATAACTTCTTAATTATCAGTGACACAAAACTGATTTTTTGTACATATTTTAGTTAAAATAATATTCACTAAGTGTAATAAAAACATTTTTCCTAAAGTTATGAGAAAGAGGTTTTTTAATACATACAACATTAGACTTTTCATCCAAAGAACTGAAGAACGTCGTGAGTAGTTTATTTATTTTTATGTGCGTGCACGAAAGACTGAGATTTAGCAGGTTAAAGTTTATATGGAGAAGGAGTGTAGAAAGATAATATTTATCTATAATATCTGTTACTAATATATTAAATAAAATAAATGAATACTGCGAATCCTAACCGTCCAAGGCCATTGAACTTGGACCCCTCAAAATATTGACATTGTCACTCAACGAAAAGTGACAGCAAGTGATATAATAATATTCGTTGTTTAGGTTCAACTGCAAATGTCCAACAGAAAATAGTCTATAATCAAAAAGTCGCTGGTCGAATTTCGACCTTAAGGCGATCGCTAGTTAAAATAATTATGTAACATTAAAGAGATGCAAGGAGCTATTTATAAAACACTGTTACCAATGTATTGCTTTAAATTAAGAAAATTTTGGATGTTTAGTACAAGTAAAATGCTATAAGTTAGTTACATCATATTTACATTCCACGAGAATACTGTAAGTAATATCAGGTGCAGAATACAAACCGCACTTTTGTTGCTTGCAGCAATCTGAACCTGTAAATTTTTCAAAAATGTTATGGCTGATTAGTTTTTTTGTCATCGTAGCGCTATGAGATCCAGACCATTCGACGCATTAAAAAAAACCTGATCCTAACTGTGTATTCAGTCTACTTACGCCATTTTTGCTATTTAGAGCAAATTGCGTCGATATATATACTGACTAATCGTAACACTATGACGGATATCAAACCTGTTGTATGATATATGGTGTATGGTATGTATGGTATATCATTATCAATATTACCAACTTACCTTAGGTTCTCCATCAGGCCCATCAATAGTGGAGAAGGTGTTACCATCGTCTCCATATAAAACCTGGTAGCTAGTAACGTACTGGTCTAATATCGGACTGCCTTGCAAGATAACACCGTAGATAGGCTCCCGTCGAGGTAGTTCCACTTGAATGTACGGGTTCTGGTCTGTAGTGCTTGGATTCCAACTACCAGCTGATAAAAAAACTTATTGGATTAGATTTTCTTTTTACTACACAACTAAAAGTAAAAGGAAAATATTACATTAGGATCAACCAAGGTGCAAGTTAGGAATTGCAAATTATTTGCAGTAATCTGTTGAACAGAATACCAGGCGGTTCACTTTCTCTTTGCACTAGGCTAAAAATACTACATACTCCAAAAGGCAACCTCAATTTCCTTATAGATCTAACTAACACCCAAGGTTTTAAGTCCTTGCCGCTTAATGATATGATTAATATTGGGAATATTGGCCAGTGTGTTCCCTCCTTCCTACGACATCAGGTCCTTTAAGCGTAACGTGAAGAGATATTTACGCAGGCCGGCATCACAGCGGCGACCGCCGATAGATTTCGATCTCTCGGTGGTTGCCGTTATGTTTGAACTGTGCTGTGCTTACCATCAGCAACAGAACCGTCAATGTGCCAAGCTATTATAAAAAAATGTGTTAATTATTAAAAAACTCCGATGTTTCCGTTACAAGCTTTGAGAAGTTACAAAGCACCTTAATTCACTATATCTGGTCGGTATAACTCTAATTTTAAATACAAACGATAGCTTTGATGTTGTTATTACCCGAGAAATCCCCGGTGTGACCATTGAGCACAGCATTTTGCGGCGCGAATTGCTCGTTAGCAGATGAACTGGCACTAAACGCCGAATCAGGAAGAGGCTGGTCTCCCCACATGAGATCGATGTAGCTGTTTATAAAAGCCGTAATTACATTCTAAATAGTTATATCTTTGTTTAATAAACAAAACAACATCGGTAGCGTTTCACTCATAACAAGTAATGTAATACTATTAGCAGTATTTCAGTGGTTGATGAGTAATCAATTATGAAAAAGTAAATTACTCCTTTTAGCCAATAAATATACAACTCCTAGGGGAATGGCCTCTTTTTGAAGAAAGGTATCATTTACATTACCACGCCAATCTATCGTAAATTGATTTTAAACGATAAAAACTTACAACTATATATTACACTGGCAAAATTAAGGTTTATCATCATATTAAGTCTTCCCAACTCTTAATCTTATGACAGTATAGAAATTCATCTGAAAGAGCATTTTTCTATTGTTATAAGCGTTTATTTAGTCGCTTTTATATACTAGTACTTTAAAAAAAATATTCCAAAATATGTAATAATTCTTACCGTTCCGGAGCGCATTCAGGAGGTGGTGATACAGTTGATTTTATTATGAGCGGTGTTAATGTTGTAAGAGTTGTAAGCGGTGCTGATGTTGTGGTTGCTACAGTTGTAGTTGACGTGGTGGTACTAGGGGTAGTAACTGCTTCAGTTGAGGTATTCGTTGCTGGTGTAGTTGGTGTAGAGGGTGTAGGTGTAGCAGGAGTAGTAGTAGTAGTGAAAACCGTTGTAGGTCTAGTATAGATTGCACTTGGTGAAGTAAATATGTATGAGGAATGTGTATAGCCATGCGAAGGTACATCGATAGAGACACATTCTGTGTTATCGCAGTGAAGATTATTGTCGAGACACTGGCATTTGAGACACCCGTCCACAACTACGCCGCCTGGCTGCAAAATTATATAGCCCATTTAATTATTTATTTCTGTGTTTGATTATGCATGTAAGAGAATCTTATATTCTAAACCGGGTGATTCTGTTTGGTTGAATTATATAGTTATATTTAAAATAATTTAGATTAAATTACACCACGGACAAACTTTTCAGTATAACAACATGTATGTCGAGGAAAATAAAAACAATATTTAAACATTAAATGCACAGAAGTATATGCAATTCCGAAAAGTCCAACATATTAAAGTTTTAATGATTACGTAGTGCACATATTTATTATCTATCCGCTCAAATTTTCCAGCTGCGGAATTAAAAATTTGGAAAAATTAATGAACTTGGTAGTATCCGAAATGTTTTTTTCCAAACTTGACAAGAAATCCTTGCTGTTTAAGACTATTTTTCTGCCATTATCAAGTTGGTAATTTCTTCATTTTACAGAGTGGTTTGTGATAATTTCAGTGTTTTAACAAAAGGCCTCTTTATTAGAATTTCCCCGGGAGTTTTTGTGATATCTCAGGATTCATGGTTACTTCATTATTTCCAATCCACTTCACAAGCTATAATATACAAATTCCACCCATATTACACAACATACGAAGATATTAGATTCTGATAAGTACTCCACCCCATTTTTTAATGATAATTTGATAACATATAACATGTTAATTTTTATCGTAACAAATTCTAACTTTATCATGTTTTCTATGCATTTAAGTTTCTGTGCATTATGTTTATATAGTTCCTGAGAGATTATATAATAAACGACTTTAGGTTTGGATGAATCATCAGATCACTGCGAGTTTTCTCTATAAGTAAGCGTGTCGAAGAAAAATAAGTTCATAATTTACCTTAAGAATCTGTCCATCATTATAACAAGTGCAGTCTTTGAGTGGTACACAGGTTTTCGTGTCACGCCAGTAGGATCCATAGTCACATTTAATGCTAGCAACCGATGGTTCCACACAACCTTCCACGCATTTCTAGAAGGAAATCATTTTATCAATTTCTTTTCTCTATCTTGCTTCTGCTTTTTACTAAGCTTTTCGCTTTTCTTACTAAGTTTTCAATTACGATGAACGAGGAGATTATTTTTTGCTGGATTGACTTTTTTAAGTTTCAAAAACGGAATTTAACAAAATTAGTTGGTGTTGATTCAGTCTACTATAGTAAACATATATGTAAATATCTTCCTTTAATCTGGTGCTTAAAGATAAATATGGTACCTCTCGCAGACATCTTCCTTTCTCTTGGAAGGTTTTTTTGAAAGAGTCGCACAGCTTATCGCATGGATATGCGCACTCCAAAAACACCAAACCTGGTGCACACAGTGACTTTGTTGTTGGTTCTGTTGTAGTTGTTGCTGTGGCTGTAGTCATTTTCGTTCCTATAGACAAATACCATTCATTACCTTTCATCCATACATAATTATCTGCTTAGTAGAACGCTCATTTTTTTTAAACATAAAGTACAATATGGCCCGTTATTTATACATAGAAGAAAATGGATTAAAATAGAAAATTTTAGTAGACAATTATTTTTTAGGTCAGCTGTTTAACTAATAAAACTTACACATGTACAGTTCACATTAACCTCAATTTCTTCTTGGCATTTGATGGAGAAAAGCATTCGTCCAACGGTTTTCAAATAAATCTGATATTTTTAGGACTTCAGAATTTACAAGTCTTTTAGGTGGTGAGACAAAGCCTTTGTATGAGAGGAAGAAGGTTTAGACCAGCACTGGCACGCAAAATGATTACAGAGAACTGTAAGCAATGTAGAATTGCTGCAACTTTTGAAGCAATGAATGGCTCAGTTGGTAGCGTGTATGGACTCCGCGTCAATCGACGTTATTTCGAATCCCTGCAATGAGCCTGATCTTTCGGGAAAGGAAAACATCGTGATGAAGCCATAGCATAGTGGTGCGGCTTTTTATAATACTCGCCTAGCAAGCTACCACCCTCAAGTTGAAAATCTGTCGACAAACACCAATCGGTGTGTTCCGGTAGCTGGACTTGAGAGCCAGTCTTCCACCAGGCTTAGCGTGCTACCACTTCAAGATCAGGTGAGATTGTGACCACAAAGCTAAATCTATAATGATAAAAAACTGTAGAGTACCTGCAGCTACAGTAGTAGTAGTAGAAGCAAGGATGAGACACTCGGGTCTGACGGCAATTACCGATGCTGGCCAGTCGCATACCATCGCCACCGGGTTATACAAAATTCCAGGGCCACAGTCCTTCACTACGGAACCGTTCGGAGCGCACTCATAAAACTTGCTGCAGTCCGTCGGATGAGGCTCATTAGGACGCGTTGAATTCTTGCAAACTTCTGACTCTGATAATAATCACAACATTCATATTGGTGATGTTAAAACCTACGTAGACTTCGGTTTTGAATTTCAGCAGTAAAAAGCAGCATTACTCGTTCAGTCAGAAAATATAATTTTTTCTATTGTTAGTCATGAGCCTCAGATGGCTTTTACGGTTTCATTAGATTTGGAAATAACTACCAAATTAGCGTTGCTATATCTTGTGGGGAGGATGGTTCACTTTTGTACAAAAGGAAACTAGTTGATGCCCGTGACTTCATAACAAGGAAGAAATGTAAGTGCCAATAGAATATGGAAACTACAATATAATATCATCTGTATCACAAAGTTTTTTTTACTTTATGCTATTTTTAAGCACGGATACAAAAGGCGGATATTCGGCGAAATTTAAGACGTCGGATAGACTAACAGGGCACACCATCTAAACTTTTTTCTTATATACATCCGTACATAACTCATCAAACTCAAACTCCGGTGTAGGGTTACACCAATTTACAATCGATCACTCATATATCCCAACAAAAATATGCTTTAAAAAATTGAGTCAAGTCTCGATTCTCATGATTTCTTTATAAAAAACCAGTGAAATATCATGAACAGCCAAGTTATGGAGTTGGCCAATCGACTGTGTGTAATTTAATGACCCTAAAACATTATAATTAATGACAAGACAATAATGTTAACATATTCTTGTTACATGTCGTGGAATTGTATGACATGTGCCGTTGAAAATATTGTAGGAGTCATTGATACTGTTACGTACTTCTGTTTTCTTGAACTTAAATTCATAAAACCATGGCCGAGTCATATCGAATTACTGCTAAAATAGGAAATTGTGCAGATAATAAATTTCTCTTTAATTCACGTATAAATAGAATTTACCTGTGCACTCGCAGTAAACTCGGATCTCGAAATCAGGGCAGGTCTTCCCGACCTCTTTGCACACCAGTCCCTTCTCTAAGCTGCATTCAACGTCCAGCCCAGTTTCCTTGGGTGTCTTGTGCCCATCTACAGTTCGGCACTCGACCTTTGTTATCATGTCTGCTTTGCACATGGGTGTACCGATTTGCTAGAAAACAAAAGATTAAAATAATCATACATTATCTTTAACTGTGGTACAATCTGTACAAGGTTTGATTTTCTAAGTACTACCACCAAACCTATTTTTCCCACAAAGCAGCAGTACTCGCAAAACTGTAGTTCGATTAGAAAAATGTTGTTAAGTAACACGCACTGGTACATGAGGCATTTCATCTCAGTTCCTAGGAGTAACAACCTATTATCACTGGTTTCAAGACTGCGGTCCTTTTGAGGTTGTTATAATAGTAACTTTAATAGATGTCTGTAAAACTTTTCACTGATAAGATTTGTCACCTAATTAGTTAGTCTAGTGCAGGCAAATTAATCATATTATGGAATAGCATTGTATAGAAAATTATTTATAGCATAAATTAAACTCAATTAATACAAATAAATTACTTTATTAATACAGTCGTGACGAAGAGGAAACTGGTGCTTAAAGAAATACCATCAGAAGTCCTCTCTTTGTTATTTTTATGTCGTGTTAAGATTCCGCATAACATATAATATATAATATTAATATGGAGAATTTAAAATTCCTAAACCTTTTGGTCACAATGAAGAAACTTTAAGGAATCTGTTTGCGCCTAAACGTGTATTCGATAATCTCATAATCGGGTACAACTCTCCCATGAATGATGGTTCAAGCATCTGTCCCGCGTCTTTGAGGCATAGCTAATTGCCTTGGACTTCGCTATCCCGAGGAGTGCGGGAGTGCAGTCTGTAATACATAATTAGTCGTGTGTATCTTTCCGCGTGTTCTTCCGCACAGCAACGATCTCTACTGTTGAGATGACGAAGGTATCGACTATATGTGCCTGCGACCTAATACTCAATGGAACATGTAGTATGATTGAAACTACGTAGGAGATCATCAAATATAAGAAGAAGCCGGAGTTCAAGCAGATTGGTTTTGCCTTATTATGAGAGTTTTCGAAATACTCGTACAGCACGAAGAGTCTTCGCCATATTTTTATCTCAAAACTTAGGATAATGTGATTCCTATTAAAAAACATAGTTCACTAACCCCTCCCCCAACCGAATCAACTCACCAATTCTTCAGGCTTAGGCAGAGGTTCGTTGTCGATAGATTCACCGTCGGGTCCGATCTCCGGTGGTCCTCTATTGATCCACTCAGTCCAACCAGTAAGGCACTGTAGTGACTGTTCGCCGTGAGGTCTCTCGGTCGATCGTTCCGTAGATCCTATGTGTGGCTGTTGAATTAGGACGTTCTTTAATTAGCGAATAAATTGAATATTAAACAAGAATTGTATTTTTTGGTAGTGATTTCTTTGTTTGAATAATATAAACCTGTGCGACCGACTTAAAATGTTGTCTAAATACAAAATGATATTCAAATCATTCGATTCGTTTTCGAAAAACCAACTATATTTAACTTTTATTAATTAAACTTTTTTCCCGTTTTTGCAACATTTTCCATCAATGCTTCGCTTCTATTGGTCGTAGCGTGATGTTATAAAGCCTATATAGCCTTCCTCGATAAATGGGCTATCCAACACTAACATAATTTTCGCATTCGAAGCAGTAGTTCCTGAGATTAGCGCGTTCAACCAAACAAACAATCTGTTCAGCTTTATAATATTATAGTAAAGATCATAATTCATATTAGCATAGATTAGGTTTCACATGTTATGTAAATTAGTAATATTTAATATGCTATGTTACGACAGTGGGTATCAAAATCAAAATATTTTATTAAATTTAGACCCTATTGTAAAAAGGCATTTATTATCGGAATTACTAATTATTTTAATTTTATTATTGTGTAAATAATGTTTACACTTATTTAATAATTATTATATTATTTTAGTGCATTCACTTAATGATCTACCCTATAACCCTTTTGACGGTAAAACCTACATGACATGGTCCTTGAACTCATAGACTGGCAGATCAGTAATGTGCTTAGAGATCTTAATAGTATAGAACCTAACACTACTATCATAGTTAAGAGTTGACTTTCCTTTTTTTTATGAAGTATCTATGATTTTTAGTAGTATCGAAATTAATTTTTATAAATCATTAAATTGTATTAGTCCAAGTGAATGACTCGACGGCCCAGACCGAAACATCTGGCGAAGAATGACAAGGAGAACCAATCCCAAATGAAATGAGATAAGGCTAGACAAAGAGAAAGATAGAAAAGAGAGAGAGAGAGATTAGATTGTAGAAATTCATAGGTGAATTCACGGCTAGTAATTTTATAATTATAAATTGAGTCTAAGATTTTTCAAATGGCGAAACCTGGCCTAACCTACACTTAGTATATATCTATAGAATAAGTATAACTTACCGCTTCAGTAGAACAGGGCTGACCGGTGCAAACTCTATGTTTCTTTGAACATCGACAAGTGTGACAAGCGTCTTCCTCGATGATCTCTCCCTCCAACACTTCCCGACCGTCTTCCAGAGTCATGCACACTGGCTTACACTTAGCACGTGGAACGCAGTCTGATAGAGAGCTGTTCTTGTAGACCGTGCCTTCCGGACAGGATTTCTTGGGTTTACAACCTAAAGAAATTTACAAAAAATACTGATTATACATTTCAAATGAACTTAAATAATTGAAATTTCTCTCAGTACGTGCAAATATATTAATTTACAAATAACTAATTGTGCGCCATGATTTGCCCACAGCTAGCTAGCTACAGTGCTTAATGTGTTCATAGTTAGGTACTTACCAGCCATTCTTAGCTATTTTAGCGTGATGTTATAGTCAATAAATAGTCCATAAAAACAAAATGAAATTTTTAAATCTGCCTGGTGGTTCCAGAGATTAGCACTTTCAAATAAACAAACAAAAAGATAAGAATCTCTTGAGCTTTAAATTATTGTTTTCGCGACCTTTAAATACGAAACAATATTCGGGAGTGATGGAAGGATATTTAATGTTGTAACTTCTTCATTTATATATTTTATGTTATTGAATGAATGGGATGGAATTCAATACCTATATATTTATCACATAAATATTTATTGTTAATCATTACTAGCTGAGAGTCACGGTTTCACCCGTGTTAATTTTATCCAAAAAACACCGCACCGCCAACGCACCCGTGTTCGTCTATCATAATTGTTCTTCCCGCAAGTACAAATTATTTTAAGTTTTCATTATCTCCTAAACTATGTGTCCAAATAAAATACTATTAAGAGCAAAGTTTAACTTCATAAAATTGTCTTTATGATGAAGTAACTTTTGTTCGTAAGGATTAATATGCCATATCTAAAAATAATGCTTATAAATCACTTTTTAATTTTCAACAAATGTAAAATTATAAAATATTTTATTGTGGCTTATATATAAGAGATAGATATATGCTATTGTTGACTTTTTTTAGTTATACTAACAGTCAATATTTTTGTAGAAAATTGTATTCACGTATCATTATCCATTAAACGAGCGTATACGGATAAAGCAGTTCGCGAGGGCTTCGACTTCCGAGTTACGTAACAAAAATCAATATTTAACACTAGCTGGGAATTTTAGCCTAATATTATATAGCTTATACTATTCCTCGTGAGTTCGGTTATCATATGACGGGTAGTTTCAGAGATTAGTGTTTAAACAAACAATAAAAAAAATTTAGTTACGATATTTTATGGTCATTTCATTACCCATATATTAATCACGCAGATATTGAAGTTGATTAGGTTATTACAAATATTATAATGATTTTAATGTTCTTCATTGTCAATTATTTTTTGGGCCCATTGCCACATTGCAACAATTAATAAATTAGTTCAAAAATGTAACCCAATTTTGTTTAGAATTTATGTCTTTAAACTTTCAGAGCTGCATTGACTACGTAGAGAAAAATCAGGAAGCAAGAATAAAAACACAGCGTAGTTAGAAATGTTTAACAAACCTTCGACGCAGGTTTCATGTTCACAGTTGACTTTCATCTCAGTGTAATAGAGCGTATTGTCGCAAGTTTCAGCCGGACACGCCGGGACACAGGGTTGATAACTGGAACACTCTTCGTCACATTGCATCGCTGTTGAAACAAAGAAATAATTGATATTCTATGCATTGATGAAGCAGTAATAATCAATGGAGTAGTAAAAATAGGTAAGTAATGTGTAAGATGGAGCGAAAACTCGCGTAAGCCGACTGGTAGTTACTTTCACTCAGGCTGTATAACTAAAACATACGAAGTTTGGGATGTCGACCTCTGTAGAAATTTTTAGTTTAGCCTATAATAAATTGTTCTCTGAACATTTAGTGGGTCCACATTATGGATTACAGTTCTTCCTTTTCTGAACACAATAAAAAGATAAGGTTGGGGTCTAATAAGATTTGATAACAAAGCCGACAGTCCAATTTAAAAGCTGTAAGGCGAAAATTAGTTCAAACTTTGTACGCGTATAATAAGCAATTTTCGGTTTAACTAAGTTATAGTTGTTAAATAATTAAATCATCCAACAACATTTAGCGGATCCATAATGTGCATTACTGTTCAGTCTTCGTAGATTAATCAAAAGCCCGGAATCAGGATCTAATAAAATCTGAGAAACAAAGCAACCAGTTCAGTACAAAAATACAACATCGCTTGAAGACGAAAAAACTTTAAGAAATTTCGAAAGAATTTGAACATGTATAATTATTATAATATGAAATTATACTGACGGCAGAGTTCCTGCGATCTCCAGTTGAAGGTGACACCGCGAGAGGCGCAAGCGTAAGCGTACGCAGCGAGCGCCGCGCACGCGCATTGGCAGTCGTCTCCCGAGTCACAAGCGCAGGCGTCACGTTCGCAGCGCGTAACAAACGCACCAGGCGGCACCTCAGAATGGCATAAGGTGAACGGGAAACCGCTTCATCGCACCGCACATTCCCACTGCCCAGTCAGCACGCTCAGGACGTTGCTTGCAGTGATCCTGTCATATTCATTAACCTCTCATATGATTCTTTTAACAGCTCTAGCTAGTGGCGAACTAAGCTCATCGGAAACTTGGGGCGTAAAAATAAGGTCCTCGGAACTATTGCAATATGCCCGTCTCGCATCCTCTAAATCTATCAATTTTAATATAGCATGAATGTGAAATATTTCTTGAACTCCCAGATGGGTTTTGCTTTTTGGTGTTACCAAACGCTGATGGCTAAATTATGAATGCACTTCTACAGTTTTGATTACAAATCCTAAGGAACCAAATACCTGAGATGGGGTGTCAGGTCGGCCTCTCCTAAATTCCGGACTTTAACACTTATAGTTTACAACAGTTACGATCAAAGAACAAATGGCCGAAGTGTACCACACTGTTACAGGCGTTAAGGTAAGGTGATCGCGGCTTTGGTATCACGCATTATTTGAGTAATCATACACTATCATCTATTAGCTTTTGGTACGATATTTACACTCATTGGCAAAAATAGGTACATACTATGTTTTAATACTGCGTCGACTAACGTGAGTTTGAATCCTTTAAGCAGTTATCAGTAAATGAAAACATCTTGATACATCATGAATGAAAGTACTTACTATTGTTTGCTTGAATCAAGTTAAAAATACGTTCCCAAGCGCTTATTGATGTGTTATTTAAATTTAATAGCTATCCTATTACAAGCGAAGGGTTGGATGTAGTGTAGTTCAGTTTTTTAATAGTAGCTCGGCAGATTGACCGTTCTGCCCCTGGTTTACGAGAGATCTAAATCCATCGGCGGTCGACGCTGCCATGCCAGCCTGCATAAATATCTCTTCACGCTACGCTTGAAGGACTTTATGCCGTAAGGAGGGAACACATTGGCCGGGAGTTGGTTCCCCAGTTTCACGATATTTCTTATTTCTTCGCGAAAACAAAATAAATGAACTCACAGTAACTGGCGAAGGTTTGGGGCAGGTGGGCTTGAGTTTCCAAGAGTCTGCGAAGATGAGAGCTGAAGACTCCGCCATACCGCCTCCGGATGGTGTTTGGAAGTCGTCACGCATGTCGCCGTTGTAATTACCGCAGAGACCTTTTACCTAAAAACGGAATAACCATATTTAAACTTATTATAGGCGATTTATATACATTATCTGTTAGAACGCTACTTTCGAGTTAATGGTTATAAATAGGCTTTAATGATTTATTGTTATTAAATGTTTTATTATAAAAACTTTTAATTGTGTTGAAATTGTTGTTGTCCAAAATTTTTTAAAATTTAAAATGAGATGCGAATTCCATATAAAAAAATTTACAAAGTAGTTTCACACACAGCAGACGACTTATGTCGATGATTTTTTTTTGTAACCATAGAAATCAGGAGTGAGTATTATATTCAGTGCTGACAGAAGTATGCAGGTAGATCCAACACTTTCTATCTTTAACTACGGGTATATGTACCTATGACTGTTAGAAATGACGCCAAATCGCAGTGCAAGGTATGGATCGTCCTTGAAATCTATGTCATCGTAAATAGATGTTTTAATTAATTAATTTAGATATTAGCGTTGTGTCCGCGACTCCGCACGCGTTCGTTACCACGCAGTAGTTATGTACAATTCTCATAGCCCTTGAAAAATGACATATTTCATACTTCCCGTGTACAAAATTTCATCAAAATCTTTGTACTATTTTTATTTATGCTTAACTATATTTTTGATTATTCTTATAGCATACCAATCATGGAATGACGTATGTTTCCCTTCTACAAAATTAAATAAGAATCGGTTAAGCCGCATTTGAGTTAAATCCAGACATAAAAACAGACAGACAATTTTTTTTTAAGGCATATTCGTGTTCAATACCCTTTCAATAGCATATCCATAGGGAAATTTGGAAAAAATATTACAAGCACAGGTATGACTTTTGCTTCACCTATTAATATAAAGATGAAAAGCGACTAACCCTTCCTTGCCACATGGAATCCACTTTGACGTAGACCCTTAAGCTTCGGTCCCACTGCAGGCTCATACCCAAGGAAGGCACGTCCAGGAAGACGTACGCACCCGCCTCACGCATCTTGATCCTATTTACATAATTAATTGTTGCGAATTCAAAGGTCAAAAGGTTTTATAAGTGAAAAAACTGAAAATAGTACTTCTGCATATACGTATATTTTAAGGAGTGTCACAAATCTATTATTTATTTTATAAAAATAATTGAATAAAGAAGTTCATAGTGAATGGAGGTTACATGTAATAGTTAGTAATACAACATTAATAAACCAAAAAAATATTAAAAACATTTGAGAGGAATTCCTCCTTGTTACCCGACTGTGGAAAACAAGGGTTATGTTTTTCTATTTCTTTGGCACGCTCTGTAGCCTAAACGACTTGATGGACTTTAGCATACGAGGTGTCGTTTGATTCGTCTATACAACATTTAAGTATGACGTCTGAGAATCAGATAAAAAGCAAAAATAAGTCGAGATTAGTAGTGGGCCACGGGTCACGACTTTTTTTGTCGCAAACTCACGACTTGTGTATAGTGACCATGGGGCGTATGAGGGGAAACCCAGACTAAAAAATGGGGGTTTTCAACCATGCCCGATCGATTCCCGCCAACCGTTTTCTTTTATCTCTTACAACATTACTCCCATTAACCTATCACTATTGTTCTAGCGCGATAAATATAACAACAAACTTGCTTCGTTGCATCATTTGTTAATGAGGTAATTGAGTAATGACTTGTGGTTTCAAAAAATTATAAACTGTTTGCATATCTTATTATATCACTGTATTGCATAAAATATGTCGTAAATAAATGTGACGACAATATTATATGATTCTCCAAAGCATTACTAACAGTATAAATACATTATACAGTACTCGAATGCCATCTCATTACCTACATTTCTACAACATTCAGAGTTTAAAATATTACTAGCACTCGCCGAACGTTACCGCAGGTCTAAAAATTCAATTTTGTTCAAGTGTCGGTCCGGTTTCTCTCGGAGATGTGTTGGGATAAACAGACAATTATAATGTATAAAAATACAAAGCAACCATTGAGTTTTGTTGTTTTATTCAGAGTGGAGAGATCTTGATAGAACTAGTAAAGCGTGCCGGACTATAAACAATCTTAGTGGTAAAAATCAAATACCAATTAATATTTGGATCAAGGTTAATTAACCAAAGTGAAAAACAAATTTATCATTATAATCTAAAAACATTTGCCAAACTAAAAACAAACTTGCTTTATCCAAAGATCATCTTTAGTAATCAGCGCCATCTAGTAAAGAAATACGACTATTTGCCCAAATTCAAAAATTGATACAAAGAAGATAAATCATAGGTTCTTCAACTTTCCGCTAGAGGCGACTAAATATAATATTAGGGAAGAAATTATGAACGTACTTCGCAAGATCCAAGAAGACATGAAGGAACAAAAAATTGCTATTGCGAGATGCAGTATAGAGATATAACTGGTAAATTAACAGAAAATATATACTTAATATTTGACACAAAACTCAAAACATGGGAAGAAAATCAAGAAATGCTCAAGAAAATTGTAAACCAGGAACAAAGATTACACCTCTTGGAAATACAGATCAGACCGCGAAATATAGTCATTTTTGGCTTAAAGGAAAATGAAGGATTTTATCCTAAATTGGAAAACAGCCTAATTGACTTTATAAATCAATACTTTTCGATAAAATTAAACTGCACTGACATACAAGAAGCAATCGGAAAAACTATCACAGTAACATTCACAACATTAGGAAACATAAAAGTATTCTAAACAACACAGCTTAAACAAAAAGCATAAAACAAATTATTTCATATACAAAAAGAAATTATCTTTATATAAGTCAATTTTTTTTAGTCTGGGTTTCCCTTCAGACTTCCCCTGGACACTATATTTATTCGATATGTGAAATATAATATATATATATATATATTTTTAATTCTTAAAATATTTCATTCTTTTTTTAAAATAATATTTTAAAAGCTAAACTTAAAAAATGTTTAATTTTATTAATTAGTTTACTATAATTGTTGCCTGTCCTAGTGAACGAGGAAAATTAAATTTCTTTTCAACTGTTATAAAATTTATCAAAGAAATCTGTTAAAGTTATTTCAGTCAAATTGCTTGGTGCTTCAATGAAATGCAGTCTATGTATAATTACACAACGTAAATTACTATCAAGGTAACCCAAATATACCACATATACCTAGTCATCATTAATGATCTTAGAATGAATCTGATAGTTGTACTATTCAGACTATTTACTAAAGTTAATCATCATAGAAATTTTAGTATTTTTAATTTTACAGAAAATTTATTACATAAAGATAAAGGTCAAAGATATATTTCTTTGAATTCAAGTTACATTATTTATTTAAAAAATCTTCGAGATAAAACGCAAATTTATTCTATTGTTTTTTTTTATTGCATTCTTGTTTCTGTTTCCTTCATTTAAAGTCATTTAAACTTTATTTAAGTACATTAAAATTTATTACATATCATCGTTATAACTATAAGTGCTTTAATTTATGGACGATCCTAAATTACTGCATAAAAATATTGCAATAAGAATTTAATGTTTTTCAAAAGAATTTTTAAAGAAGTTTAAGTTACTAGAATGCAAATCCTGTTTCGGAAACACTCTGTATATAATTATACTAATCGGATTTTGCTATACAAGGTGTCCAGAAAGGGTATCGGGTATTTGTTTTCGCGCCATATTCGAAACGGGGCGTCTAAAGGGTGCGGGGATGGGTTCGTGTCGTCCGCCATTTAGTGGAGTTTTAGTCACGATGGAACAGTACTCGGGGACGCATCGCGCATTTTGCGTACGAGCGTATTATCGTAATGGTGATACAATAGTGACTGCTCAACGTCTCTATCGTGCGGAATATCGTACACGCCACGCGCCAAGTGACGATAGCATTAGGAAATGGATCAGGATGTTCGAGAATACAGGTGCGACAGTTAAAATTCAAAACTCTGGTCGTCGTCGTTCAGTTCGCGATGAAGAAACAATTGAAGAAGTTGAGGCGTCGGTTCGTCGAAATCCGTCTTTATCCATCCGAAAGCGAAGCCAAGCGTTGAACATCAAAAAATCGTCTTTACATTCGATTTTAAAGAAAGACTTACATCTAAAAGCCTATAAAATTCAATTGGTTCAAGAATTGAAGGATACGGACTATGCTAATCTACTGAATTTTGCGAACGAAATGCTGCAGCGATTTAACAACTTTAACTACATACTGTTCAGTGACGAAGCAAATTTTCACCTGAATGGTCATGTTAATAAGCAGAATTGTCGGTACTGGGCAGTGGAGAATCCGAGACGAAAGCATGAACGCCCCTGCATAGCCCAAAGGTCGTTGTTTGGGCCGCTATGTCTGCTAAAGGCATAATTGGTCCTTATTTTCATGAAGATCAACGAGGCCGAGCAATTAATGTGAATAGTGACCGTTATTGCGATATGTTGCGAAATTTTTTGGTCCCAGAGTTGCAGGAGTTTGCAGGTTTCAACTCAAGAACGTGGTTCCAGCAAGATGGGGCCACTTGCCATACCTCAAATGACTCAATGGAAGTTGTTAACGAATTATTCCCTAATAAAGTCATTTTGCGAAGGGGTAACATCAACTGGCCTTCCAGAAGCCCCGACCTTAGCCCGCTTGACTATTTTGCATGGGTATACCTTAAAAGTAAGGTTTATCAAAATAATCCGACGAATCTAACCCAGTTAAAGCAAAACATCAGGTCAGAAATGGCAGCAATATCGATAGCTATGTGTCAACGTGTTATCGCCAATCTTTGTTTCCGTTTATAAGAGTGCCAGCAACGTAACGGTCATCATTTGGATAACATCATCTTTTCCAAATAATTCTCCAATTCATATGCTAATAATAAACAATATACTTTTTTATTGCATACAAATAATTTTTGTTTCATTGAACTTACAAATACCCGATACCCTTTCTGGACACCTTGTAGTTGTCGGAAGATAGGCTCATTCGGTGATCACTACTTACGGACTAAAAATCCCATACAATTTGAGTTATAAAATTGAACTGTAAATTTATGTGTTGAAAGCGAAGAAAAATAGATAATTATTTATTATATTATATTCGTATACGTAAATGATTTCGAATACAAATCACAAGTTGATGCTAATATAGACCTACCTCTGAAGCTTAGAGATGTCGGGGATAGGTGCATTCTTAGTAAGAGATACAATTTCCTCTTTGCCGTTGCCGCCGACCTTCAGAGTGACAGACTTCGAGCATGTAGCTCCTGTTGTACCGCATGGAACATTCTGGAAACAAAGAGTCAATTAAGCGTTTTCACCGCGCAAAAACCTTATAGTAACATTATTGTAGGGTGCAGAGAAATTTCTTTACAGATTTCGGAGCAGACCGAGTGTTGAATTCCCTTCACCCTACATAAGATCGCAGCTAAATAGCCTTGTGTTGTGTTCCTGCGATGAGTTGGGTTTCCAGAGGTCCTTTGGTGAGGAGGTTCAAGGTAACTTGTTATAAGCGTCCATAGACTATGGTAGCCGCTTACCATCCACATTCAGCGCTCATTGTTTTAACTTTAGTCTTTCAGTTTATTACTTTAACTAATTACGAGGATCGTTATCCAGTTTTTAATGGCTACATATACGTTTAAGGGAAACATCGTAAGAAAACCGCAACCATCAGTGTGCCAAGGATCGGCGGAGTGATTAAAAGCCTTTGATCAAAAGTGGGGTATTTAAAGCCAAAAATAAATACCATGTGAGTAGTATAGCGTACCTGAATCTCGACATCAAATCCGTCGCTGCTGTCCATAACGCCTTTAGCCAAAAGGTACGTGCAGACACCTTCAAAATCGTAGTCCGATCCGTCGAAAGTGATCACGTGAGAATCTCCCCAAGCGCTACAGATGCCGGCGCATTTCTTTTCGGTGCGCGACCAGTTACCGCTCTTGCATTCGCTAACGACGAAATATCAGGTTTAATGAATAGAAAATTTCTATAACTCGTATAGACTTAAGTCACTAAAGAGCACTAAAATGTAGTAAAGACAAAAATAAATTATTAACAAACTAACTAGCCCCTGCGACATTGGCCACATAAAATGGGCTTTAAATGTCCGGTAATTAAGTACCGTACATGTGTTTTCGGGATTAAAATAAGACCATCTTTTTAATTGTATTTTATCATTATAGCTTAGCTTCCATAAAAACAATGATATGTACCCTAGATTTTTCTTTGGGTACATTCCTGTATTCATCTAAAAACTACGTTAAAATTGGTTCGATAGTTTTCAAGTGATGTGCTTTCTAACACAAATCATTCATAAATATTAAAAGAAACAAACTTTTGAAGAATAACTTTTCATTAAATATTTCAGCTGTTGTGCTAATTTTTTTTTCGTATTCTTCTAAGCAAACCCGAAATGAAAATTTGAAGCCATGTTATGGGGGTGCATAAGTAATAAGTGGTCCGTCCGCCACGTTTGGGAGTTCACTATATTGGATTCAGATTGACGTCACTTGAAGCATGCATTCTCATACAAACCAATCGTGTATACACTGTATATAAAACTTCAGCTCAGTCGTTTGGGGGTAATTGTTTTAAAAATCAGTTGGAAGATTTGACCCATACTAACAAAGCAAGTTAAATAAAAGCTTGTAAAAATATACGATTAAATTATAATACACTATTTTTAATAAATTATTATCTATATATTAATATGTGAAGCAAAAGCTTTCTACCACTTTTTAAGTTTATTGCGTGCACGGAACACTGAGATTTGGCATGGTTAAAGTTTATATGGAGGAGTGCATAAAGCTAAAATTTATCTATAATAATATCTGTTACTAATATATTAAATAAAATAAATTAATACTAGGAATCCTAACACGTCCAGTGCCATTGAACTTAGACCCCCCAAAATATTGACATTGTCACTCAACGAAAAGTGACAGCAAGTGATGTAGATAATACTCATTGTTTAGGTTCATGAATACTGCAAATGTTTTAATTAGGTACTTTTAAAGTTATTTTTAAATGTTTAAAATAATTAAAAATAACTATTAGATCTAAATTTTCTATGATAGTTGTTTTTGTTCGGTGTTTGCGCTATCAAGATTTTTATGAAATTACACTAAACAGAAATAATATAAAGCATTATTATTCACTGGATATTAACAGTTTCTATAAATATAGTTAAATGATTTCAGTTGGGTATTTTCAAAGCTTGTACCTGTCAAATACCGCAAGGTGGGAGGAGGTTTTTGTTTATTTGCTGTTTTTCATACACGAAATATGACACGCGGGCGAAGTCGAATAAAAGCTTATTTTGAAAAACTTATAAAAATATTTTTAGTTTACCTCTAAAGAAATAATGCTGACAGCAAACTCTTGAGGCAATTGGTATAGTTGCATGTTCTACATAAAGTGAAAGGTAAGCGAATTTACGCAATACGCATATCAATGTACAGTATAATTGTAATGTTCATTTTGATTTCGTCGATTTCTTACAACGGGGGCGTAGCTCAGATGGTAGAGCGCTCGCTTAGCATGCGAGAGGTACCGGGATCGATACCCGGCGCCTCCAAAAACTACCCTTTATTTTATACTTATGAATATTTTGATTTTTTTTTAAATAAAAAAATAATGTCTAACTTTTTACGTTAAATAAATCCAACGGGGGCGTAGCTCAGATGGTAGAGCGCTCGCTTAGCATGCGAGAGGTACCGGGATCGATACCCGGCGCCTCCAAAAACTACCCTTTGTTTTATACACCTTTGAATATTTAAAGTTTATTTTCAATTTAAAAAAAAATGTATAACTTTTTACGTTAAATAAATCCAACGGGGGCGTAGCTCAGATGGTAGAGCGCTCGCTTAGCATGCGAGAGGTACCGGGATCGATACCCGGCGCCTCCAAAAACTACCCTTTATTTTATACTTATGAATATTTTGATTTTTTTTTAAATAAAAAAATTATGTCTAACTTTTTACGTTAAATAAATCCAACGGGGGCGTAGCTCAGATGGTAGAGCGCTCGCTTAGCATGCGAGAGGTACCGGGATCGATACCCGGCGCCTCCAAAAACTACCCTTTGTTTTATATACCTTTGAATATTTAAAGTTTATTTTCAATTTAAAAAAAAATGTATAACTTTTACGTTAAATAAATCCAACGGGGGCGTAGCTCAGATGGTAGAGCGCTCGCTTAGCATGCGAGAGGTACCGGGATCGATACCCGGCGCCTCCAAAAACTACCCTTTATTTTAAACTTTCAATATTTAATATTTATTTTAAATAGCGATATCAAGAAATGACCACAGAGATGTGGAATGCTTCGATATGGAACAAAATCGGTTGAGAATTAAGACAATTTTTTTTTTATTATTTTGAATAGTATCATTAGGAATTCGTATAGGCCATCCAATCATGGAATAACGGCGTTTTTGAGTTAAATCCAGACAATCAA
This sequence comes from Saturnia japonica, assembly GCA_033032175.1. NCBI lineage: Eukaryota > Metazoa > Arthropoda > Insecta > Lepidoptera > Saturniidae > Saturnia > Saturnia japonica. The sequence goes on along the minus strand of CM065306.1, from coordinate 3,121,235 downwards.
AATGTCAGAAAGACAAAAAAAATATAAGGCTTATTTTCTTGGTTAGTGTCATTTATGATTATTGGGAAAATGCAGGGACAGAAGTAAAGATTTATTAATAACTGTCTGTGCCCGTGGCTTCTCTCACGTGGACTGGACTGCAGAATATCCGCGCGAATCTTGCTCTCCCGCTCCCGGCTATTTGTTACAGTATCTAGTAGCTATTTGTTTGTTATAGGTATCGTATATACTTTCATATATATTTAGTAAAAAACTGTTATTTTGACATTACACACAGACACTTCAATTTTATTAATTGTATGTATAGAAGATGTGAGTTTTTATTGACCCCCCCCCCCTCACTTTAAATGAGATTTTTTTAATCCTCTCCATTTTGGGGTCACTAAATTAATAAACGCCCCTAACGTTCGTTACGAATCAGCCTACCAGTCGTGCAACAACTCACGGCCTGTTTGAAACATCGGCATACTATACTATTGATTGTATATTGATCGGGTTCTTACCGATCTGATTGGCTCTTACGTGAAATGAGGAGTTCCGACTAAAATTCACTACATACGGGACGGCGTTAGCACGTAGACGAGACGGAGACGGAACGTGGTGTAGTGCATACTCATTGTGACAGTGACGCGAAATTATCGTGCTAGAGTTGTGAACAAGAAATGATGGATTTTTCATTTGAAGAATTGGCATTAAATGCCATTGCTTTGGACAATGAACAAGCTACAGTCCGTCAAGAAGAGAAAGAGGTGGTCTGTACATCCTACGCGGTGCGCGCGTCACTAATAAGCTCCCCGGAGCGAGTATATTATAAAGTACTTTACAGGGGTGGTAGATGGCAATAATCCTGGTACAGATGTCGCTAAAATTTATCGTCCGCCCCCTGGAGGACCTTTTTTTTAGCTCGTTGGTGCACAAAATTCGCAAATGCCCGGGACCTTATTCTATCTTTTGCCCCGTATGACGACCTTTTTTAGCTCCTTCTTAACAAAATACCAATGGCCTCGAACGATATTGGAAGTTGGTATTATTGCGTACCACAAAATGTTTACCTGGTCTATAGTAAAAGATCATGAAAACTGGTACCAAAAACTGACTATACTGTTGGCTTAAACGGCTTTTACAGCATCACCGTGTCTTGGGGGAGAACGCTTGAGGCTGTCAGCCGCGAAAGCAAGACAATATGCTCAAGGTTGCTAAATTGGCCGGACCTCGTCTTGTACTATTGCCGATCATGCGAAAAAGCCGTGATCTAGCTAATTCCCTATCCTTAGAATTCGAGCTAACTATACATATATACATGTCCCTGCCTCCTGGAAGGAAGGAAGGAAACATGCGTATATGTATTTAGAGATCTGTCAATTCCTGGTACTCTGTGCCGTAGCAATTGTATGTATGCAGCGTGGCGCGAGTGGCGCAGGACGTGCTAAGCATCACCAACGATATTTTTCCCGTTCCTTAGGTGACACGTCACTTTCCCGTCCGTGCACCCGTGACGTATGTAATGCCAAAAATTTGCGTCCCGTTTGCGTCCGTGTAAAAACACGTTACATATGCAGCGACCTTAGGATTGACATAAGTACCATTTATTGCACTCCTCCTGCATAATGTGCCCGTCAGGGTAACTGCGGCCGCCGTGGTGGCACGGGCAGTCTGTCCTCTTCACGCACTTCTTAGACACCATGTCCAGAACGTAATCCTTCTTACACTGGCATCCTGGACGGCATTCAGTTGTAGTTGCCGTCTGTGGCAGATGCATGTTCTGTTTGAAAAGAAAAATCAGTTTGTAAACTTCTTAGGCCTTCTTGTTCAGTGTTAATTCGTGTACGGGCGCCGTGTCGAACGACTTGAGTTCGATCCCTACTGAGTCTGAGCTTGCGGTAAAGGAAAACATTATGATAAAACCATAGCATGATGGTAGGGGATTATCTAATACCCGCCTACTAGATACCACACTCAAAAAATCTGTCGCCAAACATCTATAAGTGTGTTCCGGTAGCTGCATTTCAGAGGAACGAAAAAACCTTTTAGATTTTTTAAAACTAATATATTGTAGTGTACATTGAAACTATATGTGAAGTTAAAATCGCATATAAAAAAGATGTTATGGAATAGCAAACAGGCATACAATCTACCCGATATTAAGTGGTTACTGCAGCCTACAGCCTTATATAAAAAAGACCAACGTCTGAAGTTTTGTAGTGTAATGGGTGTCGAATTACATCTTTAAATCTGGAACGCGCAAGTCAACCTCACCTGGCTGATGGGTCGCGACCACCATAGACGTGGTGAAAAGTCCGTCATAGTGACTCGCTTTTGCGTGTCGCGTTTCGGGATCAGCTTGTGCATATCCAGTTAAATTATTGCATGCTGGCATGACAGCGGATGGATTACGATCTCTCGGTGGTCGCCGTCGTGTTACGATTGTGCTGTGCTTACACATCAGGAACAGGAACAAGGTATTTATATAACCGTGAACTCGTCTTGCTACTATAAAATAAGTCCTGAGGCCAGTGATAATATGTTGCTACTTTGAGAAATAAATTGGAATGCCTCGTGTGGTGGTAAATGGTAATGCCAAGTGCACCCTTCGAACTGGAACTCAGGAGTGCGAACACTGCTGCTCCATAATCCTAACACTTTTGCTTCGCAAAAATGTATCCTACTATAATATTATAAAGGCGAAAGTTTGTGAGTGCTTATACGGTAGTTACTACTTCACTCTTAAACGGCTTGACCAATTTTGATAAAATTAAGTATTGAGGTAACTGACACCCTGGATTAATACATGGGCTACTTGTAAATATTTTTTTGAAGGTATATTTTAAACTATACATTTTACAATTATACAGCTAGTATAATTTAAATGTACAAAAAATAAAGTAACACGAAAAGCAATTTTTAAAAATGTTCATAAACCGATCTAGTTTTTTGCCAAGCTCTTCTCGATGACTGGAATGCTTTCCAAATCGATTGTAATATTTTCACGTTCATAAGTGCCTTCTTACGGCCTGAATCGAATAAAATATTTTTCATTTGATTTGAAACAATAATATTTACCTTGCAAGTAAGCGGCTCGGCAATCTCACACGTGGTAAACTCCATATTCTTAGTAGCACTGCAATTGCTTCTCAAGTCCTCAGCTGGCGGATAATTCTGGATCTCTTCTGGTGTTGCTGGCTTACAATCCCAACTAGCACCGACGCACGTGCTATAATATAACCATCACTTATATTCCATTTCTCTAAAATAGATCTTGTATTAAGGATACAAGGGGCAAACTCAACGGAAGGACTTAAAACTAGGAACGTATCTAAGGATATGTATCTGTAATACCATAATTAGATTGTTAAAAATGTTGACTTTAGTCTGGAAGATATCCCAATAGCATAATTTAAATTGACACACCCGATAAAATAAATTTTCAGCCAATCTATCTCCAAGTTCAGTAACATCTAATGTTGAATCTAATTGTTCGGAACCGGGGTCTTGCAACCCAAGTCGTGTTAGCAGACAACTGTTAATATTGGTAGCAGAGCGTGGTTACATAGAGGGAGAAAACAAAAGACAACTTGGGTTGCTAGACTCAGGTTCCGAACATTAATGAATAACAATAATGAGTTATATTGTTACACCCGTGGGTAATAAAAATGCCGATGATTGACGTGAATAAGTTTTATTCGAATTCCACTCAGTTGCAAAATACACGCACTCACAACACTATTATTTATTTCACTGTTCGCTTCTTTTGTCGCTCGATGTTATCGCTTTGTAATTTCAAACTGAACTACTCTGGCGCCGCGCCTGAGCCGTTTAAATACCTACACTAAACGATCGTAGAAAAATCGTGAATCATCGCTATCTTTCTCGACGTTCAGTAACTATGCCTTCTCGATGACGTAATCGAGGCGACAAGCCCAATACATGTGTGTGTAAACTGTGATGTTTACACAAACATGCGCCGTGGTTGTTTTACGACGCGAACATTATTTCGAATTACTGAGAATTATGCAGTTCTTTAGAGATATTTCTGGAACAGGATCCTCTCTCTTCCCAATCGGGTTGTAACAGGTCGTAAAAATATATTCTAATTTCATTTCTTATTCCTAGTAAGATTAATAGATTATTGCAATCTTTCTTAAGAACGATAAGGGATCACCTGTTACAGATCTATTTTAGACCACCATACTTTCATATATTTTTGAGTGGAGTTTCAATTATGGCATGGCTTCTCAAAAACAATGTCTGATGCATTAATCAGGCCATATGATTAACCAGTCTTTTAACCGATTTTATAGTTTTCTAATGGAACAAATTAAAACTTCTTATTTACGGAACGTTCACGTAATGTGTTACGGTACGGATCAAGCGGATATTGAAAAAAAAAAGGAATCAAAAGTGTTGCTATCTTACCATAATTCTCTTTCGCGTCTCCCAGCCCTAACTTCCTTGTATCCAGCATTAAACTGCAGTCCTTTGTGGTAGCAAGGGCATAGCCCCACTGGCACACACACGCCGTTATCGTCTAAAAGCTAAATAAACACAACTAATTTAATATTAACATTTTATAAACTGAGAAAGCATATATATGTTGATAACTAAACGCTCAATTTTTAATGAGGTTTTAAAGATCTAGGAGTAAACCAAACTTAAAAAGAAGTTACAAACATAGAGAAACTAGAAATTTATTCTCAAAATTATTAAGACCCAAATAGGTTCTTCCTTGTCAAACAGAATGGATACAGTTATTTTCTTTCGGTCTTCGGATTACTGAAAAATACATAAATAGAAGAAAATACAGATACCGCTATCGTAGTATGATATTTCGGATTTTTTAGATTTGGCTATTGATCATGGAAAAAAATTAGGAATTCTGCGAACTTCATAAAGAAGCAAAACTGGCAAGAGAGATAGGTACAAAAAAATGAGTTTTTATTAGACAAAAGTTCTTTGAGTATCAAATTTTATGTGCACATAATAAAGTTTTAAGATGAGGTCTAAGATTTCTTCCGTGACCTGTTAAAAAGACTACACTATCTAGGTAAACTTGGAATGTAAAACATTATCGAAATCGTCGAATCCGTTTCCGAGAAACCAATTACATGTATAATATACACAAGAATTGTTCACTTAATATAATAAGATTTATTCAACGTTAATAGGATGTGGTTCCATGTTGTTCTTTAAAATGAATATAATAGATTCGAGGTGAATTGGGACAAAATCAAGATTTTCTCTGAAACCATACAACTCCTTATTTGAAAATATAATCATATATCGTGGTGGAATTTCATTATAAGATGGCGATATTTCGTTCCGTAATATTCCAATATTAAGGTACAGAGTACTTTTAATTATATTCATAAAATAATTTTTTTTTTTTTTTTCTTTAAAACAATTAACATAATTTCCCTGGTAGTAACCAGATTTGTGTAAAAGTAGTTAAAACACGAATTTATTATTCTTGCGATTAGAATAAAGCTTAATTTGGTCCCATTTTAATTTCATTATCATTGGACTTTCCACTGTCCCATTTTAATTTCATTATCATTGGACTTTCCACTTCGAAGATACACCAGGGAACTCTTCAAAATCATTCAAGTTGGCTTTCTTTTATGTTAAAAATTGTCTTGTATTGGAAATACATTAAAATCTGTATCGAAGTTGGAAAGTGCCCCAATTGTCCTCATTTTACGGTTCATAGTGAGACAGATCCCTTGGCCGTTAGACATTATTCTGTACTAACCTGTCCAGGTGGGCAAGCGCAACCTTCAACACAGACTGGATTGCAACCCCCGCTGGCCACTAGAGCCGTGTCCGAGCACTTACGCAGGCAACTGTCTGCACACACTGTGTACTCTTGTCCACCAGTGCAGGACAACTCTGCATAAAGAATATTTACATTATTCAGAAAAATATATTGGACAGGTAGAAGTTTTCTGTTGATCATGGGACTTACATCATAATTTTAACTATATTATTTAGAAGTATGTAAAATTTAACATAAAATTCATAGTATCACGTCTGTATTCTCCGAAGGGTTAGGCAGCGGTGTACTAATGTAGGTACAACCACAGTTCGCCGGGTGTGCTCTAAGGTCCTTTAAAATAGGGAGCGAGCTTATTGCCATAACCGGGCACAAAGCCAAACTCCGAGCTGCTACTGAGAATTTCATAGAAAAACCCAATAACACTTTTCTCGACCTGGGAATCTAACCTAGGACCTCGACCATACCAGTCGCACCTACGACCACTAGGCTAATAATATTAACTATATTATGTAAAAGTATGTAAAATTCTAATAGTAATAATTATCTAATTATGGCTAAACGGGTAGCGTGTATGGATATTACGTAGCGTCGAACGACGTGAGTTCGAATCCCTGCAATCAGTCTGCAGCTTTTGGCGAAGGAAAACATCATGATGAAATGATGGTCGTGGGATAATTTTTATGCCTTCTTGGCTAGCTACTATCCTCAAGTTAAAAATCTGTCGCTAAGTAAGTGTGTTCCGGCAGCTGCACTTAAAGCCAGTTCCCTCACTGGGCTTAGTGTGTTACCATCTTCAGCTATTTGAAATCAGGTGAGATTGTGATCAGACCCTAAACGTATAAAGCTCTAATAACCGTCTATTTCTTCTTCAATGCTCCTTAAAGAAATGCTATTGAAACATTATTATAGTCTTTGTAAAGGTACGGTTGCAAACAAACATACGGTTCGCCTGATGGTAGCAGTTACCGCAGCATATGGACGTTTATAATACCATAGTTATCAATAGCGCGTATCCTTTTAGAAAATTCTTCTAATCTAGTAATATATAATTCAATAGTTACCGCATTCCTTGACGTTATAACGCCACTGCAAGATGACTCCCGCTTTGGCGCAGGCCATGGCGTAGTCGCCGAGGATTGGGCAGAGACAGCGAGAGACATCACCCGCACACGCACACATATCGTACACGCACCACTCGTAGTAAGCTTCAACGTCCACGTGCCAATAACAATCTAAATCGAAGAAAGAACATCTCCTTATTTACCATTACCTCCGCTTCCAGATTACATTGATCGTTTTGTTTTTTTTTACCGTAGTTTCATTAGCGTGTTAGCATGGATTTCGAATTTCCGGGATGTAGGCCATATTTGTGTCACCACTTATTTTAATATTATATATTCAAAAGGTTCTAAAGAAGTTTTTTTAATGAAACTTTATCGCTTCTAATAAGTTCCTCCTTTCGCTACGCTAGGCCATTTTACATCGTATTCTGCAGATTCACTACAAAATCAAGTAGTGTAAAAAATGGGAAAATTACCTTCAAAAAGTTTACTCTTCAACATGCTACAGTACTTCTCAGCCGCTTCCTTATTCTCCACGTTTGCCTTGCACGGGTGCTCAGGTTCTTTAGTGTCAACGTCAGTGCAGAATTCCCTAGTTTTCCACTTATTAGCGAAGGCCAAAGCAGACTGTTCGATATCGTTTTCAGGCGTTAGGAAATCATCTTTTTGGTTTAAATTAAAAGTGCCGCATAGACCCTGAGAAAAAAGTACGGTTAGCTGAGCTTAAAAGAAAAATCAATGAAACTAGTAAAGTAAAAACCGATGAAACCGGTGCAGTAAAAATCGATGAAACCAGTAAAGCGCTTAAAAGACTTAGAAAGCCTTTTTTCATAAGAGTTTACAGAGGTGTAAAGGAATAGAATGGAATGAAATTTTTCAGATCCATGATTTCTATGGGATATTTTTATGTAACACCTAAGAAACCGATTTTAATTTCTAGGCAAATTACACTTATCGTATAAGTCATTTTGGTGTGGATAACTAAATACTATCACTGTATTGTAGTACAAATTTTTGTTTAATAAAATTATATTATGTTACTCTTGGTTCAAAAATATATTATGCTATAAGATCGTGCGAAAAAAGTTGCGAGCGATAAACTAATTTTTATACAAACCTTTGTCTTGTCGTGGAATTCTGGTGGTACATCCACGAAGACTCGAGTGTTGCCATCCCACCAGAGATCCACTTTGTTGGGTAGTTGCACTGAAGGGCGGTTAATTATTAAGTTCTTTTAACTATCTTTTACAACTTTGATTTAGATCAACTTTATTAAAAAGCTTTTGCAAAACACTTAATGTGCCGGTCTGAAATACTAAACAGACCTTTTAGATTTAATCAAGGCAAAGTGAAAACTTTTATACTAGTGTGGCAGTGGTCGTTTTGTAGCGAAACCATGTACTACGGATTTTACCATCTCTTACAACTTTTCAATCTTTTTAACTGACTTCAAAAAAAGGAGGATGTTCTCAATTCGAATATATATTTATACATATTCAACCTCTTTATTTATAAACCGATTTAAAAGATTATGTTTTTGTTGGAAAAGGGATACCTTAAGGGTGGTCCCATTTTAATTTAATTGGTATTGAACCTTGAACTTTGAAGATACAGATTGTCTTGTAGTAGGTGCATTTATAAGTTTTTTTGACTGAAACTACGTTTGTTGGGATGTACAGTATAATCTGAAAAGAATGGCGATTTTAGAGAAATACGATGGCCTTCAAATATTTTGAACCAAATCACTAATTATTCTACCACTGGATATACAATCAACATTGTTTGACCATGACCATGACAACCATGACAATCCAAAACAGAGTCACAGTAATAAGTTTATTACTTTATTACTACTCTGCTTTTTTATACTACAAAGATGGCAAACAAATATACGAACCGCCTGATGGTAAAAGCGGCTACCGTAACCTGTGGACGCTTTTTTCCCAAAGTACAAAAAATATAGTAAAACTATTATTTCCTAAAGTCCCCAAACTGTTTGTTGCAAAAGTGGCAGTTTGTTGGCGAAAAAATATTCATTCAATACAAGTATCTATACAATTAATAAAATTGAAGTGTCTGTTTGTAATGTAAAAATAACAGTTTTATACTAAATACATATGGAAGCCCATTTTTTTATTTTTGTCTGTCTGTCTGTTTGTTTCGGCTAATCTCCGAAATGGTTGGAGTGATTTTGACGGGACTTTCACTGACTGATAGTTGATTATATAGGGAGTAACTTAGGCTACTTTTATTTTACATAAAGAATTAGGGTTCCGCACAAATAAATAAAACTTGTCATGGTGAATCAATTCGGGCGCTTAAATGGCTTATACTGAGTAAACCATACAATTAAAAAGAACTACAAGGACCTAAGGATCACCCATAACAAGCATTTTTGTCTTTAAAATAGCCGAAAGCGGGGGAGCAAGATTCGCGCGTGTGCCCGATGGATGGGATTCTGTAGTCCACGTGAGCGATGCCGCGAGCACAGCTAGTGTTAAAATATAATTACCAATAACGAAGAGCGAAGAGACTGCTCGTATCCTGACGTCTCCAACAACGACGGGCAATGAGGTGATCTCCTTTCCGTTAACCAGTATGAAACCACCCTGTTTGAGATGGATGCTTGTGGGTCCGTAAATCAGTGTAACGGCTTTCGTACACGACGGTTTCCCTTCGCCTTTGTATGGACTTAAGTTCATTGCCTGGACGGAGAATTTACGGTTATAAGGCTATAGTTCTAACATGGCTATGATAATATTATTTATCCCTAAACGGGCATGTCATAAGTGCGTAGTAAATTTTATAAATAAGGCTTTTATTCATAAAATATTCCCATAAAATAATTCAAAAATAGAAAGGACTTGTTGCTAAAACAATGTTGCAAGTTGCTTAATTTTTTTTTATTTCAGTATTATCTCAAAGATTACCTACCTATAAAAAAATCTTGTCAAAAAAAAAAAAAATAGTTTGCCGTCACGGAACGTCTAGCAGATACAAACATTTTAATTTTTAATAAACAAAAATCAAAAACCGATAAAAAATATGGAGTAAAGAAATAAATTCTATTAAGCGCAAGCACACACGCAAGGGAGTCGAAAACTGAGGCATAGGGGGGCATGGCATACGGTTCGATTTTACTCCCAAGGTGCGCCAATAAATGTTTCACATTAAAATAAATACTTTATTTAACTTAGGTCATAAAAAGTTACTTAAGAACGTCAAACCACTAACTATTACCGAAACAGAAAACATTCAAGTCATCGAGAAGAGTCGACAAAAAATACGATCGAGTTTATCAAATGTATTTTTTTACTATAAAAGTGTTCCTGTTGTTTGCAGTTAATAATAATTTACTGGATGCATAAAGAGGGAGCCCCTTCCAGAGATCACCGTCATTTATGTTATGATCCACCCTTTAATAACCTTTTGACAATAACACTTGCTTTACATGATGTTTGAAATTATACTTATTGTTCGGCAAATCGGTAATGTGTTTCATTTTTATTATTATATTTTTTATTGCACAAAAAAGTACAAATGCAAGACTTAATATCTACTAAAAATCATTCTTTACCAGTCTTTCAGGGGAGCAAGATAAAGGCTGCAAGGTGTGCATAATATTTAGTAAAAAAAAAAGAAAATAAATCTAGCTAATATTCAATTGCTCCAAGTAAAGCCTACGTAGCGAATACTTGAAGGAATCCCGAGAGTTGGCTTGTTAGATGTTGATAGGAAGCGAATTCCACAGTCGTGATTCTGTTACGGCGAAGGATTGGTCGCGGAAATTAGTTTGATGACTTAGTATACTGAGAATTAAAGAATCAGATGATCTTAGCGGTTTATTATGCGTATCCGCGAGAGATTGAAATAGTGTTTTTAAATGTGGGATTTGGGATTATAAGTACGGACGAAGTAAGATAAATTATTCTTACATTTCTGCGTTGCCGAATAGGTAGTCATTTCAACCTGGCTCGGTATTCAGATACATGATCAAACTTCCGAAGACGGAAGATGAAACGGATACAGTTATTGAGTAGACGATCAAGTTTATTTAAGTACAATTTAATATTTATTCCCAGTATTAAGACTGTGCCTCTCATTAAAAAGTTCAAACGTATCTAAATTTTTCTATATACACAAGAAATTTTCAAGATTGGTGTAACAAGTAACACAGACCTCAGAAATGGCTCCAGAGCAGGCGACGTTCTCGACCTCTACAGTGACGTTCTCAGCACTGAGCATGGTGTACGTGCAGTGTCCCATGAAATCGTACCGCAACCCATCGAATGTAGTATAATGGGGATCTCCAATAGCTCCACATCGGGCTCCGCAAGGAACCTGAGTACATGTCCACTCGCCGGCTTGGCATGTGCTACAGTGGTTTTTGTTTGATTTAATAACGATACACAAAGAATAGTGGTTTTAATGGGAAACGGTTAGGTTTAAGCGCCACCTCCACGAGCGAGTTTATCGCGGCAATGTTATCGTCCTGGCACTTCGTTCTATAACAACTCTATGAATGTGTCTCCGTACGGTGATGCGACGAGTGAAATTGACGATGAAAACGCCAAAGACTCGCTGCGAAATGCGATCCAGGCGCAGCAAACTCGCTGCAAAACGTAACGTACTCATGCCCCACTAAGCTATTGAAACTCTGATTTCACTCTTGCCTGTCACCGAACTGAGCACTTTTCAACAAAACCATGCATCGAATCATTGCGGTTACGTGTCGCAACGATACACAGGCGAAAGAATAATCGTTCCGTGGAGATCACCCGTCGACAACAGGACGGACTCAAGGCGATACACTCGCTCGTGGTAGTAGTACCTTATGCTCAAAAATAGGCACAATAACGTCTACAATTGTAGACGCCTAAGGGTTTCTACCCTTATGCGGTGAACATTCTCCCAATTCGCTCGAAGCGTTTCGCATCGTCGTTCACTATGCGAACGACTAAGGAGTGAAATTCACTCCCGGCATCTGTCTTCGCACCCACCTATAACCTGAGAGTCTTCAAGCGGAGAGAATAGGAATCTGATAGGTAAGTGTCACTCATCGTCGGCTTCATCTTTAGTTACCATCAAGTGAGATCGAAGCCAAGTGCATAACACGCTCAGTCTAGTGGAGGGACTAGACCACAAATGCAGCTGCCGGAAAACACTTATAAGTATAGGTTATTAATGATAAATTTTCATCCTGCAGGTGGTAACTACCCAGCCGAGCATTAGAAAGTACATCATACAAATTTTATTTTATTAAACTACCAACAAGACATACACTTCAGTAAAATAAAAAATACAAAACATGCTTAAATTAGAATCTAAGTGTTGCCTTAATCAAAGGTTGCTCTGACATGCTGAAAATAAATTGTGTATATAAGTTTAAATGTACTTAAAATCAAGAGAATTTAGATAAACAACTTAGTCACTGCACATGTGTTTCAAAACATTGTCTCTGTAGCATTTGTAACTTTGGCCAAATATGTCGTATGTTGGGTTTCTTGTTTATGCTGTTGTATTGTTTTTGGATACCATTCACGCAGGAGAAGTGCCCCAAATTACTTTAAGGATTTTAGGTCTAAATGGTACAAATACTGTTCTTCTGGGTAATTTGTACTTTCTAGCATTTATAAGTTTGGTAAGCTACTCACCAAGTATTGCAGTCCTTTGGCAAAACAGTTCCAGGTTGGAAGATCTTGTTCCTCAGTCTGCACGGGCATTCGGTCTTGGGAACACAGCGGCCTGCCTCTAATAACAGCCCCTCGGGGCAGTAACAACCTTCCACACAAGTTGCTTTACCCGACCTCGCCGGTACTAACGGGAAGGCGCAACTCGGTTGAGCTTCAGGTCCACACGCTTGGTATAACTTTCCATCTGGACATTTCATCGCTGTGAAAATAAATTAAATTGCATCTATAGGTATTGCTAGATATTCATCGCCACCCTCGTCCGGAGTAGTTAAGTGAGGTATATTCATAATTGGATATTTATTAACTATCATACTGTTCGGACTTAGTAGACCCTTCCACTATATAAGATGAAGCGCAAAAGGAGCGGACACACGCTAGTTAGTGTAGAAATACTTTCAGATCACTAAATACACATACACATATTTACATCCTTCCACCCAGGAGGCAGGGAACATGTATATATGTATATGTTAGTTAGCCCAAATTACGGATAGGGAATTAGCTAGATCGCGACTTATTTGCAATCGCGGCAACCGCTCAACTCGAGGTCCGGCCACTTTGGCACCCTTAAGCGAGTTGTCTTTACTTTCGTGGATGAATGCATTAAGCGCTCGCCCCCAAGTCACAATGAAGCTGTAAAGGCCGTCCGAGTCTTCAGGAACAACAATGACGTTTTATAAATAGATGCGTTATACTCTCACTAAAAGCAATTCGAAACGTTACAAATTTTGTTATTAGCATTTGAAACCAAAGAGATAGGAATCACAGCGTAAGGTGGAAACTCTGTTGTCCAAAAAGGATGAATGTTTCTGGTTCTCGCTCACACCGGTATCAAGTCAAAAGTAACCTGAGCGCAATTAAGATCAGCTAAAATCCATTTAGCCAATGGTATTATGTAGTGAAAAACTTAACATTTACATAAAAAACTCGTAATATGGAGGAAACATTTATTGTCGGTTAATTCACCGGGACGAACGAGAGCAGCGAGTTTACGTTTTGATAAGTTTGTGAAAGCCGATAGGGTCACATGATGCTGTTGATAGCGGTGCGCTATAACTCGCTAAATTCGAAATAAACGATCCATGTCACTTTGTACATATTTCCTATTATACAAGGTGTCCAGAAAGGGTATCGGGTATTTGTTTTCGCGCCATATTCGAAACGGGGCGTCTAAAGGGTACGGGGAGGGGTTCGTGGCGTCCGCCATTTTGTGGAGTTTTAGTCACGATGGAACAGTACTCGGGGACGTATCGCGCATTTTGCGTACGAGCGTATTATCGTAATGGTGATTCAATAGTGACTGCTCAACGTCTCTATCGTGCGGAATATCGTACACGCCACGCGCCAAGTGACGATAGCATTAGGAAATGGATCAGGATGTTCGAGAATACAGGTGCGACAGTTAAAATTCAAAACTCTGGTCGTCCTCGTTCAGTTCGCGATGAAGAAACAATTGAAGAAGTTGAGGCGTCGGTTCGTCAAAATCCGTCTTTATCCATCCGAAAGCGAAGCCAAGTGTTGAACATCAAAAAATCGTCTTTACATTCGATTTTAAAGAAAGACTTACATCTAAAAGCCTATAAAATTCAATTGGTTCAAGAATTGAAGGATACGGACTATGCTAATCGACTGAATTTTGCGAACGAAATGCTGCAGCGATTTAACAACTTTAACAACATACTGTTCAGTGACGAAGCAAATTTTCACCTGAATGGTCATGTTAATAAGCAGAATTGTCGGTACTGGGCAGTGGAGAATCCGAGACGAAAGCATGAACGACCCCTGCATAGCCCAAAGGTCGTTGTTTGGGCCGCTATGTCTGCTAAAGGCATAATTGGTCCTTATTTTCATGAAGATCAACGAGGCCGAGCAATTAATGGGAATAGTGACCGTTATTGCGATATGTTGCGAAATTTTTTGGTCCCAGAGTTGCAGGAGTTTGCAGGTTTCAACTCAAGAACGTGGTTCCAGCAAGATGGGGCCTCTTGCCATATCTCAAATGACTCAATGGAAGTTGTTAACGAATTATTCCCTAATAAAGTCATTTCGCGAAGGGGTAACATCAACTGGCCTCCCAAAAGCCCCGACCTTAGCCCGCTTGACTATTTTGCACGGGGATACCTTAAAAGTAAGGTTTATCAAAACAATCCGACGAATCTAACCCAGTTAAAGCAAAACATCAGGTCAGAAATGGCAGCAATATCGATAGCTATGTGTCAACGTGTTATCGCCAATCTTCGTTTCCGTTTAGAAGAGTGCCAGCAACGTAACGGTCGTCATTTGGATAACATCATCTTTTCCAAATAATTCTCCAATTCATATGCTAATAATAAACAATAAACTTTTTTATTGCATACAAATAATTTTTGTTTCATTGAACTTACAAATACCCGATACCCTTTCTGGACACCTTGTACTACATCTATGATATTTCCTCTAGCAATAGCAAATGCATGCGATTTCCGAAAATGAAGTGTAATTTATTTAATTGCAAACTTAAATTCATGTTAGTAAGTTTCATTATTATCATTTTACATAGTTTCTGAAATGGTGCTTGCTATTGGTTTTGCTTGCGCCCCGTATCTTGTGCGCGAGTACATTCTATCTGTTATACCTTCCGAGCTCAAATAGCTCTGATTATTTCGATATAATTATAATTCATGACTCTTTTAACAAATATGGGCAAATAAATATTTTTTTTTACTCACGGCAAGTCTCAGCATCGCGCCAATTCTTCATTTCTTCAATGCCATGTCGGAGGCACTCTTTCGCGTACACAGATACTGTGCTGCAAGCACATTCCTCTGGAGCTATAAAAATTACCATATTAAAAAATACTAATGATTACCAACATAATTAACTAACCAACTAACCAATCGCGTATCATTCATCAGCAAATACAGGAGTACAGTCGCAGATAACTGTATCAAATAGCAAACATCTTCGCGACTGTACCACACCATTTACTTAAATCTGATATTGCTTATTATAACTTTAACCACAGCATTGTGTAATTTATATAAAATTGTGAACAATCGCATAAAGACAAGAAAAAAACTCCTTATCATATAGGTTAGAGACTGTAAAAAGCTCGAATGCAGTAGCATCATCAACAAACATATTACTGCCGCTGCCGCAAATCTGAAGGCCAATAGATTTAGATATCTCTGTGGTCACCGTTGTGTTTGGATTGTAATTTACTTTCCATCAGGGACAGTATCGTCCATATGCCGAGCTACTATAAAAAAAGCAGTGCTCGCATTTTTTTTTGTATAAAACCCACCGATTGACTTTGGATTGGATTGTTTTGGTAGGATCTCAAACTGTCATGTAATGGTTTTTGTATTTTATTCATAAATTTGTGTTGTTTGACCCTATATTATTATTTAGTATTATTAATTGTTGTTAGAATACGTAAATAATCATAGGACAGACTGACTATATTCATTGGATAATGGTAGTAATGGTCTTCAATAAAGAGGACTAGTTGGCAAGTTAGGCAAAAGAAAAAGAAGAACTTGGATTGGTTCTTAGTATCACATTAAATATATGAGTGACCGACATATGCTTGAAAAAAAAGTAATTCGTGTGCTCTTAGGACATGTACCCCCATATTGTCTATTTTCCTATTAAAATTTAGCACATTTAAGAATACTAATTATTTCCTACTATCGAAAGCTTAAACCGGATTGTCGATCGTTCGATAGTGCAAGTTACTGTCGATAAATCAGTCAATCAATGTTTAACCAGCTTTAGGACTTTGGCCCTATTTGATGTTGGTTATAGAAAATTGTGAGCTCTATTGACCAAATAATATCAGTGCTCATTTATGTAAAAAAAGACATTATATAAACCGTTACGAATCATCTTCAATTTGTAATACCCGTGGAACTTTATTTTTATTCTGGCTAGGCCGATGTTTTCACTGCACTTGAATATGGCAGCATTAACGAGGAATTAAAGGAAGATGACGATGTAAAATATTAATACCGATCATGAGCCATACAAGTCTATAAAATAATGACGTAAATAGACTTATAGATCTCAAAACTTGAATCATCGAAGTCGCACTATGTTACATTAATCGCCATATGAGCGTGATGGACGTGATACAGATCAATTAAAGGGATAAGTATCAAAAATTTTTCATAGCTGTTGAATACTTACTGAGGTTTTGCGTGCACGCACAGTAGTCCCACTGGCATGTCTCCAACAAGAAAGTGACATCCATTACCTAGAAACAAAGTAAAAAACGACTTGCATAATAAAAATAATTCTGGATTCGACGATGAAAGAAAATCAAAAAAAATTTAAAATGAGAATGTGTTTGGAAATAGAAGCCGGGATCGAACAAGAATGCCTTAGAAAGATCAAATGGAAAAATACTGACTGTGAGAATCTTAAGAAGTATTCGGAACCATTGCAAATATACAAAAAATATTTAAATGATCAGATGAAAGCGAAAAAGGTTTGAACATCCATAAACGAAAGTACATGCATTATGAAATACTGTATACCTTCGAGCACTTGCGGAATTTATCTTTGCTGAATATCTTGGTACAGAATTGCATTGCCTTTTTCATATCCTCATCAGATTTTGAAGCACATGCATTTGTTTCTGTAGGACTACCGTCACATACGTCTGAAATTAAGGTATTATAAAATAACCCATGAAGTATGCTTTCAATTATATTGTCCCTAGGTTTTCAATATACGTTGAAATCAATCAAATGAATATCTTTAACAGTTTGGTTTATTGTGAGTATTAATGAAATTTATTTTTACAAGGTACAAGGTTAGTAGTACAGTTTCTTGCTTATTCTTCTAAGACTAACCCAGAAATGGTTTCAATTGATGATATAATATGATCACTTTGTTGATATCTTTCGAATTTCGTTATGTCTTACGAAAACTAAATAGATTTCTCACCTCCAATCTTATTAATCCGCCACGAGTTGGCAAACATCGTCTTGGTCTTAGCTAAGCTGCCATCTTTGTTTGTTAGGTCGTTTTCAATGTTACCATCCAGACGTCCACAAAGACCCTCAGTGTTGTTCCATAAAAGTACAGTGCCTTCGATCAAAATCATGTTCTGGGAACAGAGTTTGTGATGTAAAAAAGATTCTAAGTACAAGTGTTTCAGACATTAAACAATTTGATATAGAAAAGGACGAAAGGAAAAATAATCACGGTGAAGCTGCAAAAGCCACCTGAGGCTTCAGGGCCCTTAAGGCTTATAGTAAAGTCAGCTCGAAAAAAAAGGAAAAAATTTAATATTTGTATATTACATCTGCCCTTAGGAACAGGCCTTTATCAAGCATTGGGACTCTTGCAGGCTGATATAAATATTATTATATTACATAGATATACTACCAAATTAATGTTAGTTATTCAAAATTTTTAATAACAATTTAGATTATTTCATATAATATAATTCAACACATTTACAAATTGTCGATAGATAACTTTTTCTAGTTAACTTTTCTAAGATACGTCGAGTGTTTACAATTTTCGTGTCACAATTACTGTGAACATAATATATAATTTTATTTTAGAACTTACATTGGTGTCCCATTTAATGGTCACTCCGACAGCATCTAAATTGACCTGAACGTAGTCGCTAGGCATCAAGACCCGGATGCCGGGCAATGACGCTGGGATAGGAATCAATCGGCGAGTTGTTCGGAATACCACCGTACCTTCCTCTGTGAATAACAACAAAATTATTTTCATTAAACTGCTTTGTCACAACTCTGATGAATATTATTACATAGCATTTTATTTATCATATAAATTACTTTGTAATTTTTTAATTAAAATAGGAAGAGACTGAGATGAGGCATCATATTTAGGAATTATATTTAAAAGTAGCACAATTTTATGAATTAGCCAATTTTCTATTTTCTTGTTTGCTCTTTATTTGGCTGAGTTTTGATGACAAAAGTAAAAAAAAGTTCTTAGTTCCAATTGTCTACCATTTTTCTCTCACCTCCAATTCCCAACACATAGGGCTTATCTTCCAGATAGACGGTTAGCTCACTAGGACAGTAGTTCTGTCTTTTGCAGACACCCTGTCGGACAGCTACAGTGTATTTGTGCTCTTTAGCATCACGCACGAGAGTGTGTTGGCATGGTGATTGGAAACTGTAAGCGAATGGAAATGAATAAATCTAACATTTATAAATCTATAAAAAACACAAAAACTAGAAGAATTAGAATTACATAAGGCGGCCGGATCACGAAAAATTTTTTTTTGAATAATTACGCAGGTTTGTCTTTTATTATTTTAATACAATCAGGAAAGTTGCTACGAAGGAATGATACAATTTTTGTTAAAGTATTGTATTAACCACTAAATCCACTTTTCTATCAATAACAAAATCAGAACCTTGATAATAATGAAACTTAAACAAATACTAATAAAGTTATTAGTTTCTTTCCCAGAGCACTCCAAGCGTCTTCCAAAAAATTAAAAATGGTTATAAGGCATTAGACATTTAATGGATCACCGAAATTTATATCTTTATTATGATCATAGAATATTATTGCACAAGAGGTGGGAGTACTACTAAGGGCTCATGGACCTATATTCATTAATCCCAAGTACTGGTGAAATTTAATTTATAACAGATAATAAAAATCTCAGTAACAGCTTGGAGTTTGACTTTGTGCCTGATTAATCGTAATAGGCTCGTCCCCTATTACATGAGACCTAAAAACATACACGGCAAACTGTGGGTGTACGTCAGTACACCTCTGCCTAACCCTTCGGGGATAAAGGCGTGATGTATGTATGTAATAAAAAACGATCCCAAAATTATGCTAAAAACTTATTAACCAATCTAATATCTTCTGGAGTTATTTCGAGATATACCTGTAGATCTTGCCATCGAAAGTTTTGTAATGTACTCCAGCCCAGCTCAGACAAGTACCGCTTTTGGGTGTAAAGTCCTGGACGACGATTTGCACATTCTTGTCCTTTACACCGTAGTGATTGCCGGGTGGGGAACTGTATTTAGTTTGACTGTCCCCGACATGTGTGTTAGGTATCTTGTCCTCTTTGACGGTGTGATCATCGATTGTTGGATCGGTATGGGAGTAGTATGTCTGGAAATGGGTCATGTTTCAACATTTATGTTTTTTTTTATTACATGATTAAATTCAATACTAGTACGTGGTAAGGGTAAGATACGTACTATGGAAATCACATAAATATCCTTTTCTCAAACATGCATAGAAATATTGTCATTATTTTCGAAAAAAGAACACGCGAAGTATTGAATTTACGGACATGCCAAGAATGATAAAAGAGATTCAATAAAAGAGTATTTAATAACCCCAGCACGCCGTTTTATACAACACTGCTGCAGTGTTGTAATGTTCCAAATTCAAAAAACGCTCCTACAATCGATTTGATTTTCTTTGTCCATAAATTCGATACTTCGCGTATTCTTTTTTTGAAAATAATGAGAATTCTTCCATGCATGTTTGAGAAAAGCACTGTATATGCCTCGGCGGAAATGGCAATTGCCTGTCTCGTATTAGTGAAGTCCTCACCTACGGCTCGACCTTCAAACTGATACTCAACCTGCAATGGCCTATTTCACGGCCTTTGCAATAATGTACTATTAACTGTCACAGTAAAGCAAATTATGTACATAACTATATTTTTCTAAGTTTAATGGTCAGTTTAAAAAAACATATTTAAGAAGATGTATAGTTTTGTTTTGAATTTAATCATAATTATATTGAATCATAATCGATACTTATGATATCGATTTCTTATTATCAGTGTGTGTACTGTGTGCAAATGATATAGCCAATTGATATAATTTATTAAGTGTGTAAATTACTTACTGAATTTGGGCGATGATTGGTTGGAGTTATGACGACAACGTCAGCTGCAAATGGAAAAAATATTATTATAAATAATTTCCGGGTAATTTATTATTTATAATCTTTAAACACTTTTTCCTTTTTTAACTGACTTCAACATAAGAAGGAGGTTTTCAATTTTTAATGGAAGTTTCTCGCCTCCATGGTTTTTTAGTAAAGGGATCAATGGACTACCTATGAGATGGCAAAAGTGCATAGATAACAACGGTGAATACTTTGATTAATTTAATATATTTTACAAAAAAAATTGACTTCATATTCCTCCCGTACAAAACGGCCAATTTCATATGTAAGGATCTAATATTATTAGGAAATAAATATAAAATAGTAAGATAATTATAATGTTACTAACGAATGACACTGAAATAGTAATGCTAAGGAAAACTGATAGATCAGGTATGTACTTCTAACTAATGTATTATTTTTTCAATTGTTATGCGAAAATAATAATAATTTATTTCACTTATAAAATTCATAATGTTATATTATTTTTACACAAATTAAATCTATAAATAACAATTATAATTTTTTACAATTCGTGATAATACACGATGGCGTCTGTACTAGTCGTGAGACTGTATCATAGACACCAACGCTCTCCGTTCATCGTTCATAAGACCAGTGCATAAAGTTGAGATGTGGAGGAACAGGGGCTGACTATTAGTTAAAATAAAAGTTAGTTATAAAAGTTAACGATTAAGAAATAATATTGTTAATTGTAATGAAAGTTTATTGATGGTCACTTACTGAAAACGCAATGCGGTATTGGTTGAGGTTCAAATATTCCAGTAGCGTAGGTACAGGTGTAAATATCAGCCGGTGGAGAGCTATACGTAGATCCAATGGGACAGTTTAGCACACAGCTAAAGCTGTCCGCATTGCCGAAGCACTTGTAACCACCGTTAAAAGCCAGCTTTCGTATATCACAGACGCTTGTTGCTGTAATAATATTGTTTTTAAGAGACGTTAAAATTGTTTTAAATTGTTTTCCAACTTTTCTAAGAGAAATAATATTCCATTAAAAATGTTTTTTATAATACATTGGTTTATTCAATGTTTTATTATATATAACTGTACAAGTGGAGGACTTAATAAGCACTCTCTAGCAGTTTTCCAGAGGAGCACGAGAAAGGTGTGTATAAATTTTATTGAAAAAAGTCCATCAAATATTCAACGTCTCCAAGTACAAATCAAGTAGAAGGTATACGCTTAAAAGAGTCCTGAGATCGAGCTAATTAGACTTCGATTGGAATCGAAAGACGCAGTAACCCTATGATGAATGATCGATCGCCAAAATTAGTAGAAAGAGCTGGTTGTTATCAGTTAAAGACACAGAAGATGCTGCCTATTCCGCTTATTCGCGATATCTTGACAGTAGAGTTTTTAAATATTTTGATGTTTCTTGGCATCTTTAAGAATGTTTGTGTTAATAATGTTTATCTGTAGCTTGTAATACAAATCAAAATTATAACTTTGAGTTAAATATTATAACACTTTTTAAAGTATTGAGCGAATTAAAAACCTCAGTTTAAAGGCATTTAGTGTATACGATATATGAAATACCTACGAAATGCGAAAGATTAAAGTTAGTTAGTTGTGGAGGTTAACTTACAATATTGGCATTGTGGTCCCCGATATGCCGCAGGGCAATGGCAAGTGTTCATAGCGAGGCAAACACCTCCGTTCAAACAGGGCGGGTTGCATTCCGGCTGGCAGTCGGGAATTGTGGTGAAGTCAGCACGCGTGGGCTGCCACTGACCGTCGACACATCGCATATTCGCCACGGTGGACCCATCAATAAACTTGTAGCCGTCCATGCAAGTAATAGCACATAACCTGTTGAACATTATTTTCTTGTTATTTGGAAATTCTTAGTTTTTTAATTAAATGCAAGCCCAGCATGTTCGAATTTCCCATCGGCACCATTTCTGAATCATCAGACATTTCTCTCAAATTTTAGAGTTTTTGGGTAATTTGCTTTGACAATGCTCACTTTTTCACCATTTGCTTGTAACGAGTGGTTGTCTTAGCTTCCATATAGGATACATTTTACATTACATTTTTACATATCATATCACAGTGTTCACCTACGTTATATTAGGAACTCCTGTGAAAATTCCCTGCTTCTAGAACCACCGATTCAAGCTGTACATACGCAGTCACTCCGTGTTAAACTTTTTAAAGAAGAAGATAAATATAAAATAGATATTTTGATGTTTTAAAATGATCTAAATATAAATATTTAAAGCTAAAGCATTCTGGGATAAAAAAATTAATAGAAATAATGAAGCAAAGAGGAGTCATTTTATATAAAGCGATCTTTGTTTTAACTGGTCATCAAATCTCATTTAGGGTGGTAACTAATTTAGAAAATTTTATAATAGAGCTAATAACTGCGACTGGTATACCTTAACTAAATGTTAATTGCAGAGTGATAGGGCACAAAAATTGTGTCCGAATCGATCGCGAACATCATATATGAGACCAAGCTTAGATTTATTGCGTTCCGGGATCAGCCGGTGCATTCCCAGCTTACATGCCGGTATTACAACGGCGACCGGTTATGAATTGCCGACCTCTTGACGGGCACCGTTGTTTTTGTATTACACTGTGCTTTTTCACTTATTCAAAATACTTACTCAGAAGTACATTTCCTCATAGAGTTCATGGGGAGCGGAGGATATGTCAGACAAGGTTTCTTCTCGAATTCACAATATTTGCCGTAATAGTTCGCAGGGCAAAGGCAGGTGTTGGTGTCCACGCATATACCGTTATGCTTACACTCGATGTCGCATTTCGCTGTTAACAGAATAATTCAAAATTGTACATTATTTTCATTTACTTTTCGAACCAACATATCGACATGAGCGTTTTTGATTTTTATAAAATCATACTAGTAAGCATCGCAGATGTTGTTTTGCTCTTTCTAGTAGTCAATAACTCGATTACAGCACCACCTACCACGTTTGGGGGTAGAATGAAAACCTTCTCAATGAAAATAAAACTCTCGTATCTATCAACATTGATTAAACGGTTTTGGAGCTTACCCCCAGAGCCGGATTAGCCGTAAGCCAAAATAGCATATTATGCTATGGGCACTGCGCTTAGAGAAGAAAGTAAAATATGCATAGGTCTCCCAGAGGGCCTAGCCAAATTCTGTTTCTACGATCGATAACGCTAACGAAAACGATAAAAATGTATGTAATTAACATATAATCTGATCACGTGATTAAACGTTGATACATGTCAATTCCATACATTTTGTTCGTTTTCGACATTGTTAACGATTGTAGATAGGCAAATAAGCTGGCCCCCCTGGAACGCTACCTGTCTCTAGTGATTTTCTAATTTTTTTTCACTTATTTTATTTTAATACAAAACTTAGAGCTCTAATAATATTTGTTACAGGTCCCATGCTGGTTTAACCTATATATCTTTACCCAACTATCATATAATAATAGAATATTTAGGTATTCCTTCAATAATCATTGTTATTACACTTTTTCGTTATTTAATATTAAGGTCAAACTTATGACCAGTATTAAAAATACATAATTTAACATAAATTAAATCTAGCTACAGCCAATCGGCTTTTACTAAATGAAATAATATATATGCATTTACTCCAATTACTATTCCACTATATAATTGACTTTATAAGCTAAATTGATATTGTCGAAGAATAGTTTCAAACAAATCCGAGCCGAAAATTGTTCCCATACACACTTAGATAACCCTTACTTGACATTGGCGAAATTGCCTACATAGGTAGAGAATCAAAATTTTAACAAAAAAACAAAAATAGATACCCATTTTCACACTTTTATGAGTTGAATTTCGAGAAGTATCTTCTTAAATGATGTCTACTGTAGAAAATCAACACTTTCCCCATATTTCACATTTCTATCCTTGTAGTATGTGCTGAGCGATGATGATTATATTAGGTCCTTAAATATAAAATTGGCGTTTTGGTGAACTGGCCACTTTGATCTCAAATATCTGGCGTTTGGTTGGGAATTCCAAATTCAAATTTAAATATTTTAAATTTAAGCTTGTGTATTTTTGTTTCGAATTTAGTGATTGTTTTGTTTTCGCACTTTTTTTTTCTTTGGCATCGTTGTTTTCACAAAATGGAAAACTGAAAATATCGTGTTATTTACGAATATGAGTTCCATCATGGCATCAACGCTGCAGAAACAGCTCGAAGGATTAATGGTGTGTCTGGGAAAACTATTGCAAAAGAAAGCACGGTACGTTTTCGATTCGAATGATTTCGTTCTGGAAATTTTGGCTTATGAAGCTAACCCCGCGTTCAGCCGGAGGCCCTAGTTGATAATGAAGTACTAAAGGTGATAGTGGAAGCGAATCCATCGCAAACCACGTCAGAGTTAGCGGCAGCCATAGGTGTGAGTGATAAAACAATTTTAATTAACTTGGAATGAAAAAACTCGAGAAATGGGTACCGCAAGAATTGACTGAAACACACCAAAAACACGCGTTGAGTACTGCGTTATATTTCTAAACCGTCACAATAATGAGGCCATTTTGAATCGTATTGTTACTTGTAACGAAAAATGGATCTTTTACGACAATCGGAATCGCTCATCACAGTGGTTGTACCAAGGAGAACCATACTTCACGACAGACGGTCGCTAAATTAGGAGATTTGCGGTTGTAATGTCTCCGACACCCACCATATACCCAAACCTTGCTCCAACAGATCATCACTTTATTCGAAATTAGTACAATCTCTTTCAAGGAAAAAATATCAATTCCGATGAAGCTGTCCAAACCGCCTTCAAAGATTTTATTGATTCTCGCTCCAACAGTTTTTTCAACAATGGAATCAATGAACTACCTATAAAACTGCGAAAGTGCATAGATAATAATGGTACATACCTCAATTGATTAAATGTATATATTCATAATAATTTTTTGACGTGACAACGTCTTATAAATTGGTTTGCCGGGTGACACTTCAAGAAACTGCGTTACGCTCCGCTCACGTTATGCGCTCACAATGAGAGCGAGTGAGAGGCACGCGTCCCTTCCACTCGGGCATGGTTAGCCCGCCTAAGAGCGAGAGAGACAGACATAAAGTCGTTGTCACGTAAAACTTTCGCCCGTATACCGACTTTACAGGCAACCAATTTTTTCGTTTTACTTTTTCCATTTAAAACGCTAATTCAATATGTAAAAACCTATTATTATACACTATAAGACCGTAATTAATTTAAAAAAAATAAAAAAATTGAACGTTAATGTGGTTCTTTTGTCAAAGTCCTATAGAATCCTCCATAGTTATTGCATAGTTTTTTAACATTGGCTGTATGAAGAAAGTAAATAATTAATAATTATTTTATTTAATGTATTTCTAACTCGTACTACATAAACTTTTAACTATTGTAAGTTTTACAATCCTTCCTACCTACGCGCAATATGCTTAAAAAGGAGTACAAGGCTTTCTCTTCACATAATAATTAGATATTACATAAGAAACTAGAATTAATTTAACACAATTACCTGTTTTTTTTTTTTATATCTCCATGGGTGATCTAGTGTTATTTAACAAATAGTTGGAATTGTAAGTTTTACTGACATTGACGATTTAGGTCGTGTTACGTAACTGAAATAATCGGACGGAGCCCGGACGTAGGGTCGGTGAGCCTAGATTTGCACGGCTTCCGTCCAAACTGATAACAAACACCCCCCACGCTGTGTGATAATCGTTCTCGTGTTTGTTTTTTAATTTGTATTATCATGACATTTTTAAAATATTTTTAGCTAATTAATTGATAAAGTGCTAAATTTATATAACACTGTTACTAAGCGGCGTTTTATTATTTAATGTTTAAATAACAAAACACCGCTTAGTAACAGTACTTATTATAAAGGAGACGGGTATTTCTGGGCCCAGAATGTAATTAGTTGAAATATGGTTTATAAAATCGAATATATTTTTGTTTTTTAAATCGTACAATATTATTAAAATTCACAATCAAGAAAATAAGTAAACTAATAACTTTAAAAGATAATAAACATAACCCTTTTTTATATTTAATCCTACTTCAAAAATAGTTTCATTGAAGTTTATTACATAACTTAATTTTTACGAAAGATGCTAAATCTCTGCTTTTAGATTGCAAAAAATTTGCTTTTAAAGTAAGGCACCTACCTAAGTACTTATAAGTGCGCTATGAAAATCTGATGTAAGTCAATTTTTATGAAGCGCGTGCACATTGTAACAAAAACTCTACACTATGGAGTCGCTTGTTAAACCTCTTTTTTTCTTGTTGTAAAGATAGTTACGTCACATTCATCGACTTTTTATCTGTACTAAGGGTGACCTGTAACTTCGTGGTCAGTGTAGCCTGTAGCTAGTTATCATAAACCTCAACAAGGACCGTAATTCCAACTGAAGATAGTCAATAATATGCTGATATTTCTAAAGACAACACAGTGTTGAGGACACCGCTGTTATTCATAAAACATTTTTTGATGACCACGGACTATAATAATGGGTTTAAAAATGTATATGAGTGTATTATATATGTATATACATCTTTAAACCTGAGACAACCAAACCAACCTCACCTGCACGTGATGCACCTCGCTGAGTAACATACGAGGAAATGGCTATAGCGGTAATGGTAGGGTTGTTTTGCCTGACCAGCTCGCGACCATCATGCATGTGTTGTAAAGTACGTCATAAGGCTGATTTCATAGTGACGCTTTCGGCCAGTGCGTTTGGTAATATACACTTTTAAGGTTTGCATGATGGATTTAGCCGTGCGTGCATTACCGACAGGTATAACCGAGTTTCATATTACATATACACCTTTAGGATTTGCATGCACAGTGTGTAGGGCAGTTATGGAAGAAATGGAAAAAGAAAAAGAGATCGCACTGAATGGTGTAAACGCTGGTTATTGCCTGTCGGTAATGCATGCAAGGCTAAAACCATAATGCAAACCCTAATGTGAGTGGCCTCTATAATCAGCGTGGCAGTGTGACGGTCTTTGAACGCAGTAGGGGTACGAGCGTGAATCAGACGCGAAACAATAAAACAAAAGTGGAATTATGTTCTATAAACATTTGTCGCATTTGCGCCCGTGACGCTTACGGAACGCGCGGTTTCAATCGCGACTATAAAATCAGCCTTAATGACTCGCTTTTGCGTATTGTGTTTCGGGATAAACCTGTGCATATTCAGTTAAATTAATGCTGGCTGCCATGATAGCGGTGACCGTCGATAGATTACGATATCTCGGTGGTCGTCGTTGTGTTTCGATTGTACTATGCATACTATCAGAGACAGTACTGTCAATTTTCCGTGCTATATGAACTATAATGGTCAAGAATGCAAGAATAAACATTCTAGATCTCCAGTCAGCAAGCTAGATCGATCTAGCTATAATGATACTTGCAATCTGAAACAATAATAAATTATTTAAAAAAAAACTTACCTGCAAAAGGTCGTCTTGCGTTTTTGTAGAATTCACCGTAGTTGGGACTGTAAATAAAGAAATGTTCTGCGTTAATATATTTATTTTAAAAATTGCCGTGCCTGCGACTTCGACCGCGTGGAATTTCGTGTGCGCGTAGGTCGTGTCGGTACTTTATTTTATATTCGCGGAACTCTTGAAACAAAAGTAGCCTAACTTACTCCTTATGAAATCAGCTATCAGCCAGTGAAAGACCCTTTAAAATCGGTCCAACTGTATCGGAGATATGTCGGAACAAACAAACAGACGGAGAATATTAAAAAAAAAACGGTTTTTGTTTTAAGTAACGTATTTAATTATGCTTTCATATTCATTTACAAAAAAGCTGTTATTTTGACATTACAACCAGACACTTCAATTTTATTTATTTGTATAAAACATAGATAATATTTTTTTTGTTTTGTTTTTGTTATTAAGTAGCAAACTAGCATGCAGCGTAATAGGTAATTAAAACCATATTTTAACCAATCCTACACAATGTAGGTAGGTACGTGAATTTGGCGAATTCGCCATCCAAGGGAACTGGGCGGCAATCTTAGGGGTTAACATAGGCTAGCAATTAATATGTTACTGTGTTCGAACCTATTATATTGAACAGTTCATGTTGCTAAGTACATATTTCGGACCGAAACACAGCAGCGCGAGTACTGCTGCTTAGCGGAAGAAATAAATGTAACAAGCGCTTATTAAATACTGAGAGTTTGTAAAAAAATAAACTACCGATTGACGTGCGATTGTTTCTTAGTTTCGAGTTTTTTTACTCGACTGCAAAAAGGGAGGGTTATGTTTTCGAGCATATGTATGTATTGTAAGTCTATTTCTTTGGCACGCTCTGTAGCTTTAACGGCTTGCCATTAACCATACAAGGTATTGTAAGATTCGTCTTAATTGTGGGATTGACATAGGCTTTATATTATTAAAATACGAGGTCTGGAAATCAAATAAAAAGCAAAAATAGAAAAAAAAAAATTGTCAAGTGTTTTTGTTGCAGTCGGGTTTTTTTATATACAACTAAGGTGGCAAACAAGCATGCCCTTATGGTATGTGGCTCCCGTAGCCCATGCACGTTTGTAATACCAAAGGTCTGGTCAAACAGCTGACGGGGCGGGACGGCGACGCGACGCTGGCGGGACGTGAAGAGTTGTAATGTATTCTTATACTATTTCCATTTCTTTATTTTCCCGATGACAGTTCTAATTTGATAGTTCTAGTGTTGTGACAAAATAAGTAATGATATCGATCGCATATATTTATTACGATAACGACAGTGTCGATTCATCATATTTTGATTAAAATAAATACATAAAGATTACCTGTCGTTATAATTATTTCGTTTCATTGTCGAGTACCTATCTATACCTACTTATTTTACAACAGCTTCGAAAATTTTGAATAAATTGGCATTATCAATCAAGAATTAATATGTGTAACATCTTGTAATATTAGTTAATAAATTTGTACAAAAGTATCTGGTAGTAGTTTAGTTTCTTACATTTTGTAAAAAAATATCGGGTCTGTTATCGTGTTACGTTTATTGATATAGCTCCAACCCTATTAGTTTCTTCCACTCTGGTATAACCTTGTATGTGTGTAAACGTCATATTTTTATAAAATAACGCATACATAATGTAAAAAAGACGCTCGTTCAAGTTTTTACAGGAGCTGTCATCGAGAAAATAAAGAAACGGAAATGGTATAGTTAATGTAGAATATATCTCATAGAGCCGTCGCGCTCGGCGCTCGACTAGCGGTCGCGTCACGTCGCCGCCGCGTTCGTCCGTCCGCTGTTTGACCAGACCTTTAGTATCAACTAGCGCGATATGTACGTCATAATATACTTCACGTGTTTAAAATTTCATCAAAATCTTTTACTACATTTTTTTACGGCGTCTAAATGTATTATTGACGATTCTTAATGGAATGACCTATGCTTCCCGTTTACAAAATTATATCAGAATGAGAATTGACGTTTTTTTTTTTTTGAGATATGTACTTTTTACGATGATTTTTAAAAGTAAGTAATATTGAAAATTGTTATAGTCCATCAATTAAGGAATAACTTATACTTCCCCGATACAAAATTTCATCAACATTTGTTATTTATAAAAGTATTGGTGAAATTTCTTATAGCTTATCAATTGACCAATGACATAAGCTTCCCGTGTACAAAATTTCAGGAAAATCGGTCAAACCGTTTTTTTGTTTATCCGGACATACATACATTCATGATTAGTGCTCTTTATACAGAACGTCTATAGGAAAATTTGGAAAAATGGTTCAATGTTCAGACATCACTACAGATTTATTAATACAGATATCTAGTAAATAAATTGTTATTACTAGAATACGAATATACTAAGGCTTTTTTGACTTACTCTTCTCCAGAGTTAGAATTCCAGGATCTCGTCTCATAGTACCTCGATGGTGTTACCCGGGTATATCCGTACCCGGTTTTGGTGCCGGCATAATGGGTTTTAGTTCCACCGTATCTTGATTTCGTACCGCTATACCCATTTTTTATGCCGGGTAGGTTTTCGAGAATCTTTGGTTCTTCAAATAAGCAGGTACATAGGCAGGAGCCTCAACATCGGATTGGCTGAAACAATATTTAAAAATATATAACAAAGTAGCTAAAACAAGAGCGTCCTGTCTTCTGTCTGGCGATAAAGTTGTTACTGCAACCCACAGCTATCTTTAACGAACTAGCGATCGCCCTAAGGTCGAAATTCGACGAGCGACTTTTTGATCATAGATTATTGTCTGTTTGACATTTACAGTATTCATAAACAAAGAGTATGATATCTACATCACTTGCTGTCAGTTTTCGTTGAGCAACAATGTCAATATTTTGGGGGGTCTAAGTTAAATGGCACTTGTCCATTTAGGATTCGCAGTATTAATTTATTTTATTTAATCTATTAGTAACAAATATTATAGATAAATTTTAGCTTTCTTAACTGCTTCTTCATATAAATTTTAACTATGCCAAATCTCACAGTCTTCCGTGCACGCAATACGCTTAAAAAGGTATCGAAAGCTTTTGCTTCACGTATTAATATATAGATATCAAACATACCTACAGTCCTCCGGTAATAAGTAATAATAATCTATGCCTACAGTTTTTTAGACTGTTACTGACAGGCTACATCAAGTTGAAACGGTTCGACTACCGATGGTTGTGAACAACCATATTTTTCAAACCAAAAAATATTTATAAAAATATTTTTGCCATCATATTAATCAAAACCGTCTCCAAAGCTGAGCTGAGCTTTCGGCGAAGGAAAACATCGTGATGAGACCATAGCATGGTGGTAGGACTTTTTCTAATGCACGCCTGGCTAGCTACCACCCTCGAGTTGAAAATCTGCCGCCAAACACCAATAGGTGTGTTCCGGCAGCTGCACTTGAGAGCCAGTCTTCCAGTAGGCTTAGCGTACTACCATCTTGCGCCACATCGTCACTTAAGATCAGTTGAGATTGTAGCTACAACGCTAAACCTATAACGATAAAAAACACCCTGGCTCATCCCCCTAACCACATCCTCCCGCCCACCAACCATTCACCACTCTTCTTCTCCAAGGAGCTCTGGAAAGCCTACTGACCACAGGAACACAACACAAGGTTATTTGTCTTCGATCTTCTGTAGGGTTGAGGTATTCCACCAGTCAGAATGGCCTCAAGTATAGAGAAATCTTCAAAGAAATATTTCTGTGCCCCCTTTCTTCCCTTTACCTTTGCCCTGTTTTGACGATATATTTTCACTTGGAGGTGCTGATTAGACAAACGAGCAAAATATTCTACTACTATAATATTGGTTTTCATGAAAATACAGGCTCTAAGGCTGTACTCATTGTAAAGATAGAAATGCTAGTAAGTAGCACGAAAGCATGCTATTATTGAGCAATTGCTACCTAGTGGCAAGTGTGTCGAAACCATTGCTGGTATCGAGCAGGCTTATGAAGAAGTTGAAGAGCATGCCATTGAAAAGTTTGCTTTTGAATCACAACCCCATCCCCGAGCTTTCTATCTCTTCGCGTTTGCTTTTCTCACGTTGTTGTCCTTGGCTCTAATTCTATTTGAATTATATGTTTAATTCTAAAAACTAAATACCTAAAAATTTCTAAATTAAAAACAAAAAATTCTTTATTCAATTTAGGCTCTAAAGGTGGCCTCGTGATACTGCGAATTCTCACGCACGGCCGACGAACACGGTCAGCAACGCATCGAACATTAAGGCTACGAACTTGTCTGCGATACCACAGAAGAGGCTCTTTCCGTGTTGAGTCGGTGCGGTCTGGTCCACGTCCGTCTGCAATATCACAAACCGTGGGCGGCCACCATAAGAAGGCACTTATGAACGTCAATATATTACCATCGGTTCGGAAAACATCCTAGTCATCGAGAAGAACCGACAAGAGACTCGATCTGGTTTCCGAAACTTGCTTAAGCCGATACAGATCGATAATCGAACTTCTACCAGTCCTGACCGTTCGACCACTATTGTGTATGCTGATATTTTTTGATATTAATTTATTTTTATTTACTAGACATATTATGTAAAATTAAAAATAAAAACTTTTTTGTTACATATATTGCTTTAAAATATTTGTTATTTTTTTGTATAGTAGAAGATAAAGGATTTAAACAGCCATTAGTTAAACAGAAGATACTCACGGATTTTGTACACCACCGGGGTCCGAAATTCCGTAGCCAGCTTCGCAGATGAATGCTACGTAAATTAATATAAACGCGTGTATAATTATATTCATTTTGTTTAGCTATTATGTATAGCCATTTACTATTATTTAAGAAACTGTAGTACGAGTTAATGCCTTGGGTGGCAGAACCGAAGTGAATCCTAAAGCACCAGGGATATTTATATAAAATTATCTCTCATTTTATAAATCGTTAATTTATATAATAATACATCCTTCCGATAACTGTAACATTATCATCATAATTCAGGATGTTATGCAGAATAAAAATATTATTATAAAACAAGATTATACGTTTTTATCATTTAACTTTTTCGTAGCTATATTTTATATAAATTGATTTAATCAGAGAGTTAAATTTAGTATGTATGTGTTTACAGTTTTTCCATAGATAACGTCCATAACAAGAAAGAAAAGACATTCAATTAATCAACCTGATTATTTTTATTTTATTCCTCGTAATGTCCAAATATATTTATATTTAGCCAGAAAATTTTAGATAGATGTAGAATTAAATTATCGTATTGCAATTTAAAAGACATTGTTATCAATATTAAGCATTTTACAAACTGTTTAATTTGACTACCTTTGCCACCAGTCAGTAGGCGCGCATTAAAAAAAATATGGCGCGAAAACATAGAGTCATCTAAAACAACTGCAAGAAGGTGTATTTGAGAGTTGTTCTATAATGCCTCGCCGAAGCGTTAGGAAAAATAATTTATCGGATACACAGGTAAAATATAACACAGAATTTACACATTAAGTATTTGTAATTCTATGTATTTAATTTACTATTACCCGTATTACAAAGGTAAAGTTTGTGAATACGTTCGTAGGAGATTATCTCTTGAACTACTTACTGATCAGATTCTAAAAAGTATTTCATTAATCTCTACCACAGCACATCACACACACACACACACACACACACATAGCACAGCATTACATTACACACACGCAGTTACATTGATGATTTACTTTATTTATTTATTTGAACACTTACATAATAAACACTAAAACAAGAGAACAAAAATATACAGAGAACAATGCTTAGTGCTACTATAATTAAAAGTGTAGACTACATGATAAGGATAATATAACGAGTAATAAGAAACAGAAGAAAAAGAAAATTCACAGGTAACAAAGAAATAAAAAAAACTTTAATTCTAATAAATGGTAAAGTACTGGTTCAACATTACTCTTCCAAGTGAGCAAAATATTTTTTGATTGCAGAAACGTCGTCATGTAAAATGTCTAGCATGTTTGATTTTTGGAGTATGTAGAACTTTCATCACATTATTTCATGTGATATACTATCGTTTTTTTTAATACAGAAAATTATCACATCAAGCCTGATGCAGTTCAATTTAAAATTAGATGACTACGTCTACAAACGGGTACCGATATCAATTGAAAATGCAGAATCTTATATGCGAGAAATCAATTCATATCGGAAACACTGCTTTGAAGATGAGAGATCTCTACAGGTAAATACTTTAAATACTGAAGTTAAAATTGCTTCAACAGAAAATATTAAAGAAAGAAATTAAAAAAAAACGTGTGTGTCTCGGGACGCTCGACAGAAGTGATAACTTAAACTAATCTAAGTTGAACTATTTAATATTGAAATTGTTTAACTTGAGAAAAGCTTAGGTTATTACTTAAATTTGATGTATATTAATTAATATGATAATGTGAGGAAAGGTTATTTATTAATAAAATCTTTTATTGATTATAAAATATATTTTATCCTTAGTTACAATTCTTGAATATGTACATTAGAACACTGAGTAGAGAAGGGAAGCCAGACAGAGTGGCGCCGTAACGCGTTACGTTACGAAGCGGTTTACCCACCCATATGAAGTTATCACTTCAAAAATTTTAACGCGACTATGAAAATGATATCTATATAAATAAAGTTAATTAGGAACTACTAGAGAGATTTTGATCTTTTTTTGTTTTACTCCTTGGATACACATGGAATAATAATAAGTATATTTATTTGACCTCACATTTAGCATCTTATGTTTAGACAATATTGTTTGTACACAAAAAATCAGATTCCCCCACTTTTTCTATGTAAGGTAAAAGGGGGTAATGGGAGTAATTTAAGCAAGAATCAATGAAAGTCTAAAATTATATATTTCAAGTTTTTAAAAAACACATTTTTATTACTATAACTTACAATTTATCAATCAAATTTTGGAATCAAACTTTGGTGATAATTACACCTAAAAAAACAACTTAGACTACAATTACCCTGACATGCGGGTAATGGCAGTCATCATATTAGACAATGAGAGTTAACACATCTACAGCACACATAAACTTCTGCTGAATCCATCGGAAGCGGTCGGCGTGTGCCCACAATCCACATGAAGACACAAAGTACACCGGCGTGGTACCATACCTCATTATTGCTACCAAACTAATCGCATATCAAGGACCTATTTTCAGCATTTTAAGATTTGCGTCCTGGACCTATAAGTTTTTCGTACCACAAATTAACAAGAAAAAAAACATGCAACGATTGTAAAATGTAGGTCTTTTTAATGGCCATGTGGCTAATTGGAACCCTCAAGTTGTCAAGTAAAAAGTAGTCTTCCATAGTGGTTTATCACGTTACCATCTTGGCCCACGTCGCCACTTAACATCAGGTGAGATTGTGCCCATAACGGTAAACCTATAAACCTAAACAAAAGCCGTCACGGGAGGCCCGCGCCCGGCAGATGTGAAACATCGAAATTATTTTGTATAAGTTATATGTATAAATGAACAGATTACGACAGGAATCAGATATGGCGTAATGAAAAGATAAAGCAGTACAATTTTTCCCCTAAATTAATGACTGTTTATTACATAAATATTAATTTTTATTAATTACAAAATTGAAAAAATTATTTGAAATCGCGACAACTCAATTATTTTCATAATTGTATATTCATAATTTCATAATTCATAGTACATATATTCCATCATATAGCGTCGCCACGGCCTGTATCGCCACGCCAACAATCAGGTTTACCCTCGCCTATATATGTTTCACATCAAAAATCTGAAAGGATACTCTCTTTCTTCTTCACCCATGTACTATCGAAACATTTAAAATATTTTTTTCTCGTTATGTAGAAGTATGAACTAATTGGAAATAACTCAAATATTAATAGTATTTTTTTAAAAACAGCAAAATCTGTCGCCCCATTATCAAGTAATGCTCTTTACTAACGAACAGCATTTTTTTATTTATACTAGTGGTCGCCCATTGATCGAAATTCGACCTCTTTTTTATCATAGACTATTTTCTATTTGACATTTGCAGTATGAACCTAAACAATGAATATTTATCACTTACTTTCACTTTTCATTGAGTGACAATGTCAATATTTTGGAGGTCTAAGTTCAATGGTACTGGTCGGGTTAGCAATCGCAGTATAATTTTATTAATTTAATATATTAATAAAAGATATTATAGACAAATTTTAGCTTTTTGTACTCCTTCTCCATATCAACTTCAACAACGTCGAATCGCAATCTTCCGTGCATGCAATACACTTAAAATGGTACCGAAAGCTTTTGCTTCACATATTAATACATAGATAGATACCTATATATAATTACTTACTCGTCAGTAGCTGATTGTAAAATAGGAGGATAATAAACATTTCTTAGAAAAAATATTTATCAATAATAATTTATATTAGTTATACCAAACCCCTGGAATCGTACAACCGCAGGATGTTGTTGCAGTCTATCCCTTTTATTTGTCGACGGATATAGTTATATCAGCGGATATATTCTTCTCGGAATATATACTGTACGTAAATAATTTTTCCTCTTTGATAATATACACAGATACCCTATATAGTCAATGTCGAAGTAGATCAAACGCTTGTTTCCAAGCAATGTACAGACACCACGTCGATCGACTTGAGTTCAAATCTCTTTAATTAGAGGTGAAGGAAAACATCGTGATGAAACCATAGCATGGAGGTAGGGCTTTTTCTAATGCCCGCCTGGCTAGCTACCACCCTCGAGTTGAAAATCTGTCGATAAGCAACTATAGGTGTGTAGCGTCAGATAGGTCATTATAGAGCCTGTCTTCTACTTCGCTTAGCGTGTTATCACAAAGTCACTAAAACCTAATGAGTAAAAAATATAGTCTCTTTCTTCATGGCCTATAAACTTATGAAGATACTAGTTGTGCCCCACGGTTTCACCCGTGTTTTTGTCCGACAAATACCGCGCCGCCAACGCGACGCACCCGTGTTGCCTATCATAATAATTACTATTGTTCTAACTTTCCGCAAGTACAAATTATTTTAATTTTTCATTATCTCCTAAACTATGTATCCAAATAACATAATATAAAAGGCACAATTTACCTTCATAAAATTGTCTTTATGATGAAATAACTTTTATTCGTAAGGATTAATATGATAAGCCTAAAAATAATGATCATAAATCAATTTTTAATCTTCAACAAAAAAACTCGCAAAAAATTTTATGCTATAAAGAAATAGGCATAAGTTATCGGGGATTTTTTTTTAGATATACTGAGGAACAAAATTTTTGTAAACCATTGAACTTACGTATCACTAACCATTAAGGCAGCACACACGAATAAATCAGTTTGGGATCGCTTTGTGTTCCGACTTACTTAACAAAAATCAATATTTAAGACTAGCTGAGAGGTGTAGTTTAGTTCCAGATAGCCTATAATATTCTTTGTGAATCTGGCTATCATATACAATTTTTTTTTCGAAACCGACTGCTACCAGTTGTCCAGAGATTACCGTGTTTTTAAACAAACAAACAAAAACTCGTCCGCTTTACTAAATTATGAATAGTATAGATATACACGGACTGATTTCGGAACACGACAAGCCAAAAGAAAATCTTACATGTGTTTATCACTATGTGTATGGTGGTCGCGATCCCTAACACGCTGCTGTATTACTGCATATACACCGACTGATCTCTGAACACGACTAACCAAAAGAAAACCATTGATGGGTTTATCACTATGTGTATGGTGGTCGCGATCCTTACCACCTCCGCTATATTACTGTATATACACTGACTAATCTCTGAACATGATAAACCAAAAGAAAATCATAGATGGTTTTTTTTCTGTCTGACTATACTGTTAGCCCTAAACAAATAGAGCCACTGATGGCTTTGACAGCTTCACCAGGCTTTTACTACACTGTTAGCCTTAGGGGCCCTATCGTCAAACAGAGCCGCTGCGGCTTTTACAGCTTCACCGGACTCGGGGGCGAGCGCTTAGGGCACTCAGCCGCGAAAGTTTGTGACGACCCGCACGAGGGTGCCAGAGTGGCCGAACCTCGGCTCGGGCGGTCGTCGCGAATGCGAAAAAGTCGCGATCTAACTAATTCCCTAATCTTAGGAGAATTCGAGCTAACTAATATATACTCATATGCACGTTCCCCTCCTCCTGGGAGGAAGGAGTGGACCATGCGTATGTGTATTTGTTAATCGGAATGGTTTTTCTACACTAACTAGCGCATTAGTCTAACTAGCGCAAAAAAAGAAAAAAAAAAGGTCCCTTACAGAACCTATGTACCTGTGTGGTGTGCACGTGTGTGTGTTCATACGTGTGTAATGTTGTGTGTGGGTAACTAAGTGTTGCACGTATAGTGTCACTTTGTATCGCGCGGGCGGCTGCCTGACCCAAGGGCTTCACACCGAGGAACGGACTAGGCTTGGGTTGCCGCTAGAGAGGGTGGACGTGACGGGTGTGCGGGAGCGAAGTTGACCGCCCGTCCTCTGCGGAGAGAACGGTGGTTACGCGGGCGTGGGCGGTGGCACGCTCTGTTTGGAGAGACGGTGTCGGCGTAGAACGCGTTAGCTTTTTCGGTTTGGTCGGGCGGGTCAGTGAATATATTACGCGGCCGGCGTTTTCTCCGGCAGGCGTTGGGGTCGGGAACATAAGAAGCTGCCGCTTTTATTAAGGGGTTCGCGTGGTTCGACGCGGTGTCGAAATACGAGCGAGAAAGGTGTTTGGCGTATGCATGTATCGAGGGAAGGTCCATATCTCTATGGAGATCCTCCATACGAACAAACCAGGGGGCACCGGTAAGGCGGTGAAGAAACTTGTTCTGGATGGCTTGTAAGCGTTCCCAGTTATAACTTGGCATATGTGCGAACGCAACGCAGCTATATGTCATGATCGGACGGATACACATCTTGTAGAGCGTAAGCTTGTGTCTCGTGGACATTTTGCTTGCAGCACATAACAGAGGATGCAGTCGGGCGAGGGTCCAGGAGGCCCTTTTCCTAACCAGATTGATGTGGCGTATAAAGGAGAGTCTACTGTCTAGGGTTACACCTAGATATTTGGTCGCCTTTTCCCCAGGGGCTTCACCAGGCTTGGGGACGAGCACTTAAGTCATTTAGCCGCGAAAGCGTGGGCAACATGCGCACAAGGGTGCCACAAAATGGCCGGACCTCGGCTTGGGCTGTTACCGCGATTGTGAAAAGGTCGCGAACTGATTAATTCCCTATCCGTAGAAAATTCAAGCTAAACTAACGCATACATATTACATGTCCCTGACTCCTGGGAGAAAGGAATGAACATGTTATATGTATTTAGTATTCTGTAAACATGGTCGAAACTAATTATCGTAAAAAAAGGTCCCACATGTACTTATGTGGTGTGCACGTATGTATGTACATATTGTGTGTGGGTAAGTGATTGCAAGTGCAGTGTCACCTGTATCGCGCGAGCGGCTGCATGACTCAAGGTTTCTACACCGAGGGAACGGAGCTAGGCTTGAGTTGCCACAAGAGAGGGAGAACGTGACGGGTGTGCGGGAGCGAAATTAGCCGCCCGTGGGCGCGAGCACTCTATGTTTGGAGAGACGTTGGAGTTGTATTTGTTTATTTCCTCTATCTTATCAATGGGGTTGGTAAAGATATTTGCGGCCGGAGTTGTTCGCGAGGGATGTTCGTTTTGGGGTGTAATTCGCGGCGGCTTTCACCAACAGATTCGCGTGTTTCGACGCAGTGTTGAAGTACGATCGCGTAAGATATCTAATATACGATTCGACCGAGGGAAGTTCCATATCATTATGGAGGTCTTCGTGTCAAAAGTACCAAGAGGCTTTGTTAATTTTACGTAAGAATTGGGTTTGGAAGATTTGGAATTTGTTAATGTTGATCTTTGACGTATGTGCGAATGTTGCGCAGCTATATGTCATGATAGGACGGACACATGTCTTGTATAATATCAGATAGAGTTACTTTCACATTTATAATATTAGTATGGATTATCCATTTCATTATGCTGTCATTCTCTATGGTGCCATTTACCAATTAAAATACGGTTCATAACAGTAATTTATCCAACAGCAGAATAACGACATTAGTTTATAATAATACATTTTTGAAATTAATTCTCTCTCTCTCTATACCTTTCTTTGTTTTTCTTTAACTGATACTTTAGCATGATATAAATAAGAAAAGATCGATTGTTGTGGTGTCCTATTTGTTTTCTATAATGGGGCTTTTTATATTTATTTATTTATTTGGAAATCCAACAGCTTACAGTATTTTATATAATATCTTTATAGTATGTAACAATTAAAGCCAAAACAGGATTGCACAATTACAGGAAGTGTTACATAAAAATATACATAAGTAGACAAAATAAACACATGTAATCTTTACTGGCGTTTAGTATAGTATGCGTGTGTGCATGCGCGTGTCGGAATGTGTGTGTGTGAGCGTGTGTCTGTATTTCTGACTTGTGTGCTTGCTTTATCTTTTTTATATTATAATTGTATAATTCCACGTTGTAATTTTATTATTTCACTTTTAAATGTATTCCGTGAATATCGAAATATGTCTACCGTATCATATACTTCATTATATGATCGGGCAATACGACACAGTATTGAATTTTGAGCATAGTTAGATTTAGCATATGGGACAGCAAACAACGGTGCTTTGCGTGTACAGTATTTTGGTACTCGCAGTGATACAGAGCCCAAAAGATCGGGACAATCAATATAGCCCGATAGTATAGAGTGCAATAAAATCATTTCATGTTGTCGATGCCGCACTTCTAAAGAGTCTAGGCGAAAATACTTACTTATTTTATTTTATTTAGTTATACATGGTGATCTTACAGCTAACAAAGTACATACATATATATATATATATATATATATATATATATATATATTTACATAGTTCAACATAGTTCGTAAATTCTTTAAAATCTTAATAGCATAAAAATTTTACAATTTTTTTTTAAATAGATTCAACACTATGTATTTATTATATTGAGGCGACCATATGACTGAAGCATATTCAAGAATACTTCTTACGCACGCGAAGTACAGCATTTTAATACACTCTATATTTGTGAATGGTTTGCATATACGTTTCATGAAGCCTAATTGTTTATATGCTTTACTAACGATGACATCTATGTGATCACTCATATACAGCTTATAATCAAAAATAACACCCAAGTCTCTAACCTTATCAACTTTTCTAATAGGAACATTATTTATGTAATACTGAAAGTTAATAACTTTAGATTTACGAGTAAAGCTGATATTTACGCACTTATTTACGTTAACAGTAATTTTATTCTTTTTATAATATTCCTCAAGAGTATTAATGTCACGTTGGATATTTATGCAGTCAGTTTCTGATTTAACTCTTAAATAAATCTTCTTATCGTCATCAAACATTATAAATTTTGAGTGCTTAAAACAATCACATATGTCAAAAAGATAAGCATTATAAAGTAGCGGACCTGGGATTGATCCTTGCGGGACCCCAGAGGGTATTTTGATAAAATTACTACAAGAACCACCCACTACAACAGCTTGCATCCTGATACTTATATAAGATTCAAACCACCTATGTAAGTAGCCACGTATACCAAAGAAATAAAGTTTTTGCATCAGAATAATATGATCCACACGATCAAACGCTTTTTCAAAATCGGTTTATATGACATCGACCTGCTGTTTGTTATCCATACCAGTTACTATATAATCTGGGAACAGAGACAAATTAGTAATAGTGGAACGCTTTTTCATAAAACCGTGTTGCTGAGTTGGCATAGATTTATAGATTAGAGGACTAATAAATGTAATAATTAACTTTTCAAATATTTTGCCTAAAGTATTTAAAATAGATATAGGTCACAATTCTGAAAAGTGAATAAAAAAAAGGTTGATTTTTGAGAGATCGATCTTTTAGACATCGATTTTTTGTGAATCGATACATCAGAGTTTGATTCGAATCTTTCTTTTTCGGGATGAATTGCCATCCCTAGCAGCGGTGCGGCACTCGACTCGCTTGCGTGATTATATCCAACCTAGGGTGACCCCTTTTTAATATGATTTATCATATAGATCTATGGTACCACAATATATTAGTGAAAACCGTTTCCAAATCGGTTAAGCCGTTTCTGAGATTAGCACGCACAAACGTTGGCAAATGGATAAACAGACAAACACAAAAATTCTAACAATCATGGTTTTGGGTTCTACTGCGTTGTTAAAGGCCCCGAATAATAGTTTTTCTTATATATCTTCTATGTACAGATATCGATCAGCTACGTTTTTATTATATGTATAGAACATATAAATAGATATCAAAATATTTTATATATTTAGTTTCGTTGTAAACAACTTGTTTTAAAAAAATTTAATATTATGTATATAAAATATATTTTCTGCTTTCTTCCAACCTACATTACCTACTAAGTATTTAATAAGTGAACCCAAACATGTTTTTTTATCATAGTGGCTCGGTATAATCAATGAAAAATATTTGATGGAAAGTAAGGTATCCAGAAACAACGGCGTCTGCCGGTGACAAATTCCATTTGCAATTGTCGCCTCAATCCAGCTTGCAAAAATGGAAAATTTCTTTTCACTCCTCGTTTAAAGCCCCGATATCGTAGGCGGAAGGGTACAAGCTGGCCAGGAGACGATTCCACATTTTATTTTCAAATTCCTAGGATTCTCAGGTTGTCATGCCTTATAAGCGAGTCATTCTGAAGAGTGGGGAGAGAGAAGAACGGAAATTCTTGTCAGGAAAACACGCCAATCTGAGTTTTCTGGGTATTCAACTCAACCAAGTTACTAGTCCCCCATGTAGATATAAGTACCACGGATTGGTTGAGGTTAGTGACA
This sequence comes from Saturnia japonica, assembly GCA_033032175.1. Lineage (NCBI taxonomy): Eukaryota > Metazoa > Arthropoda > Insecta > Lepidoptera > Saturniidae > Saturnia > Saturnia japonica. The sequence continues at coordinate 3,078,414 of CM065306.1, read as the reverse complement.
AGATCTGGCCGCATCCTCTCGGTTATAACCCGGTTACAATTAGGCTTGCTGCAATAAATCCCATGAGCAATGCTGTATTAATAAAATTATTTTTATTTACGATAGGTTATAGAAAAACTGACGAGATGCATGAAAGGTATAATTACTGAACAGAACGAGATGAAAAACACGAACTTGACCATTACAAATACAGAAAGTAATTCACCACTGACAGAACAAACGTATTTAAATATTAGAAGCAATAATACATCTCCAGTATACTCACTTCCTGATTCGGATAAGACATATTTTTCAGAACCTCGTATAAGCGACGAAGGACGCAACCAAAACGAAATTCCTATAATAGATTTGTGCGAAGATATTGATCACGCTCAAAATGAAGCAGAACTTGTTAAAATATCGCATCCACTAATATCCGTAGATGTAGATATACAAAGAGTAATATCAAATCTATCTTTAGAAACAACCAATGAATTACAGGCATCAAATACAGTAGTAGAAAATGATTCTCAAAGTATTCTAGACAATAATGAAAATGTTGATCAATCAACTGAAGTGAATAATGCTATTATGGATAATGATAGACCGATTACAGAAATATCTATAGGTGAGCATCAAAATATCTTAGATGAAGTTAATCCAATAAATGAAACTTCAATGGAAATTGTAACGAAATGTAACCTTGAAGCTTGTAAAACTGTAACAGCTGACATTGGTAACGATCATAATAATAATCAAACTCTGAAATCAAATTTACTGATAAGTTCTAATTTAGCCAAGACTAATGCAAAACAAAAAAAACCAAGGAAAAAGAAAACGAAAGATTACAAACAAGAAAACAAGATTGTAAAGAAAAGAGAAAAACGAACTAATGCTGGAAATAATCAGAATACATCGATGAGTAAAGCTAAAAAACTAAGTAATGATAGTTATTTAAATGATGTAACAGTAACATCTGAGAAAATTGATGCGCCCAAATTAAAAAAAAATGCAGAAAATCTTTCATGGGTTGATAAAATTACTTGTGTCCGAAAAGTGAGTACTTCAGAATATGACTCGAACTTTGTTATTTCTGATGAATCTTTTTGGCATAATTGTACACTGCCCGACAACTGGAACGACCAAGAATTTATATAAGTAGGTATACAATATAGTCGCATTCTAACCGTGAAATTAATAAAACATGTATAAATTTCTTCTAAGTATTTCGACTCCTTTTATCTGAAAGTTTATCACGTATGTTACAAAGTTAACACATAAATCAATTCCCAGTGAACACGTTACTTTATTTTGACATCGCATTTACATCAAATTTACACATATAAGATGTCTGACTAATGTAAAATATAGGTTGTGTTCAGTGAGTTTTAATAAAGCATATTAATTGTATTTTTTTTAATTTACTGTTTGGGCCTAGATTAATGATTGGTTTCCGCTTCACTGCGATTAATCAATAAAATCTAAGGTCTACATTATGACTTGCATTGTTAACGTGATCAACGTGGGTGCGAATGTCACAGAGCATGACACACACAGGTGGAGGTAATACGCTTGTCGGTAATACGATAAAAGTTTGTATGTATGTCACCCCTCCCACGCACGATCCTTTTATGAAACTCGATTACTTGCACAAGTGATCCCATGATGTTCATTCCATTATTTATTTTTTTTTCGTTTTCGTTAATAATTGTAGAAAGGCATCTTGGCTAGGTCATCTCATACTTTTCTCTACATTGCTACTTTTATCACGCTTTAGTTATTTAAGATACCTAAATTAAATCTCACCTCCATAAATAATTATCATAATGTTAAATGAAAGTGAAAAATCTTAAGGAATATTTAGTGTCCACATATTAGTCTCATCTCTTATTTGAACCTTGTTTCGAGCAAATCAGAGCTCCAACGCAAACCTTTGCTTAAACCAGCATAAAGTGTTATTTAATAGGATCGCAGCCAAATAACCTAGTGTTGTGTGCCTGCGGTGAGTCGGTTTTCCAGATCTCCTTTGGGTAAGGGGATTCCAAGCGTCCATAGGCTACGGTTACCGCTTACCTTCAAGCGGACCGTATGCTTGTTTGCCACCTTTGTTGTATAAAGAACCATATATCGATGGCTCTTTGTCTATCATTTAGTGGTTTTATTCATAAACTTGATTTATTAGATAAACGATAGAATATATTGTGCAAAATTTGTGTCATTTTGTTTTAATATAACTTGGTTATGAGGATGGGCGATGTTAGACAAACATCGATATTGACATCGATGTCCATGAATAAATATCGAAACAGAAACATTGATGTGTTGGTACTAGCCGAGAGGGCGAGCTTTTTTTAGGTGCCACATCGTATCCTCGAACTCCGTTATTTATACTGTTGTATTTGTGTGTTGTAACATCGATGCTTTGATTTTTACATAGCCTAACATCGATGAACATCAAACATTCCTACTTAGTTATCGTGGACAACTGCACAAGTGAAGAGGATTAGGCATTATAATATACAATATTAATACTGATGAATCAAACACTCCTCAGAGAGTTATGATAACGGAGGTACCGTTTTAGCAGACTGAAATCATCGGAAGACACCGATAAGTAGGAAAACAAAGAATAACGTTTATGATATTCAGAAATTCGAACTTAAAACACGAAAAATAATTAGGTAGCCTCGGCGAGCTCAGAGTATTTAAACAGGGTAGGTAGAAAATTTTAAAAGCTATTAACTTACCAAAAATAATACATTTTGGTTTTGGTTCATCATCTTGTCGATTAAATACTGATGTAGGTAAGTTAGTACCGTAATTGTCACCTCAAATATCCATAGGCCATACATTAACTGATTTTATAGACATATCAATTTACAGATATTCGAAATGGCCTTTCAGCATTGATTTAAAATTGGTAATTCAGGTCAAGTCAATACCTATCGGCGCGTTTGTTTCATGTTCTGTATTTGCAAAATTAATTAATAGCAACCTAGTCTTCACCTTTATTTTGTATTAATTTTAAATCCGGTGTAAAACGATCTTTCACGATCACTTGTTTGTTTTGACGTGACAACGTCTTATAAATTGGTTTGCCGGGTGACACTTCAAGAAACTGCGTTACGCTCCGCTCACGTTATGCGCTCACAATGAGAGCGAGTGAGAGGCACGCGTCCCTTCCACTCGGGCATGGTTAGCCCGCCTAAGAGCGAGAGAGACAGACATAAAGTCGTTGTCACGTAAAACTTTCGCCCGTATACCGACTTTACAGGCAACCAATTTTTTTTTCACTGAAAGATAATTTTGAAAACGCATCATTTTTTATTTTCTTTATCCAGTGTGTAAATTCTAAACACAAGGTCAAGTTCGAAAAGGTCGACACCGGCTAGTTTGTATTTTTAAATGAATCTTTTTGAGCTACTTTCGGCCCCTCCTTATGTCAAAAGTTATTAGACCTTCCAATTTTCAACGTTTAACACCCACGTTGAAAACCTAGATTCCCAAATTTCAAGAATAAGTTATTGACACGAATAGTTATTGGGTTATTAAGGTCTGAAAAGTAACTGACTTAGAAGTTTAATTTTTTTACAGCTTCAAGGTATTGCAGACCTGAGTTTTTGATATTAATTTCAACTTGATACCTACTCCTGAAAAAAAGGGTCTTGACAGACAGGCAGACAGACGGACAACTGAGTTATCCTATAAGGGTTCCTTTTTTCCTTTTTGAGGATCGGAACCCTAAAATAATAGGAAAATAAAACAAAGTAGGTACATGATATAAATATTTAATAAGACAGAGACAAGATTTTTATATTTATGTGATAACAGATAAAATATAGTTTATTGATTAACAATTAAAGCCACAAACAGATTAGCTATTTTAGTATTTTAAAGCGATTTCAATAAAATTCCACATAAAATATAATAAAAAACAAAATATATCTTATTATTATTATTATTATATATATTGACACATTTCCAATTACCTTTAATACGTATTCAAATTATTCAATTTACATATGGTACTCATAAAATAAATAGACATTTTCAAATTTAAATAAAAAATCACTCGTTTAGCAATTTCATTTAAGTAATTAGTTTGTTCATCTTTTGTATATAAATATTTTCGACAATTTTACCCTTATGCATAATTATTACATTTTTTCAAGCTATAAGATAGGTATATTATGTACCCTTAAACACTTTTTAGTAGAGTCTGTCTATTTAAAGCTGGGAGAGAAATATTTAAAATAATTTAATCATCTATCCCCAGATTTACTTTCGATTATGTAAATCATTCACCACTAGCGGCAACGCAATGATTATTATGACTATATCATAGTTTTATAGAAATGAAATTGTTTATATCTGAAACCCTTGGTGTCTTCAGTAATTTTTTCACTCATTTTATAGTTTCAAATTCTATTTATATTATAACAAATAATTACAAATAACCTGTTTAAAAATAATATACTTAATGATTTATGTTTAACTAGGATTTTTTTTTTCTATTAGATAGAACATACATGTTACTTAATAAAAACTTCAATTAATATTATACATATTATTATTTATAAGTATATAATTATTACATTTTCTTTTTTAACATATTCTTTATTCGATTTAATATTTTAATACATACTACATAATTATATTAATAAATTGATTCATTCACCTAGCTTTTTTTGGAAATTATTATCTTAACCGTAGGCCCAAATACTTTAATACATAATAATAAGTAACAACAACGAAATAACTATTACATAAGTTAATAATATTACATAGTAAAACTTTTAGTTTATTTATCATAATGGTTGAAGTGAAACCTTAAGAAAACAAATATATTTTCTTTAAATTCTCTTTTTAAAAATCCTATATCAGCGGGACTCGAACTATCGACCACTCGTACTGTACATACAAATCAGGTCGTCACTCCGCTAGGTCAATTCGACGACGATCGTAGTCATGAAAATCAAGACTTGCAATAACCGCGTATTCTATCTCATTCTTTCGCAGGCTAAATCTTAACGATGTATGTGTTTGTCTCTCTTTAGTGCCGCATTTTCGTTTCATCGCATTTGAAATCACAAAACTAAACAAGTCTTTACTTCAAAAAACCATTTCGTTTATTTTCAATTTCACATAATTATAAATTTATGAATACATATTAAGGTTTGCTAAAGCTAGATTTTCACAATATCCTACCCTACTCCACCCATCAGAATTATATTAAGAGTTATATCAGAGTTAATATACCCTACAATCTAATTATAATTGAAGGATTTATTCCCATATATGCCAAATAACAAAGGTTAATTTTCGATAACATTACATCGCTACCGTGGTGGGAGAATCAGATAACTACCAAAATCACATTTTCGAGAAAACACCAAATTAGTGGTTTTTTTTTTTTGCGGCAAATCGGTAGTAGGTAGGTAGTACCTTACATACAATAAAATTTATGATCGGTCTTTCATATGTTGTACACGTACACACACTAAAACTATGTTTCTTTATGTTATCTTATGATCCTGTTATTATCTCAGTGACAAATGATTATAATTTTTTTTTGTTTCTAACGGTTTAAAATGATCAGAGCGTGATTAAGACACAAAGTCACATTGTAATGTGGACTTTATGCTAAGGTAATGAAGTACATTTCAACATAAGTGTAATTATGTAATTCTCCCTCTACTGCAGTTTATTGTTATCAATGTTTTGTTGAATTAATTAAGTATTTTATCATATGTTTATATTAGTGACCATAGCTTTTTAAATTTTTAATGGAATGTATGTATATTATTGATAACATGTACGGCCTGTAGATATAGAATTGCTAGCCAAAGATCTCTAATAAAGCGGTACCTAAGCTTTTAAAGCTACGGAACACTAAAAGAATCTCTTTTACTTTATGGAACCCTTTCAATGAATGATAAGAAATGAAAGTCCATGCAATTTGAAATAAGAGTTGAAAATAATTCATCAACGACAAGTATATCAAATTCACGGAACATTTGTGTCTTTTCTACGGAACCCACTTTATTTAGGTTTCCTGTCCACTAAAGCGGAGCTGTGAAAATTCGACCAATAGAGTTGCATCTCTAGCAAATCTCGACCAATAATATTATAATATCTAGATTTTCATGCATTTCTATTGGTCGAAATCTCCACAGTTCTGCTTCGCTCCGCTTTAATGGACACGCAGCCTTAGAAATTACTGTACTAATATGATATATTATACGGTGATATATTTGATACATCAAATAAATTATGAGAAAAAGTTTTATTTTTCCTCATTAATGAGGTAATTTTGCATTATTAGCTTAGAAACATTTAAGAATAATAGACAAACACAGCTCCTTCTATGAGGCATAAAAATTCCTCTTAATGTAGACAGTGACAACTTTTTTACACAAAGCATACAATATACAATATGTATGTATATATAGTAATATTTGACTAATAGCTAACACTAGCATTAATCCTAATACAAATAATAATTATAGTAAATAACTATTATAATATTCAACAACATATTATCATTTGTTGTACAAACGTAAAACAAAATAATATGGCATATTATGCAACCAATTATTAACTGATTTCTATAAATACTATAAATTATAACCAACAACCAAAACTTAAATGTAATTTTATGTTATGATATAAAATAAAATTTCAAATCACATATATACACAGGTACTGATTAAATTCGAAAAATGTTACATTACTATACATATATATCTATAAATATTTAAATAATACGTAAATTGAGCCCACAAAATTTATGCTACGTACTTCTAAGTACATAATGATATAATCATCACCAAATAGAACTATTTTCATTATTTACATGAATAAAAATTCAACATAAAACCTTTAAATATATACTTCGTTCTTCAATTCCTTAGAGTGCCTATATTAACAATCACAAATGTCAAACTTTAAAAATAATGTTGCCATATTCATTTTTCTAATGTTCTACCCCCACGTATTATTTTAAAATCTGATTATTTGAATCGTAAAACTTGAAATACTGATTCGAGTATTTTAATTTAATAATTAAAATATTTCGTATTGTTCAACATAGTCGATAATAAACTTAAAAAAATGTACGTACATTATATTAAAATAACTTCGGTTAACCCACATGACAGTGGATTTTAACCGACTGCGAAAAAGGCGGGATAAATCGAACGTATGTATGTATGTATATTTCTTTGGCACGCTTTGTAGTTTAAACGGCTTGATGGATTTTAGCATACGAGGTGTCCTTTGAATCCTCTTAATTGTGGACTTGACATAGGCTAGATAACTATTTAATAAGTACAATGTCTGGGAATCATATAACAACCAGAAATAGAAAAAAATACTTTTTTAATGAAATGTTTTTGTTGCAGTCGTGTTTTTGTTTCCCCTTGAGTTATTTTTTGATTACCTTGTAGCGACATCTACATAGCGACACATAGCGACATCTATCGAGCCACATACGACGCATCCTACATCGCACTATAGAAATTAACTCTTCAATTGAGTATATATACAAGAACCCGACGACAACCGTTGGGCAGCTGCCCGCCAGACATAACAACCGTCTGGTCGGAGGATATTCGGCCTTGACTTAGGGAGCGTGTAATGTTTTCTCAGAAAAACTTAGAAATAGGAATCATACGGTTTTACAATCCGTTCCTAATAATTTCTATTTCTAAAATCCTATTCACTAGCAACATTTGAAATGTCATTTTACTCTAAGAATTTAAAAAATGGACCTTAGCAAACATTGACTGGATACTTTTTGCGTTTAATATACAGAAAAAATTAACCATTAATAATTAACCATAGATATAGGTGCACATAAAAGTAATCTAAGTAGCAAAAATTTAAGTATATTTGCGAATCAAAACTTAATAAAGATGCACGCTTCATTTTCGATAAGTGTCATTTATTTTTAAAACTTATCATTACAAGCTACTAATTGGTAAACATCATACCCATTTGTTTATTTTTACATTTCCATATATTTTCAGCCGACATTTATTTTTTAGACCGCGGCATATGTTATAAAATATGATGTTCTAAGTCTTAAGAAGACCAACACAAATTTGACTTTTTAGCTCTAGGCCTAGCTAAAAATATTCGATATTAAAAAAAAAATCCTCATTTCAATCATCGACAACAAAGAACGATTATATTATTAAAACAGTGTCCTTGTATGCCGCCAGAACATCCATTCAAAGAATTTTATTTTTAATTAACATAATAAGTTTTTATCGATAAACATGTGCAAGCGATATTATGTCAAAAACGATTAGCTTCCGAACAATTACATGCTGCTTTAATATCCGTACAAAGTGCGAATAAGTTAAAAAACCAAAATGCATACTTTTCAGAAAGGCCAAATTATTTGTTAGTCCTACTAAAAAAGATAATACATGTGCGGTATAGCAAAAATAAGTAAGCATATTGACATATTCATTTATTCACCATATAAATTAAGCAATCCAGATGCCAAATTTTGTATAATTTTCAAATTTGATGCATTTCGACTTGACAACCTATTCCCACCTTGTACGGATATAGGTAATCCTTCTTTAAATAAAGGCGTTACGATTCGAACTAACCTTGAAAACACTTAATTATAGGGTGACCGCTGTACGCGCGACACTCCTTAAAGTCTGCGAGACGCGAGAGGGGAACAACACCGACCAATAAGGTAGTCTACTGCCGGCCATCGGCAGCAATAGACGTTGGACGTGGGGGTTTTCGCGGTTTTATTTTTGTGACTACTACACATGAGATTAATTTATGAAGATGGACTTACCGGGGTTTCGTTTTTTTAATCTATAAAGTAGTAATGCTTTGATACGTTTTGAGTAAATTATATATATAGTCTTTAGTAATTGTATATATATATATATATACTATTAAATTCAAAGAAGTTTTATTTTAACCACGTATTAGGGTTACACGCACAATCCGCGAGTTGACTGTATGTTTAAAAGTTAAAGAGTAATATTGGTATATAAATAAAAAGCCTAAACAATGCAAATCTGCAAAAAATAATTATTTATTTAAATTAATATTCCGTATTGCAAATTTATGTCTGTGAGTCACGTGATTTGAAATGCCGATTGGAAAACGTGACGTCACCATTCAGGAACATATGAACGTTACACTCTTGTGTAACTTGTCACAGTTGTCACTGTTATCACACAAAACGACATATAAAATGAATGATGACGTCACGGGACCATAAAGCCGCGTTTTTGCGGCATATTGTTTAATGAAATAGAAAAATATTTTAAATTAACTTTTATGGCGAATTAATGAAAAAAAAAATTCATATGTATTATTTGCAATATATAAAGTGTTTCACACAAATTCAAACAAAGATTTTTGTTCAAAATAGTAGTTTTTTGTTTATCATTTTAATAAAGATAACAATATTATATAACTTATATTAATTATTTTATTTAACTTTAGATTTCTGTCACAGTAGCAATAACACACATAATATACTGATCTTAAGATATAAGCTATTATCACCATACCATGTAAATCCGTGCACACCCGCCGTCCTGCGTCCCGCAAACCATGAGGAGGGTCGCGCTTCCAGTGATCGGACAATAATTGCAATCCTCAAAATCGATAACAATACATTCACGATAGAAAACGATCTACATATATCAATGCCATCTATGTTTAGAAACTAAACTTTCCTCTGACCTTGAAGAATCCCATGCTTGTTTTATTATGCAGCAAAGATGTGAGGCCGACATAGCTCTGTATTATGATCGGTGAATGGTGTATGCAGCAACCAGAAGAGGGCATTGCTTCTATAGCCCTTTGTAATTTTTGAGCAAAAGTCTCCATGTCAAATACAGCTCTTTCATCTACACCACCTTCTAAATAAAAATAAAAAAAAAACTTTATTTAGGTATAATATTAGTGAAATATTAATAAATTATTCGTTATAATTCACATGGCGACTATTTAGCACAGAAGTATCAATATCACGAATCTTCTATATAAATAAATCTGTAGCTCTGTCTGTACATGAATTTTTAATCAATTTACTGATAGACATTTGTTATAAAGGACATCGATCACGAATATGATACTAAAAAAAAAATCTGTCTGTTTAAATTGTTTCTCCGGATTTAACTCAAAAACTGCTTGACCGGTTCTTATGAAATTTCTGTACACGGGAAGCTTATATCATTTCTCAATTAATATAGGTTATAAGAATTATCAATAAGTAATATTAGGTCCTTACATATGAAATTATCGTTTTGTCGTACTGACCACTTTGATCTGAAATATCTCCTCTTTGGTTAAGAAATTCAAATTCATAAATTCATTTAGATGGTACATTTGAGTTTTGAAAACAGTCATTCATTTGTTTTTTCTTCATTATTTTTTCTTTGGCGTCGCTCATTACCGCACAATGGAAAACATGAAATATCTGTTTATTTACGAGTACGAGTTCTACCGTGGCACCGGTGCTGCAGAAACAGCCCGAAGGATTAATGATATGTACGGTGCTGGTGTCGCAAAAGAAAGCACGGTACGTTTTTGGTTTCAACGTTTTCGTTCTAGAAATTTCGACCTTCAGAACCAACACCATGAACAGCCGGAAACCAAAGTGGAAAATGAAAATTAAAGGCTCTTGTGGAAGCGGATCCATCACAAAGCACTTCAGAGATAGCTGCAGGCTTCGGGGTAAGTGATAAAACTGTATTTATCCACTTGAAGCAAATCGAGAAAGTAAAAAAACTTGAATGATGGGTACCTCATGAATTGGGTGAATCGAACTTGCAAACACGCGTCGACTGCTGTGTTACTTTGCTCAACCGACACAATAATGAAGGGATTTTAAATCGAATCATTACTTGTGATGAAAAGTGGATACTGTACGATAATCGGAAGATCTCGTCACAATGGCTGAACCCTGGAGACCCAGCCAAATCCTGCCCTAAACGAAAATTGACTAGAAAAAGTTACTTGTGAGTGTTTGGTGGACTAGCGCCGGTGTCGTTCACTACAGCTTTCTAAAATCTGGCCAAATGATCACGGCAGATATCTATTGTCAGCAACCGCAAACCATGAAGGAAGAACTAGCTGCTAAACAACCGATATTGGTCAATCGCTCTAGGCCACTGCTGCTTCACGACAACGCAAGATCACACACTGCACAACAAACGACCACTAAGTTAGATGAGCTACAATTGGAACGTCTGCGACATCCACCGTACTCCCCGGACCTTGCTCCAACAGATTACCATTTTTTCGGAATTTGGACAACTTCTTACAAGGAAAAAAATTCAACTCCGATGCGGCAGTCCAAACCGCTTTCAAATAGTTTATTGATTCTCGCCCCCATGGTTTTTTTTACTAAAGGGATCAATGAACTACCTATGAGATGGCAAAAGTGCATAATATGTAACAACGGTGCATACTTTGATTAATTTAATATATTTAACAACAAAATAAAAATTGTCTTTATTTTCCTCCCGTACAAAACGCCAATTTTATATGTAAGGACCTATAATATAAAGAAAAATAAAATTATGAAACGAAAATAATCACGGCGAAATAAGCGCATACGAAGCCGCGGAGCCCAGCTAGTCTATTTAATAAAACTATTAATATTGACTGATAGACAAAGCACATCTTAAACCTGCCTATAAAAATGAATTTTACACAAGACTTATAACATCAGAATTATAGGGTATCTAAGCACAAAAAAATGATTTCTAAATATTCCCTATATAGCTCTTATATTTATATATCTAAATAATTGCGCGTGCAACATCGCACACTTGACAGAACTGAAACTTCTTAAAATTGGAGAAACACATAGCCTAAACTATGTATTAGATATACCATGTATAACTAACTGTCTTTATCCTTCTCTTTACTTTATATCTTTCTTCTCTTTCATATAACGAAATGTGCCTAAAACGTGACACGTCATTAAAATTTCACTATTAATTCTCATCCAAAAAAATTATGAAATCGCCGCCTAAAAAGTTTTACTACAAAAAGAATCTTTCTTTGTTTTTTTGTACCCTACGCAATTTTAAGCCACGCATCTGTTTGCGATAAACCTTTCGTGAGTTGTAATTCATAAGCCCAAGTTTCTGTATTAGTACAACTAATTTACAACAAACGACGTATCCGTCGTTTCATTTTCAGGGCAACGAGAATGAAGTCGCGTGCAGAAGTTAGTTACTTATTTTTTTTCGTTAAGAATAGGTTTTTAGTGTTGTAGCCCAAGAGGGTAGCATGCTAAGCCTAGTGGAAGACCGAGTCTCAAGTTCAGCTGCCGGAACACACCTATTGGTGTTGGACGACAGATTTTCAACTTGAAGGTGGTAGCTAGTCCGGCTGGCATTACAAAAAGCTCTACCACCATGCTATGGTTTCATCACTAATTACTTTATTAATAATTATATATAAATTGAAACGATATATTTTACCTTTATGCCAATATATAGGATGAGAAGCGAAAGTAAGAAAAGGAACATCGTGGCTGAAAGGATTCCATGCGGTCTTCATTGACAACGGTTCGCCTTTGTTCCACATCAAACGAACTCCGCGGAGATTACGCTCTCTGAAATCAATTTTATTAATGACTTAATGATTATAATAGTGGAATTAAAATGCTATATTGCTGCCCTACTGGAAAAAAAACCACAACAATATTTCGATTGTGATAATTGCGGCCTAAAATCACTTCTACGCCCATAAATTTGGCAAGGCTTATTCTACATACTCTTAGCTACTTTTTTTTAAAACAGAAAAAAGTTTATTTTCAATTTTATTGCAAGTTTCAAAATAAAGTATATAATACAACTGCATAGTTTATTTTATTGTATCTTTTTTAAACTAAATAATGGGATTACAAATAGCCAATATCTGCCGATTAATCAAAACTTAGAAGGTACTGCAACTCTTCAACCAGATTTTACACTAAAATTTTTTGTATCTGGGTCGAGGACATATCTAAGTGACTAGGTATAACATAATCAAAAATTATTAAAATCGGAAACATTTTTTCCTGTTCGCTTCATGTGGAAAATGCCCTTGGTGTTACTTAGAACACAGTCTGAGATGCTGAGCTAGCCACTGCTAAAATCTAATAAATTATGAGATATACAAAATCTTCTCGTTTCAAAATGCAGTAAGTTATTGTAAGAAAAGTTTGGGGAAATCTGTTTTTACAGCAGGACAGGGATGTGCAAATTATCTCTTTAAGTCACTACTTGTGATGTACTATTGTTGTAGCGCCTGTAGCATAATATATGGTTTCAAATTATTTACATCAAAAGCATGTAGGTTTTATTTACTCGTAAATAGAATATAAATAGCATGTATTATAATTTTACACTGACTTTAATTAAGTATAAATTATCAAATAATTAAATAAGCAAAGGTGCATCTCAATAATCATGTTAATTCATTTTTTAAGCAAAGAAAATAATAATTGTTATTATCTATACAATTATTAAAATTGAAGTGTCTGTTTGTAATGTCAAAATAACAACTTTTTATTTTTTGTCTGTCTGTCTGTTTGTTTCGAGTAATCTCCGAAACGTTGGACCGATTTTGACGGGACTTCCCTTGGTAGGTAGATAGCTGATTGTTATAAGGAGTAACTTCGGCTACTTTATTTTTTTTATTAATTAGGGTTCCGTGCAAATAAAAAAAACTGGTCATGGTGAATCAACTCGGACGCTTAAATGGCTTACGCTGAGTAAACCATAAGATATATATCGGAGCCGCGGCATATATATTGTTGACAATTCATATGCCGTATCAATTGACGACTGACAAGTATTTCCCGTGTACAATTTTCATCAAAATCAGTTGAAAATTATTACTCTATTCTACGATTTTCTAATATATTATTGATAATTCTTATAGCCTCTAAATTATGGTATGATGTATGTTTCCCGCCTACAAAATTTGGTCAGAATCGGCTGGGAATTGATGAAAATTAAATTTACATCCCAGCACGTAAACAGTATCATAATATACAAGTCATCTTGGGTGACGCCCTTTAAATAAAACCCGAGGGCCTTTTTTGCGCTAACGCCCGTGGGCGTAATGGCTCTAGCAATTGATGTAATTTTTTTTACAATGGATTTGCCTGTATGAAGTCTTTGCACCTTTTATGTTTCTGACCGCAATATATTTGTATTACCTACGGAACACTAGCCCGCCAACCGCATAAAAAACCTCACTCTTCGCAAATTTTGTAATTGTTGAGTTCACTAGTATTGTGGACCCAGCATTGCCAAGTTTGCCATTTTCTGGTTTTATCTGGCAACATTTAACATTGATTTAACAACAGAAATCAAATAATAATGGCTAAATATTTTAGAAACTCTTTTAATAATACACTATATTTTATATTTCCATATCATAGCACTTGTTTTCACACATCTACAATGCCAGTGGAGAATCAGTATTTCATGATTTGCCTCTGACGGCTCTATTCCTCTATCTCAAATGCTGAGGGGGGAAAGATTATTAAAATTTTGCATCCTGAGAGCAGTAAAGAAAAAGTAGGTATAGAAATAAGATAAGTTTACATACATTTAATTGTCTACTAAGAAAAAGAGATTATTTAAAAACTGCTTTCCTTGTTTTAAAAAAATCAGAACCATCAACGTCTAGTGAGTGTTATGTTGAATCTACGTATATTCAATAAATAAAATGTTTTCAAGGCAAATTTTCAACTACTTTTCAGGGTACGAAATTTTTAACATTCTAGCAACTTCATCAAAGTGGTTGGCCACTTCTTGTTTCCTTGACTTGGCAACACTGTTCATACCTGTATTTTTCTGACATTAATTTATGAATTTACTCGCAAATGTGATGAAAAACATTGTGTTACACGGGCGGTACGGAAATTGCGAACATCGACTCATTAAAACTCTCTGTCTTCCCACTTTGGGCTTCTAATATACTCTCGTTCGTAACTCTTTATTTAAGACACAATGTACTTGTGGAAGAACCTATTGCGAAGGGAGGATCCTTTTTTTTTTCTTTTTTTTTTTTTTTTTTTAGAACTGACTACACTGTTAGCCTTAGGGGCCCTAAAGCCGCTGCGGCTTTTACAGCTTCACCGGACTTGGGGGCGAGCGCAGAGGGCACTCAGCCGCGAACAGGGAGGATCCTCCGACCAGGCGGGTTTTATGCCTGGCGGGCAGCTGCCCAACGGTTGTTTTTTTTTTTGAACTGACTACACTGTTAGCTTTAGGGGCCCTATCCAAAAAATGAGCCGCTGCAGCTTTTACAGCTTCACCGGACTTGACCCAACGGTTGTAGTCGGGTTCTTATATATCTATATACTCAATTGAAGAGTTAATTTCTATAGCGCGATGTAGGATGCGTCGTATGTGGCTCGATAGATGTCGCTATGTAGATGTCGCTAAATACTATTATGAACAACTAGCTGTGCCCGCAGCTACGCTCACGTGAACAACAGAATGCTATCGATCGGGCACACGCGCAAATTTTGTTCCCCCGCTCCCGGTTATCTACATTGCTCTCGCTGACCTTTTTGTAGGTCTTTATAATGTCTACAATTATATAGTACATTAATTTGACATATCTCGTATGGTTTACTCAGCGTAAGCCATTTAAGCGCCAGAATTGATTCAGCATAATGATTTTTTTTTATTTGCGCGGAACCCTAATTCTTTTTCTAAAATAAAAGTAGCCTGAGTTACAAATAGACAAAAATTTAAAAAATGAGGTTTTTGTTTTATTATGTATCACATATACTTTTATATGCATTTAGTAAAAAGCTGTTATTTTGATAATTGTATAGATATAGGAGATATGAAATAACCGTTATCATGTTACTATAGTAAATTGTTTTTAAAAAAAAAGCCTGTATAAATGATGGTTTAAAAATTAAGGATAATAAAAATACTACGTAATATTGGCTGATTATAGAAACTAAAATATAAATGAGTTTAAAATATTAAACAACATTTAATATAACCTCAAATATTAGATTACTTAGACTATATATTATTATTAGCTCCAGTGACTTAAATGTATTGTAATACATGTCTATTTTAGTAATGAAAGTAGCCCATCAACTTAGACAAAATTAATCACCTTAATTTCAAATACGTCACTTGAACACGATAAAAAAGCACTTTTAAATTAACATAACAATGTCACCGACGTAATTAAAATAACTACTCAGTCCTCATTTCATTTAGGCAATTCCGACTTTATAGAATTATTTATGTAAGTGCGAGTCGTTAACTATTGTTATGATGTATGCACCCCTATAACTTTTAAGTAAGTTTTGTCGCAAGCTAAAGTTACAATACAATTAAGTCGCTGGATAGCTATAATACAAATTAAAAAGCTAATATAACAAGCTAGCAATCACAGAGCATGATGACGTCGATGTCAGCATCTACAGCAACTTAAAATGTACCTAGGTTCAAAATACTTGGGATCGAACAGTTTACTGTCCACGCTGTCACCCTCCCCGTCGGCGCTGGGCCGCCGGCAGAGCCGGTCTACCACGCAGTCCTTCACAACAGCCGTCACTCCCGTCGCTATGCCATTTATGCGACTGCGTTTGGATTATATAGTGTTAATACTACATCAAAAGTAGTCATATAAACGAAATAATGATTTTTTTTGTATATGTATGAGTTTGTATGGATTTGTATGAGATGTATGTATATGTATGGGACTTCTATTACATGTGTGTGGTTATACTATATTACTTTAAAATGATTTTTTAATGATTTAACCTAATTATAAATATTACTGTGATAAAAAAATTCCAGTTTCTCCGGTTCATGATAACTAAACACTTATAATGTTACTCACGGCACTAACGACGAAGGTGGATAAACAAGTTCTCCAATAACTATAGTATCCAAATCATCTAAATAAGTCTTCTTGAAATCAAGCTGCTTCATGGCTATGAAATCATACTTTATTGTCATCACTAGCCTTGAAGTGAGCAATACAATTCTCTCCTTTTCGTTATCCCACAAAGTTATTCTGAAATTAAAATAAATCAATGTTGTAAATTTACTATCTAGTTTTTGGGTTTAAAGGTAGTCAAACAAAATCCTCAATCCAGCCAGCATTCTCCAATTTCAGGAAGAATGTCACTTTAAAATTTGTCTGTATAAATTGAAAAGTTCCTTAAGACCATTTTAGGAGAAAAAGTTGAAGAAGAGCAAAGGCCTAGATGAAATTTTTTCCAAGAAGTGAAGGATAAAGTGGGAGTTGTGTTGTATCAGGAGCTGAAAAGAAAGGCAGAGGATAGAGAACAGTGGTGATTACTCAACTGACAAAAGCTGAGCTGTTAAATTAAAGAAAAAGCACCTCGATATGAAAAGTCGTGTTTTAGAAACAATGTGCCTTACTACTACTCCATTTTACTTATCATCAGTTGGTTTACAGTTCTCCATAAGATTTAATATAAAAACTACTGATTTTGGAGGATGAGACACATGAAATATGTAGCAATTTGTCATGATAACAATCACATTGTCCTACCAGAATGGAGATTTAAAAATGCATTGTCATCATACCATCACGCCTGTATTCCCCAAAAGGTTAGGCAGAGGTGTACTTAATGTACACCCTTAATTCGCTGAGTATGTTTTTAGGTCCCATGTAATAGGGTGCGAGCCTATTGCCATTAATCGGGCACGAAACCAAACTCCGGGCTGCTACTAAGAATTTCATAGGAAAAACCCAATAACACTGCTCGACCTGAGATTCGAACCCAGGACCTCGCTCATAGCAGTCGTGCTTACAACCACTAGGCTAACGAGGCAGTTAGTTACCAGTTATTTTATTTGAAAAATTAATAAACAAAAATGACAAAAAATGCATTATCTATAGTTAAGAGATTAAAGCGCCACCTCCACGAGCGAGTGTATCGCTGGAGTCTGTCCACGAGACGAATATTCTTTCACCAGTGTATCGTTCGGACTCGTGACAGATCACCACGTGTTCGTGACAACTCGTCACGACTGCTTGCCACGTGCCCAATAGTTTTGCAGAGAGTGCGCTGCGAGACTTTACGTACTCGCAGCGGCACGTCACGCAGCAGCCGCGCCTCGTCAATGCCACTTGTCGCATTATCGCATAGTATCGCCTAGTGGAGACGCGTTCATAGAGTTGTTATAAAATGAAATAGCAGGACGATAATATCACCGCGATAAGCTTGTTCGTGGAGGTGGTGCCTAATACAAGAAATATAATAGCCTATACTACATACTCTGTTAACAACCAAGAACCCAAGTACTCTCCATCTTCAGGGAAGAGTAAAGCCGTGATACACTCTTGTATTGCAGTTTCAGTGACTCCTTTTCTAAATGTGAAAAAGTCTTTGATATTCTCTTTATTGAATGGTACATCATAACGTGGGTAAACAGTGTTTGCAGACTCTGTAGGTGTTTCCGCTGCATTTGTTTGTTCAACTCTGGCATCTGAAGTAGTATATAGTACATTTATTTCTATTTTATAGCTATGCGGAATTATATCATACTTAGAATTCAGAATATTTGAAGCAATTATGACTTAAGCTGATCATAGATGGTAAAGATGCTATAATATTTTATATTACAATATTGTAACCAGTTTGTTGTGCGGTTGGGCCACATAGTCACTTAACATCAGATGAGATTGTGGCCAAACCCTAAACCAATAAAAAATTTAAAAATGCATTTTAATTGTTACAATGAATCATTTTTCCTTTTAGACTTCATGAGAAATATTATTAAATACTGGAAATATATTGTTGAGATGTCTATTATTTAATATTTATTAAATAATAGATGATAATTTTATTATCCCCAATTTTCAAAAGAAATAAACATATTTCCATTTTGTATCTACGGAGATGTCCATTGCTTCTGTAGATTGAGTATAACTTTCAAATTCGACTAAATCAATCATTATCAATTTAAGAAAAGTTGTATTTTGTTAAGTACAATAATTACAACATAAATATAAATGTAATACATCTTATTTACAAATATCCCTTAGGTTATTATAATATTAAGCAAAAAATTCTTGTTTTTAAAATGAAAAAAAAAATTACCTAAATGAAATATGTATATGTCATGAAATAAAGTTGGTTTACTGAATATTATTAAACTCACTAAATAACAGGGCTTACTAGGGTTGAAACTTAGAATTGTTTGGCATGTGGAGGAGAACGGGAGGGAGGAGGTAGTTGCCCTTAACCCTCTGACACTACTCCCATTAAAATGTAATCATCTGGTTTTAGTTATTGGTAGTTAAAGTTTCAAAGTCAGATTCGAAATTTCGACAAATAGTACTTTTTTTGCATGCTGAGTGGCAGAAGATACAATTAGAGTGGAGAAAGCAGCACCCTATCTCTTGATACCATTCCCATGGAAAAGTAACACTGCTGGCCAGAGTTGTGGGGGGTCAAAGTTTCAGAATCAAATTTGGCATTTTGGAAGTTGAACTTAGAATAACAATTTTTCATAAAATTTTGCCTTATAATAAGTGCTAAAATTTAAAGTTACAACATGCCGGCTGCTGCAACGGCACACTTGCTCGGCTTGTTATTTTTCTCATTGCAAGAAAACTAATAAGCTCGGAGCTCCCTCCAGTCACTCCTTGCTACCTATTTACTTTTAAATGACTTAGGTAAAACTTTAGTATCCCTTTAATCAAAGAATATTATTTATAGTATTTTGTATTTATAAAAGAAATTTAGCATAAAAATCATTTTTCTCTATTTTATATTGATTGGAACCATCAAAATATTTACAAAAAAGTGCAAGTTAATTAGCTACATAAAATTATTTAATCTTATTTGACTTTGAAGATAAATATAAACAATATGTGTTTCTCTGTAATTAAAGTGAACATTTATGAACTATGCACTCATACAATGATACTAAAAATAATTTGTAATTAAATCCTCATATGTAATTAAAGAAACAACATTAAAGTTTATTTTATAGTTCTTAATTTTACAGTTTTTGCAACTTTAAAAAACGAAATAACTTGTAAAAACACTTCACAATAATCAAAGGACTTCCTTCATATAAAAACCGTCATAACTATCAACATTGTCACAGACTACAGAAATTATGTATAGAAAGTGGAATATTTTCTTTACAGCTATATTAGTAGAACTACATAATAATAAAATAACTCATTTAGAAAAATTGCTTAATTATAATTATCTTTGTTTATTATTTTGTTAAGCTCCACTGAGAAACTATACAAAGTTCAGTCTATGTAGATGTCTGTGATTGGTGTCAGGGGTTTTTGTTTTCTCAAATGTTAGTAGGATTACATTATAAGAATATCAAATCATAATTTTGCTTTTCATTTCAATTTTTGTATTTGCATCTAATATTTTTTAGGTTTTGAGGTAAGAATTGTTTTTATAATTAATAATTAGAAAACGGCGAATTACCCTGTAATGAGAGTGGTACCGTTATAATCAGGGATATAATCTCTATCGATTTCAACCCCTTTCACCCCCCGATTCGTGTCAAAAGATTCTAAATTCAACCCCTTACTTGTTAGAAACTATTCTAACAAGAACTATATAGACCTAAGTAATTTGTTGGCAAAAGCAAACACCACATGAACTTATTGATATTTTTTGAGTACGGACTCCTTGTACAAAGTCTAACCAGCATCATGAATATAAAAACTGCAAAACCTGGATTTAAAAGCTTCAAAGCTAAATCAATCAAATTATATGATGTCAAATTAAAAAGTCTTTTGTAAATATAGAAAACAATTAGAAAAGCGAAATCTTACCAGCAAACGAAGCTGTTGAAGAGGTAAGGGAGTCTGTACCAGATAACACAGAAGGATTTATATTTGTTTGCGACTTCTTCCTCGAAGTATTTTGAGTTGAATTATTGCTGTCTGTATTTTCAACGTTAGCATTGGGGACATTATCGGTAGAAAGTTGTAATGTACCACCACGAAACTCGATATCATCGTCAATTAAATCACTCATTATTAATTGCAAATCTTTTATAACATTAAATATTTTATTCCATTTATTGACACTTTGTGTAAAACAGACAAATCGACCGAATCTGCAGATGACAGAACAAATGCTCAGTGTTGCAAGTTGCAAGCAAAAGCAAAACCATTACGCCAGCTGGGCAGCTAGCCGCAGCCCTAGCGCGACGTATAAAGCTGTTCGAGAAGGCTTCTACTTCCGACTTATATAACAAAATTCAATATTTAAGGTTAGCTGAGAGTTATAGTCTATTGTTAGATAGCCTATACTATTCCTCGTGAATTTGTCTATCATATAAAAAAGATTTTTTTTGGATACGACTGGTAGTTCTAGAGATTACCGTGTAAAAAACAATCAAACAAAAAACTTTTCCGCTTTATTATATTATATAGTATATAGATACATACATCATTTTCGCCTCTAGTTTTAGGTCAACGATAACGACCAAATAATATTATCACGTCGGGAGTATTGTCCTTAACGAATGCAACAACTTTTCATGTGATATATTCATTTTATCGCTTATTTCAATTCAGTAAAAAATTTGGTAGGTACGGATATTTTTTTCAAAAGTCAACCAAAAATTCGGATAGCAAACAAAATCTGAAAAAGATTTCGTGAAGACGAAATTGTCCGTAATTGAAATAAACGCTGGCTACTCAGCAAATTTGACTGTCAGTGTCAAAATTATCAAAATATTTAGCGTTTTATTTCTGCATTTGTGCTTTTACCATAGATTTAGAATGTAAATGTAGCATAGCGTAGTGTTAGGTCTGTGGCTTTTATAATATATTTTACATCCATGGCTATTTACTTTGTAAACCCTATGATTAAACCAGTGGGTTTAGATTTTATGCAAGTTTTAATCACAATCAGATATCAGAAGACTCGGCTTCAAGTCAAAGGAAGTAAATTGGGAATTCCAAATCAATCAATGGGTTTGAACTTTCGGCTAATATTTTTGACCAGGGGCGTATTTACTCTAGCACCATGGTCCGAGTCGGCAAATTGCGTTTTTTTGCGACGCGTAGATACTAAAATAAATAATAATTATGCGTCTTCCAGATGTGTGACATTTTATTAATGCTTTCCGTAAACAACCACAGAATAGTAAAATGTGTGATCTCCCAGGTGTATGATTCCTTATTTACTGTTTCCTATACATTTATTAATCATTTATCTTATTATCATACATGTACGTCATATTCATGTCTGTAAAATCATACACGTCTTTTTTGAAGTTTGTAGGTACTTAGTAGCTACCTAGTTGAAATTTGAAATTTCAAGGAAGTGGGTAGGTACTTTGTTTTTTTTACCCACCTAAAAAAAGGAAGAGCTTCTCAGTTCGATTGCATTTTTTATTAAGGATATTCAAGCATAACTTCTTTGCATATGAATCTATTTATATTATTTATTTTCTTTGGAAAGGGGATACACCTCAAAGGTTGTCTTTTTTAATTTTACTGGCACTGGACCTTCGACTTCGACGATACACTGGGAACTTCTCAGAATCATTGTAGTTGGTTTTCTTTTTGTTAAAAATTGTCTTATTTAATTATATTAACTCATCTGTTTGAAGAAAAATAAAACAAAAAATGAATAATTCATTCACGAATGTATTTTACAAAAATATTGACCTAAACACATTTATTTAATAATTATATCATATAATATCTGGCAACTGATAATTTTTTTTATAGAATAATAAAAACTAATATGGCATCATAAAAATGGATAGAGGTACCAAAATGTACCAAAAACAAATTTTTAATACAATAAAATTGAGTATTATCAGTAACCTATGACTGTACAGTTCTTATATAATACAACATAAATGTTATTTTAATGTACTCTATACAAATTAAAAAAAATGTAACTGGGGCACGAATGTACGATGCATGAAATGTATTATCTCGCATGTTTTAATTTAAACCGTTACCTATCTAAACAGTTCAATCTTTGTAACAGTTTTTACTTACAATTTTGAGCAGATTTGCAAAGTGATTGATTGATATTCTGTTTATATTTTCGCAAACTTTTTTTTTCGGATAAGTATAAAAAATTCAAAGGACTATTTTTCAATTGAAAAAAAAAGTAAATCGACGCAAAGGTATTAGCAGAATTACCGCCATTTTGCAATAATCTTAAATAACAAGACTGGTTGCCATACGTAATAAGTACCTAATTTTTTTTTGTATCTAATAGGATTTATTATTATCAAAGGGGAAAAAAATATTCCTTGTAAAGTGAAGCCCTTTTAATATAATTTTTAGAATATCAAACCACAGTAATTAGACTTTTTCACATGGTATCTTTTGAAGAAGTTATCGTTAGGTACACTTATACCCTAAACACCCATCATGTTTTTTTTTTTTCAATAATTGCACATCTAAAATCTTTTATGTTACAAAAACGAACTTTGGGCCTTTTGGTACCAAGTCACAAAATGCAATAATATATTTTAAATGCTGTTTTAAACGATTTAAATTGAAACCGGGGCGGCGCGATGGCGTCGTGTTTAGGTCTTCAGTATTTTTCCAAGTTCCGTCGCTTTTCCTTAATAGCAGCGACACCTGTCCATCGGGCATTTAGGCGGGTAGACAATGCAGAGATCCATGCAGTATACGTCAGATCCCTCGCGACCTTCATATTCACCTATACCTTCGCACACTTGTCTGAAATGATAGAAATATGTATATTTATTTATGTTCATACACCAGCGTAACTCCCGCCATAGTAGTAAGTACGTTTAGGGATGTCGCATTCGGGGATCAGCCGATGTATATCCAGTAAGAAAGCGAAGTGATAGGGTTCGTCACCAGACAGACTCCCGAACACCATGCACATAGTGAGAATCTCATCTCAGTAACTCTCTTTTGATTTGTCGCGTTTCACTTTAATACTATAAGTGGGTAGCTAGTTATTGCAAGTGCAGTGTCACCTGTATCGAGCGGGCGGCTGCACGACTCAAGGGTTCGACATCGAGGGAACAGACCTAGGCTTGAGTTGCCGCAAGAGAGGCAGGATGTGACGGGAGTGCGGAAGCGAAGTTAGCCTCGCGAAATATTTATATTGGTTCAGTGGTAACAAAGAAAATAATTAAATCTCAACCCGAAGCCGATTTGGCTTATTAATTTTTTTAAATAGTAATCTTAATAAGGTCTTTAGTGAAAGAAAAATGTGAAAAGGATCTTCCAGAGTTGGAAAATTTTGGATCAACCAAATTTCTTTTTAATTATTGGATTTTTTTTTAAGCACAAGACCATAACTTACGATTGAATCGATAGATATGCATAATTATTATTTTGTTATAAGTATTCGTTATGGTCCTGAAAGAACTATAAGGAAAAAATTGGGATAGGTGGCGCTGTAGTCTAGTGATTTAATTTTGGAAGGACATAACAACGTTAGTCCAGCTAGTTTTGAATTAAATGTAACTTACGGGCAAGTACAGAGCTCTTCAGGACAGTTGGGTGGGTACCGTAGGCAGTTGGTTTGACACCAGCTCAGCATACCCGGGAGCCGACGGAAGGCATCTGTAGGCACGCAAACCTGGTCCCTGGAACATTTAGGTTAATATATTCACAACTGTACCTACGGATTGTAGAAATATTTCTTACGAAATTATTATAACATACTATTATATATCATAATAAAATAGATTTAAATAAAAAAAACTTTTTCAAAACAAGTTTTTATTAAATATTTCTGATTTTAAAAGCTTGTAACGCGCATGATATTTATTTATTTTAAATTCCCCTTTCACAAATTTTTTATTTGCGCTACATACAAGCTTTTAAAATTATTGAAACATTCAATAAAAGCTTGTTTTTAAAAAGTTTTATATTAATACTTTTAGTTCGGATTTTTCTCCGAAAACCCCTTTCATTTGATACCCATATCATGGGGGTGCATAAAAATAGATGATCCGCGGTCTTTAGAACACCCTTATATTAGATTTAGAATGACGTCACTTAGCTAATCATGCATTTTCATCTAAACTAAAACGTCTATACAAAGTTTTAAAATTCAGTTGCAAAATGTGTTCCGTAATAACAAGGCAAGTTAAAAACTTGTAATTAGCACTAAAGGTAACGGACTATTACGTGATGAGCATAATTTTCAGTTGCTGTTGTAGGTCTAGATCCTTTTATTAAAATATCTTTGTATGTACAGTAAATATTATAATATCAGCTTCTTAGTTACCGCAATACAAGTTTTGCTTAGTTTGAAATTGTGTGTAATAACGTCCCCATATTTATTAACGTGATGAAATTGGTTATACCACGAAATTCAATAAGGTATGCAAGTAAATACCTATCACGTCATACTTTATTTTCCTTTATAAAACGAAATGAAACTGTATATACATATAAAAAACTTTAAGTTATTTTTATTCCACATACGTCCATTCATTTTCGATGTTCACGCAGTCATCATGAAATCTACACATTTTATTTCCCTCATGATATTGTAAAATTTCGCATGCTTTAAATATTTTTTTTAGTAAGTTAAATTAACTACAACAATGTAGACCTAACGTTTGAAAGAAATAAAGAGACTCTAAAAAATCTTATCATTAAAAAAGTGTAGATATAATTTTCTCGACACACAATTCGACGATCATTAGATCTAAGGCTAAAAGTACAATGGAAAAAATTTGGTCCCAAGAATCTATTGAGTAATATTGAAAAACATAAGGTTCTTGATCAAATATTAACAAAATTTGAGCTTGGTCTTGCAAGATAAGGTGGAAGGCATAAGAATGCGCAAAAGGGCAACCATGCGGTGGACGTGGGCCGATTAGATTCAGTCTGCTCTAGACGGTCCTTTGCATGAATGCTCTAGAAGTTTAGACTAAGTGTCGATCTAGACAGATGGAAAGATATCGTGAGTCAAATGTCAACGGTCCGCGATACATTTCAAACAAATTTGAAAATTCTTAAAAAGGGAAACGCGAATAGCCTGAACTGTGTATTACATACACAATATATGGCTATTTTTTTCCCCCTCTACGTTATATCTTTCTTCTCTGTTGTGTATCGATATATGCCTAAACGTGACGTCCTTGATTCACACTCAATTCTCGTTAGAGGTGAGCGATAATGAATGATTTACTTAATCGAAATTTTCGATTATGTTTGATGTACATAATCGAGGTATTTCGATGAAGAGTGATCATCATAATCGAATTACGAATACCAATTAGCAAAAAAAAGTCGTTCGGTCGTAATAATTACTAATCTATTAAATTAGTAACTACTAATATTAGTAACCTAGCATTAGTAATTACTAATCGTACTTCGATTATGAATGATCACTCATAATCGAAATATCTACTAATATTACTAATGGCTATAATCGAGATATCTCGAGTTATCTCAATATTCATATCATTACATTAGTATAAGTATTTCATATTCTCATAATTATTGCCCACCTCTATTCTCGTCCATTATCGTGATGCCACAAAAGTTTCACTTCAAAAACATAATAAATACAGCATTGTAATTGTTTCTTAATATAATACAAATCGAATTGAAGAGATTTGCTAAACACTACTATAATATTAATTTTTATTCGGAAGAAGATTTAATTACAAACACACAATATGTACAAAGACTTGCATAAGTTTGTTAGTCACTTTTTACAACAATTTATAATAACTTACAGAATAATAATTGCACTGTTAGTCACAACACATTATGTGCACTATTTTACAACTAAACTAAAACATAGACGGAAAGAACAGTATTTATTCACAGAAAGATCCTGTATCGAATTCACCAGTACGCCATTACCCGGCAGGCAAGAGAAAAAGTTATACCTAATTATCGGTGGAACGAATTCCTCCACAGACTCAGTATCGCTTAAATCGTTGCTGTAAAGAAAATTCAATATAAAAATACGGTGCGTGTTATCACAATAATAATATAAAATTTAATATACTTTGATATGTTACTTGTTTTACCTAAGAACGTACGATCCCTTTTGTCTGTCTTTTGGTACTCTGAAATAATAAATGTATGAAAATGATAAAATATAAATACTAAAGGTGTTCGAATAATTCGGAACGAATCATAATCAATTAATTCGAAAATTTCAAATTATTTGTAAATTTTTTGAATAATTTTTAACTATTCGATTAAAACTTTGAATAATTCATAAGTTTTTACATATTTTTTTTTGTATAGGTTATTCAAAATGAGTATAGAATGTTTGAACTATAAATTGAATTATTGGAAAGTTTGGAAAAAATTCTACGCTATTCGCACACCCCTAATAAATACAACGAAATATTAAAAGTGTTAAATATTAATAGATATACAACAATAATATAATAAATAGGTATATAAGTAACAAATATGTGCAGTAACATTTAAATAATTGACAATTAATATACACCTAAATGTACATACATATTATTAATATAATATAGGTATGTATATGAATATCCCCTAACGTGTAAATTACATTCTCAATGCGTATCCGAACAAACAGAAAACTTTGGTATTTAATTCTATAAATATCTATTGATATAATTTTTATTGATAAAATTATTTTTAAATTTCCTAAACATATAAGTGTTTAACCTAGTTAAGCTAAAAGGAAAGTATGAAATTACCTTTGCAAATGTTCCTCACAAATTTTACTGTTTAAAGTACGGTTTACTTATTGTTCGTAGCTGGGCTTCGGCATTCTTGGTATAGTTCTTGACACTTTTTAAAAGTACATGAAGGTTACCATAGCTTTTTACATTTCAGGTTATTTTCCAAATTGGGCAATTTTTTATAACAGTTATTTTAAGTAATCAATATTCGACCTAATAATTACTTTCCATTAGACGTAATTTACCAATTATAGATTATTCTATAACACATTAAAGGTCGTTTTCAATTATCTATCTGTTGTTTCTGTTACTAAAGAAAGACAATATTTATCCTTTTTACTTGTTTTTTTTTTTAATAACCAATCAATGGATAGTTTTTCGTACCTACATAATACATATTAATAATAATATTTTATGGCTTGAATAGAAAAGAGACAAGCCGATATCTGTCTTTAGTTAAAGATAGTACTTATTACAAATATGTACTCGGGGAAGTAATCTACGATATGTTATTAAAAACGTCCGTTAGTAAACGTAATTAAGTTTAGATTAAAACCTATCGTATTATTTTTGTAGCTATCAAAATGATCTTTCAAATATATAACATCTACTTGCTAATCACTTATAACTTTAGGCTTATTATCCTTATATTATAAATTTTTACCATCTAACCTTGGAGTTTATAAATTATCTCATGGAGCTAATTGCATAATTGATAAACGTAATGAAATAAACTGACCACATAAACCCACTTAAATTAATAATTTCTTACCTGACAACAAGAGGATATACATTCTTAGGCATGTTATAATCGCGGTAGAAGAGCAAGAAAGGATAGTCCCTTCGTAGGTCGATGGCGAACGCTGGCGGTAGACCACCGGTGCTAGTAACCACGCTAACATCGGCGCAGTTGCGGAAAGTTTCCGAACGACCACAGCCAACCGCCTCGGTGCCGTTAGGGCAGATTCCCCACATGTTTCCTAAAATTAGCAATATTAAAAATATAACGTTCATGATTTTTAGAACCTTCCTAATCTATCACTTCTGGAACTATCTTTTAGTTTTTAGAGATATGAAATCGGACAATTCAATTTCAAGTGTGTGTGTTGCGACTGGTTATAAACTACACAATGATATTGTTCTAATAAGGAAAGATATACTCGTATTATAATACTAGTATTGAATTTTAACGAAACCTGTATTAGAGGTCACAAAAGCTATAACATAGATGTTAACAAGAAAAAAGTATCAGAATTAAAAACCTACGCCCCACAACGACCTCTAATATTTTGGGACGATAAATTAAATCCTCTATCTATACTAATATAATAAAGCGGAAAAGTTTTTTTGTATGTTTGTTTCTTTAAGCACACTAACCTCTGGAACTTAGAGTCGGATTCGAAAAAAATTTTTTTGTATATGATAGCCAGACTCGAGGCATAGTATAGGCTATTTAAGATTAGGCGACAATTCTTAGATCTCGTGGTCATTCTAGTCTAAGAATAATATATTAAAGATTGAACACATAATGTTTTTAAATCGTATATATAATATTACCGTATAGTAATCTTTATATATATATACGTTTACTAGCACCCTAGAATCCTAAAACAAAGCAAAGATGACCTTTTTATGATGATAATTAACGAATTAGAAGAACAACGTTTAAGAAATTATTGGTTAAGGCAGTCAATTGTCAAAAACATGGGTCTTTCTTACCAGTATGGTAAGTCCATTGCAAAACGCATTGTGTACAAGTCACATATGGAGGCAAACGCACTCTATATCGGAAAACCTCTTTCTTAGCAGTGTCCAACGGTATCAGGAATCTATCCTCCCTTGATTCGGAGATATACAGCGGATATCTGTAAACGTAAGTGGTTTTGTGAATTGCTAACACTAAAATGATATTTATTTTCAAAATACCATTTGTGACTTTGTTAAGCCTCTGAAACAATACAATTCAAGATTAATGTAACAGGAGGTAGTATTAGATACTTACGTTTAATTTTTGTTAAAATAAGCATTGTATTTATAATTGTTTGCTACCTTTAAAATCTTTCGAAGACTTCTTGGTAGCAGAATACAGTTAATTAGGTACAGTACAATATTAGTTAAATTATTTGCTCTTGCACCAGATCACCAGACGCAATGTTTTCAACTTTAATACCTTTAAATGCCTATGACGAAGCTTTTCACGATATTAATGCCTTCAATAATCTTAGGATTATCATGATAAACTTTTTAATAAACATATTAATTAATGTAAATTAACATTAAATCACAGTTCTCTTACCTGTCAAAACACTCCTGGCTGGCTTCTTGTTTGGCGTTGTTATTGGGACAAAGCTTTATGATAAATGTGCCAAGATGATTTGCCGTTAACTCCACTTCTACTTCAATTTCCTGAAAATTAAAACACATAACTGCCTCGTTAGCCTAATGGTCGTAAGCGCGATTTCTATGATCGAGGTCCTTGGTTCGATTCCCACGTCGAGCAATGTTATTGGGGTTTTCTTATGAAATTCTCAGTAGTAGCTCGGAGTTTGGCTTCGTGACCGATTAATGGCAATAGGCTCGCCCCCTATTACATGGGACCTAAAGACATACTCGGCGATCTGTGGGTGTACATTAGTACACTTCTGTCTAATCCTTCGGGGAATACAGGCGTGATGGTATGTTATGTTACATATCACATCTTTGTAATATAATACAACTTTTATACAAATACACCAAACATACATTACATACAGTATTTATGATCTTATATATTGAAATGACCAGTTAGCGCATAAATTTTGATTAGATCGGTTATCATGGGAATAAGATCTAATTTTGAACATAAGTGTCTATTCTCTGAGTAATATTTAATTGTTGTGACCTACCTGTCCCACACTATAGTGTCTTGTCACGATACCTTTGCCGTACATGCCGCCAACTTCATGGGGTCTCGGTTCCAATAAGTGGTGCGCGTCCCCACAAACACCGCATTTACCTTCATTCTGCTCCCATTGGACTAAATTAAATATAATTTTATGTAATGGAAGTAGAATTAAATATACGGTAGTACCTTCTACCTTACATCTCACGCGATCTCAACTTGTAGAGGGGCTTAGCCGGCATGACTCGTGGACCAAAGATATTGACTAATAAAAATTTTAATTACTTACACATCTAATACTTAATGGATGAGAGAAAATACACCTTTCCTCAGTTTTTTCAACCCCTTTATATTATAATGACTTATTTTTAATAGCTGTCCTATTAGTTAGTACATTATAGTCAGAATTAGTCAGATCGTGACTTATTTGCATGTACGGTAACAACAATCCAAGCCCAGGTTCGAGGTTCGGTTTTTGTGACTGAGTGCCAGCGCTCGCCCCCAATCCCGGTAAAGCTGTCAAAGTGTGTAATGGCTCCAGGACCCTTAAAGCTAACAGTAGTTGCGTAATTAATTTATATTTAAATTTAACCAGCTTACACTGAAGTTACTTAAACTGTCATAAGTATATTACGTGTATTTGTATTGTTATGTTAAGTCTGTAAATATTGATGCCAAAAATGTTATTTGCGTCATTGTGAAGACAACTCATAAAATAAAATATATGTTTGAAAAACAAATGTAATAATTTGCCATACCCCATTCAGGGTCCATGTATTCTGCTACTTTATCAAATAAGAAGAAATATACATACATGATGCAAATGGATAAATAAATAAATAAAAAATAATTCAATATTTAACATAAAATGTACGACGAATTTTTGAATTGTAAATTCAACCCAGCCACAACTAACACGCACTATGCAACAAGGATTGCAATTTACAATACACGTATTTTTTCCTCAGTAATCTGAGATCAATGAACTTATTAGTATTAGATCTGTGACTCGCGCTCTGTTTTGAGAGTTTTGAATTAATTGAGAAAAACTGTGTTTAAGTATTCAGACAGCCAGACGTTCTACGGTAAGGTAATGTTTGTAAGAGGTAATATCTAGAACTTCTGAACTGATTCTGAAAATTCTTATAGTAGGAAGTTACCCTATCCCCGTGTGCTATAGGCAAATTTTTACACATCTGCCAAATAGGAGAGTTATTTTTTGTATTTGTATGTATGTAATTGTATGTCTATTTCTTTGGCACGCTTTGTAGCCTAAACGGTTTAATGGATTTTAGGATACAAGATGTCGTTAGATTCGTCTTAATTGTGAGAGTGAAATAATTTATACAATATTTAAGTACGACGTCGGGAAATCAAATAAAAAGCAAAAATATAATAAAACATGTTTTTACTCATCAAGTTTTTTTTTGTTTTTTGTTGCAGTCGGGTATTTTGTTTGCATTTTATTTATATCTAATTTTATATTGTAACTAGCTGGCCTGGCATCGTTGTTCTGACCTTTCCAATAGTCAATAACTTGATCACAATGCCTACTGGCTCGAATTTTTTGCCAAACACTTTTCAACGAACATAACTTACAAAACAAATTAAGAATTTTTACATATCCATCGCTCGAATCGTGAGTTATTTCGTCGAGTTCATAAAAACATTCATTGATTGCAGATTTTTCAAAATGTTCTAATTTTAGGGGTAACTTTTCAAATGTTATTAGCCCTGGAAACCATTTTCGGATTTTTAACATATAAAAAAAAATTAGTAAAACTTGTCCAGCCATTCTCAATATGCACTTACCAACGAACAACATTTAATTTGTATTTATTTTAACTAGCGGTCGCCCAATGATCGAAATTAGATCAGCGACTTTTTAACCATAGACTATTTTCTGTTTGACATTTGCAGTATGAACCTAAACAATGAATATTATATCATTTGCTGTCACTTTTCATTGAGTGACAATGTCAATATTTTGGGGGGGGTTTCAAGTTCAATGGCACTGGTCGTTTTATGATTCGTAGTAAGTATTAATTTATTTTATTTAATATTTTAGTAACAGATATTATAGATAAATTATAGCTTTCGGAACTCCTTCATATAAATTTTAACCATGCCAAATCTCACAGTTTTCCGTGCACGCAATACGCTTAAAAAGGGGTATGAAGTTTTTGCTTCACGTATTAATATAATGATTAACGCGAAAAAAGCCGCAATCGGCACTTAATATTTAAATATTACAACTGTCATAGTGTTTTAGGCTGCGTTTCCAACAGAAATGTGCGAGGTAGCCAAACGGTGAGCGAGGACATAATCCACCAATAAGATTACTTCATTTTCTTAGCCTCGGTTAGCGGAACACCGGTGGAGAAGGGTTAGCAGAGCCTAGGTATTTGTACTGTACACAAAAAAGCGAGAGATGTGAGCGAGCGAGGAATAGGTGAGAGGGTCTTTCTAATGCCTACCTGACTAACAACTACACTAGAGTTGAAAATCGAATTTTTCGAGGTATATTTCAGCTCTGAACATGAGAACCAGTCCCCTCTAGGCCTAAAGAGGTTCATCACTTAACGTCAGGTGAGGTCGTAATCAATTAATTAAAGTATTAAAAATTTCATTGTAAAGTAACTATTTGTCACCAAGTAGCATATTATAAGCAAACTCAGAAACAAACCATACAGTGAAATGTAAAGAAGTACCTATATGGTGCATAAATTTTAGTGTAGAGCAAATTCCTCACCAGCATAACCTCCGCAAAAAAGCTCGTTGTCATTATAATTAACAGGGTTCGGGAAACCGAAACGCCACATGGAGTTTCTGGCTGGAGGGTCCATCAGCCTTCCGTGACCTTCGGCACCACGACGAGCACTGCCTAGCATCTATAAGAAAATATTATAAATAGGGGCAATAATTATTTTCAAACTTGACTCTGTTGATAAATAGGTAAATAATTTGGCAAATAAAAAAAAACAAAAAAAAAATAGAGTACTTATTTAGTAGAAGTCATATTCTTTGAGATAACGAAACAAAAATAACTCCAAAAATTTTACCTCGCGTACGAACAACATGAAAGCTAGCCCTCAATGATAGGTAATAATGTATTTTCATGTTAATGACTTCTAAACAATAGTAGTTAAAAAATTCACGTTATTATCACGCAATCAAAATTATATCCTGGCTTACCAGACCCTTATTACCAAGCCTAGTCTATTGAACTCGTCAAAACAAATCATGTGACTCTAAATTCGAGGGGTTTGCGTAGCCCCGGAACAGTTCCACTACCCATATCTTGGCTCCGTCATTAGATTAGCTTCAAGATACCAATTTATAGTTTTGTCATCCGAACTACATATACATATAGTTTCATTTCGATACGACGATAAGAAATAGGTTAAAATTGACTTCTAAGATTTTATTACATTGTTTGTTAAAGTTAATAAAAGCGTGTTAATAAAAACACAGTGTACATTATTGTTATTATTAATTTAATAATTAATCAAATTTATTTATTATTTTAATCTAAAATAACTTCATGTCATACTTCGTCCACATTCTGCGCGCAGCTCTCAATTTTACCCCCCACTAAACGTGTCAGAATATCTAAAACTAAAAAAAAACTTTGTTATAAAGTCCTAACTCACGAAAATACGTTTTTGTTTATTTGTTAAAACTTTAGTCGTACTCAGAAACTGCAATCATATGAAATAGCTAGCTTTCGAAATTTAACGAGTGTTCGTAGTATAATCATAAAATGATATAATGTAGGATACGGGAGGGCTCCTAAAATGCACAGTAGTAAACAATATTTCAAAAAAATGCTTTTTCTAATGCCCGCCTAGCTAGCTACCACCCTCAAGTTGAAAACATGTCGCCAAACACCAATAGGTGTGTTCCGGCAGCTGCATTTGAAAGCCAATCTTCCTGTAGGCTTAGCGGGCGGTAGCCAAGATGGTAATCTTGGACCACATCGTCACTTAAAATCAGGTGAAATTGTGGCTACAACGCAAAACTATAACGATACAAAAATATATTATTATTATTATATAAAAGATAGATTTATACGACGAATATTAGTGTTTCAGTATAAATTAATACTATGATATATGTATTACATACAGGTAGCAATTTCGAACCTCCTAATCACCCCCATATATTAATATGGATTTTTAGCTTTCTGACAATCCTGGGAGTAAGTGCAGAGTATTTAACACTTTGGCACAATGACAGTGTATAATTAAAATTACAAATAGAATATAGATCAAATAATGTTATTTAAGTGCCCGTGTATGTTAGATGTATGCGTGCCTTAATTTTAACTCACTTGCAATAAAAATATCCAGTAAGTGGGAAAAGATGTCCGCCATGACTTATATCTCTTGATTTCCATCTGTAAAGAAATTATAGTAATAATTAATATAAGAGGAATGGATTTATGATTTTTCGATTAAGTATACGGAGTTTTTACTAAATAAATTGTTAAAATAATTTTAATTTCAAACTTTTTTCATTCTTCTCTCGCAAAACGGTAAAACGGTATGTTTTACAGAAACTTGAACATAATAGTATTATTATAATATTTCAATTCAGTCCAAATTTTATGTTTTATTTTTTTAAGAAAAGCAATCCGTTTTTTAGGAAATTTCATAAAAGAGTTTGGAACTGGGTTTGAATTTAAAAAAAATAATTGATTTACACCTTTTAGTTATATCCCAAGGTTCAGATATAGACAAAAATTATTTTCCTCGTTTTTATAATAATAATATATAACAGTTTGTGGTCATGAGTACTCTAAACCGACGAGCGTGCGTGAAGATTGATGAATGTTGAAGAAGCGAAAGATGCATAGAGTAATAAAGTCCGCTCTACTCTAAGACGCCGAGTTCATAATTCTATGGAAAGATGTATCCCAGGATCGTAGCAAGGGGAAGGACGTGGTCTCCGCCTACCCCGCTGGGAGAGGCGTGATGTATGTTGTTGTGTTTATGTTCAATAATTGCCATACACAATTGATCTAAAACATCTGGGGATCTGGGCGAACGAGCTTTGCTCGGTATCTTAAAAAAAACTCCTATCTAGGTAAACTTGGAATGTAAAACATTATCAAAATACAAAATGTCATCCAAATCGTTTGAGCCGTTTCTGAGAAACAATTATCTACATAAATAAAAGAATTTTTCACTTATTAAAAAATGGCTGGACCGATTTGGGTATTTTTTGTTTTAAAATATTTCTTATAGTACGAATTAGGTTTTCATGGAAATAAAAATAGGAAAAGTTTCCTGGAAAATCTTCAAATTTGGGACAAAATGAAAGTCCTTTTTTCTACAAGGTGTCCAGAAAGGGTATCGGGTATTTGTTTTCGCGCCATATTCGAAACGGGGCGTCTAAAGGGTGCGGGGAGGGGTTCGTGGCGTCCGCCATTTTATGGAGTTATAGTCACGATGGAACAGTACTCGGGGACGCATCGCGCATTTTGCGTACGAGCGTATTATCGTAATGGTGATTCAATAGTGACTGCTCAACGTCTCTATCGTGCGGAATATCGTACACGTCCCGCGCCAAGTGACGATAGCATTAGGAAATGGATCAGGATGTTCGAGAATACAGGTGCGACAGTTAAAATTCAAAACTCTGGTCGTCCTCGTTCAGTTCGCGATGAAGAAACAATTGAAGAAGTTGAGGCGTCGGTTCGTCAAAATCCGTCTTTATCCATCCGAAAGCGAAGCCAAGCGTTGAACATCAAAAAATCGTCTTTACATTCGATTTTAAAGAAAGACTTACATCTAAAAGCCTATAAAATTCAATTGGTTCAAGAATTGAAGGATACAGACTATGCTAATCGACTGAATTTTGCGAACGAAATGCTGCAGCGATTTAACAACTTTAACAACATACTGTTCAGTGACAAAGCAAATTTTCACCTGAATGGTCATGTTAATAAGCAGAATTGTCGGTACTGGGCAGTGGAGAATCCGAGACGAAAGCATGAACGACCCCTGCATAGCTCAAAGGTCATTGTTTGGGCCGCTATGTCTGCTAAAGGCATAATTGGTCCTTATTTTCATGAAGATCAAGGAGGCCGAGCAATTAATGTGAATAGTGACCGTTATTGCGATATGTTGCGAAATTTTTTGGTTCCAGAGTTGCAGGAGTTTGCAGGTTTCAACTCAAGAACGTGGTTCCAGCAAGATGGGGTCACTTGCCATACCTCAAATGACTCAATGGAAGTTGTTAACGAATTATTCCCTAATAAAGTCATTTCGCGAAGGGGTAACATCAACTGGCCTCCCAGAAGCCCCGACCTTAGCCCACTTGACTATTTTGCATGGGGATACCTTAAAAGTAAGGTTTATCAAAACAATCCGACGAATCTAACCCAGTTAAAGCAAAACATCAGGTCAGAAATGGCAGCAATATCGATAGCTATGTGTCAACGTGTTATCGCCAATCTTCGTTTCCGTTTAGAAGAGTGCCAGCAACGTAACGGTCATCATTTGGATAACATCATCTTTTCCAAATAATTCTCCAATTCATATGCTAATAATAAACAATAAACTTTTTTATTGCATACAAATAATTTTTGTTTCATTGAACTTACAAATACCCGATACCCTTTCTGGACACCTTGTATTAGATTTTTGTATGAAAAACCCGTAAACTAACGATTCAAACGATGGATATGCGTAATTCTTTTTTGTTTAATGGTCATTGAACCGTGTAGTTTGCGCTATGGTAGAACTATAGAGCTAGTGGGGGGCGAGCACCACTAGGGAGTCGCAAAGACATGTAAGACGGGCGACGTGCCACGCCGGCTCTTTAAACCTTTTTATTTTTGGACTTTATTATCCCATTGCATTTTACAATTGCGTGACGATCTTATTTTTTATCGCTTGCTTCATCACTGAGGAGAGCGTGGGTATTTTCATTTTAGGAAGTAGGGAGGCGTGATAGAAAACTTTGGGAAATTCTGGACTACTGGGAAGGACAAAACGTTTGCTGGGCCAACTAGTTATAAATAAGAATAACAACATACAAAAAATATTCAATAAAAAATGTACTTTATAAGCTACGTTTTGAAGTTTCATATTACATACAAATTCAAGTTTCAAATTTATTGTCGACTTTACTATAATATAAACGTCAAATAAATAACCGAAATAATAAAATATTTTTTTTAGTTAATATTCTCCGCGACTGTGAAATCATACTTTGTAATTTAATTTTAATAATATTGCGATAAAAATTTATAAATAGATTGACGTATCTAACGTCTTTTAACTGTCCAAACTTGTTAATAAAGGACCATCTTCATTTCTATACGATTAATCAAACGTAATGACTAGTTATTGTAATCTATTAAACCATATACCTACCTATCTATAGATTATTAATACGTGAAGCAAAAGCTTTCTACACGGTTTTAAGCGTATTGCGTGCACGGAAGATTATGAGATTTGGCATGGTTAAACTTTATATAGAGAAGGAGTGCAGAAAGCTAAAATTTATCTGTAATATCTGTTACTAATATATTAAATAAAATAAATTAATACTGCGAATCCTAAACTGACAAGTGCCATTGAACTTAGACCTCCCAAAATATTGACATTGTCACTCAATGTAAAGTGACAGCAAGTGATATAGTATTCATTGATTACTGCAAATGTCAAATATAAAATAGTCTATGATTTAAAAGTCGCTCGTCGATTTTCGATCAATTGGCGACCGCTAATTTTATTACTATGCTTAAGATTCGTCAACAATATTATATTTAGGCATCGTAAAAAATAGTATAAGATTTTAATTACATTTTATACGCGGGCAGTATAATATGTCATTTCTTAATTCACAGACTTCTTCTTCTTACCTTTTATCTTTCTTAAGTAGGGTCGACACAACATGTTTTCTTCTACTTACACACGCCGGGTGAATACTTACCACCATATTGTGAATTTAGATTTGGTTTATTTTATTTTTTTACGACCGGCCGTTGGTTCGGATCATCTTAATTCACAGACTAAGTATATTAATTGTTAATAATATGAGTCAAAAAAAAATTACGCGTAACAAACGCGTGCGGAGCCGCGGGTACACCGCTAATTATTTTTGTTTGTTTGTTTAAACACGCTAATCTCTGGAACTACCAGTCAGATTCGAATTTTTTTAATATGATAACCAGACTCACGTGGAATAATACAGGCTATATAAAATTAGGCTACAAGTCCCAGTTAGCCTTAAATATTGATTTTTTTACGCAAGTCGGAAGTCTAAGCCCTCGCGAACTGTTCTAACCGCGTCGCTGGCATAATGGTTAATGGCACGTAGATATAACTTTCTACAAAAATATTGGCCTATAGCATCGCATTATTAATCCTTACGAACAAAAGTTACTTTATCATAAAGACAATTTAATGAAGATAAATTTCGTATTTTACAGTACCAATGTTATTTGGACGTATACTTTGAGAGATAAGGCAAAATTAAAATAATTCAACACTCGACTCGGGTCTACGACGTCTATAGTAGTATTGGCGCGAACGAGCTGAGCGATGCCGCGATGGGACCATTTAGCCGCCCTATAAATATCTATACTGAAGTCTATACTGAAGTAATATAAATCTTCAATCAGTAATTTCTTCTGAATTATAAGCGGGTGAAACTGCGGGGCTCAGATACTCCTCAAATATATAACGGAAGCGCGACATGATAAAGTGAGCCAATAATGATAATAATGTAAATTTATATTCAGAACTTTTTATAGTATATTAAATAACATATCGGTGTTTATATAAACATTACTTTAATTGATTATTACAAAGAGAATGGAGGAAAACTTTACTAGTACGTCAGTGGAATTACATAATCCTGTTGCCGCGACATGACATTCGTTAATCTCCCTTCTCCGCTCATTCATTCTGTCACTCAAGATAACACACAATAATAAGGATAAATGTAATTTTATCTGTTATCTCCAGATGTTTCACTTCAATTTAAAATTAATGGATTTGCCATTAACAGTTGGAGAGATTGGGAATAAAGGTCGACGACGCATACGTGTCATGTTACATTCCGTATCGGGAAGGGACAAGGACGGAATGGGAATTTTGCAGACATAGTTTTGATGAGAGTAACTTAAGTAAGTAACTTCATTAGTAATTATAATTTTTTTACTTTTAATTTTTTTATGTTGGAGGCCCTGGGTTCGATTCCCAGGTCGAGCAAAGTGTTATTGGGGTTTTCTAAGAAATTTTCAGCAGTAGCGCAGAGTTTGGCTTTGTGCCCCATTAATGGCAATATGCTCACTCCCTATTACATGGCACCTAAGAACATACCCAGCGAACTGTGAGTGCACATTTGTAAACCTCTCCCTAACCTTTCGGGGATACAGGCTTGATGGTATGCTATGTTGTGTAAAATGCGTCGAAACTTACATCTTTTGTCTTATTTATTTTTAAATCGCTCGACGTATTAACCTGTGTCTTCTTACAGCGAGGATAATTTTTATTAACTACCCCTCTTTTGGTAAGTAGATAAGTGTAGACAGATTGTAGACTTGTTGTATTAAATATATTTTTGAAGCATGGCTCAGTGGAGGTGTATTCGGACACCACGTCGATCAACGTTGCTTTCGAATCTTGAATTTGCCTGAGTTGTCGATGAAGAAGAACATCGCGATTAAACCATAGCGTAGTGGTAGGGAATTGTCTAATGCGCACCTGGTTAGCTACCATCCTCAAGTTGAACATATGTGTTCCAGCAGATGCTCTTGAAAGCCAGTCCCCCACTAAGTGACTTACTGTTAAAAACCATCTAGTGGGCATCCTCACTTAAAATCAGCTTTAAGGTCGGCAATTCGCTAGTAATACCTATGTTGCTACAAGGGTCCCTAGGCTACGGTAGCCGCTTAAA
This sequence comes from Saturnia japonica, assembly GCA_033032175.1. Taxonomy (NCBI): domain Eukaryota; kingdom Metazoa; phylum Arthropoda; class Insecta; order Lepidoptera; family Saturniidae; genus Saturnia; species Saturnia japonica. The sequence continues at coordinate 3,037,986 of CM065306.1, read as the reverse complement.
TGTTGATATTGTGACCAAAACACGAAAATTCTAGTTGAAAGAATTAACAAGATAATTTCACGTCTTTTGTTGAATTCTGTTAAAAAGAAACCAACTTTAATGGCTTTGAAAAGTTTCCTTGTGTTTCTTCGATGGGGTAGGTCCATGGCCAATGAAATTGAAATGGGACTACCCTTGAGATATCCCCTATACAACAAATAAAGAATCATCCAAATCGGTTCGTAAACAAAGAAGTTAAATCTGAACATCCATTAAAAGAAATACATTCCAATTGAGTAACCCGTCCCGTCCCGTCCCGTCTTTTGTTGAAATCGGTTAAAAATATGTATCTTAATTATAAATTTTGATTTACACGCAGAATATACTTAGCAGTCTCTAGGTAGATTAATTAAAATTTTTAGGAAATACTAGCTGTGCCCGCGGTTTCGCTCGCGAGTACGACAGAAGAACGCGTAATTCTTATAAAAATCGTAGTCCTATAATAACTTTTTATTGAATGTAGATATTTTGATATTTATTTTGATAAGGATCGAGAATCTAGGGAGTAAATAAAAAACAACAAATTCAACAACGCAAACAACGGCAAATCTCAACCATTTTATTATTTACTAGCTGATTCATGCAACTTCGTCTACGTCACATAATGGAAGCTCTCAAAAGGAATAATTTTCCCCCGTTTTCGCAACATTTTTCATTGATGCTCCGCTCCTATTGGTCGTAGCGTGATGTTATATAGTCTATAGCCTTCCTCGATAAATGGGCTATCCAACACTAAAATAATTTTTCTATTCGAACCAGTAGTTCCTGAGCATAGCGCGTTCAACCAAACAAACTCTTCTGTTTTATAATAATTATTAAGTATAGATATAGATAAATTTCTTAGCCTGGTAAATGCCTTGCAAAACTATCAATGACCCTTTAAAAACAAATAATTATATAGAATGTACATTGTACATATACGTGAAGGACGCGAGCCAGGCCGGCCGTATTGTGGGGACAACATTAACTCACGTCCAATTCGCGTATGGGGCAAATCAGGTAACGTATGCAACGACCTTTATTTCCCAATTATTGTCAACAGTAAATTAACTTTAATTATGGAGTTTCAATAGTTTTTATATCTTCGGTTATTCATTGTTCCACAATTTAATTACAATGAAAGTTAACAATCAGACTATAGGGAAATAAAAACTATTTAACAGGTTACTAAAACGTTAAATAACACAGTAGGGAAACAGATAGTGTTGTCACCTTTTTTAAATATCAAATACGTATATTATTTTTGGGAAATACTATAAAATATAGCAATTACTTAAAAAAATACCAATAATAGTTTCAAATAAATATTTTATTTTTAAAGGAATATATTTTACTGCTTTGCCCCATTATTGACAGGTTTTTATTTCTGAAGAAATTTAATAGCTTGTACTGAAATCGAGATTTAAGTTACAGAACACAATGATTTCCAACACTGGACATTTTAGTACACTAAAGAAACGCAAACAAACAAGCTATTTCATTGAACAAACAAAATACTAATACAAAGCCCGTGAAATAAGTGAAAGAAAATACTATGACAGTGACAGCTAATCTAGTAGACAATGACATAATAGGCACAGACTTATAGATGTACAAATAATAGGTCATGTTCAGAAAGAGTTACAAGCTGTGTTCCGTTTTACGCTTATACATTTTGGAAATAATAATGTTGCCCAATTTTTTATCCAATAAATATATTGTAGTTTCGCCTATGTTTAAATTTTTTTAGAAATACAGTAGTCGAACGCCTAATATTGTATCGTAGGGTTGGCAGCCCCAGATCTTGCCCTTTAAGTTGTAAAATGTATTTAGGACAAAAATATTCGATGAAGTTATGAAGTAGGTTTTTCATATCGAAATCTATGTTAAGTTCGCTTTATAATTGAATCCTTACGACAATTGTTTGCAACTGGATTTCTCGACCACCATACCTACACATGGTGGTAAATCCGTCTCAGTGACTCTATTTTTAATTATCGAATTTCGAGATCGGCTAATGTGCTATAAAAAAAACGAATATTACCAAAAAGGGCCAAACTGCGGATGCGGTATTTAAATAACGAGATGCATGTTTTCTATACTATCTCTGCATAATTAATGTACAATCACCTTATCGTAAGCACGGTACAGTGCACAAACAACGGTGACCGTCAATTCTTCCTGTCATTTCTCTCCACTTGGCAACTAGTCCTCTATAATTGAAGACCATTACTGTCATTGTTTAGTGAATATAGTGTAATTGTCTCATGACGGCTTTAGTATCCTAACAAAATGGTGGTTCCTTTGTTAGAACTTCATAGGGAGTGTTTGTGACATCTCGGTATTAATGGTCAATGTTACTATTTCCAATCCACTTCACTCGTACAAAATAACCAAGATACTAACCAATAACTAATAAAAGAACCAATAATAAATTATGCAAAATGCCACTCGTGTGAACTTTCAAACAACACAAATTTATAAATAGAAAACAAATAGGTACCACTACATTACAGTTTGTGACTCTGCTAAAATCTTGACACAAATTTCGTCGGTTTTTCATGTCACCAACCCAATATCACAGGAAGGAGGTTATATCTATTTGGTTATGAACTCATTCACACGGGTGAGGGCGATCTTACCTTACTGTTAGCCTGAGGGGCCCTATCTGAAAACAGAACCGCTGATGGCTTTTACAGCTTTACTGGGCTTGGGGGGCGAGCGCTTTAGGCACTCAGCCACGGAAGCGTGGGCAACAAGTGCGCAAGGGTGTCAATGTGGCCCGACCTTGGCTTGGGCTGTTGCCGCGATTGCAAAGAAATCGCGATCTGACTAATTTCCTATCCGTAACATTTAATCTAAACTAACTTATACGTATATACATGTTTCTGCCTTCTGGGAGGAAGGAAGGAATATGTGTATATATACTATATACATATACACATGGGGGCACAGCAAGTTCCTCTATAAAAATCTAACTTAAAGCGTAGATAAAGGGCAAAAAACCAGTGAAGCGTGACTCAAGTGTGTATTACCAAATCACTATTACACACACGTTTTTCACTTTAAAAGTTTAAACTGACGACACCATTAAGGAGAATCGTTTGCATATAATGGGCGACTCAGTTTTAACCCGAACGGTTCAATATCGTTTATGAAGTTGGTTCAAATGAGTTCTAAATATGTTAACAATAACGTCGAAGTTTATTTGACATAATGACAAATATTATCATGTTTACTGTGAGTTACAATTCATAAGGGGAAACGAAAAATTATTTTTAATATCAGTCAAAATAGAATGTCGTAAAATGCTCTAACTATATCGTCTAACCATTTGCTCTTACATAATATGTTTTATGCCTTACCAAAATATAAAATAAAATTAATACAATACGATATCACACTAATTACCAGCAATATTCTGATTTCTTTGAATTAAAATAATTCCTACTATCCTTATTGATTAGAATTATAATAATTAAGTTTATATTTTTTCTCATTTCAATATGAATTCCGTTTAAAATTTTACTGTATTTTCATGTAACTTAACAGTTTTAAACCTCTGACACAAAAAGAGGAGTGTTATAAGTTTAACGTGTGTATCTCTGTGTCTGTCTGTCTGTGGCATCGTAGCTCACAAACGGCTGAACCGATTATAGTCTAGTTTTTTTTGTTTGAAAGGTCACATGATCGAGAGTATTCTTAACTATAATTCAGAAAGGTCTATATAGCCGTTTGAAGATTATCACCTCTTTTATAATCGATAAAAAGATGTTATTATATTCTACACGTCTGATTGAGTCGAGATTTGGTATTCTGTTACTTCAATGATATTACAAAACTTGATACTGCAGCGGCATCTGGAATCCGTAGGATACCTAACTCCTCATTAATTTAAAGCAGAGCTATCGTATTTATGGTCATTAGAATGGTCAGAATGAATAGGTTACTTATGTCGGGGGTTTATTAAATTTTCAATTTACCTTGTTATGAATATGTTTCACTACTATAAAATCTTCTCAAATATTAACATTATTGATTAGATAAAGTTGTGTTCACGTGTAATTAGCTAATGGATAATAAGTCAAAATTAGGCCATTTTTATAATGTTACAATACTGTGCTATGTGATGGTAATGATTTAATAAACAAATTATTTTGTTTTATTGCATTAGTTTTATAATTTTCGGTTATTAATTCTGCTGGTTGAAGCTTCCGTTAACGAAATAAAAACCTCTAGAGTTGTTTTTACATAGAACTTTAAATTAATTTATAATAGTTACTTACACAAGGACGTAATGAAAGTTGCGAACATAATATGCCATTAACTAAGAAGTTATATCATAGTGAAATAATTTTATCATTACTATAATTAAATATTTTTTATACCCAATAATAAAAACGCTATCGCTCGTAACATAAACCGAGATAGTCTATAAGGTGCGTTGACTGCCATAAATTATTTGTAGGCGTCTAGGTCAAAACACCTGCGGCCTTGACAGGTCGTTTAGATCATCTAAGTTTAATGATCACAAGCATAATATATTATTTTTTATTAATTTATAAAAAAGGCACTGCCACAGATAACAATCTAAACTTATACTACTCAGTCTACCTATCTAATATAATATAAATATAAATGTACCTGAATAGAATTTGCGCTCTTTTAATCACTCAATAACACAAAATAAATGTCACACGCAAAGGCCTCTTGCCAAAGGGAAGGTAATATATTACATAATTTCACACTGGATTACGAATTTCTATTTTGTAAAAATACCTCTCTTATTGCCATTTTTCAGTTTTTTAAATTGGTCACTGAGTGTGACATTTAAACTTTTATTTTGAAGGAAGGTTTATTTTATTGTGATCTACATTTTACATTGTAATTTTGTGTGATCTAACCTCTTGATGTTTTTACAGTAATTTGAGATCATAGAATTAATTTCAACTACATACATACTAAAAAAAATTATACAATTTTATTACATTATAATTTGACACGGGATTATAAATTAGATTTATTCCCAAACTTTGTTAGAAGAACTTATCTTAGTGCCAAATTTCTAGACTGTAGATCTGCGATAAGTGCCCTATAGGTTTTGATAATCGGTTCGTGAGCGTTATTTTAACTATGAAGAGCCGTATCTATTTAATTCGTTAACCTAGATTTTTTTTTTTTAAAAGCTTCATGTCTCTATAGCCTTTCAACTATATAGCTCAAGTCCTTTTCGAGAAAAAGTATCTTGTTACACGGAAAACAGCCAGCCAGACAGACGGACTACAAAGGGATGAGTTACGGAACCCTAAAAAAGGAAGAAACGTGAATTAAACAAAAAAAATCTTACGCATTCGAGGCTTTTAAAACTACTCGATTTTATAAAATAAAATATTAGGTATAACTACGAGTTGTTTTTTTTTTCGTTTATCCTGGTACCTCTGTATCTAGGTACGTACCTTCATATAGGATCTCGTTCGATCTATTTTATTTTAGTCATCCAATAATATTATAAGTAGATAAGGCGTAGATAAGTTTTAATAATATGCGCTCAATAAGTGGCACGTTAAAATTAAGCTAGTTGGCAACCCAGACTTCAGTATCGTGCCGGCGCGGCGCGCGGCGTCGACCACACGAATCGAAGCACAAACTGCCGATATTATAAACATGCCGCCTTATTTCTTCATATCATGTAATAAATAAAACTTTGTTTTTTAAAAGTTTTAACCTGACTGCGAAAAACGAGGTTTATGTTTTTCGAGCGTGCTGTAGACTAAACGGGTTGATGGATTCAGCGGCGGCCTTACCCATTGCGAGGCTCCGGGCGGCAGGTCTCTGCGAGGTATTTTGTCCTACGGAAAAGTACCTATGTGATGTGAAAGTAGGTCTAGTTGTTTTGTAGGCATTCGTTATGTTTGAAGAGAAATGCTAAAGTTATACAAATAAATAAAATTTGAGTTTTAAAGTATTTTACTTACATTGAAAGATTTACAAAATTAACAAATACAGAGATGATAAACTTTAAAATTGATGTTTGCGGCTTTTACTAAGACTAAAATCTTTAATTAAAGCACAATAATCTAACGAATGAGCTACGTCATTTTCGATTGAAAGAATAGCAAGGGCTGAAAGCCGATCCTGTGTCATCGAATTCCTCAAATATGTTTTAATAATTTTAAGCCTCGAAAAACTCCTTTCAGCAGACGCAACCGTAATAGGTGTGGTGGCATTAATTCTCAGAACTATTTCGATAGTGGGGTAAACTACAGTTAATTTTTTTTCTATTAATTATTTCAGCACCGAGATAATGTCATCGTTTCCTCCATACACACGGATAAACATAATCAGTTCTTCGAACAATTCATGTCCATCAATATCACATGATTCTCCTACTGTCATAGATGTTTGCAAGTCGCTGCATTGCTTCGAAAGTTCACTACCACTAATTTCCTTTAATCATTTTATATTATACATGAAACCAAATATGCTCTTATGATGTTTAAGTGCCTCAAACCTAGGATGGTAGCTTGCGCGCACATTGTCGACAATAACATAAAAATAGTTTATTTTGAAAATCTCTTCCGCATTCAATTCATGAGCTTCATTTTCCCCTTCATAACCAAAATGCCTTCTTTTACGTCGTCTTCTGACTTCTTTAAACTGTCTGTCAATATTATTTTCCTCGGCTATTTCTCTCGCTGTTACAAGGGATGACTGAAAACCATTTTCTCGATAATTATCGAGCCAATTTGTGAATGCGTCTAGGTGTTGTATAGCCACATCCAAGTGCATGTTTTCGCTTTGCCACATTTTACTGATAACATTTATCTTTGTAAGAATGTCATACCATATGACAAGTGAAACTACAAATTCGTAGGTAGTTATTTCCTTTTTATAGGATGGAATTCACTGACCAACTGACAATTTATTGTATTTTCTGCTATATCCTTGAAAGCATCACATATATCGCTTAGTTGGTATTTAACGGCCTTCACCGATGCTACCCTGCACTCCCATCTAGTTTCAGAAAGTAGTTTTAGCGATAAGGATTTTACATGAGCATTTAAAATAGCCCACCTCTGACTTGAGCCGGCAAACAGAGTGTACAACCTTAGTAGCAAACCAAAAAAAGATTTTGCTTGAACACAAGACGATGCTGCATCTCCTATGATGAGATTCCAGCTATGACTCCCACAAGGTAAAAAATAAGCAAGTGGATTAATTTCAATAATACATTTTTGGACACCACTTTTTTCACCACGCATATTGGCACCATTATCATATCCTTGGCCTCTGCAGTTTTGCAATGATATACCTAAGTGTTCTAATTCTGTGATTGTATAATTAGTCAAACTCTCAGCTGTGGTTTTTTCGACGGCTATGAAACCAATAAAATACTCTTCAATTTCAGCTGTTTTTGTATTAAAAAATCTTATAAGTAATAATTGATTGTTGCTCAACACGAAAAACGTCGCGAGTACAATCAAGAATAATAGATTAATATTTATTATTGATTACTTTTTCAACAATTTCAGTTTTCACGTGACTTGTCATTAATTGTAGGAGCTCATTTTGAATATTTTTTCCGATATAGTGGTCATTAATCGTTTTATCTTTTACTTGTTGTAAGTGAAGTCTCAGCACGGGATCAAATCGGGCTATTAACTTTACTAAATCTATAAAGTTGCCGCTTGTCTCACTCGAACCTGAGTCGGATGTTAACTTCTCTCTATGACCCCTGAAGGCCAAATTGTGAGATGCTAAAAAATTTACAATGGCGAGCAATCGTTCTAAAATATCTCTCCAACGTTGCCTTTCTTGTTCAATTTGTGACTGAGCCAAGGAGTCAATAGTGGAACAGCTTTTTAAACCATTCTCTAAATTAATCCATTTCAGTATACAATCTCTGTGCTGTCGACTAGATTCGTGTGACTTTAGGTAAATCACCCAAGTGTTTCCAATCACACACTCTTTCACTTGATCCAATCTTTGTATTTTCTAGCCCGAATATTCGACACGGAAAGCAGTAAATGGCATCTTTTGTTTGTGAATAAATCATACAGCGCCTGTCAAGCTTTTCAACGTCAACTAATATCTTATTATAATGATATTCACTGAATCGCCGTCCATTATAATTTACGGGAAATAACTCAACTTTAATCCGGATTGGACCTCTTAATACAATCTCAGTTCGGTCTACATCAGTAACTGTTATGAGCCATACCCGGTGTCATTTTGAGGATTCAGATTTTCCATTCCAGCTGTCATGGATGTAGACATAGACTCGGGCTCAGATTCGTGTTTTTGACTGGATAGCGTTGACGGCGGCACTGGTGACCTAAGAGACAATGATGTAGTTAAATCATCATCATCCTCGCTGTTTTTACTTGATGACGGCGGCAGCACCCATGATGATGTGGAAGGAATGTTTTTAGCTGAATCAGGATTAAAGTCACTTTCAATCAATAAATGTTTCGTATAGGTTTCTTGACCATCACTTTTTATATGTTTATATAAAGATCCACGTAGATTTTCTCGTACCTGCTATCTTTTGATAGCTCGTTTCCTTTTTGAACTACCTGACTCAAATTTTCTACCGGCATCACGATCACGCGAACTCATTTCGTAAATATTGTTTTGTTACGCACAAATAGTCAAAAATAGTTTTTCAGTAGGTGTCACACAGTTTTTTACACTTTATCAGCTTACTCAATACTTAAAATATTATAATTTACACTTTTCCAGCTCACTCAATACTTGAAACACTATAAGAGCGTAATATTAAATATAATAAGCAACGATTTTGTAACTCATACTGCAAGCAAAATAATTCCAAGGTGACAAAAGTTGTCGAACGAAATGAAACAAGGGAATTCCTCTAGCGACGGGGATTCCCCGAGCGATAGACGAGCCGAACATTATGTCCCGACTCCCGAGTCACAGACTATATAATACTATACTAGTCCCGATTGCTACGCGTTTAAACCCGATCTTTAAGTGTTTCGAGGCGCGATATTCAAGTACTACAAAATAAATTTATCAATTATGATTTGAATGAAAGTGTTGGGTACGCGTCACTTCCCCTCTGCGTGAGGGGGGGGGGGTGACGTTTCCCGGTTTGGACAGGCGTTTTGTTGCGCCGGATGCCCGTCTCGTAGACACCGTACGGATGCCAGTGGGTGGCGTGATGTTAGTAGTGAGGGGGTTCGGGGGGTGCAATAATGCACGACCGCTTGAGGTGCCGGGTCTTCAATGAAAGTCGATATCTTGATTGTTGACTGTTCGCAGGACGACCAAAGCTTTCTTCTCGTTGTTACTTGTTACTTGTACTTGTAGACTCGTTGAATTGCACCGTGCCCAATACGGCCCCTCTTCGAGCTTAAGTTGTTCGAAGAATGACCGTAAAGAGAGCCCCGTTTTATTTCGTGTTTTAACTTTGTTTTAATTTCAGTTTTCGCTTTGGTTGCCCTGTTAATCTCTCTATATTTCTGTCATTATATATCTTATGTACACATGTCATATATCAAAATGTTCCTCTTTGTATTACCTATCTATTACATATTCACTTATAATATACATCAAGTATATATTCCGTATATAAGCCAAAAACAATGTAATTTACGGGCGGCATCGCTGTTTTCCGTTCGTAAAATCTCTATAATATTTGATATCCTTACTCTATTAGCTTACTCTATGCATTAATCTATTATATATTAGTTATATTTTCACATATGTGACACACAATACATAATCGTTTATATAAATCCTAATATATAACATGCAACTTGTAATGTAGCGTATTCGCTAACATTTCTCTATAATATAATCAATCTATTTTATCGTAACACATAGTATATAACACGTAAACACAGTAATATCACACAATATCCTAACATGAAACACGAAAATGACTGTTCTGTCGCCAACAGAGAGAATTGGGCTAACTAACTTTATTTTAATTTACCGTTATGTTATAACCTTAATAAATAATTAAGAATCAAAATCAAAAGTTTTAAATTTAAAAAAATATATAGTTAAAAAATTTGTATTTTTTGACGCGAGCCCCTGCAAGAGCGAGGCCCCGGGCGATTGCCCTGTTCGCCACCCCCTAAGGCCGCCACTGAATGGATTATAACACACGAGGTGTCGTTAGTTACGTCTTAATTGTGGCAGTGAAATAGGCTATTTAATATTTATGTACGACGTCTGGGAATCAATTAAAAAGCAAAATTATAAAAAAAAATATTTTTACTCGTGTTTTTGTTCGTGTTTTTTAGATTATTAAATTAATGCTTTAATAATTTTGAAATTTAAAATCTCATGTAATATATCTCGAACAGGAAATGAATGAACCCGTAATATATTATTGATATTGTGTTCATTATAATTCAGTCTCGATACGTCAGGCGGATGCACTTTAGAGCAGCGGAGACCAATTATTATTTCATGTTGTAAAGAGAAGATTAATGAAGAGCACGCTTCGACAGTTGATTACTACCTGGGTCTATAGTATTCGTATAAAAACAAACATAATCGTTGTCCATTCATCTTATACAGGTAATTAGCAGATGCAAATAATTATTGAGATTTTTTAAATTAAGATTAATGAAGTATGGTTAAGAAAGTTTAATGAACTTTGATTTTTATATAGGTAAAAGAGAATTAAAAATAATATGGGTAGTTTTAATTAAATTTATAATGATATTATTTAGCTATATCAATTATAAAAATTATATTATATTTATAATAAGCAATAATTAAATATATCTATTGATATTTATTATATACTAGCTGTGAACGTGGCTTCGCTCACGTGGACTAGAGAATGCCCGCGCGAATTTTCCTCTCACGCTCCGTCTATTATTAAAGACAAAAATGCTTATTGTGGGTGTTACTTAGAAGATAGGCATGTACTCTTGTGGACTTTTTTGTAGGTCTTTTAATGCCTACAATTATGTAGTAAGTTAATTTGTTATATCTCTTATAGTTTACCCAGCGTAAGCCATTTAAGTGCTCGAATTGATTCACCATGACCAGTTTTTATTTATTTGTGCAGAACCCTAATTCTTTTTCTAACATAAAAGTAGCCTAAATTACTCCTCATATCATCAGCTATATATCAGTCAAGGTCCCATCAAAATCGGTCCAACCGTTTCGGAGATTATCCGGAACAAACATACAGACAGATAGACAGACAGACAATAATTTAAAAAATGTGGCTTTTGATATAGGTATCGTATATACTTTCTTAGGCATTTAGTAAAAAACTGTTATTTTTACATTATAAACAAGAGACTTCAGTTTTATTAACTGTATAGATTAAAGGACTAATATCTAACTGGCTGACATATCAACGCACCGCCCAAACTATTTTGCATTGGGGTTCTTTTTACAATGTAAATGAGCACTAAGGAAAGATTTTTAGAAGTTCAAACTCTAACATGATGAAAAAGGGGATGAAATTTTGTACGAAATTCTGTCGTCTAGGAAAATTGGTGTAGAGGTAACCATAGAAAAGGGAGGATCCTCCGACCAGACGGGTGTTATGTCTGGCGGGCAGCTGCCCAACGGTTGTAGTCGGGTTCTTGTATATATACTCAATCGAAGAGTTAATTTCTATAGTGCGATGTAGGATGCGTCGTATGTGGCTCGATAGATGTCGCTATGTGTCGCTATGTAGATGTCGCTACATTGGTATTTAGCAATTCAATTAGAAAGTAAAAAAATGGGGTATAATTCAACTATGAAGTGAGTAAAGCCGCGGAAAATGCGCTATTAATATACATATAAAAGGATAACTTACTGACATATCAACGGACAGGCCAAACTACTGTGAATACCATGAAAATTTGCATGTGGGTTCCCTTTACAATTTAAATGAGTAAGTACTAAGGAAGGATTTTTGGAAATTCAACCCCCAAGGCGATGAAAAAGGGGATGAAAGTTTGTATGATAATCTGTAAATTTTGAAGATACATATATGAAAATTGGTATTTAGCAAATTGTTTTTATAATAGTTCGGCACATTGACGGTACTGTCCTTGATGTTAAGCACAGTACAATCTAAACAACGGTGACCACCAAGAGATCTAAATCCATCGGTGATCACCGTTGTCATGCCGGCCTGCATAAATGTCTCTTCATGTTAAGCTTAAAGAACCCGATGTCGTAAGAAAAAGGGGACACACTAGCCGGGAGAAGGTTCCAGGGATTCACGGTGTGACAAAGATTAGTCATAAAGAACTTTTTACTTAGTGCCACTATGGAGGTTTCCGTATACTTAACTTTTAACTAAAAAACTATAGTTATAATTATAACAAGAACTGCTATGGAACTTGGCACCCGTTAGATCTCAACTCTTTTTATCAGTGACAACGACTCTCCCAAACTTCATATCTACCGAGCTTAGCTCCTTTTTCTTATTTGTTTTTGAAATGTTAACTTCTTATGGGAGGGTAAACCGCTTCGTAACGTAACGCGTTACGGCGACACTCTGTCTGGCTTCCCTTCTCTACTCAGTGTTCTAATGTACATATTCAAGAATTGTAACTGAGGATAAAATATATTTTATAATCAATAAAAAAATTTATTAATAAATAACCTTTCCTCACATTATAATATTAATATACCATAGAGGTTAAGTAATAACTTAAGCTTTTCTCAAGTTAAACAATTTCAATATTAAATAGTTCAACTTAGATTAGTTTAAGTTCTGCCGAGCGTCCCGAGACGCAAACGTTTTTTTTTAATATCATTATGTAATTTTTGACGACAAATTTCATGTTTAGATTTATATTTAGTGATAAAAATGCAACTTTTCACACCTTAATAGTTCAAGAACTATAATACGTTCATTCATGAAATTAGGATCTATGTGTTCAGGAGAGGTTCAAAATCAAAAAATTCTTTATTCAATTTAGACCCTAAGAAGGCACTTATGAACGTCAAACCACTACTGCCGGTTCGGAAAACATCCCAGACATCGAGAACAACCGGTAAGAAACTCGATTTAGTTCACCTTTTTTTTCAACCGTACAAGTGATAATTAATATATCAGATACGATAACAATAATTTAGTGGATGCACAGAGAGGGAGTCACTTCCTGACATCACTATCATTCACATAATGATTCACCCTATAATAACCTTTTCATAGTAAAACCTGTTTGACATGGTCCTTGAACTTGTTGTTCGGCAAATCAGTAATGTGCTTCGGGATCATGTTAAACTTTTATTAGTCTTACTAAGTCTAAAACACGGTACGACTAATTTATCTCTATTTCCTAGTATTAACATTGTGCTGATCTTTGACAAAATCCAGCTTGTCTAAGTTTTTACGAACATACATTAAGTTATCAAGGATGTATTGGGAGGGTAACGTTAAAATACTACATTCCTGGAACATGTTGTTTAGTGATTCGCATTAGTTAATTCATTAGTGATTAAACATACATAATTTCAACTTTATATCTCAATTAGTTTTTAATTTATGAAAGTTTCAAAAGTATCTCAAAATGGTTCGTATAAATATTTACACCGTCCGGTGTCGCTCTTTTCGAGCTTGGGTAACACACTGCCGCGCCGTATGTATAGTTTGCAAGTTCAAGAGATTTTGTTTGTTTGAACACGCTAATCTCTGAAACTGCCAGTCAGATTTGAAAAAATCTTTTTGTTTTTATAGCCTTTTTATTGAAGAAGGTTATAGGTTATAAAACTTCACGCTACGACACTAACGAGCTGAGCAGTAAACATAAACGTCAAGGAATCTGGCACTCAGTAGCTAAGTGCGGTGCTAAACAGTAACACAGCTAATATGCTATATATTATTATGCTATACTCAGTTATTAATGGTCTGTCATTAAAATACTTAAAGGCAATTTATTTTGGATTACATTTGCCTTTCATTAAACGGGTAGTGACTACACAAGTACCTACTGTTTATATTTCGTTTAAGCACTTTATCAATATTACGAAATTTTTATTAATTCCTGAGTACATTCGGTATTAATTCTCTTACCTCAACGACTAATTTAATGTATGCACGTTAATAAATTATCGGTTTCAATTTACTGAAATGTATTCAATGTACATAAATCTTTCTTATTAAGTTTATCGTTTACATATTATTTATATTTACGTTTATTTATGCATAATTATTGTTGTTATTAATATACTACATTAATGTCTAATTTAATGCAATAATAGATATAATTTAGTGGACTCACAGAGAGGGAGTTACTTCCAGACATCACTATCATTCACATAATAACATTTTGACAGTAAAACCCGCTTGACATGGTCCTTGAACTCATTGTCTGGTAAATCAGTAATGTCCTTCGGGGTCTTATTATAGAACCTATAACTATTACCTAAAAAACTTTTATTAGTCAAGTCCTAAAAAAACACGGTACGACTTATTATATCTATTTCTAGTGTTAAAACTGTGCTGTTCTATAACAAATTTAGCTTATCAAAGTTTTACGACAATATTAAATTATCAAGATGTATTGGAAAGGTAAAGTTAAGATGTTAAATTTCTGGAAGTTGTTCTTTAGTGATTCGCGAGGTCTCATGTTGTATACTGTTCGAATTAACCGCTTTTGTAATATGAATATGTGACACAGTGCCTCTCTTTTGGTTTGTCGCGTTTCTGGATCAGCCAGTGCACATCCAGCTGCCGAGAGACTCGCAGGCTGGCATGACAGCGATTGCGGATCTCTCGACGGTCACCGTTGTTTCGACAGTAGGTACCGTGCTTACCATAAGGAACTACTTCTATAACATACCGTGCCACTATAAATTAAAAATCGACAATATCGGGAAATATACATGACATTGATAAACTATTGGAAATCACAAGTTATTTTCATTCTCTGTAGATCCTGCAGAGACGTTACAAAAAGAAAAATTTTGGCTATTTAATATCGATTGTGGAGGATTCTGTGATATATTCCGTTTAACAGAAAGATATATTATCCGAACATAAAGTGATACGATCCGAACATAAAGTCGATTGTGTCGATGGAATGTTGTATTGATCTTATCACATTCTTTATAACCTCAATATCGTTAACTCATGTATTGTAACATATTTATTGTTGTATTTTCTGCCTTTGTCACTCACGTTGCCTTATAAAATGTATATTTATGCAATAAAATTTTATTAAACAAAATGTTGCTATTCTATATCCTTGCAAGGAAGGATATTAATAATGAAATGTTCTACATTCTTGTAGTTTCCAAAAAATATCTAAAATTCGATAGTAATTAATATAAATGAAACGCTATAGTAATGTTACCTACATTTTCACATTTATTCTTATTATATTAACTGAGCAATTGGTTTCTCAGAAACGGCTCCAACGATTTCGATGAAACTTTGCATTTACATAATGTTTTACATTCCATGTTTACCTAGCACTTAGATAGGTGTTTTTCTTTTTTTTTTAAGACACCTAGCAAAGCTCGGAAGCCCAGATATTTGTAACTAGTACGCCGATTAACATATTAATAAATATTTTACTTTTCCTCTGTATTCAATGAGCTAAATAAATAATAAAGTTTGCTTATTTCTTTAAGTAATTCATAAATTTCATTAATGGAATTCAAAATCAGCTTCTGAACAGGTGATGAGCGGATGAGCGGATGAGCGGATGACTGGATTGAGCAGATTCTGATGCATTTACGGGTTAATTTTAGTTTAGCTCTAAATAAAAGGACAGAGTTTTAGCGGGAACTTGATTTGTCGTGTTGTGGTTTTTCTTGTACCTAATTGATAAACTTATGTTATATGGTCCTTTTTTATGTAATATTGGTGGCATTATGCGTCATATAATTTGGTTATTGTGCACAAGTGAAGTGAACTAAAAATAAAAAATAAAAGCATGAATTTAAAATTGCGACAAAACTTCCTGGACTATTTTTGAAGAGAGCCATCGTCTTATTAACTGATTGAAGTCTGAAAATTAAACAAATATACTATCCACGTGATATTGGTATAATTATTGTGTACGTAGTACCTAATACATACGCACGTTGATTAAATAAGAACTAAGAAGAAGAGACATGAAACGGAATTTCTAGAATGTTCTTACAATTTATACGAGTACCTATTTATTTATGTATATAATGATTCAAAATAAATAAAAACAGAGAAAGATAATGTGTGAATTAGTAAGGCAGAGATAAAGAAAAAGAAATAACATAACACAAGTAACACAATATTTTTGACTAATTTGTTACGTTTACTATTTATTGTACATTTATTACTGTACATGTAGTAAAAAAATAAAATATACGGTGATATTTAATATAGAGGTGACATCAGTGCCCGATCTTCGAATGTTATCTTCATTCTTTCAAATGTTTATATTTCTCGTTAACATTCTTAATGATGCTTATACATAAGATATTGTAACTGCAATGATCACGTACCAAAAAGGTTTCTAAAAGTCAGAAGGTCAATTCATTGGCGCGTCCGTATAATTCTTTCGCGATCGTCGACCCGTATGCAAAATGTAGATAAGTTAAAAAAAATTAATGTAAATATTTTAATATAAGGAACAGGAGAACGAATCATATCAAAACATCCATATACGGAAGCAAGTGTTCGCAACATATTAACACGAATGCCAAGGGCGTTTACCACGTGTCGCAAACGGACCCGAGGTGACGGCGACGAGCTTATAGTTTTTTGCCTCCCGTGTACTTATATCTAATTGAAATTAAAAAACTGAGGTACATAACTATAATAAAACGAGATAATGATAACAAAAAATTTTTATTATAGAGCGACTTGTAGGCGCCATGCCGTACCATACCTCGAATACCTGAAGTCAAAAAACTAACTCATTTTTTTTTTAAATCTTACCTTGCTTTTTAACTAATTTAGATACATGATAGCTTCCTCACCAGCACGTGTTGCACCCTGTTGTGCAACGAACGAGGAAATAGCGATAGCGGGGTGGTAGGACCGTCATAGTGACTCGCTTTTGCGTGTCTCGTTTCGGGATCAGCCTGTGCATATCTATTTAATTAAGGCAGGTCAGCATGACAGCGGTGATCGTCGATGGATTACTATCTCTCGGTGGTCGCCGTTGTATTGGCTTTTCAGTTTTAACATTTTCAATAACAACGTAGGTACTTAAGCTACATGTCTATAAGATCAATGGAATTAATGGAATTATTTATTTTGCAGTTTAAAATAATTTGCGTGAAAATGTTTATGTCCCTCTGAATTTTACTCATAAGGAATTTGTTCGCATTTTACCACAAATTCTTAAAAAATATTCTAAAAGCAATAGACGTATAAAATGGCGGACGGACGGAGTTCCGCTAAGACCAAGTCCGGTAAGGTGTAAAAGCCCTCAGAGGCTCCAGGGCCCCTAAGGATAACAGTATAGTTAGTTCTAAAAAAAAGTTCCGCTAAGAAAAAATTGAAGCACAGCAGTGGCGGAGATGTGTGTGTGTGATGAGAGTTTTTAAAGTATTACTATGAGAAGAAAATTTCCTTATTTTTTAAAATCAAATTACACAAAATATTTATTTTGAACTCTGGGAAACCTAGAGAAAGAGAACATTGCTTCGCTGTCGGTAAACTCTCGCACGTCAAAGGATTTTATCTTAATAAACTTCGCCTACGCGACCATATTTCAGTATGCACACAAAGGGATGTTTAAAAGAAAGATCTCTTTGTTCAGAGGTAAAAAATTACAATACATGGCCTACGTAGACAGAAGCGATGCTAATTTTTGGCAACTATTTAATTTGCCCTTATAGAATTTATGTAATAAATTTAGTTATATATTAATTTAAAATTAATTTTAACAATACATATATCCATAATAAATTTAAACATGAACTTAAAATAAATGTAGAATAATCAAATATACCTTTTAAAATAATATGTATAATATATCATTTGGTGTCGTAGTCGTTGAATGGTTTAGAATTTAGATTCGGAAATGTATATATACCGATTCCTATAACAAAAAACCCATTTTTATTTTTTTTCTCTGCCTGTGTTTGTTCCAGGCAACCTCTGAAACGTTTGTATCTGTTTTGACGGGACTTTGGGCTACTTTTATTTTAGAAAAAAAATTATGGTTCCGCGCATTTAAAAAAAACTGATCATGGTGAATCAATTCGGACGCTTAAATGGCTTACGCTGAGTAAACGACAGAGGTATGGTAAATTAATGTACTACATAATTGTAGCCATTAAAAAGACCTACAAAAAAGTCCGGGAGAGTATATGTCTATCTTCTAAGGAACACGCACAGTAAACATTTGTGTCGTTAAAATAACTCGAAACGCTCGTGTGTCCTGTCGATGACATTCTATCATCCTCATGAGCGAAGCCGCGGGCACAGCTAGTCATAAATATAGTCAGATTACAGATACACAATCCTATATAATTATTCTTTGTATTTAGAACAAAAAGAACCTTACACTTGTTTAAGTCCTTCTTACGAAAATCGTTTTTAACTTTTTCTAACTGTAGAGTTAAAAAATGTACTTTAAAAATGTGTCCACAGTTATAAAAATATTTTGTTTGATATGATGTTATCGAGGTAAATTAAAGTCATAAAGAGTTAATTTACATTTTGCATCGCGTATATTTATTTCCGTTGACATATTTATTTATGTCTTTATGCAAATATTATAATAGTGCGTTTGTTTTAATTGACGAGCTAAGAGCGAAAAGGTTTATAAGATATTTATATAAATAGAAACGTACTTTTAAGTAATTTATAAATCTATAGCTTTTACCTGTTACTGAATAGTAGAAAATACGTATTAACTTTATAAAATTTATAGATTTCATTTAAATCTAATATTTTTTATGTAAGTATATTAAAATGAAAATGAATGTTGGTTCCTGAATCCTGTGCTTTACTTTATCATTCACCCGATTGCGATGAATCTTTGCCAAGTTGTTGCGAGCACTCATGTTAAGGTTACTAATTCAGTACTATGATTGTACAATAGGTAATAAATAGGTATAGGTATATACGTGTAAATAGGTGGCAATAACGGATATTTTTCAATAATGAATTATGCTGTTATCGTTATTCATCTGTTCGGTAATTTGCTGTTATGTATCGTATTAAAATTTGTAACAAAGACAAAAAAAAGAACTTTATACCGTACACTCAAGGATTATAATCGTAAACTCGGAAAATTCAATATTCGTATCGTAACTTTGTGGGTAACGTGAAGTTCTCTCTCTAACACACCTATTGATAGTTACATATTGCTTGCTTGTTCACACGTTGCGATAACACTGGGTGACCATTGTCATTGTCAACAATGATTACGTACAACGGATAATCGACAACAGAATAATTATATTAACACTCGGCCGGCTCAACAGATTCTAATAAAATTTAGAAGAATAGATAGAATTTAGAAGCGATTATATCGTGGAACAGGACTCATGATTTTATCTTATCGATCAGCGAAGCTAAACAAATAGATATTCTTACTAAATAATAACCCATTCTTCTGAGTATCACACTTAATGTACTGGAATCAGAGCCATCTCTACTTGTGATGCATCCGGATGCTTAGGAGGTGCTTAGTAGCTTAAACGGGGCCTATAGCAAATATTATTGGGGTATGGTATGGTAAAAATAAGTTAGCAAAGAAAAAAAAACAGGAAATAAAACATTTGTGCAGTGAAGTGAAGTGAAAGCTTTTATTGACCACTCGTACTATATACAACACTCCGTAAAGCTAATTCGACAAAGATCACAATTATAAAAATCAGGACTTGCATTAATCGTATATAATCTATACTAATAATATTATAAAGAGGAAAAATTTGATTGTTTGCATTAGATAGGCTCCGAAACTACTGAACCGATTTGAAAAATTCTTTCACTGTTGGGAAGCTACACTATCCCAAAGTGACATAGACTGTATTAAATTTTCAAAAAAATTAGGGACCGCTATTAAAACTCCAATAATGTTAACCCAAGGTGTAAAAAAACCAAAAAAAAATAATTATATCGCGTGCGCTGCGTAATCGATTGATGATAAAATAAAATAATGTACTATGACTTTGCAGAACACATCATTATTTACAAAAAGTGTCGTGACAGTATATCTCCAAGTAAAATATTTATGCCACAATAAGTGTTATTTTAATTGAAAAGTTTATTTGATTAAACGATCCGATATCGTAACAAAAAATATGGTGCACGGACCATGCGGAGAGCATAATTTAACAGCATCATGTATGAAAAACGGTAATTTTACAAAAAAGTACCCTCGACGTCTCGTCAACGATACCCAAACCAGAGAGGGCAAATATCCAAATTATCGTCGTCATGATGCCTAAAATGGAGGACAGTGCGCTATGCTAAATATCAGAGGAAGTAGGTTCAGATGGATTGTTCCTTATTCACCACTATTGTGTAGGACGTTTAACGCTCACATAAATGTGGAGTACTGCCACTCAGTTCAAGCCATCAAATACATTACGGATCTTCTGACCAAGCTACTTTTAACGTCATAAATCCAAATGAAAACTACGTGAGTGGCTGGTACATAAGTACATCCGAAGCTGTCTGGCGAATATTCGAATTTCCGATCCACGAGCGGAATCCTACAGTCTTGCGTTAGCTGTCCACATAAAAATGGCCAAAGGGTTTATTTTACCACAGAAACGGCTGAACAAGTGGCTCAAACATACATACCATCACGCCTGTATTCCCCGAAGGGTTAGGCAGAGGTATAATAATTTACACCCACAGTTCGCCGGGTATGTTTTTAGGTCCCATGTAATGGGTACACCTGACGTAAAACTACTTTGCTGGCTTTCTTTGAGCTCTGCAATGAAGATGAATTCGCAAAGACATTTCTATACCATGAAGTCCCGCAATACTACACATGGGCCAATCATAAATTCACATTAAGGAGGCGTGGTGTGGACGTAGTTGGCCATCCAGGCAAAAAAAGATGCCGCTTTAGGAAGAGTTTACGGTGTACATCCTTCTTAGTCAGAGTGTTTTTATCTTAGGATGTTCTACATCACGTTCGCGGTCCAACCTCATTCGAGTACTTAAAAACCGTTGAGGGAGTTTTCAAAGAGACCTATCAAGCAGCTTATTACTCCAAATTTAAGCAGAAATCGTGATATCCTTTTGGATGAGTCTCTAGGCCAAATAGTTCATAATTTAAAAATTTTAATAGATGCAGTATAGTATGAAAATTTGAAAATTTGCACGAAAAGTACTTTTGTTTGTTGTATTCTAGGGCAATAGTGTCACCTAGGAATGATACGGTGAACTAAATAAACAATTTGATTATTCAAAAAGTCTCCGGCCAAATAACTAATAACTATAATAACTAATATCGAAGATTTTCAATTTTGAAATTTATGTTAAATACCCGTGCGAAGCCGGGGTGGGCCGCTAGTGTAAATTTATTTCTATATTATTCTCTCGTAGGCTAAATCCTATAGATGTATGTATTTTTCCCTTTTTAGTCTCACTTTTTAATTTCATCGTCGGGTTTCGAATCACAATGGTGTAAATAAGTTTTCAAAAATCAGCACTTCTTACAAGAATGGAGCTGCCAGGGTAATTCTTTTACCTGGTCTCTCTGGACTCCGACAGAAATTATAAATACGCGATCGCTTTTGTGTTACACCATAGGTTTAACTATCTATATTGCGCCAGTAGCAATAATTAACGTTTTTTATGTTCTACTTTTGATTTGTGAGTCATTGCCCCGCCCTTGGCATTCAGTGTTTATGGCATCGAACCTCGGAGGCTCGCCCTTACAGTTAAAACACCTTCAGGTTTATTCTGACAAATAATTAGTCGTATAGACAAGTGATATGACCAATAAGGTAATAGCGTTAGGTTCTATAACATCCCGAAGCCCATTTAATGATTTGCCAGACAATCAGTTCAAGGACCATATCATGCAGATTATACTGTCAAATGGTTTTAATAGGGTGGAGAGCATTATGTGAATGATAGTGATGTCTGGAAGTGACTACTTCTCTAGCAACCACTAAATTATTAATATGATTATTTAACTGTAAATATATAATCTTTAAAAAAAGGAAAAGGTAAGCCCGACCGAGCTTATTGCCGGTTCTTCTCAATAACTGGGTTTTTTTTCCAAATCGGTAATAGTGGTTTGCCGTTCATACGTGCCTTCTTAGGGTCTAAATTGAGTAAAGATTTTTTTTATATTTAGACATCACCTTTTAATACATAGTGTATTCAACGCAATATATACCTAATCGATATCTATTGACATCGATACAAAATTGCAAAGCTTACAAGCTGGTAAATCTTTACAAACTTTTACTGCGGAAGCACCTTCGCTAAAGCTTTTTGAAGCGTACGACGTCAACATTCTAGCAGCTGTGTTCGGGGTAATCCTAACGAGTAATAATGTAGAAGAACTATTGCAAAGGGAGGATCTCCGACCAGACGGGTGCTATGTCTGGCGGGCAGCTGCCCAACGGTTGTAGTCGGGTTCTTGTATACATACTCAATTGAAGAGTAAATTTCTATAGCGCGATGTAGGGTGCGTCGTATGTGGCTCGATAGATGTCGCTATGTGTCGCTATGTAGATGTCGCCACATCGAGTTTTGGTATAAAAATGATTGTTTACTTTGTAGGCCTTCAAGAAATTGTTTGAGTTTATAAAATATACTTTAAGCTTTTTTTCACATTTAACTTTATTACAAAGATTGCAGCGATTTACTTAATATATTCTAAAGGAAAGAACATTTTTATATATTTTTATTTGTCCCATTTCTCCATAATTTAAAAAAAAACTGCTGTTTGACAAAGTTATTATCCTACGCCATTCCATTAAAATTTTTTTTAATTATTTTGCTTGTTCTTTTCGCCCTTTTTACTTCTTATTCTTCTTGAAAATACTCTCCGAAATTAAAGCTTCCTATAACCTTTACTTTATTTTATGAAACATATTAACAGCGTCACATTCTTCATTTGACTGATGTACGTTTTGAGGTGTGTGTGAATTAACTAATATAAATATTCTGAATGCACAGACCCATAAAATTCGTTCCTTGCTTCGGTCTTATGAAGGTTCTCATAACGGTAGAAGGTACGTGCCTTTGGTTTTATTCGTTGGCTTTGAAACATCGGCATTCCAAATATGGCTTAGTGGAGCAGCAAATTAATATTCTAGAATATTGTAATCTAGTCATTATAACTCGTTAAATTCTTTATATATTGAATTATATTGGAAGGTTTTAGCGAAAAAAGTTAGGCTACGAATTTTGTATTTGACTACTGGTGTAATTATTTGAGAGCAGGTAAAGAAATTGTTTCTTGAAACACTTATTTCTGGTAATTCTCTGAATATCACAAGAGTTTAAACACACAGTTTTCTCTCTCACTCTATTAGGATGGTCAACAATTATAATCAATTGTTTAGGTAGTCACAAAGGGAGGAAGCAAATTTCGGAATTATAGACTGTTACTTTATAAACATGAACTACAACAGAATTATAGTTCTATTTATTTATATGATGTCAAGTAACAGCAGCGTGAGCAGACTAGCCACAAGGTGGACCGACAACTTCACTAGAAGGTTCCGGTAACCCGCTACATGCGAAAAGCGCAGGACAAGTCGTTGTGGCGGCCCGGACTCTTATATTCAGCAATGGACACCTTTTGGCTGAATGGATGGAGTAACAAATAAGTCGCTACTCCTGAAGACTGAGTTGCAAATTAAACCCTTCAATTAGGAACACTGTCGCTTAAACAGTAAAAGGAATATTGCAAAGGGCTTTTAGAATAGAACTGCCCAGAGTGTACCAATTTACACCATCAATTTTTGGTAGCCATAAATCCTAACTCACAGACACGGCATAATAAACAAATAACATGAAGTATAAATTCACAGTACTACAAAAACTAAAGCAATAAATATGACTTCGAAGTTATCAAAACTTGTTCACTTACGGGTTTTATATCAGAATCCGAACTGCCGGCCCTCTTTAAGCGATTCCTTCCTTAAACAACTTTTTCTAGATTATTCAGTAAATTAAAGGCTGCGTTGATTAATTATTATCACAAAAAGGGTTAAAGTATATATGGTATGACAATGCCTGCTTTTTATTTCTTAATTTCTGAATACAATCGTAATATCTACCTTATAAAAATAATGTTTTGTCCTTTAAAGATTGGTTCACTGGCATGAAAGCATAAAGTACTGCTAAGAAGAACAGAATCCTAAGAGATTTCGTCCTCAGATGTAATATTCAGGTAAGAGGAATAAAATTGAAAATCGTGGTATTATTTATTCATTCATCCGTTGTTATAAAATATGGGGTACCTAAAACTAATCAAAATTTTGCAACGCATAAGGCATTTTAAATTAATGTAAAATGTTTTAATTTTCTAATTGGTTTAATAAAAACACAAAAACAGTAATTAGAAGACGTCCATTAATTATGTGAGATATTATCTTTTTTAAACCACGACGGTGGCAATCCATCTTGTTATGGACGTTTGTAATACCAGAAGCATCACAGGCGAATTTCCGACCCTTTTAAAACCTGTTCACTCACATCTTGAAGAACCCCAAATTGTAGTCCAATGGGAAAACCTCAGTAGGGTGTTCATCCCACATCCAGAGCGATCGTGGAAGGAAACTCTTCTGAAACCAGACTGTCCGCGAGCGTTTAGGCTCCACGGTGTGAGGATGAACTCCCTGTTGATGGCGAGCAGCGCGATGGTGGAAAGTAACCGCTGGCATCATACCGAACAATTCTTCTGTGCACTTACAATCCATTATACAAATGATAGAACAAACAAGCAGACGAAGTCTGCTTAAACTTAAAGGTTCAATATTGCTTTTACCTTTCTACTTGTGTTAGATTTCGCAAGATGAGGTACTTTTAAATTATTAAATTTATTTGTTGTGATCATTTATTTTGCTTAACCCCATTAAATGCTCTAGAGAACCCCGGAAATATATAATACAAAATGTCTAATCTATTTGTATGATATTGTATATTTCTAAATAACGTGAGGTTTTATTGACCCTCTCTTCTCCCTTTCAATAACATTTGAGAAGATTTCGTCTGTGCACTGAGGGGACTACATATTTCGAGTTCACGTAATTAATTATGCATAAATAAAAAAGGATTATTATTTTTCCGTTTTTCTACAAATTTACAATGTAAATTTGACGGAATATTTATTTAAAACTGATTTATATTTATTTTAAGATAAGTGAAGACATTAATCCTGTTAAAAAAAACGATTTATACAAATGTCAATGGATGTTAAATGGGTTTTCGTTATAATCAATAACACTGGGTCTCCCACGCGAGACATATACAATTCTGATCGTGATCTGTATGATAGGAATCTCGCATAATCGTTATAAGGCACTGTTAGAATAAATCCTAAATGTAGAATACTTTGTATGTATGTATGTAGACACTTACTTTGATTTATTATTTTACATTAATATTTCAATTTGGTACTGTATCAAGCCAAAAGACATTGATTAAAATCGCATAATGAACTATCGATGAAGGAATGTATCATACAAAAAAATGCGTGGGTGTCGTGGAACACTCGACCAATAGCAAACGCGCTATGGATATAACACTATAGAAAGGGTCGTGACGGAAAATTCTTACACTTTTTTTCGCCTAGCCCACTTCCGCCAAATCAGTTCAAGTTCATTAAAAAAAAAATACACTTTTATACAATTTCCATGTCTTTATTCTCTCGATGACAGCTCCTGTGAAAACTTGAATGAGCGTCTTTTTACATTATGTATGCATTATTTTATAAAAATATGATGTTTACACACTTACAAGGTTATACTAGAGTCGGAGAAACTGATAGGGATGGAGCTATATTGATAAACGTAACACGATAACAGACCCGATATTTTTTTCAAAATGTAAGAAACTAAACTACAGCCGGATACTTTTGTACAAATTTATTAACTAATATTATATTTCATTACAAGATGTTACACGTATTAATTATTGGTTGATAATGCCAACTTCTTCAAAATTTTCGAAGCTGTTGTAAAATAAGTAGGTATAAGTAGGTACTCGACAATGAAACGAAATAATTATAACGACAGGTAATCTTTATTTATTTATATTTGAATGTTTTTGTTGTATTTGTCTTTGTTCAAAATATAATAAATATATGCGATCGATATCATTACTTATTTGTTCACAACACTACAACTAATTACAACTGTCATCGAGAAAATAAAGAAATGGAAATAGTATAATTACACTCTATAAACCCTACTTTCCGACAGTTACTGTGCTGTAATTTTGCAGAACTACAATAAAAATGACAGAGTAGAAGCGTATATAGTTTAGTATATGGTATGGAATATGGCATGGTATATAATATGGTATACGACGTGGTATATTGTAGTAGTATATGTATGGTATACGACGTGGTATATTGTAATAGTATATGGTATGGTATATTGTATGGTATATGGAAGTCTCATTTCTTTTGAGGTTTTACATATAAACAGTGCTTTGTTTTAGAAAAATATTGCATTAATCGTTTTTTTTTCTTCTAAATAATTTTCATAAAAAGGAGAGAAGGTAGAAAAAGCTACCTGTTTGAGGGACGACTGCGGAAGCTCCACTACTGATGTGTTCCTTTCTGAAGGATATGGTTGCCAACAAGCACTGGTACAAGTGTTTTCAAGTCTGTCCACAGGAGAAGTAACCTATTATGTTTGTTCTCAGGTCTGTGGTTCTTTGAGGTTGTTTGTAGCTGGCTATAGATTAAATTGACCACTAAGTATCAGGTTTCTCGACATATTGCAAAAAGAGCTCTGAATAATATCTATACAAAAAATAAAACTGAAGGGTCTATTTGTAATGTCAAAGTAATAGTTCTTTACTAAATGCACATGAAAGTATATGTAAACAAAAAAATACTTTTAATTTTTTTCTGTCTGTTTGTTTGTTCGTTTATTCCGGGTAATTTCCGAAACAGTTGGACCAATTTTGACGGGACTTTCACTGGAAGATAGCTGATGTTATAAGGAGGCTATTCTTATTTTAGAAAAAGAATTAGGGTTACGCGCACATAAAAGTCAATTCGGGAAAACGACGTTTTAGGGCGCTAAAATCAAATGGCTTACGCTGAGTAAATCCTAAAAGATATATCAAATTAATGTACGACATAATTATAGGTCTTAACAAGGCTACGAAAAAGTTAGTGGGAGCATAATATATCTGTCTTCTAAGAATCATCCAGAATAAGCATTGTTCTCTTTAAAATAAGAGGGACCGCACAATTCGCGCGTGTGCCCGATCGACGCCGTATTCTGTAGTCCACGCGAGCGCAGAAACTTTAAAACGCATATTATTGAACTCACTACAGTATTTTTATATAGCATAAGGAAACGCGCTTACGGCAAGAATGTTACAAACCCACGATTGTTTCTAAAAACGTACTCGATTGTTTCGTGAATGTAAACCGACCGGTGGATATACGCACGGGGTGCCTTATTTCCATTCATTATCGTTTTAACCGTTGAATTTACACGAATTCCAAGAAACCAGTCTTGTTGAACTTTATAATATTTATGTTTATCGATAGGCACATACTTTTACATGATTTGTATGGATAACGATATGATAACTTGTCGAACTCTTGAAATCGAATGGAAATTTCAGAATAACCGCACGCCCTCACACATAAATAGGGCTGTCAACCGTCCGAGTTTTCCAGGATTTATCCTAGTTTGAAAAGCATTCGAGAGGGGTTCTTTGTCACAATTCTTGCGGACACACCGAACATTTTTTGTGTCCAGGGAAAATCTGACTAATTTATAAGCAAAAAAAAAAACAATTCTTTTTTAGATGTTTCGGAGAAATCGCTCAATTTCAATTATTTGATGGCAGTACACATAAGGACAAAGATATCTGCATGTTTCAGAAAAGGTTTTATTAAAAAAGTATGTATGTAATACATGTACATATATAAGTATGTATTAAAGTTTGTATTATATCAGTGACGTAGTTCTCTAATGGCAAGAGGTGGCCCGCTCCGAATACAATCTATTTGAGGGTAAGTCCAGATTGTGAAAAAATTAAAACTTACAAATACCATCATAATGTTTTTCAAATGTTTGCTAACTGTATGATGTACTAGGTTTTTCTGTATACGATAATATTAGGAGTAAATGTAGAAAAAACACTAAATAAATTGCAAAACATAATTTACTTCTTTTGCTCTTTAATTGCTGCCTCGCACTACCAATAGTGCGATTTACCTCTCCGTGTGCCACCCATACTGACCACGCAACTTATTAATATCGCTAATATTAATTAAAAAAGAAATATGTATATCGGGAGACCAAATTGAATATGTAAATGAATATATTTCATTCAACACTAATTTTCATTTGTAAATTGTCTATTAGATATGGAATAAAGAAGCTTTATTATTATATAATATTATAGTACTTTGAATGGCGTGGTGATTAAACCCATGTCTTACAAAAAGAACCTTGCTGAGTCTTGGGCTTATTAGCTAGTTTTGGAAGAGAAATTACAAGCATTTTTTGTTAAATAAAAGTAACTATATAAAGTAGTACGTAGGTAGTCTTGTACTGATGAAGGTGTTGAAATTTTATGACATAAAACTACCTGTGTGATAATTGTATCTTATTACTCATATCCCAGATGGTTACAGTATCAGTTTAAATAAATAACAGCTGTATGCAAAAGAAACACAACGGTGGTCAAACAACGACAATAGATCAACAGACTAATGCCGTATGATTAATGTTGTTTTCTTTATTAACCTAATTTTTATTCACTGCAGGTTGATTGAAAACCGGAACGAAAAATCCCTTTATTATACGTTCATGGAACTTAATTACAGCTTCACTAAACTAATCCAGCCACATTAGATCTTATGCGTTTACCGGAACGAGATACAAAAGTGCTTTTGTAACATTCTGCTTCAGGGAAATTGCTAACAGAACATTAGTTAATTTATAACAAGTTTGGCCTATGTAAATACGCAATAAAAGTAATAGCTATTTACTTTTATGTACATTTGCAAAAACTTTGATAAGTTAGATATTGTAAATCACCAGATAATTATAATATTACGAACAAACACAAATTATTATTAATCTAAGGTAAGTATTTTTATACATTGTTAGTCATCCCCTGTTTTAGACTTACTAAGACAAATGTTTCTAAGGTAGGTTTGTTAGGTTCTACAATAAGATTCCATGATATAAATAGAACTTTTGTTTAGGTTATGTGCCTACTTTTTCTAAACTATTATAAAAATATGTTTATGCATTTCAAATAAGTCAATGAACTTGTTTCCTAATTATGTAATAAAAAATAAATTATGTATTAATTAATAATCAGGTTATGAATAGATGGAATTATGAGCGGATTGTTTACATAAAATATAGAATAATCTTACGTCGTTTGTAACGTTTATAAGCTGTCATTAAAATCTCATTTACACTCATCTGCTTTTGTATGCAAACCGTGACAAATGGACATCAAAACAATGTAAAATCGGAGGTCATCGACCGCAGATAATACCAAAAACAGTGTTGTTTTAAACATAATATTTACAAAACTGTTTATTGCATATCAGCTAATATTTACAATCCAAATACCTCCGTATATATATAATTGTTGGTTAATTTAAATTCAAAATTATTTTGACCATACATTACATTGGTTTTTTACAAGATATCTTCTATCTGAATTGATTAAATGATGATCTCA
Source organism: Saturnia japonica (assembly GCA_033032175.1). Lineage (NCBI taxonomy): Eukaryota > Metazoa > Arthropoda > Insecta > Lepidoptera > Saturniidae > Saturnia > Saturnia japonica. The sequence goes on along the minus strand of CM065306.1, from coordinate 3,008,198 downwards.
TTAAACGACGCTTTTTAAAAAAACATGCGAATTCAAGCATTCTTGTATTTCACATATCTTATTATACTAAATGAGCATTTTTTGTATATATATATACCTATGCAATTGGTTTCTCAGAAACGGCTCCAACGATTTGGATAAAACTTTGTATTTAAATAATGTTTGCTCGTTCACCCAGATATTGTATTATAACATACGACAAATGATAGACGCGACAAATTTTATATTATAATTTTAACACAATAACGACACAATCGTGTCTTACAAGATTTCCAGTAATCAATAACCATAAATTTAACTTTATTGAATGTTATATTATTTTGATTTTATTGTTAAACATTTATAACATTATGATAAAGTAAAAGTTAAGTAGGTATATAAATTTACTATTTCGCACATAGGTATATAAAACAGTCTGTGATAAATTAAATATTATAAGTTATCTATGGTGTTAATATTTTTTACTTATAATAGATTATCATCAAAATTTATCTGGTTAATTGAACTTTTTGATTACTTTAATTTAAATAAATATTTTCAATCTAAGCAAAAAGATAAGGGGGAAAGAGATTCACTGTGTGGAATAATGTTCGACTGGATCACGACCATTATATACCACATAACACTCGAAATACTGGCACGCTTAGACACGTCGCGTCCTTCTCCTTGATAAGCCAGTCTACTTTAAACAGTAAACGAGCTTAGTAGGGATCTGTACCAGACTGGTGAATACTAACTTGTTAGTGTCGCAATGCTGGGCAAAAGTCCCGAGGGAAAGCACGGTCTTAATTACTACGTCAGCTCATGACGTATTGCTGAACGCCGATAAATCCTACAGTTATAGCCCAGTCATATTAGGGCTTTCACCTCGGAATGAAAGATAATAAGCTGCAAATTGGTATGAACCTTTGTTTTGTCATTCTAAATGTTGTCTCAAAAGTCACAATCGTTATCGTGTCCGCGTCTCAAGATATTCAAGGTCAAAGGTCACAAAAATCGGTTTTTCGCGAATATCTGGCTTCCTATCTGTTAAATGAGATTTGCATTTATTATAAAAGTTGTAGGCTATAAAATTCCCTACAACTTTTGTTTAAACTTTTTTCTCATACAACCAACCGTTTTGAAGGTAGAGCGCGAAGAGTGCACATCGTACAGTCATATACGGCCTAATGCAAGGTCAAGCGTGAGTTATGGTTATCAGTACGTTATAAAGTCAATTATTTAAGTTAAAATGATAGTAAGAGTATATATTTTACACATATTTTTATTTATTATTAAATACGGCATAATATACATTTGTCAAAATGTGAGTTCAAATATCAAAAGTATCTTTGTTGATTTTAATTGTAATGAAATTGGAAATGGAAGCTAATTATCTTCTTCTTCTTCGTCGTCTTCTTCTTCTTGTCGCTCAAAAATGTTCGATTCATTGTCATCATCCTCATTATCTGTCATGTTCATCTCCAAACCTTCCAGAATATCGGGATCATATGTATTTTCTTCATCGGGATTACTTGGATACAGTGAAGCGTTGAGGCAAGCTTGTCCGTTACACTGGCCGCAAGCTAAAGAACATTGTAGCCCTGATTTTCTGCATCCACAGCGGGAACCACAACCATTTTTGCAATTGCAAAATATTACGTTTAGTAGTTCGGCTGGTGCTGGAGGTAATAACGTTCGTATGGGCTCCAGGATTTCATTTTCAAGCATCCAGCCCCATTCTTGAGGTTCTAAGTCCTTCCCTAACCACCGTCAGAAGGAAAAGTACCAAGAAGGCTGGCCACCTTATCTCGTTGTATAGCAATGCTTATTCATTGATCGAGGTATTAGCCAGCCCCGTGGTCGAGAGATGCGTCTACTAGTCTTGCGAGTTCTTTAAAGAGCCTGCTGGCACTTGGACCCCACGAACCTAGGGTTTCACCTCCAAACGGCACAAATATGTAGCCCCTACCAAAGGCCACCTCAAGGAAACACCCCAAAAGATCAGAACAAGTAGGTATACAAGAAAACTCGTAATCTTTCTAGAATGCGTTGGTAGTGTTTTGAAAGGTGAATCATGACGACTGTCACGGAGACGCTCTGTTCCGTGTGTTCGAAACGCGTGAATGCGTTTGATTGACATGCGGTTGCGGTCGGCTCCATTAATTTCGGCGTAATGTCCCTAAAACACGTCACCGTTCCATAAAGCGGTACATTGCGGTTAATTTATACGAATTCTTATGCTAACTGTGCCAGATAAGTCACCCCAGGTAAAATAATGCCTTTGTTTACTTTATAAATAACTAAATTGATGCCTGATTTCGTGTAAACTGGGAACGAATATTATAACTATTTTTATAGCAGTTATTTTTTTCTATATAAAATAAATGCTATTTCACTGGTGATAAATAATGGACATCTGCCAAAACGACCTTTTTTAACTCCTCAGTCAAAGATGTAGCAGCTGTTTAAATTCTATGAATATAATAACTTACAGTCATTTTAGTTGCATAATATCATATTATAACAAAATATTTTCAAATAGCAGTGCTATAGATTAATAATTATCATATGACAAATCATATGAAAAATAGCAGTGATGCATGATTTTTTTTATTCCTAATGGAAACCTAAGAACCTGAAGTAGAAAACAGAGAAATCACTGCAACTTTGTTCCCTCAATACAACCTAAAATAGAATTGTAGTTATATCCAATGGCAATCACAGATATGTTTCTACTATTAATTTGCTTGGAATAGATTGATGTATCGCACAATTTGCATTTATCATTCACAAACTCTTCGTAGGAGCACAACACTAAATTGTAAACCTGTGCAAATTTGGCACCCTTATAACGGGAATACAGCAGTAAAAGATTTGGTGGCAGTGGTTTCACAATAAAAGTTCTCTTCGTTATATCTTTGCCGTACTATGAATCTGTGAAACTGTCTCCCAGCTAATATGTTTTCCCCTTCCTACAACGTGAAGCTCTTCAAATGTAACGTGGCTAATGAACGTAAGAGGCCATTGAGCAGGCCGGATTGACGATGGATTATAGATCCTACAGTGGTTGTCGATGTTGTTGGATTGCTCTGTGCTTACCTACCATCGCCTACAGCGCCGTCAATTTGCAGAGCTACAATAAGAATAAAAACTGCTTACATTGTTCCTTGTAAATGAACTTAGTACCTACAAGAGGTTTTGCTCGACTTATTAACGAACAAAATATTCATCTTACCAAATATGAATCGAAAATATCAGGACAATTGTTAACAAACATTTGGAGCTTCTTCTACCGAAGGTATTTTTGGAAGGTATTTTGGTAGTATAATTATAATCATTGATGTCCCCTTTTTTGATGTACCTACTAACGATTGTTTCACAGTCGGTATTCAACGTAAAGAAGAAATCGCTTATCATACGATCTGTAAGTTGTGGACAATGAAACCTACCGCGAAATGCGTCAGAAACGTCTTTTTGATGTATGTTTGAGAGGTGTCGAATTTTTTTTAATACATGACATTGACCTTTCGTTGAATATACAACTTAACAAGACAATTTTTAACAAAAAAGAAAACCAACTTCAATGATTTTGAAGAGTTCCCTTATGTATGTTCGAAGTTGAAGATCCAATGCCAATGAAATTAAAATGGGATCACCCTTGAGGTATCCCCTATCCAACAAAAAAATAATCATACAAATCAGTTCATAAACAAAGAAGAACATCCATAAAAAATAAAACATACATTCGAATTGAGTAACCTCCCCGTCTTTAGCTGTAGTCGGTTAAAAATGGGTGTGAAGAATTATGTTTTATTTATATTATTCTTCAATAACTAATAAAGGAATGTTTAGATCTTGACGAGTGCTGTCTACGAAGATATTATGCGAAATTTAAAAATTATTAACGTAATAGTTATATTTTATTTTCTTTATCTATTTATATAAACTAGCGATCGCCCTCAGGTCCAAATTCGACCAGCTACTTTTTGATCATAGACTATTTTCTGTTTGACATTTGCAGTATTTATGAACCTAAACAATGAGTATTATCTATGGAGTATTTGGCGGTATCTTGAAGTGATATGTTGTGGTTTTTATTTTTAATTCATTTACTTAGATTTTTGACCTTATATTATGTAATATTGGTGGCGTTTTGCGTGATATAGTTTGGTTTTTGTGCATAAGTGAAGTGGATTATAAATATAAGCTGAAATCATTCATTCCGAGATCTCACAAAAACTTCCCAGAAAGTTCTAACAAGGGAGCCACCATCTTGTTAGTATACTGAGTAGTCATAACACATGACACTATAATTCTCTCGATAATGGCAGTAATGGTCTTCATTAAAGAGGGCCGGTTGCCAAGGTAGGAAGAAGAAGAAAAAGAGTATTAAATCTACATCACTCACTGTCACTTTTCGTTGAGTGACAATGTCAATATTTTGGGGACTCTAAGTTCAATTGCACTGGGCGGATTAGGATTCGCAGTATTAATTTATTTAATTTAATATATTAGTAACAGATATTATAGATCAATTTTAACTTTCTGCACTCCTTTTCCATATAAACTTTAACCATGCCAAATCTCACAGTCTTCCCGTGCACGCAATAAGCTTAAAATGGTACCGAAAGCGTTTGCTTCACATATTAATTTATAGAGAAATCTGTAGTTTTATCTGTCTCTGATTATAAAGAGCACGGATCATGAATATTACATGATAAAATATTTTATCTGTCTGTTTGTATATCCGGATTTAACTTCAAAAACGGCTTGGCCGATTTTGATGAAATTTTATAAACAGGACGTATTATAGGTCATACCTCAGTTAGTAGGCTATAAGAATTGTCAATAATATGAGTAAAAATTAAATTACAAGACGAAAATATTTACTGTGTAAAATACGCATGCACAACCGCTTGGCCGGGCACCGCTAGTTCGCCATAACTTACTAAAAAATGAAAATTAGGAAGGAAATTTTATTTTTACTAATTAAATAATCAGAAATAACATTTTTGTATTAGTTACCGTTAATTTCAAGAGCGGAGTTACTTCCAGACTTCAGAATATCAAGATTTAAGAATTTATTCAAAATTAAATTCAAATTAGTAAATTATGTGCGCGGATTCCAAAAAATTCGTTACTTACTCATGTTGGATTGAATACTCCATCGGTTTTAATCAATCGTTTGCTTTACATTCTCCTTAACATAACAAGTAGTTTCTCACCGATAATCAAAGTTAATTCTTCATAGTCCTTCCGTATCCATCTCAACCGAACGATAGTTTCCGAAAAAAATATAAGGGAGCCAAGAACATTGGCCATTCTCCTGACATGTTTTGACTTGTAAAATCTAATAAAACTTTACTCACACACAAATTTATATGTTGAAGACAATGATCTTTATTCTTCTTGCTTTTAAAAATTAAGTGATGATATTTACTTATGTTTACAACTATTGTAGGTGTCATATTAAAACAAAACTTGGAGAACTTGTTTAAATTAATTTGATTTGTACCGCTTATCGTTCAGTTCATCAAAAAAGGTTGTTCATTGACATTTGGTTTGGCCAATTTTATTATTATGACCAGAGTTAGCATATTTCGTTCATATTAGGTCCTTACCTAAGAAATTAACGTTAATTAAAGAAGAAATCAAACACTTTTTCAAATGAGAAGCGTATATTTAATCTGTCGAAGTAGTGGGCATTATTGTCGATGCACTTTTACCATTTTAATAGAAGTTCATTGATGCCTCTGCTATGGAAATCCTGGGCAAGGAAATTGATGAACTCTTTAAAGGAGTACGACCGTGTGATGCTGTCAATTCGGTTCCATAAGCTAAATTATTAAAAAGAAAACAAAAAACCCGAGATCAACAAAAAATACTTGCACACAATTAGAATGAATGTAACGACACCTCATAATATGCTAAAATCCATCAAGCCGTTTAGGCTACGGAGCGTGCCAAAGAAATAGACACACATACGCTCGAAAAACATAACCCTCCTTATTCGCAGTCGGGTAAACTTTCTGCGTAAACTTAGACCCTACGATCCCAAAGTTTCGACTCCAAGACTCAAGACTCAACAAATAGTAGTCAAGACTCAAGGGTAGCATGCGTCTTTGTAATTGAAACACTTCCCTAACTAACTGAAAAGATTCACGAAAATTGTGATAACGCGCGGAAAGCGAAATGTGATCAGCTCCCTAATTAATAACTTGGCAAGAGCAATGCGATAATACAAAATGCTAACTATCGGCTTGAAAATAGCAAATTCAGATATGTTCAGTAAATTACGGTTAGTAGATAATGGGTCGTTCGTTCGAAATATTTAAGCGTTACATATAGGAAATCTTCTATGTACAACATCTCTGTAAAATAAGAAAAAACGAATGCTGCTACGTTTATGGTGAGTTTTACCGAACCACTCCACCGTCATTTTGAACTCATTAAAATAAACAAACCGTTTTCCAATAACATTGACAAATTTATAACGATAATGGTTTAAAAGGACATGAAGGTGTGACCAAAAGAGTATATCTTACAACCTCACCTCGTAACAATTCACGAATAACGACTCCATTAACATTCTGGTTTTCGGTGACGAATAAAATTTTAAAAACCCGTACACATTATCGTTATATCAAAACAAAAGAATGCCCTGGGAGTTGAATTGTTATAATGATAACATATACTTCACGTTAACCAATTTTTCAGAATTCTCGTACATTTACTAATTTAATTATTACCGATCGACGATGAAGAAAATATTGTGAGTAAACATAAACCTTTGAAAAATACTCAGGAAATTAACACGCAACCAAACATTGGTATTAGGGATGCAAGTTTTTAGTATATCGATGTTGTATATAGTATGTCGAGGTATGAAAGTATCTTTGAACGATATATCGTCCATCTTTAGTCAATATTATAGATATTTTTAGTGTTTTATAAAAGAAAGATCAGGTCAAGAGTATTCTAAGTCGACGAGCATGCATGAAAAGACTGATGAATGTTGAAGAAGCGAAAGATGTATGCCAGGATCGTAGCAAGATTGATGTATGTAATTGTCAATGATTGAACTCCAAAAACATTCAATATCTCAATATGAAGGTGTTCTATTGTTTGTAGAATCAAAAATAACAATTTGGTAAACTTTTTATCTGCAATCTATACCCGTAATGCACGAGTCGCTTTGGCCCTTGAAAAAATTCGTTCGGCCGGCATTGTCGCGTCATCGATAGGTATGCTGAATATCTTGGTATACTGATATATCTATCAGCCTCATTGCTATTTTGTATCAGTTGAATGAAGAATCTTGCACAATTAAAATTGTAACGTAAACGGTATACAATGTAGTAAACGTACAATTTTAAAATTCAACATATTTTTTGATATCCTGTTAAGAGATGGATGTAAATATCGATAATGATCCGTCACTATTATATGTTTTTTGACATAACGTTGCAAGCCTAGTCTCGCGAAATAACGAATAGCCAAAAAATGTTATATTTTAAAATTATTTACCTTTGATTGTAGTTTTACAGACGCGGACGGTCAAGTGATAATTATTATTTGTCTCTGATCAAGTGACATATCAGACATAACCTTACGAACCGTAAAGAATAACGTTCATAAATTTATTCCGCGCGCGCCATTTAACGAGCTATGCGACGATACATTTTTTTGAAAAAATTAAAATTCTTATAAATTAACCTTAACAATTTTCTTATAATTTATCCAATGCATTTTATTTACTCATTCCTTCAACCGGTTCATATCATAAAAACGTTTTAAACTGTAATTACAAATATTTTTGGTGTTTACTTTTTTTGATGCGTTTAGTAAAATTGACAGTTACGCGCGCATCACCTGACAGAAATGCGATATTATGAAGTTAACCATTAATTATCATAATGTAAATTTATTTTACTGTAATAAATTTTTTTTAAGAAAAAAATTCTTCAATACCTTTGTGATTTGAAACAATATGAAGCTCTTTTTTAACTGACTATACGTACTGTTAGCCACAGGGGTGGAGCTTCAGACGACTTTTACAGCTTTACCGGGCTTGATGCGATGAAGCGAAAAAGCGACACACAGCACTAAAAAGATACAAACACTTATCTATAGGATTTAACATATGAGAGAATGAGATGGAATACATTTACATTACACACGGTTAATGCAAGTCCTGATTTTCTAAATTCTGATCGTTCTCGAATTGGCCTAGCGGTGTGACGATCAAACTTGTACGTACTGTTGTATGTACAATACGAATGGTCGATAGTTTGAGTTCCGGTGATTTAGAATTTTTAAGAATATATTTTAAAAACGATACTTTTATATTTTCTGAAGGTTTCACTTCCAATAACATCCAACAAACAACTCTCGGGATTCCTTCAAGTATTCGCTACGTAGGCTTTACTTGGAGCAATTGAATATTGACTAGATTTTTCTTTTTTTACTTTACTAAATATTAAGCACATCTTGCATATACCTTTCTCTTGCTCTCCTGGAAGACTGGTAGAGAATGCTTTTTAGCATTAAGTACTCCATTTGTACGTTTTTTTGTGCAATAAAGAATATAATAATATTTTAATTTGATTAAATCTTGGGACATTTCTACGCTAAGCGTGTTACTATTTTAGGCCATGTAGTCACTGAACATCAATTGAAATATGATACAATTTTTTTTCATATTTGCCTATTTATACGTATAAAAATTTATGTTTGTTTGTTTTTATGCGATCCTAAACCATTCATCTGCATGTGATGTAATTTTGATGAGTTGTTGTCCTCATGTTCGCGAAGGTGTCTGAGTGGTGTTCGAGTTATTGCAATTTAAACATACATAACATAACATACCATCACGCCTGTATTCCCCGAAGGGTTAGGCAGAGGTGTACTAATTGTACACCCACAATTCGCCGAGTATGTTTTTAGGTCCCGTGTAATAGGGGGCGAGCCTACTGCCATTAATCGGACACGAAACCAAACTCCGAGCTGCTACTGGGAATTTCATGGGAAAAGCCCAATAACACTTTGCTCGACATGGGATTTGAAGCCAGGGCCTCGCTCATAACATTCGTGCTAACGACCACTAGGCTAACGAGGCAGTCATTTGCCTTGCAAATCATCATCGTCATTTGTCTTGCATTTTAAAGACAACGGGAAAGAAACCCCGGGAAAAGTTAGTAACTAACATAATAAAAAATGGCTAACCTTATCTTCAATTAAGCACAATACCAACATAACAAACGACCTTGGCTTATAATCATAATAACAATCACGAATATAGAGATATAATCGACATTTGCTCGTGAACTTTAACAAAACATTTAATAACATACATACATAATAGGTACAATAATAATATTTAAAAGCAATACGATAAAAATAAAAATTCAATCATTTATACACAAATCTATTAATGATTCTTTTGTATTTTTGATTTTGTATTGATTGTCATTATAGGCAACATTAGTTTGTTGTTTTTTTTATACTTAAAGGCCAGCACAGACGAGGGACAGACTTTAGAGTCCATTTTGTCCGTGTAAAATTGATCGTATCGCAGTTTGCGCGGGTTTGTCCGTCGTGTGTGTTATTCGATGCAATATTGTACGATCTATTTTGGACGGATAAAAATATCCCAAAGACTGTCTCTCGTTTGCACGGGTCTTGAGACCCAAAACATAAAATTGCGTTGCTCGAACGAAGCGATGCATCGCAAGAACTTATGAATTGATTCGCATCGCATCGGAATGGTCACGTGAACTGTGGCAGTGAGCCACTGCCTTGCTGCAAGAAATCGCATAGCAGCATTTGCGACGTCGCCGTCGCGTCGTATCGCAACGATTTGCGACAAAGTTTTCTCTGTTATAACTTACAACGTCAAATCGCAGCGATTTGCGACGTAGTTTTCTTCAATGCAACATCGGCTCGCAGTTTTGTGTTTCGACCCCTATTTTTAGTAGAGTTTAACCACAATTTCATCTGATGCAAACTATGTAGCTTAAGATGGTAAAACTTTAAGCTTAGCCGTAGCCGCTGGAACACACCTACAGATGCTTTGGCAACAGATTTTCAACTTGAGAGTGGTATCTTGCCAGGCGGATATTAGAACATGTACCATCTGTATCTTTATGATTTCTACCAAAAATTCATTCAAATTTTAATTAAGTATTAATGTTTACAAAAAGTTGTACACCCTTTTCGTAGGTTCTTATATAATCATATTTGTTGTAAATACAAATATCGAGACATATTCTATGTGCATCTTATTATATCTATCTGTCTTACTTATTTCCAGACTTATATAAAACCGTGTAGTACTGCCAATTACAGTATATTAAGATTTATGATGATCGCAGTCCCCACGTCAGCCTAGGTACCAATTACGTATTTTGCAAAGCGATAGCAAAAATTTTCAAATAGCAAAATCGTATTAAGCACCAGTCATAATATACCAAATATAATCAGAAATTGGCATTTAGCCATTTGCATAATAATATGTAATTAGGGGGCCGAACTTAACAGTTGCTAAGCTATTCAAAGTAGCAATTTTTGCTTCAAACTCTATAGAATTATTGACTACACCGACATTTTTTATTAGCATATGTTTTAAATGGTACATTTATAATATACACTAGCTGTTCCCGCGGCTTCGCTCACGTGATCTACAGAATGCCATCGATCGGGAACACGCATGAGACTTGTTCTCCAGCTCTGAGAAATTTTAAAGACAAAAATGCTTATTGTGGATGATCATTAGAAGATAAATATATACTCTCGCTGGCTTTTTTGTTGGTCTTTTTAATGTCTACAATTATGTAGTACATTAGTTTGGTATATCTCTTATGGTTTACTCAGCGTAAGACATTTAAGTGTCCGAATTGATTTACCGTGATCAGTTTTTTATTTTTGCGGAACCGTAATTCTTTTTCTAAAATAAAAGTTACTCCTTATAAGATCAGCTATCTACCAGTGAAAATCCCATCAAAATCGGTCCAACCGTTTCGAAGATTACTGGGAACAAACAGAAAGACAGACTAAATTTTTAATAATGAGTTTTTCTTGTAGGTATCTTATATACTTTCATATTAATCATTTAGTAAAAAACTGTTCAATCTTCAAACACTTCAATTTTATTAATTGTGTAGATTTAATGTAAAATATACCTTGAACACTTGAACCTTTCATCGAAAGATACACAATTTAATAGATTGTTTGTAGAAATTTATCACAGTAAGCTGAACAAGGTATCGTGTCCAGTAATTGGCAATTTGTACGCGCACAGTCCGTGCGAGCTGTCGTCGCATCGCGTCATCCTTGGTTTTACAATGTGTGTTACAACATTCATTATGTAAGATAGCTAGGTGTTATCGATCTTTGCAATGTTAAGTAGCTTTCAAACTTTATATTTTTACACCCTTTAGTATTTCTTTTAACGAGTTTGTGTATTAATATTAATACTAAAATAGACACTATAGATAATACATTTATGTAGGTAAGCAAAGTTTCAGTGGCATTAAACTAATAACACCACGCTACCCGACGTGAAGAGAAAAGAACAGAACTATGCTACTAACCAAGATAGACAAATAGCGCGACATCGTGTCAAAAGTAGGTAACTGTTTTTATCTTTATTTACTCCAAATGACGCTCCGCAAAGCATTTATCAATGTCAATTTTTTATATCTGTCAAAGTCAAAATTCGATTTAAGTTCCAAATCTAAGCTATTGTATTATTGTGTAAGTAAAAATAACATAATACAACCATAATTATTAAAACAAAATGAGGGCTAACTTACTAAGAATTTCTAGACTTATTTTGAGGCAACGCGAAATTGATGTTCCACGCAACTATTTCTAATTCACTTGACGGACAATGTGGACTATGTAACGTAATATGCTATCAAAGTTACAACAGTTTTTTTTTAAGTGGAGAATATCATAGTACATACTCTCTAGACTGGTGGATTGAAGTGTGCAAGCTTCGTTTGCACGAGCAGCTTGACATACCAATGTCTGCCACTATAGTGTTCAGAATAGTAGTGTGGTTGACAACACACACCGGCTTATGAGGTATTTTAACTCATTCTTTAAACGTAGCAACTGTGGTGACAACGTTTTATGACTGCAATACCTTTAAGGAGGGGTTACAGAAAAATATAGACTGCATTGGCCACTTAAGTTTGTAACTTGGTACAAAAAAAAACTCAGGAGGGTTATGTGGTATTCCGGAACAAAACAGAGAAGGAAAGATTGGTAGGATGCCTTGATTTCAATGTGTGGGATCAGAATACCTTCCACGCTGTATTGTCCAAACCTAAGAGCACTGACGCCCTTCGGTATACAACTTGATAGCTAGTTATTTCAAATATAATGCGTTAAAGCAACGAGGCCGACTTAAAGCCAAACTTAAAGGGCATAAAACTAAGCAAAAAATGGTCGTGAGACTCCGATATATACTAAAACCCCTCCGTACTTTTGCCCTTCAGACAAGTTTGCCAGCTCTTCCGCATTCTTCGTCAAACCTAAGCAAAACAATAAATTTAAAACAAAAGTAGATAACCAACAAAATTTCAGATCACAAGTTCTGCAAAATTATTTATAAATTATTTTTCTTATACAGTAGACCAGACCCATCCGTACTCACGTGTAGATTGACTGTTGAATCTCTTCTCAGTTCAATTTTCTTATTCTAGGAATAATTTGTTTTTCTTGCTAGCCCATATTACGGTCTTGCTATTATCCAATTTTAAGAGCTATAATATACGAGCGCCAAGATTTTGGCCAGGGGAGGGCAGGCAACGGAAAACTAATGTGAGGTTTTTTTTAAAATACTAACTTGGTGATATGACTCTACAGCAGTGGTTCCCAAAGTTAACTGAACCGCGATCCATCTAACAAAAACTTCCAAATGGCTGGCTCTCCATGAAGAAAAAAGGGAGATAACTATCCGAGTGAAGGACGGAATGAATGTTAATACTTTAATTAAATTCAAAGAGTGTTATTTCAAACACAAGGATGATAGTAATTGTTTCCTATTATTTTTCATTACAGCTTTAGGCATCGACTTCTATTTTAGACACTTTTAATCGCAATGGGTATGATACGTCCAACTTATTTGGGTATTCAGTTCATCATAGCTGAAAATCACACGTCAAATAGGTATGAGATAATGAAGAGAGGATATTCATAGCTTCATCAAACTGCGACTTCAGCAACAGAGAGCCAGAATTTCGTTAATTTCTTGGATTTGAAATTAGTTTGCTTGTTTGAATTTTTCGCTTGCTTTTTGACATTTTAGTCGGTCGATTAATGTGTCGTCTGGGCTCATCGAATGTTCGCTGCGAACCACCAGTTGGTCGCGACCCATAGTTTGGGAAAAGCTGATAAGTAAGTACGGTTAAGTCTAAAAGCAAATACGACAGACGGTGACAGATTCCATCGACGGTTCGACTTCTAACGACTCAAAGCGTCTTCACGTCTTGTTTGATGGAACGGACTCAATATTACAGTAAAGGGCGAAATTGTTGACTGGCATTATTCCATATTCGTACAGTTATCACGCTTCTAACGCCATAATATCAGTCTGTAAGTGTCCCACTACTGGGAAAAGGTAAAAAACCACCACGCCAACCCACGACGCGGCTATGTATTGGCAATTTGAAGTACCGAGAAATTAACATTTCTATTTTTTCCACGTACAATGCAACCTTAAGAACATTTCTCAAGCGTTCAGATTTTTTCACAATGTTTTCCTTCATCGTCAGCCGATAGTGTTACCAATTTGAATTAGTAAATGTAGGTACGCGAATTCCGAAAAATTCATTGGTACAAGCCGGAGTTCGAATATGCGGACAGATCTAAAAGATATTCCGCCGGTCTAAACCACTTGACAACCACGATGCCAGACAGATTACGATCTTTCATTCGTCAAAAATTGTGTTTGAGAAAGAGGAACAGTCCAAAATATGTATATCCAATATTGAGGAAACTATTTGCGGAGATACCTTCTTCAGCTTCCGTTCCGTTCATGTGGAATTGTGCACACCAAGTTTGCAACAGACTGGGAACACAAAAAGCTGTTTATCTTTTTTGTTGTTTTGTTTTTTTTTGTTAGCATTTATTTCGTTACAATATAGTGACATAATTTGATTTATTTAGATATTGTAAGATCTAAATTTTTAAGTTGGATAATTCGAAGTTACAAATGGGGACAACTTGATTAAATAGTTCATTTTTTACTGAAAAAACATTTGATTGAAATCGTGATTTAAATCAAAATAATTATATCATGCCAATCCTGTTTTCGTCTGATTTTTGATGAAACTCTACACGGCAAGTATTATGTTATGAGTAAAAATAAAATAAAATTAATGGCTGCCTGGCTAGCTACCACACTCAAGTTGAAGATCTGTCGTCAAGCAACAATAGGTGTGTTCCGGCAGCTGCACTTGAGATTCAGCATTCTACTAGGCTTAGCGTGCTACCATCTTGGCCTACATCGTCACTTAAGATCAGGAGAGATTGTGGCCTCAACGCAAAAAAAAAACTATAATAACAAAAAACTAAGTAATAAACGCATACGGAGCCGCGGGCCCATTAATTACCAAACTTCTGTTAGATACGTATTAGAATCGGTTCAAATTCAAGATCAAATTGTTGCAAGGTCACATCATTCCCGAAGCCCTCTAATCATAACAACATTCCTGCATGATTTATTTACTTCAATGTTTAATGTACAACACCTACGGTTGGCAGAAATGTCAGCCGGGACCAGTTAGAGCGAGCTCGCGACCCTGACATTACCCTCGCTGCCAGAGCTGTTTTGTCACTCTTACAATGTTTTTAGGCCATCGAAATGTCCTCTGAGAGAAAGGCGCTTTTTGGTCAATGTCACCTCTGTATTAGAAGCTAAATATTTCCTTTTATATTATTTTTTCTTCCTTTTTCCCAGAAGGTATAAATATATTTATTAATGTATACTTAGTTGGTTGAATTAAATTTTCTATGGATCTAGATTGTGACTTAATTACATCTAAGACAATAGCCCAAGCTGAGGTTCGGCCACTTTGGCACCCTTCAGCTCTTGCTCCCGAGGCCGGTGAAACTGTTAATACTTCTGAGGCTTTAGGGCTCGCACGGCTATCAGTGTAGTCAAATATAAAATTTTATAATTTGAATAATGAAAACTTGCAGCCGTTTCGATGTTCAACAAATCCTTCCTTAGAAACATCAGCAATGATAAAATAAACAGTCAAAATTTAATATTTTTGGCATCACTAATTTTGGTTCTTTTATATTACGTACTAGCCGTACAATTTCAAACAATTCTAACCAATAGGGTCGACACAACATTATTTTTCGTCCACTCTACTCTATTAAATATCATCTCAGTTTACTCACCTTTTATACGCATATCATTCTTCACAAAATCCATCCATACATTCTTCGGTCTTCCTCTACTCCTATATTCATCCAACTTCATATTTAAAATTCTTTTAAACCAAGTCCGGTGAAGCTGTAAAAGCAGTCACAGGCTCCAGCCCCCCCGCAAGGCTAGCAGGTCAGTTCTAAAAAAAATGACTTTCATCCCTCACCATAACATTCCCATACCACGCCCCTCAACTTCGCATCATTAAGTTATATAACCTATAATTTTGCCCAGTAAATAAACTAAAAATGCAAAAAGAATCTGACCTGTAGTTTCAGAGATTTGGGCTTTGAAACAAACAAACTTTTAGGCTTTCATAAAAGCTGTTACTATTTCACTTCTGTGTCAAACTCTCTCTCCATTCCTTCTAGTAACGTTTTTTTTTAGTTCATTGTGATCTTCAGCCAACTATCCGAAAATATTTCATCTTATTTACTTTTTTATAAGTTTTATTTAACTTGCTTCGTTCGTATGTAAGTAAGTAACACCAAAGTTCAAAATTTGCAAACCACTTTTCTTCCACTTCCTTCTAAAAGCTTGAGGCGTAAACATTTATTTCGCTTAAACTAAAGCCTTTTAAAAGTACCTAGTTTATAAAATTTTATTCAGTATTTATGCCTGTGATCAGTGACCAAAGATACCCACCATAGACCATAGACCAAAGATACCCTTCTCTATAACTTTATTTACAAAAAAATATTATTTACTTTTTACTTCGATAATTTTACACACTTGATTCTTAAAAAGATATTCTTATAAAATATTATGTTAAGCCCCTAATTAGTTAAGCGTACTAGCTGAGCTCCGCGGTTTCATCCGTGTTAATTTTATACGACAAACATCGCCAACGCACCCGTGTAGGCAATTTTTAATACTTTGTGTAAAACTATCGACATATTTATCAGAAACAAAAGTCATTTTTCAAATTATAATATAGTCTATGTTACTCGCTGATACTGTAGCTTTATTTTTAAAATCGGTCCAGTAGTTTTTGAGTTTATCCATTAAAAACACAAAAATCAAATTTTTCCTCTTTTTAATATTGGTATAGATAAGTTTAGTCAAACTAACATAAACATTATCTCATCTATAATAAATATAAATATAAATATAATAAATATTACTGATAAGGAAAGCGTGTAAATTTTGTATTTGTGCATACATAGAAGGTAATCTCAAAAATCACGCACCTATTTTAAAAAATCATTTTGCATTTTATAGTCTATTTAAATTCACATTAGACTCTAAAGTCAATCAATTAATTGATCATTACTACAAGGTGTCCAGAAAGGGTATCGGGTATTTGTAAGTTCAATGAAACAAAAATTATTTGTATGCAATAAAAAAGTTTATTGTTTATTATTAGCATATGAATTGGAGAATTATTTGGAAAACATGATGTTATCCAAATGATGACCGTTACGTTGCTAGCACTCTTCTAAACGAAAACGAAGATTGGCGATAACACGTTGACACATAGCTATCGATATTGCTGCCATTTCTGACCTGATGTTTTGCTTTAACTGGGTTAGATTCGTCGGATTGTTTTGATAAACCTTACTTTTAAGGTATCCCCATGCAAAATAGTCAAGCGGGCTAAGGTCGGGGCTTCTGGGAGGCCAGTTGATGTTACCCCTTCGCGAAATGACTTTATTAGGGAATAATTCGTTAATAACTTCCATTGAGTCATTTGAGGTATGGCAAGTGGCCCCTCTTGCTGGAACCACGTTCTTGAGTTGAAACCTGCAAACTCCTGCAACTCTGGGGCCAAAAAATTTCGCAACATATCGCAATAACGGTCACTACTCACATTAATTGCTCGGCCTCGTTGATCTTCATGAAAGTAAGGACCAATTATGCCTTTAGCAGACATAGCGGCCCAAACAATGACCTTTGGGCTATGCAAGGGTCGTTCATGCTTTCGTCTCGAATTCTCCACTGCCCAGTACCGACAATACTGCTTATTAACATGACCATTCAGGGGAAAATTTGCTTCGTCACTGAACAGTATGTTGTTAAAGTTGTTAAATCGCTGCAGCATTTCGTTCGCAAAATTCAGTCGATTAGCATAGTCCGTATCCTTCAATTCTTGAACCAATTGAATTTTATAGGCTTTTAGATGTAAGTCTTTCTTTAAAATCGAATGTAAAGACGATTTTTTGATGTTCAACGCGTGGCTTCGCTTTCGGATGGATAAAGACGGATTTTGACGAACCGACGCCTCAACTTCTTCAATTGTTTCTTCATCGCGAACTGAACGAGGACGACCAGAGTTTTAACTGTCGCACCTGTATTCTCGAACATCCTGATCCATTTCCTAATGCTATCGTCACTTGGCGCGTGGCGTGTACGGCGATATTCCGCACGATAGAGACGTTGAGCAGTCACTATTGAATCACCATTACGATAATACGCTGGTACGCAAAATGCGCGATGCGTCCCCGAGTACTGTTCCATCGTGACTAAAACTCCACAAAATGGCGGACGCCACGAACGCCTCCCCGCACCCTTTAGACGCCCCGTTTCGAATATGGCGCGAAAACAAATACCCGATACTCTTTCTGGACACCTTGTATTTTATTATGTCTATGTTATTAATGTTCTTGTCGTTTTCATTGGGGGGGATTTGCCCATACTCGCCACGCTGGGCATGCGGGTTGGCGAGCACAGATATTGCTTTTTGTTGTTTAAGTGGGGGATGCTGCTGCCCATCCCCTAGCTTTTTTCCCCCTTAGTCGCCTCTTACGACATCCACGGGTAGAGATGGAGGGGTCAATTCTAAGCCGGAACCACCACGGCAAACTGGTAGAAACTGTCCATGCGGTTGGGTCCAAGTTCTTTAAAATTCACCGTAGCAACAGGACTCAAAAGATATCAGATCAAACCCGAAAACTCATGGCGGATCGGCGTGGTATGGTGCTGCAGTCTTCCGATGACGCTAAGTCCTATAGGCAGCTCAATAGATCTATTCATAAATCCTTGCGACACGATGTCCGGTCTTACAATACCAAAAGTATTAAAGAGACGATAGAGCGGAATAAAGGCTCCAAAGTGTTCGCAAGGAATGCATCTATTGGGCAGAGCCAGTTGACAAAGCTGAAAATGGATGATGGCAGCGTAGCGTCCACCAAGCCAGAGGTATTAAGGGAGATCGAAAGGTTCTATGGGCAGTTGTATACCTCGTCAACTAAGCCTGTTACCAGCCCGGCTACAGATCCGAAAGCCGGGCTGACCCGACACTATACCGAAGATATCCCTGACATCACCTTGTACGAGATTAAGATGGCCCTTAAGCAGCTTAAGAACAACAAGGCGCCGGGTGATGACGGAATTACATCAGAGCTTCTTAAAGCGGGTGGAACACCGGTACTTAAGGTCCTGCAGAAGCTCTTTAATTCCGTTATACTCGAGGGTAAAACGCCGGAAACGTGGGGCGGCAGCGTGGTGGTCCTGTTCTTCAAGAAAGGTGATAAAACCTTATTGAAGAACTATCGGCCCATCTCGTTGCTGAGCCATGTTTATATGCTGTTTTCGAGGGTCATCACGAATCGTCTCGAGCATAAGTTTGATGACTTCCAGCCTCCCGAACAAGCCGGTTTCCGAAAAGGCTTTAGCACCGTAGACCACATCTATACGCTGCGGCAGATTATACAGAAGACTGAGGAGTATAATCTGCCTTTATGCTTAGCGTTCGTGGACTACGAAAAAGCCTTTGATTCGGTCGAAACCTGGGCAGTGTTGCAGTCTCTCCAGCGGTGCCGTATTGACTATCGATATATCGAAGTGTTGAAGTGCTTGTACAACAATGCCACCATGTCGGTCCGAGTACAGGAGCAGTGCACGAAGGCAATTCCTTTGAGAAGAGGCGTTAGACAGGGAGACGTAATATCTTCGAAACTGTTTACCGCCGCTCTAGAGGACGCCTTCAAGCTCTTGGAATGGCAAGGACTCGGCATCAATGTTAATGGCGAGTACATCACTCACCTTCGATTTGCTGACGACATCGTAGTCATGGCAGAATCGCTGGAAGATCTTGGCACAATGCTCGATGGCCTCGACAAAGTTTCTCAACAGGTGGGCCTTAAAATGAACATGGACAAGACGAAAATCATGTCGAATATCCATGTGGTGCCCACCCCAGTATCAGTAGGGAACTCTTGTCTAGAAGTTGTTGAAGAATATGTCTACCTGGGACAAATAGTCCAGTTAGGTAGGTCCAACTTTGAAAAAGAGGCCAGTCGACGAATCCAACTCGGCTGGGCAGCGTTCGGGAAACTGCGCGACGTATTCTCGTCCAAAATACCTCAGTGCCTCAAGACGAAAGTCTTTGACCAGTGTGTGTTGCCAGTGATGACATACGGCACAGAGACGTGGTCGCTCACTGTGGGCCTCATAAGAAAGATCAAGGTCGCTCAGCGAGCTATGGAGAGGGCTATGCTTGGTGTTTCTCTACGAGATCGAATCAGAAATGAGGAGATCCGTAGACAAACTAAGGTAACCGACATAGCCAAAAGGATTAGCAAGTTGAAGTGGCAGTGGGCGGGGCACATAGTTCGGAGAAATGACGGCCGTTGGGGCAGAAAGGTACTCGAGTGGAGACCACGCACCGGAAAGCGCAACGTAGGACGGCCCCCCACTAGATGGAAAGACGACATAATAAAGGTCGCTGGGAGCCGTTGGGTGCAGGCCGCACAAGATCGGTCGCCCTGGAGATCTATGGGGGAGGCCTATGTTCAGCAGTGGACGTCCTGCGGCTGAAATGATGATGATGATGATGTTATTAATATATTAATTTCTACACTAATAAATAATTTGAAACTATCTGACTTTAAATTAATAAAATTGTAATATCATGTGACGAGCCGAGCCAAGCCGCCGATTGCGCGTAATCTTGGCTATTTATAAATGTGGGACAGACTAAAACTAGCGCTGTGTGGTGAGGTTGATAGCTTAATTTGTAAACTTCTTTTGGCAATAAATGATTATTATTGTTATTAAAGAAAGGAGCAACAACCATAAATGACAACCAATCAGGCAAACTTTAGTCAACTACGGGAAGTAGGAACAACGTTAAGCTAAACGGGTGCGTTGTCAATCGATTGAATAAATTGAACACAAGCGAAATCGTGAGGCACTACTAGTTTGTTTATAAATGTCATTGTTATTTATTCGTGAAGCTCTTTAAAATGCGTTTCGTGGCTCCAATCTATTTACCATAAATATTGTCTATTACAATACTAGTACCAATTTGATGACATCACTCAAGGTAAACAACACGTTGATAAAATTTCCCATGATTGCTTTTATTTCTTTTTTATTATTATTATATAAACTAGTTTCTGCTCGTAACTTTGGATGTTTCGCAAACATGCCAACACTTTAAAATATATTGTAATGATTTTTATTGTCTTAAAATTTATTGCCATTACTTAGGCCAGGTAAGAATATTTGAAGGGAAACTAGAATTTGAGGGAGTTCTTGGCGGAATTTCAAAGTGTCATGTAGTGTTTTTTTTATTCATAACTTCGTGTCGTTTGACCCTAAGCGTGATTATTGTGCACAAGTGAATTGGAAATAATAACATGAACCATGAATTCTAAGATGACACAAAAACTCGCTAGAAAGTTCTAAAAAGAGAACCACCATCTTGTTAGGATACTGAAATCATCATACGACAGGATACTCAATTTTCAGTTGATAATGGCAGTAATGGTCTTCAATAAATAGGACTAGATGCCGAATTAGGAAGAAGAAAAAGAAGAAGAATATTGGTGGGAGTTGATCGCAGAACTTTAGAATATTAATATAGGTCGAGCAGAGTGTTATTGGGTTTTTCTAAGAAAATTCTCAGTAGCAGCTCGGAGTTTGGCTTTGTGCCCGATTAATGGCAATAGGCTCGCCCCCTAAAAGATACACGACTAACTGTGGATGTACATTAGTACACCTCTGCCTAACCCTTCGGGGAATAAAGGCGTGATGGTATGTATACATATACATTTATACTTTACAGTAGTATATTATAATTAGTATATATTAATCGAAATAAATTAAACTGTCATAAAGCATGTTCTTCCAGCTAATCAATGGTAGTACAAATAAAATTATCATAGTCGGTAGAGTTAATGAAAAAATAAAATAACAAGACAATTTATTGTTACACCTGTGGGTATTAAAAATGCCGTGATTGGCGTGAAGAAAATTTATTTGAATTCCCCACATAGTTACAAATTACTTGAACTCACAACACTGTTATTTATTACACTGTGGTTTCGCTTCCTTTTATCGCCCGTTGTTATCGCTTTGTAATTCAAAACTGAAATGCCTCGGCGCCGCGCCTGAGTCGCTAATGTAGGTACATAACTAAACGACCGCAGAAACATCGTGAAGCGTCGCGACTTTTCATTAATGTTTACTTTCAATGCCTACTCGATGACGTAATCGAGGCGATAAGCCACTGTAAACTGCGATGTTTACACAAACATGCGCCACTGTTGTTTACGACGCGAAAATTATTTATTATATATATTAAAAAACATCAACAAAGAAGTTATTGGCTGAAAAATTTGTTAAAACACAAAGAACTGAATCATAATAAACATAACCACTGAGAGGCTATATATAATATTTGTTTATCTCCATACAACAAACAACGGTAACTTTTTCTTGCCAAAATAATTTCAGTCATATTTCGCGGCTGTCCTGTCGTGCTCATAAATAAAGTTCACAAAAGGGTAATAATCGATATAATGAGTACGATTTATCTTACGGTAACTTATCACGACAACTTAAGCGAACGGAGGTCTTAATACACGACTTCTGTTTCGTAAAGTAAAGATAATACGAGAAGATTAATGATTATAATTTGGGAGACATTTTAACCGTTACATTTATCAGTGGTATAAAATACAGATGACGTTGTTGGCAAATAAAAAATATATTAAAAAATATTATTTTAAAAAAACTTTTCAAAACCAAGTTTTTATTGTTTTACAAAGATTTTTTTGTTTTTTTCTCAGCATTCCCATCCCTGTCATTCGATACCCATAACATGGGGGAGCATAAAAAATAAGCGGTCCGCCATCTTTGGGAATTCACAATATTGGATTTATTTTTATTAATTTTATGCATTGTCATCCAAGCTAAACGTGTATGTAAATTTTCTACTTAAATCGGTCTTGAGAGATTTGTTTTAAAATTCAGTTACAAGATTTGTTCCATACTAACAAAGTAAATTAAATATTATACATATCTATCTGTACTAAAATAATAAACCGGAAAAGTTTTTTGTTTGTTTCTAACACGCTAATCTCTGGAACTAGCAGTTGGATTTAAAAAAATATTGAATGAGCATTATTTTTAAGCATGACATATGAATCCTTACGAACATGACTTCATCATAAAGACAATTTAATGAAGATAAACTTTGAGTTTTACAGTATGTTATTTGGACGCATAGTTTGAGAGACAATAATGCAAAATTAAAATAATTCAACACTCGGCTCGGGTCTCTATGTCTATAGTAGTAGTGGCGCGAACGATTCGTGCGATGCCGCGATATCCATCTGGCTGCCCGATATAAATATTGTATATACTGAAGTATTATAAAATATCATCAATCAGTGATTTCTTCTAAATTATATACGGGTAAAACTGCGGGGCACAGTTAGTAGACTATAAAATCTTATTTCTCATCCAGTTTCAGTCAAGTGAAATACGTTAGTTTACTTTAAGGTTAAATAAACCTACATAGTAGGTATACTGTACATTTAAATAAATAAAAACGATATACTTTTCGTCAGTAAGCGGATCACTTGAGAAAGGAGGGACCGATATCGCTAATTATTCTTTAAATGTTATTAATAATCCGAGTAAGATTTTTAGGGAAAGAAAAATCGGAACAGTTATCGGTAAAATTGAAAGTTTAATAATAATATTCTTATACTTATAACTAGCTGTGCCCGCAGCTTCGCTTATGTGGACTAAAGAATGCCCGCACGTTTCTTCCCCGCTCCCGACTATTTTAAAGACAAAAATGCTTATTGTGGGTGTTTCTTAGAAGATAGATATATATTCTCTCGAGCTTTTTTGTAGGTCTTTTTAATGTCTACAATTATTTCGTACATTAATTTGCTATATCTCTTATGGTTTACTCAGCTAAAGCAATCTAAGCGCCCGAATTGATTCACTATGACCAGTTTTTTTATTTGTGCGGAACCCTGATTCTTTTTCTAAAATAAAAGTAGCCTAAATTACTCCCTTTAAAATTAGCTATCTATCAGTGAAACTCCAGTCGAAATCGGTCCAACCATTTCGGAGATTACCCGGAACAGACAGACAGACAGACAGAACAATTTTAAAAGTGGGTTTTTTGTTATAGGTGTCGTATATACTTTCATATGCATTTAGTAAAAAGCTATTATTTTGACATTACAAACAGACACTTCAATTTTATTAATTGTATAGATATTGTTGTGTAATGACCTTTTAGTTCGGACAATTTGAGCACGTAGTTTACGTGCATACCTACCTATACATTGCAATGGTTTTTTAATACTATTTTACGTGTTACCTCTACTCACAACTAACTACAAAGGTCAAGTTGATGGCCACAGTCCGATTTATTAATAATATACAAAGTTTTACAGTACGTTAACCTCATTCTTGACATTTTAAATATTTATATAAACCGTTCATAAATATTTATGAACGATAAAATATTTAAAATAATATCCAAACAGGGAGGGGGGGGGGGGGTGTAACACGATGTTACTTAAAGAATAATAATTATTGTATAAGCTACAAGATTCTATAGAATTTATTGTAGAACATTGTCAGGCGGTATTTTAATTTAGTATCTATTTTTAGATTTATACTTTTAAACCTGTTGCATAATTATCACATCGAGAAAGTTATCATAAAAATATTTTTCAACACACTTGCTCATAAAGTGGTTCTAATATCACCGCAATTATGCACATAATGACACCTGTAATCAAACTGTGACTTTTTCATTGCTATTATTCACAAGTGAGTTATAGAGTATCATTGAAAATTATTATATTCATTCGAGCAATGACATAAGCGCATAAAAGCTTCAAATTACATAATTTTACTAACTGCACATTTACCAATTGTTTTTTTCTCTAAATAAACTTTTTATATACTAAATAAAATGATTTTTTATTATTATTTTCTTCACAAGTGTGTTGAAAAACGTCGTATGATTACCGTCCTCGGCTCTCTTAAGACCCTCACGGCCTCACCTAACGGCTCGGGTCTCAATGGCGCCTCAGCGGTAATCACCAACATTACACACTTGTACCATAATGTACTATTAAATGACGGATGAAAGAAGATGTACGAAGATGAGCTGCAAATGTTGATGAATGTGGGGCAAGATATTTTTTTATATTAGTTCGGCAAATTTACATTACTATCTTTATAAAGTAAGCACATTACAAACCAAACACAACGGCGAATGCCGAGAGACCGAAATCCAGCGGCGGTCGCTACTGTCATTCCGGTTTGCATAATTATCTATTTATGTTAGGATTGAGTATATCAGAGGAAGTATAATAATAGTGTCAATGAAAGAAAAATTTGGGAGTTTTACAAGCATAATATTGGAGTTGAGAAAACCTTATGGATTATGTGTTCTATAGCAAGCAGATGCAATAAGTATGTCATGTACCTACAAAACATTTTTAGCCGACTGAGGAGGTAAACATTTTTTGGGTGATTTTATCTGTCTGTATTATGCACAAAACTGTTGATAATCTTTTTTAGTGTTTGTGTTTGATATTTAATATTAAAATTAGTAGGAGTCGTTGGGTGCAGGCCGCACAAGATCGGTCGCTCTGGAGATCTATGGGGGAGGCCTATGTTCAGCAGTGGAAGTCCTGCGATTGAAATGATGATGATGATGATGATTAATTAAAAGAATGTCAAATCATAATTAATAATAAATAGGCGTGAAACAATAGAATATAAAACGCTTAGTAAAGACGGCACAATGTTGCAACAAGCACGAAACGTGCGGCTCTTCCTCCTGCCAAGGGTAACGTCGTCGCTTCGCGCGTTTTTCATATTTTTACTCAATAGATGTCGGTTATTATTAATATGGAATGTTGTAAACAGATATTTTGAACGGGTTTTTTAACTCGAATCAAGTTAAGTACGTAAATAATTTACTTAATATACATAATATTATTTATTTAACATTATTATCATAATATTGTTTTTACTTCAATATTTTTACTACCTCATTCAAATTTCAAACACGTCAATCATCAAATCAATATGGCAGCAGAACTTGAATATGCCAATAATATTATTCATAAACGATAATTATTGTGAACTGGTAATAATGAAAATTGTTGATCAGTTGCCGCCGGCCTTGAGAATTAAGTTCTAAATATAATATATTATTTCCTACGTATATATACTAATAAGTCATGTATCTTTTTATTCACATAGTAAAACATATATACTTATATGTAATATAATTGATAAATTTTTAAAATAATTTTCGCAAAATTTCCAGTGTCGCTTTACCAGCCTTCCTATCTTCTGTCCATAGTTAAGCAAATCTCATAAGTAAAATTTTGAGAATCTTCATACTTTGAGATTGTTGGCTTGGAAGAAGCTAGAAACGCTTTCTTAATTGCATGCCCAGGTCAAAATTTTCCAGTTTCTCCAAATTCACAGAGGAGCTGGGACGACATAAACTGCAAATTGACTTATGACAATATTTTCAGCTGTAGTACGGGTTCGGCGCGTGCTAGGCTTTTGGCCGTGGGTGCGCATGAGGCCGGCTACTGGCTTCAAGCGTATCCTTCGTCAAATACAGGAACATTTCTTGAACCTGACACGCTCCGAATCGCAACCTGTCTACGGCATGGGGTTCCGGTCTGCGCTCCTCATAAATGTCCCTGTGGCAGTGATGTCGACAAAGACGGTCATGTCAAAAAAGTGCAGGCCGCTTCTTGAGACATGCCACACTTAACGATATCATACGCCGGTCCCTTGCCACCGTCAACGTTCCAAGTTTACTTGAGCCGATTGGTATTGCAAGAGACGATGGCAAGAGACCGGACGGTATGAGTTTGGTTCCATGGAAGATGGGTGCTAGTATGGGATGTAACCTGTTCAGACACGCTGGCCCCTTCCCCATTTACTTGGAACCAGCAACAGAGCTGGTGTGGCTTGTGAAGCGGCTGAAAAAGCTAAGGCATGCAAATACAGGGGTCTGGGCTCTGAATATGATTTTGTCCCTTTCGGTGTCGAGACCCTTGGCCCGTGGGGGTCCTAGTGCTACAAGGCTTTTTAAGGAAATAAGGAAATAGTAAAAAGGTTAGTCGACATCACAGGAGACCTAAGAGCTGGCAGCTACCTCGGACAAAGAATTAGTCTAGCTATTCAAAGGGGGAACGCTGCCAGTATCTTCGGAACCTTGACTAAAGGGACTCCTTTTAATAATATATTTTAATCTGTAGTTATGTATGTACATGTAATAATAATAAAATTGAAGTGTCAGTTTTAAATATTAAATAAACTTTTGATTGTTATTATAATAATGTAATGTAACTCACATTATAGTAACAAATTAGTAATAAAAACGACATTTTAAATTAAATTTTATATCTACAGAAAAAATAAGAAATGGTTTATCTATTAATAATACAAAATAATTTACGAAAATAACATACATAAACATTTTTACCTATATTCATTTTATTATAACTGTTTAGAACTGATATATAAAAATTGATAAAGGTTGTTTTACTATTTCCATTTATTATAGTTGCCAGTCACTTGCCAGTAAATTCAGCTTTGTCGGTGTTTTTACATTAACAAAATCATTATTTATTAAGTAAAATAGCTCTTGGCTCCTAAGTCCTAACTATCCAGTGCTGCTGTCAAAATAAAAATAGGTGACCGGCGGCAATTTTTTAATATATAGGAGTTAGTTATCCAGCCATGCCAACATCGCAATGAATTTGTTCTCCGAAAGCTCAAGTTCTTCGAAGTATTCTTTTTCAAGTGATACGATGCGAAATCCAAGCATGCTATCACCGAGTCAATGTAACATATTTTAACATATTTTATCAAGGCAAGTTCGTTAAAGCCAACATCGGTTACGTGAAAATACTGCTCATTTTCCGTTCAGTTTAGTTCAGATTTGTGGCGATTGCACGTATATGGTTAGAATAGTCATGATAGTAACCTATCCGGTGGTTGTCGTCAAAAATCTTTACATATTACGATCTATGTAATGAGCTAACTAAAAACGGCTATGCAGTAAAAGTAGGAGTGAAAGGTATTTCAGCGAAATCCCTATAACTTGCTAAAATACCTCGGCTTGTTGAGAACTCCAGTAAGTTCTACTTTAGAACGGGTATCTAAAGCAGCATTAAAGGGGGCCCCTTAAACCTACACCTGGGTCACAAGTCCCGGGGGCTGCTCGTGATTCCCTCCCTGCCACACGATGGACCCGGCACCCGCACGGTGAATCCATGGAATGCTGAGATGTTTGTCTTTTATATACATAAATTCTAAACAAAAGCGGAGCCTAAGCTAATATAAAATTGGCCGCGTAGAGTAGAAACAAGTACAGAGCGGTAGAGTGATGTTTGTTTAGCGTTTGGTCAAAATCTCACCCTAGTGTTAAGTGAGGATGGTAGCACGTTAAGCCTAGCTCTTGCTTGGCTTTCAACTGCAGCTTCCGGAAGACACCTATATAGGTGCTTGCCTACACATTTTCAACTTGAGGGTGAGAAGAGGTAAAAAACAGAGAAATTTCTTGGTTATTCTAAAAGTTGGTTTTATTTATTTGTTAAAATTTTTCTTGTTCATATAAACTTACAGTGCGTAGAAATTTGGTCAGAACATAGGTAAGCCAATTCCACGATTCATATTGTTTTGAAAACCCTATAAAATAGTGGCGCTTTTTCGTTTCGTCGCATTTCATTCCTAGTAAAGACGTTTTCACTTCAAAATAATGAAATAATTACTATAACAAACGCTTACAAGTCTAATAATTGCTAAGAAGTACATCTTCAATTTATGAGAGAGTCTTGCAAACATTAATCGCAACCAATAATTTTAAATTCCATGAATTTTTTAATTCAAAAGTGATTGTAAACATTTTAAAGGGTCGTGTATAATTAAGCAATCAGTATTAAGTGAAACGTGGTCATTATTCGAGATGATGCAGCCCAGCCGCTTTGCCTGACCGTTCCACGGCGGAAACAATTCATTTTCAACGTACACTCCTTTAAAGTCAATTTTCTTTTTTAAATATAATTGATGTTGTCAATGCTAAAAATAAAAAAATAATATTTTGTCCGCCTATTTAATTAAAGCTTCCGTAAACTATATTTTGTTTTAACAGACTTCAACAAAGCGGGGGGGTGGGGGGTTACTTAATTCTCATTTTTAATCTTTTTTAAAATGGTATTTTGCCATAACTTCTTTGTTTATGAACCAATTTGGATGATTCTTCTTTTCTTGGATAGGGGATACCTCAACGGCAGACCACCTTTTATTGGTATTGGACTTTGAACTTTGAAGATACACCAGGGAACTCTTCAAAATACGATATTTGATTGAGAGATATTACTGTAATTTTATGAAACAGTTATGAGCAAATAATACTATAATATCAAGAATCAAACGACAAAATTGCCATTACAAAATTAAAATCAGGTTATGTTATTGTAAATAAAAAAAACTGAAGACATCTTTGTATCTATTTATTTTGTAACTATTTCAAAAGCTGACTCATTTCTAATCGAGTTACAGGTCACTTTCGTTCTCGTTGCATTATTTTCAAATAATATTTTATGTTTATATTTCCAGATATGTCAAGAAAAATACAGTCTACTTTATATGTGAAGATTGAACAATAAATCTCGTAAATTAGATCAAAGTTCTCTGAAAATATTTTCATTCAAATACTCATAAGGTTAATTACAGGCAAAGTGCGCCATTCACAAGCAGGGAATACTAATAAGGTACGATAAACAAGGTTTCACAGCTCTAAAGCTACAAAAATATTCTTCCAAACGCATCGCCTAACTAGTAATTTATCAAAAAGATTAACAATTATAGGTTCTTCGCCTTTCAACCTATATTATTATTTATGGTGAGAAGCGATAATTTATTTCAATAACGCGTTTAGTCAGTTAACTACGACCGCAATCAATGAAGGGAAACCATTATATTAAATTTATGGGATCCGAAGCCATATTTGTAAAAATATTTACTCAGACGTATCGAAGTGTCCAAGCAAAATGTATATTTTTTTACAGATTGAAATTTATTTTATTTTATTTAGAATAATGTGTTACTTCTCAGTCTCTGATGTCAGTTATACTTTTTTATCTGAATGCTGAGCCAAGTTGCTAATGGTGAAATAGGCCTTTAGTGCTTAACAAAAGCACATAATTAAAAATAATAGCGGTCGCACAATAATCGAAATTCGAACAGCGACTTTTTAATCATAGACTAAATTGTGTTTGACATTTGCAGTATGAACTTAAACAATGAATATTATATCACTTGCAGTCACTTTTCATTGAGTGACAATGTCAATATTTTGGGGGGTCTGAATTCAATGGCACTAGTCGTGTTAGGATTAGTAGTATTAATTTATTTTATTTAATATATTAGTAACAGATTTTATATATAAATTTTAGCTTTCTGCACTCCTTCCCCTATATAAACTTTAACCATACTAAATCTCAGTCTTCCGTCTACGCAATACGCTTAAAAAGGGGTAGAAAGTTTTTGCTTCACGTATTAATATAATGATAGTACATGGACAGACTGATCATTATTTGTTAGTGCGAATATTTTCAATAAATATAGGTAAACATTGTTAGCATAAACGTATTACAAAAATTAAAGAACATATGAGTTCGCTATTATTTGACAATAACTACGTTACTGGCTACCGAGATACGATGAGTTCCATAATATTGTTTTCAAAATTTAGAATACATGGAAGTACAAGTGGAAGGCCTTAAAGGTGAAGGATAGTTAACTATCGTAGGCTTGGCACAAACAAGTAGATCCCGGGAAACATCACGTCAGACAATATGAGTAGGAAAAAAAAACTGGCTTATGAGTTCAAATGCAATTATTGTGCAAGTTGTATGAAGTAAAAATATTTATATAAAATATTGTCAAATATATCCATAACATAAAACTATATTTTGTACTAGCTGTGCCCGCGACTCTGTTCGCGTGGAGTACCGAATGCCGTTGATTGAGCGTACACGCGAATCGTGCCACTCCTGCTCCCGGTTATATGCTTATTGTGGGTGATCCTCGGAAGATAGACATATATGCTCTCACTGACATTTTTTGTGTCTTTTTAATACCTACAATTATGTAGTAGGTTAATTTGATATATCACTTATAGTTTACTCAGCATAAGCCATTTCAGCACCCGAATTGATTCACCATAACCAGTCTTTTTTAATTTTCGTTTTTTTTTTAATTGGTGTTTTATTATAATTATCGTATATACTATCATATGCATTTAGTAAAAAGCTGTTATTTTGACATTTCAAACAGACACTTCAATTTTATTAATTGTTTAAATATTATATTCTAAAAATGGAAGAATAAATTTGAAATTAGATTACACATTACGATATATCACTTTCATAATTGTATTTCACGTAAGTGTGCATTATTGAAATTCTTTAAATATAATGAAGTATATTCGCACGTTATATTTACATAATTGTATTACTTGCAATGTCGCCGGATTGGATACGCAGATTTTTTACTATTTATATCACGCTCCATTTCAATCCCAAATCTAGTTTGACCTATGCCGATAACAACTTAAGTAAGAGAAAAAAAACTAGTTTTATATTAAGTACAACTTTGTATGTACCTTGTACATTTTTTAAAGTGTAATGATTCTTAATTAATTGTACCTAATTGGTATCAATGAGCCTTCCTGGTTTTTTTTTCCTAAAATATTTTATAAAAATCGGGCAAGTGCGAGTAGAGCTCTCTCCTTGAGGGTTCCGGACTCATTACTTACCGTACATTATTGTATCGTCTCTTACATAAATGTTGCTTAAATACTATCCTTATATATCTATCTCTGTCTGTCTGTCTGTTAATGTGCTTATAACTAAAAACGACTCGGTGAGTATTATTATTATTTTATAGATGTTTTCAATAAAAAGGTTTTACGCTATGTTATGTAACGTTATATAATAAAATCAACTCAAAAAAAATTCACTACCAGCACGCTTTCTAGGAATACGCTGACAAAACCGTAACCATAGGAAAATTAAAAAAATTATATAAATAGGTAATAAAAAAAATCTTCATCTAAAACCACTCTAACTTTAATATTTGAACCACTAAATTTTTGTAAACAAAATAAATCTAAAATATTTATATTGTGTTAGAAATATGTGTGAAACACCATTAAATTAATTTTATGCTCAAAAAGGTGACCCGGATCAATGTTTACTATTAGGTGTATGGATAACATTATATACATAACTTGTAGGAGGAGGGCTTGTAGGTAGGTTTTTATTTCATAACAAAAAATCAAAATCAACGCCAGTAACGGTTTTAAATGCATTCAAAACAATACAAAGTATCATTTTTGTACTCTCCTTCGATTGACTTGATTGATTGACGATTTTGTAAAATTTATTACTTCCTCGATGTTTATTCATATTCTACAATCCCAACGTAAATGATGGACGTGATCGATAAAATAAACAACAATTACACGTGTAGTAATAAAATTTTAATACACGAGTGATCATTGGGGGAATATTAAAGGTGGGCTTCACTTTAGATTTGAATCTTAATTACTTGAACATGATTGCGTCTTTTTATTACTTTGTAGTTGTAGTATATAACCAGAACCTCTTCATGATGGGTCCTAGATTGATGGACTATCCTTCTAGAAATAAATTCCAAATACGGCATCCGGAACTCAGAAATAAGTAAAGACTTAGCAAAGATTTTCTTCAATCATGCTACGGTTTTATAACAAAATGTTTTATGTTTTTCTTCCTCCGAAAGTTCTGGACATTGTAGAATTGGGATTCTCTACCTCCCTCTGTGTGAAAAAAAACATTAAAACCTCCGGGGTTTAATGCTTTTTAATGGTTTTCTTAGGCCACCTGCTTACTTCCCCTTTCCTTCTAGATAATTTTGCATGGTGGTTGAGCTATTTCTAATGCCCATCAAATCTGTCACCTAGCACCAATAGGTGAATTCTGGCAGATGCATTTGACAACAGTTTCCCAATGGATTTAGCGTGTGCTGTCTATTATCTTGGGACCATATTGTCACTTAACATCAAAAGTTTAACATAATAATATTTTGAAATGAAACTTCTTTTGTGACAGTGTGAATGGATTTTATGAAACGAAAAACAGTTTCCTTATCTTTCGTCTATTCCTAATGTACTCGAAATATATACAAAGAGCGAAAAGAGAGAGAGAGAGAGATAGAGAAAAGAGATAAGTTTCACTTCTACAGCGTGTGAACTCATTTAATTTTTTTAAAATTAAAGGTTTTCTATTGCAGTTTATGTTACATGGCAGTACCAATATGATCTACGTTGCGAAAAAAGTTTGAAAACCGTGCAGTGGTTTCATAAGGTTTACGGCGACAGAGTGTCTGTCATGACTTTTTTGACGTCATTTAATATGAAAACCCTCACATATTGGACGAAAGAACACAATACCGATAGTAGTTTACCCGAGATTTCTTAGCTACTTTCGCCTGCAACTGATTAACGGTAGTTTGGTCTATAAACAACATAAAACGTTTGAATAATAAATAGTTAACTAATAAATGTGTAAATAACTGTCAAACAAATGATAACAATAATTAAGAAAGGTAATAAATAATAATAGTAATAATAAAAATATTTGAAAAAATACTCATTTATGTAATAATAATCAATTAACTCGTTGCAGGCGGATGTAGCAAATAAATTTCGGATAAATTATTTACGATGCATTTTCATAAAGGTAACGCCTCAGTCAATCAAATAACGACACAGATGTATATTTATTTGAATGCAGACATGTGAATTAGTAAAATTATTTTATATTGTAAAAACTATCTCGTCTGCCGACTCGAATCGACTGCCTCGTTAACCTAGTGTTCTTTAGCGCGACTGCTATGAGCGAGGTGCCTGGTTCGAACCCCAGGTCGAGCAAAGTGTTATTGGGTTTTTCCTATGAAATTCTCAGTAGCAGCTCGGAGTTTGGTTTCGTGCCCGATTAATGGAAATAGGCTCACCCCCTATTACATTGGACCTAAAAACATACTCGGCGAATTGTGGGTGTACATTAGTACCCCTCTGCCTAACCCTTCGGGGAATACATACGTGACAGTATGTATGTAAAATAATATAAAGTACAAGTGTAGTAAAATTGCATTTAAATTCTGAGATATGTTGCGAGATGGCAGGGCCGGGCTATACAGCTAATCGGGAAGGCATTATTAAAACGTAGAGGAGGAATGTGAGTGGTGGTGGTGTGATCGTACACCGAGTGTAACCCATGCCGTACCATAGTGTAGTGTTCCGGAATCAGCCGGTGTATATTCAGTAATCAAACCAATGATATTTTATAAGTAGATATGGCATTCACGCTCTTTACATGCCACATCGTGAATGGTGAGTAATTACCCTCAGTTCACTTTCGACTTGATACCGGCGCGAGCGAGAAGATATTTTATCCTTTTTTGACAATAGAGTTTCCGCCTTACGCTGTCATTTCCTATCCCTTTTGTTTCAACATGCTGATAACAAAACTTGTAACGTTTTCAAATTGCTTTTAGTGAAAGTATAACGCATCTATTTATAAAAAAACGCCATTGAAATCAAGCGGAGTGTTGTGGATCTGACCATCATACATAAAGTTTGTCATAGTGATTCGTTTGCGCGTCCCGTTGTGAGCCCAGCCGGTGCGTATCCATTATCCGGTTTCTATTTACGCTGGTCGGCATGACAGCGGCCGGCGACTTGAGGTGGATGGTTGATCTCTCGGTGTTCACCACTGTTTTTGGATTCTACAAATCCGTCACTTTACCGTGTAACTTAAAAAAAAACAATTGTTGTATAAAAAAGAACCTTTTATGCTGACCTACTGTAAAATGTAAATTTAAAAAGCATCGCATTCCCGCACCTCTGTAATTGTGCACCATTAATATAATGATATTTTTATTTGTTTTTACAATCATAATGACATCGGAGACGATTGTACATTACCGTATAAATACGTTTTTAAAATTCAGTCGGAATTCTTAAGTAATTTCTTGTTTATGACCAGTAGCATAAGGTATTGTTTATGTGTTCGTCGTACTAATAATACATTTTTAATTAACGAGATGCGGGGAGAGATATGTGGTCGCAATTTGATAAGTGTCATCTCCCGTCCGCCTTCCCGCTAACTGCTACCACGTCGCTTGTTAATGTTCTTAAAAAATGACGCATAATAATGAATTATGCGATGATTGCTCTATACCTACAATTAATAAAATTGAAATGTCTGTTTGTAGTGTCAAAATAACAGCTGTTTAGTAAATGCATATTTATAAAAGTATATACGAAATATCTAACAAAAAAAAAAAAAATCTGTCTGTCTATTTGTTCCGCGTAATCTCTGAAACGGTTGGACCGATTTTGACGGGAGTTTCTCTGGTAGAGAGCTGATGTTATAAAGAGTAATTTAGGTTACTTTTTCTAGAGAAAGAATTAGGGTTCTTTGCAAATAAAAAATAAATATCATGGTGAATCAATTCCGGCGCTTAAATGGCTTACGCTGAGTAAAATATTTGACAAATATCAAATTAATGTACTATACAATTTTAGATATTAATAACACCTACAAAAAAATTAGCGAGAGTATATTATATATGACTATCTTCTAAGGAACACCCATAATAAGCAAATAAACGGAAGCGGGAGAAGCACGACTCGCGCGTAGCCCACTCGACGGCATTCTGTACTTAGTCCACGCGAACGTAGTCGCGGGCACAACTAGTTATAAATAACTAAATGTGCATTAAAAGTATAAGTTTTTCTAATACATTTACACTTTAACTTTATCGTAGACTATGGTCGCTTGTTTACATTATAGGTATCACTAGAGCGTCTCTGACCTTTGAACCCCACTTCCTAAAGGAGCTTTAAAAACCTTACTCACCGCATTAACACAACACAAGGTTATTTAGCTGCGATCTATTCTGTAGGGTGGAGGATTTCACCAATCGAACTGCCCCAAATAAATAGAAATCTCCAAAGAAATTTATATGTGCCCTGTCTCTCTTAAAATACGCCTTTAAATTTACCACAATGTGCTTTGAAAGACCATCAAAAGGATTTGGTTGACTCTTTGTTCAATAACTCCAGAAACAAGAACTTTCACTTAAAAACATTTACAGACGTGGAGCTAGAGGCATTCTGTATAGAATCCTGTACAATCTCTAATAATTGGGTCACATAGAATCAAAAGCGGCAAAATTGATCTGAAACGATAATGTGATAATTCATGAAAAACTAAGACGTTTCGATTGTATCCATAGACAGTTATGGTGAATAATGATCTATTAGTGAAGCTAACAGTAAAATATTTGTCATAAGTACATTTGAAACGTATATAGTTTTTCTTCAATTACCAGTTCTCACACTATCGATCAGACCAACTTTTCCGCTTTGATTCTTTGCGGCTCAGTGTTTACCCTCAATTAATAAATCAGGACTTTGGATCACAAATTCAAGATTTTATTTATCATTAGCCCACGAAATGGTAAACATAACAAATAAATTTAATAATAGTGATAATTATCTAGCTCTAAAAACTCACAAATGAACAAAAAAAAAACTAGAATAAGAAGATATATAGGTATGTAAAATGAGAATGAAATTATCAAAACTTGTTTGGTTTACGGGTTTTATATATCAAATACCGAATGGCCAGCCGAATAGGTGTGAAAGTGGTGTTACTGACGTTGACCTTGTAAATATTCTTTGCCATAATTGAGTCTTATTTTTGTTCCATATAATACTGTCTAAAACTTTAATAAGAACTTGTCGTGCCTTATCAAGTGTCCAATTATCTTTCCTCTTCTATTAGCTATGTTTCCCAGCAACTGTCTTTCGTCGTCAACCATTCTTAATAGTTCTTCACTTGTAATTCTTTCTGTCCAACTGATGTTCTTAATCCTTCTCCAACACCACAAATCAAACGCAGCCAACCTCTTTCTGTTTCTATGTTTCGCACCCATACAACGCTATGCTCCAGATGTAGGTATTAATGAGCCGTTTTCTAATCTTGGTTTTAATTTTGTTTATTCATTATCTACAAGCTACCTAAGTATTATCCACCGCGCCGCGGCCTACGCACTAGCGTAGTCTATCGTTGTTAACTTCCCGTACTTTCCTTGTACTGCCAAATTGCTTGACGTTTATAGTCCCTGCTCCGTTCCTTAAGATCATAGCGTTAAGTTTTATAAGCTATAACGTTCATCAATAAATAGGCTAAAAAATGGAAGAAAAATTTTACTATTGTAACTGGTAGTTGGAGAGATAACCGCGATCAAACAAACAAGCTCTTGTACTTTATAATTATAATATATTGAAGGTACATTATTTCCACAGGTGTAATAAGCATGAATAGGAAATCCACGTGAACGAAGATACTGGGCATAAGTTACTTTTCACTTAATGTTAGGTTGTCACAACATCCTATACTATGTGCAACGATTCTCACAATGACCCCAATCTTGTGGTCAGTCACGTTACTAATTATGACAAATTAAGAACGCCTCGTGTTGCCAATCCACCTTTCGGAGGGAACACAGCAGCTGGAGAAATGCTGCTTTGGGCAGAAACAGGTGTATGATGGTGGTGCCTTTATATTTGAACCTTGCACTGTATACTGCATTATCAATATCAATACATAGTACAAAAGAAAGTTACTATTCGCGTCTATCTGTTTGAACGCTTACATCTTCTAAACCACGTAACGGATATTTATACAGTTTTACGAAAGGTTTGTGTATACAATACATTACAATTTAGTTTTTCTATAATAGAGAAAATCATAAATCGATTTCCAGGCGCTTACATGGCTTACGCTGGCTAAACCTTAAGAGAAACATATCTATACAATTAATAAAATTAAAGTGTCTGTTTGTAATGTCAAAATAACAACTTTTTACTAAATGCATATGAAAGTATATACGATACCTATAACAAAACACACGTTTTTTTAATTTTTGTTTGTCTGTCTTTCTGTCTGTCAGTGTGTCTGTTTGTTCCGGGTAATCTCTGAAACGGTTGGACCGATTTTGACGGGACTTTCACGGTAGATAGCTGAATTTATAGGGAGTAACTTAGGCTACTTATATTTTAGAAAAAAAATAAGGATTCCTCACAAATAAAAAAAACTGGTCATGGTGAATCAATTCAGGCGCTTCAATAGCTTATGCTGAGTAAACCATAAGAGATATTGCAAATTAATGTACTACATAATCACAGGCATTAAAAATACCTAGAAAAATGTCTGGGAGAGTATACATCTATCTTTTAAAAAATACCCACAATAAGCATTTTTGTCTTTAAAATGGCCAGGAGCGGGGGAGCGAGATTCGCGCGGGCATTCTGTAGTCCACGTGAGCGAAGCCACGGGCACAGCTAGTAATTAATATATTAAAGAAGTGTAGTTTATCAAAAAAGCCTGAAAAGTCCGCGATGGTATATATCTATATCCTTAATTACACAGTAACCATTTTTATCTCCAGTTAGGTTATACGCAAAGAATTCAGAATTAATCTTTATCCATATACGTTAGTTATATTGGGCATTTAATGTAGGTTAAAATTGTCCTTTACAAAATATTATTTAAATGAATACCGTAGAAGATACCACGGATTCAAAATTACGCGCAACCAAAGAAATCACTCGCAGCGACACGGTTGACCGACACTCCGCATCTAAGAGGAATTACATACGACGCCAGGTAAGCAGACTTTTCGTAACAATGAAGTTATGATCTATCAATAGACTAAAGACTAAAACGATAAACACAAAATCATGCTTATTTAAACATAAAATAATTAATTACACCACTTTGTAAATTTCACCCGTGCGTAGCTGGGACGGGTCGCTACTAAATCATATATAATGTAATAATAGAGATATAGGCATGTATATTTATTTACTGTGGATCGTTAAAACGGTATATTGTCACTATTTTGTGGAATCGCTAACTGTATTCTCGAAATAAGTATTATAATTATAGTAAACGAGATCTAAAATGTATTTTACACGTGTGTTAGGTTTTAACTTATTACCGGCGGCTTCGTTCATGTGAAATTAATATTTATGTTGTTATTTTATTCCTTTCGTCCCCTTATTTAATATTCTTACTTATAACTGAGAAATCATATACTAATTCTCACGTTTCAAATCTCAAAATTAATAAAAAGAAAGAAAGAAAGAATGTATATGCTATGCTGGGGTGCTTTTTCATCTTGAGTGCGGAATTTGTATGGCAACGTTGTAGTGTTATAAAGTAAATTAGTAAGACTATATTTTAATTTCGTGTTTAATGTGTGTTGTATTAATTACGTACGTAAATTCATTATCAAATAAATGTTCTTTCTTTCTTTGTTTTTTATTAATTTTGAGATTTCAAACATGAGAATTAGTAAAATACTTTAGCGCTGGTTTTCAGTCGGGCCTACACTAGATACTAAAGGCCTCAGATTAGACCAGACCATGGTTATTATTGCATTATATATTGCTGGAATAAAAGAAAGAGGTAGGTTTTAATATTTTTTAAAGAATAATTTATAAAGGATCTTGGCTATGTCTGTATGTTTTCCTTTTTTTTGTAGTCGTCAACTTTGTTTGCTCTACGTCTGAACATGACGGTAAAAAGGGTAATATTTATCATTTCAAAAGGCTCCTAGTTTTTATAATAATTCAATTATGACATAAATCAAAGCATCTGGACATGGTAGTGGTAGATATACATTTTAGGGTATAAAAATATTTGCTCTAGTACTATTATCCAGGGAGGAAACAGGGGAATACGTTTGTATGGGCAAAACACTGCCTACATTGACTCTTAATGCTAACAATTAAATATATATATATATTATTAATAACCTAAAATAAATATTAACCTTTAACTCATGAACTGCGATGTACGTATCATTTGTATGCTGATAACCTGCAATTATACACACAGGCCGCAGTAGATTCTCTATCAGATGCAATTTATACTATTAACCGGGATCTAAATGCCTTAAGGGATTGGTCTGAGAGATTTGGCTTATCAGTTAATCCTTCCAAATGTCAAGCAATTGTAATAGGGAGCTCTCGTATGATTACCAGAATAGACTTCAGCTTGATGCCTCAGATTATTTTCAGTGATCTTGTCATACCGTTTAGTACGGAAGTAAAAGGCCTTGGTTTACACATTGATGCCAAATTGGATTGGAGAACTCATATTTCCAAGGTTAGTCAGAAAGTGATCGGTACTCTAAAGTCTTTTTATCGTCTGAAAAATTTTCTCCCAGTTAAAACGAAAACCATGCTAGTGCAATCTATAATATTTCCTATAATTGACTATGGTGATGTGTGCTTTTACGATCTGAACGCTGACCTTCTTGACAAACTTGACAGATTACTCAATAATTGCATTCGATTTGTTTTTAATCTTCGTAAATATGACCGTGTATCGAGCCATCGTTCAGAGCTTAATTGGTTGCCCATACGCCAGCGTCGGAGTTTGCGGGCTCTGACAACTCTGTATTCTATTCTATTTTCTTCCAACACTCCCTCTTACTTAACTCCACATTTTCAGTTTTTATACTCTAATCATGACCTTAACCTTCGCTCTTCTAATAATCTTATTCTTTGCTGTCCTGTCCATACTTCCGGTCTAGTACATTCATCTTTCTATATCCAATCTATTCTCCTATGGAATGCGCTTCCGTATGAAATCAGGATGCCATCTAATCGTTTCAGTTTTAAGGTCAAGGTACGTCGGCTTTACCAGTGTCATTTAGCAGAATTATCTGGTTAATGCTGTATTTAGTACTTAATGTTGACTAATTATATTTTTATTTATTGTATTGATATTTATGTATGATGTTGTTATGTGTCGCGCTCATACTTATAGTTGAGTAATTTTTGTGTTCAGGGGATGTTTGGTCATTGCAATTTGTCTGACTGATTAAATATAACTTTTTAATATTTATCTTAATAACATATATAAAAATCAGACATTTAAAAATAAATTAAGTTCATTTTTTTTTTTGTAGAGCTTTAAAGCGTCTCACAAAAGTTCTGGCCCATGGAAAACGTCTGACTTTTTTGATATTACTTCAGAGTAATATTCTACAAAATATATATAAAAATCAGTCATTTAAATTTAAGTTAAGTAACTTTGATTTTTAGTTACCTTTCTCACCTGGTACCTGCGCAGGTGTCACCGAGCCAACTCCACAAACGTACAGGTATTAAAAAGTACACGAGGGACTACTAAGAACCGAAAGTTCTATGCTTTAGAAAATAAGTTGTGTCTTATCGCTCTGGGATCTTACTCTATATTATCTACATCATTTGCTTTCACTTTTCGTTGAGTGATAATGTCAATATTTTGGGAGGTCTAAATTCAATGGCACTATTCGAGTTAGGATTTGCAGTATTAATTTATTTAATTTAATATATTAGTAACAGATATAATAGATAAATTTTAGCTTTCTGCACTCCTTATCCATACAAACGTTAACCATGCCAAATCTGTCTTCCGTGCACGCAATACGCTTAAAAAGGGGTAGAAAGTTTTTGCTTCACGTATTAATATATTGATATAGATTACCAACGCTTTACCCGCGGTTTCGCTCGCGTCATAGTTATGACCAAATTTTCATAGTTCTAACTTCAAAAATGACAGATTTTCAGTATTTTAGGCTGTCCGTTAATATGTCAGTCAGTCAATTAGTTAATTTTTTATCTATGTACATAGTTGATTTACTAATAAAATCCTGTCACGTTTAACATTTCTTCATAATATTCTTTTGTTTTATTCAAGTGGTACCTGATAATGTGGAAAAACTTAACAGAGGCTCAATAAAAATAAAATTTACAATACTAAATAATTTCTCACTAACATATAATATGGTGTTGAGCAAACTGCTCGTCCTCTGGGCGATGGCGTACAAAATTTACATTACAAAGCGTAAAATTACCATGTATTATATTATCTCTACCGTATTTTGCCGGCAGGGTTGCCACGCACGCTAATGTCCACTTTTTTTTTTTAAGGCAGCTGAGTTATGCAGACCACCTTTATTCGAAAAGATAACAATCAGGAGCGCATAAGCGAATCCGTTCTGGAATCTTCGACTTAGGTAATAAATTATGTAAAGATTACAATTACAAAACTTTTACTGTTTTGCACAAAACCGTAAGTGGATTTTAATTTCGGTTTCGGTTACATTAGTCGGAAGTCGAAGCCCTCATGAACTGCTTTATTTGCGTGCGCTGACATAATAGTTAATTATAGGTAAATATAATTTTCTACAAAAATATTGGTCATTAGTATATCTAAAAAAAGTCTATCATAGAATATATCTATCTCTTATACATATGCCACAATAAGGTAATTTACATTTTTTTTTGTTGAAGATTAAAAATTAATTTATGAGCATTATTTTTCAGCATGGCATATTAATCCTTACGAGCAAAAGTTACTTCATCATAAAGACAATTTAACGAAGACAAACTTTGTCTTTTACAGCATGTTATTTGGACGCATAGTTTGAAAGATAATGCAAAATTAAAATAATTCAACACTCAGCTCGGGTCATGTCTATAGCGCGAATGATTCGTGCGATGCCACGATGTGACCATCTGGCCGCCCGATAAAAATATTGTCTATACTGAAGTATTATAAATCATTAATCAGTGATTTCTTCTAAATTATATGCGGGTGAAACCACGGGGCATAGCTAGTAAACTACAAAATTCACCTTACAATATCAACAAAATTTCGGTTTTCGGGGGATACACTCCTTCAAAAATTTGAAGCAAATTGAACTAATGAGACTAAGAATAAATAGGTACCTATAAAAGTATGTGTAAGAATTAGAATGCAGAAATGAATGCTAATAAACCCAAAAACAATACAATAAGAAACCGCGATGATCAGCTTTAAAAGCGGGATAAATTAGCAAATACATTTTGTCTTTTACGATCTGAACGCTGACCTTCTTGACAAACTTGACAGATTACTCAACAATTGCATTCGATTTGTTTTTAATCTTCGTAAATATGACCGTGTATCGAGCCATCGTTCAGAGCTTAATTGGTTGCCCATACGCCAGCGTCGGAGTTTGCGGGCTCTGACAACTCTGTATTCTATTCTATTTTCTTCCAACACTCCCTCTTACTTAACTCCACATTTTCAGTTTTTATACTCTAATCATGACCTTAACCTTCGCTCTTCTAATAATCTTATTCTTTGCTGTCCTGTCCATACTTCCGGTCTAGTACATTCATCTTTCTATATCCAATCTATTCTCCTATGGAATGCGCTTCCGTATGAAATCAGGATGCCATCTAATCGTTTCAGTTTTAAGGTCAAGGTACGTCGGCTTTACCAGTGTCATTTAGCAGAATTATCTGGTTAATGCTGTATTTAGTACTTAATGTTGACTAATTATATTTTTATTTATTGTATTGATATTTATGTATGATGTTGTTATGTGTCGCGCTCATACTTATAGTTGAGTAATTTTTGTGTTTAGGGGATGTTTGGTCATTGCAATTTGTCTGACTGATTAAATATAACTTTTTAATATTTATCTTAATAACATATATAAAAATCAGACATTTAAAAATAAATTAAGTTCATTTTTTTTTTTGTAGAGCTTTAAAGCGTCTGACAAAAGTTCTGGCCCATGGAAAACGTCTGACTTTTTTGATATTACTTCAGAGTAATATTCTACAAAATATATATAAAAATCAGTCATTTAAATTTAAGTTAAGTAACTCTGATTTTTAGTTACCTTTCTCACCTGGTACCTGCGCAGGTGTCACCGAGCCAACTCCACAAACGTACAGGTATTAAAAAGTACACGAGGGACTACTAAGAACCGAAAGTTCTATGCTTTAGAAAATAAGTTGTGTCTTATCGCTCTGGGATCTTACTCTATATTATCTACATCATTTGCTTTCACTTTTCGTTGAGTGATAATGTCAATATTTTGGGAGGTCTAAATTCAATGGCACTATTCGAGTTAGGATTTGCAGTATTAATTTATTTAATTTAATATATTAGT
Organism: Saturnia japonica; assembly: GCA_033032175.1. Taxonomy (NCBI): domain Eukaryota; kingdom Metazoa; phylum Arthropoda; class Insecta; order Lepidoptera; family Saturniidae; genus Saturnia; species Saturnia japonica. The sequence continues at coordinate 2,964,403 of CM065306.1, read as the reverse complement.
AACAGATATAATAGATAAATTTTAGCTTTCTGCACTCCTTATCCATACAAACTTTAACCATGCCAAATCTGTCTTCCGTGCACGCAATACGCTTAAAAAGGGGTAGAAAGTTTTTGCTTCACGTATTAATATATTGATATAGATTACCAACGCTTTACCCGCGGTTTCGCTCGCGTCATAGTTATGACCAAATTTTCATAGTTCTAACTTCAAAAATGACAGATTTTCAGTATTTTAGGCTGTCCGTTAATATGTCAGTCAGTCAATTAGTTAATTTTTTATCTATGTACATAGTTGATTTACTAATAAAATCCTGTCACGTTTAACATTTCTTCATAATATTCTTTTGTTTTATTCAAGTGGTACCTGATAATGTGGAAAAACTTAACAGAGACTCAATAAAAATAAAATTTACAATACTAAATAATTTCTCACTAACATATAATATGGTGTTGAGCAAACTGCTCGTCCTCTGGGCGATGGCGTACAAAATTTACATTACAAAGCGTAAAATTACCATGTATTATATTATCTCTACCGTATTTTGCCGGTAGGGTTGCCACGCACGCTAATGTCCACTTTTTTTTTTTAAGGCAGCTGAGTTATGCAGACCACCTTTATTCGAAAAGATAACAATCAGGAGCGCATAAGCGAATCCGTTCTGGAATCTTCGACTTAGGTAATAAATTATGTAAAGATTACAATTACAAAACTTTTACTATTTTGCACAAAACCGTAAGTGGATTTTAATTTCGGTTTCGGTTACATTAGTCGGAAGTCGAAGCCCTCATGAACTGCTTTATTTGCGTGCGCTGACGTAATAGTTAATTATAGGTAAATATAATTTTCTACAAAAATATTGGTCATTAGTATATCTAAAAAAAGTCTATCATAGAATATATCTATCTCTTATACATATGCCACAATAAGGTAATTTACATTTTTTTTAGTTGAAGATTAAAAATTAATTTATGAGCATTATTTTTCAGCATGGCATATTAATCCTTACGAGCAAAAGTTACTTCATCATAAAGACAATTTAACGAAGACAAACTTTGTCTTTTACAGCATGTTATTTGGACGCATAGTTTGAAAGATAATGCAAAATTAAAATAATTCAACACTCAGCTCGGGTCATGTCTATAGCGCGAATGATTCGTGCGATGCCACGATGTGACCATCTGGCCGCCCGATAAAAATATTGTCTATACTGAAGTATTATAAATCATTAATCAGTGATTTCTTCTAAATTATATGCGGGTGAAACCACGGGGCATAGCTAGTAAACTACAAAATTCACCTTACAATATCAACAAAATTTCGGTTTTCGGGGGATACACTCCTTCAAAAATTAGAAGCAAATTGAACTAATGAGACTAAGAATAAATAGGTACCCATAAAAGTATGTGTAAGAATTAGAATGCAGAAATGAATGCTAATAAACCCAAAAACAATACAATAAGAAACCGCGATGATCAGCTTTAAAAGCGGGCTAAATTAGCAAATACATTTTGTCTTTTTTTACAACGGGCTTGATTTAACGATGTGCGAATATGAACTTATCATTATTGAGATCAAAAGCTTTAAATAATGAACTAAATTATCCTCTTATCTGTCGTGGACAACTGTGCCTGTTTGAAATCAAAATCTAAAAAAAAGTAATCTTATTGAAATATACGCTTTATACGAACGTACGTTTTTAGAAAATATAATTCCCAAGTTAACAAAAGATTCAAATGCAAATAACGAAGACGTCTACGTCATTAGTCCTTGCATACTATATAAATTTCAAACTTTATGAAACAAAATTTAATATAGTAATAATGTTACTTTGTTTATAGCTTAAATTTTGTCATTTCACGATATTTATTGTTGTTTTCCGTAAACATGCCTAATTAATGTTGTGTTAAAATAAATATTTTCATAGAAATTAATTGCAATAATGGCAACAGCTTCAAGTTTTAAACAAAAAAAAAATTGGTTGCCTGTAAAGTCGGTATACGGGCGAAAGTTTTACGTGACAACGACTTTATGTCTGTCTCTCTCGCTCTTAGGCGGGCTAACCATGCCCGAGTGGAAGGGACGCGTGCCTCTCACTCGCTCTCATTGTGAGCGCATAACGTGAGCGGAGCGTAACGCAGTTTCTTGAAGTGTCACCCGGCAAACCAATTTATAAGACGTTGTCACGTCAAAAATGATGTCAACAAATGTAAATTCACAAATCGGAGAATGATTTAAGATCAATGGAAATAAAGATTAAGAAATAAAAATGTTAAGCTTAGTTGTAGCTGATACAAATATAGATATTCAACATACAGACACAAAATCAACAACTGTGTCCATTACACAAAACCCGTGATCTCTGGATCAACAGTAGGGATGCTTAGCTAGCTTTGCGCAACGGCAGACTTTAAATTTAGTCGTGGGGCTCCTAGGTAGACCATTTGTTTGGTGTTTTTTTTTATGCTACCTCTAGCCGCTGACAATAGAAAATTAAAGTAGGCTATGGGCCTTCTGGAGATTTGGAGTCTTCCCAAAGGATCAGAAACCCGAGGTGAGACCTTACTTTCAAAAACCCTCCCGCCTAGTCCTTCACGGGTAACGAAGTTTATCAACCTTATAAAATATATCGGGTAACTTTAGGCGAAAGTAATGCTAATATTATTTCTACAGCAAATGCAAGGTGCAACAGCCGTCTGTCTATGATGATGAGTGATTCTGAAGAGTTGTATCACCCTATTTTATCATCCCCTTTCCGTTACAGAAGCTGATGAGCTGATCTACCAGGCCATAAGATAGGCTCCATCTCGGCACTAACAAAAAACTACACTTTGACGTTGCCGTGAAGGTATGAAATTTTCTCCAGATTTGAGTTTATGACATTCCTATGATATTGGGTCCTTCAAACGAAGCGTGAGGAGACGACACAGCCAAAGGAACAAAACGCCTGGTTTCACCGATGTTTTTGCAATGGGTACATATAAGCAAGATGTAACTTGCTTGGCTCATTTCATAAATATTGTTTCCTTGATAAATTAGAAATAGATAAAAATATACTTTTCGTATATTATTATAATTTTGGACTTGTTGATTTATGATTAATGATATGAGTGTGCAAAATAATAACTTAATCTTCAGGACCTTTGAAAGAGTAACTTCCGCGAAAAAATAGAATTTTCATATGGTTTCTAAATAAAAAGAAAAAAAGTTTGGTGACTGAAAAAAGCGAATGTAACAACAGACCGCGTACAAAAAATAAAAACAAAAATAAATCTTATACTCTTTACGTTAATAGATTATTAATTTGCCAGCCCTATTCGATGGGTGATGGTTTGATGGCTAGTAAGAACTGAGCGACACTGTATCATCTTTTTTTTTAAAGATGAAAATGTCAGCCAGTATAAGTTGTTTCAATATTATTACCGGTTCGAATATGTTTGTCAATTCGACGGTGTCTTTTGTTCATTAGTTGTTAAGATCGAGTAGGCAGTGCTTAATAGGTTCATGACTTTTAAATCGGCAAATTATTATTGCGCGTTGTTGTATTCAATAAGACATATCAATAAGCCGAGCCGGTATTTATGTACTTACAGATTAAAAATCTTTCGATCAAATCATGTAGTTTTCAACAATTATAAATTCTAGTTAGTTCTTCACGATGGTTTCTATTTTTTTTTCAACACGCGAATATCAGCTAGGCAAATTTTTCATATTGACGAAAATATGTATAGCGAATTCCTAATAAGTAATATTGTATTTCGCAAGCGCTAAGCGATAGCAGAAAACATTGGCTTCGAAATCGCAAAAACATTATTCGCACCTTCTTTGGCAAGACAAGGGCATAAATGCACTTTTTATAATTTTTCATGATAGACATTTGTTCTGCTAATATTGCTCTGAAGTAACTATTCTTTGCGTGAATTAATATGCCTTATAGTTATTAGAAGGGTCTCTGTTCCCGCAGATGAAAGAATGTAGGCGTACTTAACTCATATTATGTATTTTAAACAACAATTGAGCCCTTGTCTTACCGAAGGTGCGAATATTATCTTTACTACCTGTTTTGTATGGATTGCACTGTACTCGCGATAGGGTACAATGACATCAGTTTAGCGTGCTACGATAAAAAAAAACCATATAAATGATGCTAGATTAAAATATATAAGCAATGATGGCGTATTTGATAGCGTGTACGGAATCCGCGTCGATCGATATGAGTTCGAATCCTTGCAACGAACCTGAGCTTTTGGTGAAGAAAAACATCGTAATGAAACCATAGCATCATAGTAATGCTTTTTCTAATGCCCGCCTGGTTAGCTACCATTCTCAAGTTGAAATAACTATAACGATAAAAAAAAATTATAAGTTCATTTAATATATTTTCTGAATTAGATTAACTATAAATCACCAAAGTAGAGGGAGAATTAGATAACTTACAAAATCTGGTTTGCGAGAAATCGATTCGATTAAACGAAAACGATTGGAATGTTTTTTCAATAAAAGCGGCAGTAAGTTTTTACAAGTTTTTATATATACACTAACACAATGTTTATCTTTCAAGTCTGTTACTGAGACCTCAGCTCTTTGCATTTTTGTAAAAAGGTGTTAAAGAAGTTATCTAATTTTTCCATTTCTGACGTTTTGTAATTAGGTGCAGTTATTTTTTAGAATATTTTTGAGATGAACTAATTAATTTTAGAGCTTGAGTAAGACCGAAGGACGGATCGTACTGTATGTTGAGTTTAAGCCAAAGCAATAATGTCAATTTCGATAAAAGTGTAGTTATCTATTTCTGCCTGTGCGGCAACGAAATATTAAAATTAATAATGTGTATTATGCGCACTGGTGACACTGCATTTATCAAATAAATAAATAAACATTATCAATCTTCGGTAAGCTCGTGTTCCTTTGTCAAAATATATTAAAATAACTCGACTATAGAAGCATAATATATACCTAATTATTAATCAAAATAAAACATCACTTTGGAATTTGCCTCCAGAAAGTCAGTGATAAACACTAATAGCGATTTAAAATAAAAAGTCGTGGATATCTTTTGATAATAAAAAAATTAAGTGTATACGTAACTTTGTTAAAAAAAAACTTTGTTTTGCCAATAAGGTTATTATACGTAGAATATAAATAAGTGGAATTTCAATTTGTTTTTTTTTTTGTTATTTGCACCTAGCACTGATCGAGAAAAATAAATCTGGACATTATTTCTTTATAGTAGTGTTTACGTATGAACAACGCTTTTAAAATAAAAACTGTAAATTAACATAACATTTTTGTATTCAAGTAAAGTCGATGTTTTATTTATAACAATTTTTTTTCGAGTATGTAAATAACTTCTTCTGTTATTTTTGGAATAAAATTGAGTGGTATCTCTCTGATAGTTTCGTACAGTTCAAAAACAGGATTGCTCTAAACTAGCCCACTAAGTTTAAATTTTACTTTAACATGCTATTTTAAAAAATCGTAGTTATTATACTTAATTGTATTTTTTTTTTTAAATTGCAAAAAGAATTTTATAATTGAAAAGTGTAAAAAAGTTGTAATACATTAGCTGGACATGACCAATCATCTTTAAAAGTTACTATGAAACAAGATTATTAATAAAAACTCACTTACCCTTTACAAAATCCAAAGACAATATTCCGAACAGAGTGCACGTGTTAATTGCACAAGGTTGTTAGAGAGCACCGATACGAACGAAAAAAAAAAACAAATCAAAAACTACTCTAAATTCGAACGGCGCGCGAAATCCCACAAATGTGTCAGTGGTGCGGCGCGGCGGACGGCCTAGGCATCTAACGTGCACTGAATACCGATGGCGGACAATACCGAAATTCGATTTTTCGAAATTTTTGGCAGGAGCGGTTGTACCGCAACGAAGGCGAGGATTTGAATGAGGAGCTCGACGGAGCGGCTTCGATACTGACCAGCAAGGCGGCAGGACATCAACTTTATAAATCGATTTAATCGTTACTGTTATTCGACTAGATGATGCAGTGACATGCTTAAAACAAAAATGAATTAGGGTTCCTTAATTACGTTGCTCGTAAAATGAAACCCATATATTTATCTAGGAAGTATATTAGTCCGGGAGCTACGGGACCTTTTTCATGAGTAGTTTATAAATCAGAAGAAAAAATGAGATTAATTTTTTTTTTAAATCAATTTTTGATGTTGCATTTTTGACTTATTTTCAAAAAAGCTAAAAAACATGATAACTCAAAAATGGTTCAATTTTGCATAATGCTTAAGGGGAATAAATATTCGCAAATAGTCACCCCTATCACCTCCTAACCGGAATACGGCGAATTACCAATAACCCTGTATAATAAATAACACTTTAAATTATTTAATTAACTATATGGTTAAAATTAATATAATCATTTAGCGACCGAAGTTTGCTTTTAACACTTCACAAAAATATTTATTTAGGCAGTTGTGAACAAAGAAAGACACGTCCAAGCTTGAACGGTTAAAATTATGGAACCATTACGCTATGTGCTTTGTTGGATTAATTGGAATTAATATATTAATTATTGTATACCTGTCGGATTTGAAAAATTCTTTATGTATATGATAGCCTAACTCTCGAGGAATAATATAGGCTATTTAAGATTAGGCTACAACTCTCATATAGTTTTAAATTAATATATTTATTTATATTTGGATACATAGTTTAAGAGAAGAACAATTATGATAGACTACATGGGTGCGTTGGCGGTGCGGTGTTTGTCTGATAAAATTACCAAGGGTGAATCCGTGGGGCACAGCTAGTTTAATATACAAGTCAATGTTTAGCACCAATATTGTTGCCTAAACATTTTACAATGATCGGCAAATCATGTTAATAACTTAATTTATCAATTCATACCTACTATCTTGCTAGATAGGTACTACTATATACCATTATTAGATATTACATATGAAATTAGTGTTTTATATGGTAAAAGTAAAATGAAAAAAATATTATGAAATTATACATTTAATCAATCGAAGTATGTACCATTATTATCTATGCACTTTCGCCATTTTAAAGGTAGTTCATTGATTCCATTGCTGAAAAAAATTGTGGGAGCAAGAATTAATAAAATCTTTGAAGGCAGTTTGGACAGCCTCATCGGAATTGAATTTATTTTCCTTGCAAGAAATTGTCCAAATTCTGAATAAAGTGGTAATCTGTTGGAGCAATGTCCGGGGAATATGGTGGGTTTCGGAGACATTCCTACCGCAGTTCTTCTAATTTAGCGACCGTCGGTCGTAAAGTTTGGGGTCTATCGTTGTTTTCTAGCAGCAGTGGGCTTGAGATATTGACCAGTCTCGGTTGTTTAACGGCTAGCTTTTCCATCATGGTTTGCAATTGTTGACAATACATATCTGCCGTTATCGTCTGGACAGATCTTACAAAGCTTTAGTGTATGACACCAGCACTGGTCTACCAAACACTCACCAGAATTTTTTTCTGAGACGACTTTCGCTTGGGACAGGATTTGGCCGGTTCTCCTGGGTTTAACCACAGTGATGAGCGTTTCCGATTGTCGTAAAGGATACATTTTTCGTCACAATAACAATACGATTCAAAATTCCCTCGTTATTGTGACGGTTGAGTAATGTAATGCAGAACTCAATAGGTGTTTGTTGGCGTGCTTCAGACAATTCATGCGATACCCATTTCTCGAGCTTTTTCACTTTTCCTGTTTATTTCAAGTGAATTAATTTTTTTATCACTCACACCGAAGCCTGCCGCTAACTCTGATGTGGTTTGCGAATGATCCGCTTCAACGATCACCTTTGATTCTTCATTTTCAACTAGGTTCTCCGGTCAGTCGTCCACGGGGTCTGTTTCGTTGGTCAAAATTTCCAGAACGAAAACGTTGGAACCAAAAACATACCGTGTTTTTTTACAGTAGCTTTTCCATACACATCATTAATCCTTCGAACTGATTCTGCAGCGCTGATGCCACAATGGAACTTATATTTGTAAATAAGGCAATATTTTAAATTTTCTATTTTGTGAAAAGAACGATGTCAAAGAAAATAAAATGGTGCGAAAACAAATGAATCACTAAATTCGAAACACAAATACACAAGCCTAAATTTGGAATAAATTTGAATTTGGAATTTCTAACCAGACGCTAGATATTTGAGATCAAAGTGACAAGTTCAACAAAACGCCAATTTCATATGTAAAGACCTAATAGATGGTAATCTTGCTTCTATTTTGCTCAGTTAGAAGAGTAATGTTAATGCAGTAGTTTACCAACTATTAGATTTGAAGTCGTTAAATTGTTTGTAACCTTTAAATCTGCTTTCTGTTTTGTTTCTTGTTACTCGTTATATTCTATTTATCATACTATTATTTATTTAATATATATCATATTTACCTACAACTTTAATTATAGTAGCTTAGTGCTACAATGTCGTTTGTCTATTTTTCTTTACTTATTTTAGTGTTTATTAAGTAAGTTTCCAAATAAATAAATAAATAAATCGCTGCCTAAACAGGGTTTACGATAATATTTTTTTGTAAATATTTTAATTTTTATATGACGATTTTTCCCCGAAATCATGTCTTCTATAAAACCATTTTGAAACTGAACATTTATAACCTGCACTTCAGATATTGTTACGGAATATATCTGTAATATATTTAAAGTTACTTAAGTGTAGTCGGCAGAACATGTTTTCTTCTTCCACTCCACTCTATCAAATATCTCAGTTAATGTTTCATTATAACGTGTTTCCTATTATATCGGTCTCCTCTTTGTAGTGTCTGTTAGTTAGTACGTGTTGTGCACATGCGTATTACGAAGCCTTAGGAAAAGGCGTCATAGTCGGCGCGGTGTATTGTTCACGTTTACGTGATTATTTTTTGTTTTCTGAAAGTATCACTTTTACCGCGTGTGAATTTTACATATTTTTTTTCGTGTTGACATCTTCGGCTATATCCATATAAAACATCTAGTGAGTTTTATGGACGTTGTGATCAATCGCTACCATATAAACCGTAAGTAACATATACTTTCAAATTCAATTGTTTACATTTCACACATATACCTACTACAGTAGGTACCTAGAACGTATTGTGCTTGTATCAAGCGAGTTGCAAATCCATCAGCGATTCGTAGAAATAAAAAGGTAACGTTCATATTAAAGGGCGTTTGGGTTTTCCATTACCAACGGATTCTTTGTAATTCTCTGTTTTTTTTTTAATACACGCCTTAGCAATATTAAATTATACTTAGTAAAAGATTTAGTGAAGTGTATGTATATCTTCTATCAATTGATTTGCCAGAATAGCCTAATAATAATAGAATACTAGCGATCGCCCTAAGGTCGAAATTCGACCAGTAACTTTTTGATCATAGACTATTTTCTGTTTGACATTTGCAGTATTCATGAACCTAAACAATGAGTATTATCTACATCACTTGCTGTCACTTTTCGTTGAGTGACAATGTCAATATTTTGGGGGGTCTAATTTCAAGGGCACTGGTCGGGTTAGGATTCGCAGTATTAATTTATTTAATTTAATATATTAGTAACAGATGATAAATTTTAGCTTTCTGCACTCCTTCTCCATATAAACTTTAACCATGTCAAAATCACAGTCTTCGTGCACGCAATACGCTTAAAAAGGTAGAAAGCTTTTGCTTCACGTATTAATATATAGATTGTAAAACTAAACCCAGGAATTATAGTCCTGCAGGAAAAAATGCTTGGTGTTAGGTTTTCAAGATATTATCTAGCCGGGCGAATAGCGTAAACAGGCTAACATGCTATGGTTTCTTCACGACGTTTTCCTGCGTTCAAAAAAGCTCAAGTATGTTATAGGATACAAACCAACATATATAAACCTATTGCGTTACCAATAAGCTATTTGACGGCCTCTAAGAAATACATTCAGGTCCATGTAGTCTCTCATTTCAGTGTGCCGGGATTTTCCTCTCGAAATCTTTAATATATTCGTTTATGGTGCTTACACACTGTACAAGCCGATACGACAACAGAACCATGTTGTATGTTGTTGTTCTCAAAGACCTTTGTTGTGTTTCAGATTTTAAATTACATAATATATACCTACTGTTTTTTTTGAGTGATCTGTATATTAAAGAAATGGGATAATCAGATTAGATTAGCCCGTCATGGCACAAGGACTGTCAGTATACCGTACATGAACATCGTCCTGACATCTAGGTTCTATTCCAATTTAACTCAAAATATAATTATATTAATCGTGCAAAGAATCTTTAAAATTCATATTACTTTAATATAAATAAAAATAAAACAAGGAATCTATTTTATTTTTAAATCAATTATTATAATAATTAGCTGTTAACTTTTACCTACTTAACTAATAGTCAATTATGATAAATTATGATGTAGATTATTTTAAACGGCTCTTAAAAAGCTATGTTTTCTATTATATACCGAAATAATTTGAAAAGAAATAGAAGATAATTTGAAAGGCGCTAAAATATTCGGAGTTACATACGGCGCAATATGCGGCAGTCACGTCGGTTCATTGAACTCGATCTATTTACTTAACTAACGAACGGAAAGACTACAAAATATTTGCATTTCTCGTCCAAAGCTTTATTTAGCGAAGACTCATCGTACCACTTTACCACAAGCTTTGTCTACCACAAACATACATAATATAGGTAGGTACCACCTATACGTATACAGGTACCTGACTTTATATAAGATTTTCATATCTCTATACTTAAATAGACAATAAATAAAATTCAAGTGTCAATAAATTCATATGATAGTATATACGGTACCTACCTATAACAAATACCTTTTTTTATTGTGCCTTTTTGTCTGTTTGTTCCGCGTAATCTCTGAAACGGTTGGACATTTTGATGAATATTTTGGCAGATAACTGATGTTATATGGAGTAACTTAGGCTACTTTAATTTTATAAAAAGAATTAGGGTTTCGCGCAAATAAAAATAAATTGGTCGTGGTGAATCAATTCGGGTGCTTAAATGGCTTACGCTGAGTAAACCGTAAGATATACACACATCAAAAAAGTCTAAGCAACATGCGTGATATTACAAATTTTTCCATTTATATTAATTAATATCTAAATATTTACTCAAACAAAGTGCGTAGGTAAGTAAACTTTTTTGTTATTGATGACATACTGGCTGGTTTAAAAAAAAAAATTGATTATGTTTTGTTTTTTCATAAAATTCAAATGACTGCGAATTTGTTTGAATTTAAGTGCGTTTTAATTGCTACGTTTAGTCTTGATTTTATAATTTTACCAACCATTGAAATAAAGTTAGCGACAAAATTGAATTGTTAGATATTCTTTACGTCATGAAGCGACGTCATTTGATGGCAGATGAAATGCAAAGAGCTGTAGGGATGTTGCAAGCGGGAAGTAATCAATCTCAGGTATCTCGACATTTTGGCATTCATAGAAGTGTTATTTGTCGTCTTTGGCAGCGCTACAATAATACAGGAGAACCCGCTGAACAGCATCCAGGCCGTAAAAGGAGTACAACCACTCGGCAAGACCGGTACATACAACTGACTGCAAGACGCCTGCCGATGTTAACCGCTCGAGAGATAAGTTTGAGGCTACAAATTTCAAGTGGTGTTGATGTAAGTCCTCAAACTGTGCGAAATCGACTGCATGAGTACGGCCTACGAGCTCGACGCCCAATCAGGTGCCCACCGATACGTCACGGGAATCGCGCTCGTCGATATGAATGGTGTAGAGAACGCATAACATGAACCCAGGAACAATGGGATAAAACTATGTTTTCCGATGAGTCGCGATTCGGGTTTAAGCCTGATACAAGAAGGGTGCGAGTGTATCATCGGCCCGAAAATACTGAAAGGCTCATTTGCGTTCAGGAAGTTCATCCATACAGCGGCTCAACAGTTATGTTATGGGCGGGTATTATGAAGAACAGGCGAACTGAGCACGTTTTTGTAAATGGAAACATGAATGCTGAAAATTACATTGAGGATATTCTCAGACCTTATGTCTACCCATTTGCACAAACCTTTGGCTCCGATTTTAGGTTAATGCATGACAATGCGCGTTCACATACAGCTCGGCGAACCAGTGAATACTTTGCAACGGAGAACATCCGGGTATTGCCCTGGCCTGCACAATCGCCAGATCTCAACCCCATCGAGCACGCATGGGACATGCTCCAGAGACGTGTTTTGAAGGACTTGGACGGAGCGACAACAACCCAACAGCTGAAGGATTTGCTACAATTCCATTGGGAGCGAATACCGCAAGATGACATAAACAGTCTCATTAATTCAATGAATAATCGTTGCCGACAAGTGCAGAATAGCAGAGGAGCCCATACTTTGTATTTTATTGTTCTATTCTTTCACAATAAATACATTTTCTTTAGAAATTTCATTATGTAAGAAAAAAGTTTACTTTTTTATGTATCTTAGTTTCTACAGTATATTCTAATATTGTTCATTTCTGTTATTAAAAGAACTTATAAAGACAACAGCTGTTATTATTAGATCATAGAACCCTAAAGATATTATTTTAAAAATAAAATACAACGTTATAATCTGAAGAACCATCCTAAAATTTAAATTAGTACATGTTGCTTAGACTTTTTTGATGAGTGTATATCAAATTAATGTACTACATAATTGTAGATATTAAAAAGACCTACAAAAAAGCCAGCGAGAGTATACGTCTATCTTCTAAGGAACACCTACAATAAGCATTTTTGTCTTTAAAATAGCCGCGAGCGGGGGAGCAAGAATATCGCGGATATCCACGTGAGCGAAGCCGCAGGCATAGCTAGTTATTTATAAGGAAAAGTAACCTCGAGTTGATTATGCATTTAGATCATGTGTATACAGCCTACTGACCCAACAGCTGCATGTTGGCACAAGTGCATTCAGTGTACATAACGCTCAAACACTTACGTAATCAATGACAATATGCGCTACGTGTATTGTACAAATAAACTTATTACAATCTAGGACAGATCGCCCTATAGGTATATTTGTCCTTTTTTTATAATAATAGTATATCGTCACTGGCCACTATATCTCTTTCAAGTAATTCCTAAATGGCGGAATTGGAAGTTACCAAAATCTAAAAGATATGCAGATATCTTCTTATAATTAAAAATCTATGTTTTTAGTTCATAATGGACTGCAAAAAGCCTGGATGAATTGTGATAAAATTTTCAGAAAGTCTTCACATTGGCCTAGAGGGTGATCCTTTACAGTTTGTTAGCAACGCGTTGCCGGGTTGGCTAGTTGTTAATAAAAGTGGATCTTTTCCTTTCTTTGTCCCATAAGCGTTCATATCACATTCATGCGATTGCGATGAATCTTTCTTAAAATGTGTGCTAAACAAATCGCGAAGATTTCTGAATCACTACCTACAACCATTTTACAATAGATAGCGCTCGAGTCGTTTCATTTTGAAAACAATATTGGTCACTAGATTGTATTAGATATTATTCCATTTTGAAATGCGAAAACAAAATCACACAAAAACAGCTTAGCGGATTTGGATAAAATTTGGCACACAGATAGCGTATAACCTGGATTAAGAGACAGGATAATTTTTATAGTTCACGCAAGCGGAGTCGGGGGCAAAGTTAGTTACATATAAAGGTGTTGGAAACGTGACAAATTCACCAAAAATATGTAGACGCTATCTACCTACTCGACACTACAAGCATTTGTAGAGGACAAGCTAAACAACTCGGGATCATTATGTCGCTAAGCAAAAAACCGAATGCTATTTAAAAAAGTTGTATCAATCACCGCTCTTACCTTGAACCCAAGAGATCCTTACGTATTCAAATTCGCTATCCGTAACGTTCGATTTAGTGTTCATCTAATAACTAACACGATTTTCGAAAGCTTACAATTAGGTATCGATTTAATATATTCATGTTTAGTCTTTATTGACGTTTTTAATTTTATTAGTGTAGTTAACTTTGCATACTTATATGTGTTTAAATTTGTTTCATGATAAATAATCTATAAAGTGATGAATTTTTTAGATTGACAGATGTTGATTATAAACGGGCGCTCGAGCATTGCGTAAGCAGACGCTAGAGGGCGGTTATTTTTTTTCTGACTATACTGTTAGCTTTAGGGGCCCTATCCAAAAACGGAGCCGCTGATGGCTTTTACAGCTTCACCGAACTTGGTGGCGAGCGCTAAGGGCACTCAGCCGCGAAAGTTTTGGACAACTCGCGCACAAAGGTGCCAAAGTGGCCGGACCTTGGCTTGGGCGGTTGTCGCAATTGCAATTAAGTCGCGATCTGACTAATTCTCTCTCCGTAAATTCGAGCTAAACTAACATATACATATACACATGTTCCTTCCTCCAAAGAGGAAGGAAGGAACATGTGTATATGTATTTAGTAAACTGAAATATGGTCTACACTGACTAACGTAAAAAAAGAAAAAAAAGGTTCCTTACAGAACCTATGTACCTGAGAGGTGGGCACGTATATACATATGCGTGTAATGTTTGTATGTGGGTAACCAAGTGTTGCACGTATAGTGTCACTTGTATCGCGCGGGCGGCTGCCTGGCTCAAGGGTTTTCTCACCGAGGAACGGATCTAGGCAGAGAGAACGGCGGTTACGCGGGCGTGGGCGGTGGCACGCTCTGTTTAAGGAGACGGTGGAGTAGTACGCGTTAGCTTTCTCGACTTTATCGTCGGGGTCGATGAAAATGTTTCGCGGTCGGCGTTTTTTCCGTGAGTTGGCAGCCTGTCGGCGATTTACCCGTTTGGCGGTCGGATTAGGGACATAAGTAGCGGATGCTTTCGCAAGAACGCGTAGAGAATCAATATTTTTAACATACTTCAAAAAAAGGAGGACGTTTTCAATTAAAACGTATATTTTTAACTACAAGTTCTTTGTTTATGAACTGATTTGGATAATTCTTTTTTGTTGGATAGGGGACACCTCAAGGTTGGTGGTCCCATTTTAATTTCACTGGTATTGGACATTTGACTTCGAAAATACATTTAGCTTCATGGTATACGCTACTGAACAGAGAAAATGTCGATTACCGGTTGATTACGAGCTCGGATTCCGTTTCGATTGACATAGGTTTAAACAGTTCTCAATACCTAAGTTTACTGCGATTGAAATCATCTTGAATACAAACAAAACATAATTTTAAGGCATCTTCTAGTATTCGCCTAACCCTAAACAGTTATGCATTATTTTGTGTCCGCCTAAAAGGTAAAATTATTTTTTAGTGTTCGCCTAAAGTGTAAAAGAATTTTTAGTGATCGCCTAAAGTGATAAAGCATTCGCCTAATTAACTAAATTCATATTAGCGACACCTTGTGTCTTCCAGTGTACACTTAAAAATCAGTTACATTGATTGGATTTAGCGTGACACCGTATCATGGTGTAAACGAGTGAGTTTCACACTCTCGTTATCTGGTATAAAGTATAATAAAACCACAAAACTTCTCTTATAATATATATAATTAAAGATCTCGTCTCAATATTATTTACATTCGTATAAACTTCACAATAATATTTACAAACTGGTCACATCGTCTCAAACAGTCAACACATTTACAAAATGATCACATATAGAAAATAAAAACGACTGTCAAAACATCAATAACACATTTGATCAGTATTATACATTATATTTACAATAGAAATACTGCATTCGAGATGAACCGATATCGTAGACCCGGGATGTCGTACGATCAAATTTTAAAATATTACTTTCAAATAGTAGTTACTTTAATGAAGTAAAAAAATATGAATATAATAATTTCATATATTATAAGACACCCAAATACATAGAATTTTAAATATCAGATATATTATCTATGAAACTATATATGTACAAATAAATAAAATTAAAGTGTCTGTCTGTAATTTTAAAAACCTTCAAATAAGCTCATAAATCATAGCTATGTGTATGGCTAAGGCTGAAATCTATAGAGCGTACTCAGTCTTAGCTCAGACTTAACTCAGCCTTAAGTTCCGAAATTCAAATTTATATTCGCAAGCTTAGCAATAATTCAGCTATGCCTGAGTAAAGTTCAAGTCATCGAATTCGACGACTAACGGGAATCTTGGGTATTATACGATAAAAAAAATAGTATAGCATAATAGTGACTTAACAGTGATTTTATACACTTTTTAAATTATCTGTATTACTTAATTCTTATTGGCTACTACATAGAAATGACTGTTTTTATTAAGTACACGTTATGTTATTCTTGTTGTTTCTCGTTATTGGTTTGAAACTTTATCTTTTTGTTTTATGTACGAATAATCTGTCGTTTTTACTATAAAGCAAGTTGTATTTTATACAATTACACAATTTAAATTCTATTTTAAATAGCTTTTAATTTTCTATACTTAATTCGTGATAAATTTATTTGTTTGAGTTGAAGAAATTTTATAGTCCCGATGCGGTATCGAAACGTTAATTGATAGTTACCAGACACTTTCTCAGCTAGAGGTAAGCCTAGCGTAAATCGACTATAAATTCGAAAGCTAAGATTGCGCTGAGTAAATCCTTAGCGAAGTTTGAGCTAAGACTGAGTACGCTCTATATATTTCAGCCTAAAACTCCAACATGCGATTTTATAAATTTTTGTTTGTTTGTCCGAGCTAATCTCCGAAACGGCTGAACCGATTTTGACTGAACTTTTCAAAGAGTTAATCTAGGTAACATCTTACGCCTTTCCATAGAAAAAAACAGCCCATTCTTAATCCAGATACCGTTTCCGTAGAACATAATATTCATTAGAACCGAGTCGCAGACACCAGCTAGTCTTCAACAAACCTACTATTTACGTACAATGTCTTATCGTGAAGAATATGCGTAAATAAATTCATGAAAAAAGGAATTTGCTAAAATGGAAAACTGTAAGATATAGACATAAGATAAGACAATATAATAATTAAAATTAATATAATTATAGGTCAATCAACTAATATAATACCCACCATATAATTTTGATCAAAGGGCACCGTGGCACCCGTGCAAGTAAAGGCAACAGAGTGAAGCTAATTACGGTAAAAAAAATTATGTTTTCTGATAAAATTCTTGAAGGTAACTTAGTACATACGCTTTGTAAGGGACACAAATAAAAGTTTTTTTTTTGTAAAAGTGGTTTGCCTTATTGCAGTTTTGTATTACACACGAATCACAATAAACTAGGTACATATATCATACCGTTTTGTTCTATAATAAACAATAACCGGAAAAGTGACAAGAAAAAGTTCATAAGTTAATGTGATCTTCGAACAGAAATATTTTGTATGGGATGGATATTTCACATAAACAAAAGATTTCCCGTTCTGCTTATTATCTTAGACACGATTGTGACTGTTATCAATTAGTATACATTTGCAATAAAATGTCACGGACAGCAAAATGTGGATAAAATAGTTGATTGACTCACATATAAGCGAAATAGAGAGCTAATTTTTAAATTCCGTGGTAAAAAATACACAAGTGATGTTATTCTAATGACTTATTTACTACTGAACATACTGGCATCGGTAAAGGTAAAAGTAGAATATTACTCATATTTCGTGGCAAAGTATAGAATGGTAGTTTAACGAAAAACTGATAAAAAATAAAGTGTCCAAACTCACATAAATAGTAAAGGAGACGGAAACTCTTTCACACAATCTTAGGCCTGAGTAAAAAGAGATATCAAAATATAAAAGTGGAGTCAATTATAGTCCGACAAGTACGTGCTCGACCATCCAATGTGGCGAGAGACGTTGGCGGGGGCGAAGTATTACAGGCGATAACGGTGAGCGGTTTGTGTAACAGGAGAGGGAGACGCGTGAAATTGCGTGACTTAGGCGAGCCGTCACAGTATACTAAAGAAAACAGCAGTATCACTTTTTAATACAAACGCCCGAAACCACGTACTTCGAAATCTCGGTAAACTTCAGTACACAATAGTTGCAGTTACGTAACCAATGACGAAATATTATATTACCTATTTCAAAGAATTTGATATAGTTTTTGATTCCGTAAACTAAGCATAAAATGATATATTTTTATTTAAATAAAATTTTAAATTTTTACTAACCTACGGTCACTTTTAAAACCTAAGTAGAAACAATTATAGAAACAATTTGCAGTAATATATTTGGGTGAAAATATAATACATAATGACAATTTAATATAGAATTATCAAATACGTAAGTAGTTAACCCATGCAAACCGTCAAAGGACAGCCTTAGTGCGTGTTTACCTCGAGCGGCTGTAGGTAATTATTTCAAGAATACTGCCGAGACAACATACTGTTTACTTTAGTGTAATGACGTGCTACCTCCGTCCCCGCCAACTTCTGTCGCCACATACGATGGCTGCGCACGAACTTGTCGGACTAAAATAGCTAATTTATATTCAATGACGTTATATAAATAGACACGTTATACTCTCACTAAAAGCAATTTGAACACGTACAAATTTTATCAGCATGTTGAAACAAAGATATAGTAAATCACAGCGTAAGGCGGAAACTCTGTTGTCAAAAAAGGACAGAAGTATCTTCTTGCTCACGTCGGTATCAAGTCGAAATTGAACTGAAGGCAATTACCCACCATTCACGATTGAATGTAAAGAGTATCAATACCAAAATATCATTGAATACAAATCTGCAAATTTTGACGATATGAGAGCAGAGTTTTAATATATTTTGCAATGACCTCATGTAATAAGTAAAGATTTATTTTTATTACGTATAAAGATATCCTATTTTATTCAACCTTAAAACCTGTTAAACGTTTATTCCATTTTTATACAACTAATTAGCATCGTTCTATTTTTTATTGTTTGAACTCATTTACATGAAGCGATGATGGATAATCTTTATTCACTCCTTAATTTACTTATTGGTTTTTCCATTTTCTAGATTGTGCATTCTGATATTTTACCTTATTAATTACAAAAATATCATCGATTTTATAAACCCGCCCCTTGATAAGGCTGCACTAACATAACTGCACTATTTGTAATTTTTCATGATAGACATTAACTGTTCTGAAGTAATTATTCTTTACGTGAAATATTTAATTCTACGTACTTTTAAGAATTGTGCTCTTTTCTTATACCAAAGGTGCCAAATGTATTTCAACTAATGTGCATTTTTTATTCCTACTAAGTAAATTGACATTTCATGTGTTGCTAGTTTACTTTGTTATTAAAATAGTGTTGTCACCAATTGGTACTTATCGTAAAACCGTACGAGTAATTATACCTATTGATAAATTTTACTCAAACAAAAAATTGAACCCTCCAAATGCGAAGACCGAATAAAGCAGACAAAATCGCGCCTCTCGTGGGCCAATCGAAGCGTTCTTTTTTATTTTATTTTTATTTGTTCGCCAAATATACATTTCGTAGTTCCCTGAATTATGTAATGATAATAGTAAATTATCGGGTATTAACTATATCGTATTAATTACATCGGTAATAACACAAGATATTTCAATTAATAAATAAAAACCCTCAATTAAATTATTTTTAATCTTACAATTCAAACTAATTGTACCGTAAAATATATTGTAGTACAACACTACAAAAATAAATATGGCAACATTATTTTCAAGAACTTTAACATTAGTGATTGTCAATTTACTCCGTGGGAATAAAAACGCATTCTGGGCCCAGAAATATCCATCTCCTTTACATTGGTAGCACTGAGAAACTCGGACTAGTCCTTGAGGTTTAGCTTCATTATAATTCATGATTGGTCATAGACAACATAAAATCGATAAATAACCGTCTAATGTATTCATAAGGCCATAAATAAAATCGTTTATTAATACATTCCGATATTACGACAATCCGCGGTCCACTCGATCTCGGGAAAGTGTAAAATTAAAAAATAAAATGCATAACAAATATACATAATCTAGCGACGGCACTAGCCCGCACACATCGACACTCGCACGGTTCACAGTAACAAAAATAATTTCAACTATTTACATACAACAAACAACACATCGACAATTACGAGGCGCGTCTCTTTAATGTCATTTTACCCCGCGCCAACTGCGAGATGTAGATCTTTATTCGGTCGAGATTTGTCTTCTTTACCCATATCTGAAATTAAACATTTTAATATTTTATTCACCCGACTGCGAAAAAGGTGGGCTATGTTCTTAGCATACTATGCACGTAAATTTCTTTGTCATGCTCTGTAGCCTAAACGGCTTGATGGATTATATATAGCCTACGAGGTGTCGTTAGATTCGTCTTAATAGTGGGAGTGACATAGGCTACATAATATTTAAGTACATCTGGGAATCAAATAAAAAGCAAAAATAGAAAAATATATTTTTCTAGTCAAGCGTTTTTGTTGCAGTCGGGCTTTTTGTTTCCTTTTTTTAACCGACTTCAAAAAAAGAGGACGTTCTCAATTCCAATGTTTTTTTATGGATGCTCAGCCAATTACTTTGTTTATGAACCGAATTATATGATTCTTTTTTTTTAAATTTAATTGCCATTGGACCTTCGAAATCAGGCATACATCAGGGAACTGCTGAAATTCATTGAAGTTGGTATTATTTTTTGTTAAAAAAATTTATTTCTTCGCTTGTTTTAATTGAATCTAAGTCGGTTCCGATATGTAATTCAAAGATACTTTACTTTATTTTAATATATTCTTTATATTGTAATTCTGCATGCAAGTGACAAATTTATTTCTTTCTTGTTTTTCCGTTTGGGAAATAATTACAACTGATGTGCACTAATAAACTGGATTATAAGCTAGTTAAAACATGTAAAATTTTAAGATTTATTCTTATTTTATTTATAATCTGTAATGTGTGCCTATATAAATAAATATACTTTATAGGCTTAGCATTTGGCCATAATCTCATGAATTTTCAAGTTATGAGTTGTAACTAACCAAACAGGCATTAGAACATACCCTACTACCATGCTATGTGGTTTTATCTTGTTTTACTTCATCTTTCGATCGATGCGGTGTCCGTACATGCTAAGACTGAGACATAAAATAAAAACTCGTAAACAAGAAGTTTCACTGAAAAATTATTTCTGATCTTTTTCTTATTAATTCAATGGCAACACATGTGTTTAGAATATCCAAAATAATATGTGGATAGAAAATTTTTCTAATTTTTCCAGAGTTCAAGCACGTTGGCTCTCTTGTTAAAAAAAGTCCAGGAAGTTTTTGTGCCAATTTGAAATTCGTGCTCTTCTTCTAATTATTATTTTTAATTTAATTATATTTAATTCATTTCAATTGTGCACAATGACCAAACTATACCACGCAAAATGCCACCGATTTAAATAATATAGGGCCAAATATAGAAGCTAATGAATTAAATCAAAAACCACAACATGGTAGTTCAAGAATAAAAAATATATAAACTATAAATTAATCTACTAAAAACAAGTTGGGAAATAGATGTCGAAAAATAACAATTAAATAATATGTATATATATTGTATATTTGATTTGATTTTATAGTGATATAAAATGTCAGCATTTAACCAAAATCCCTGCAGTAATTAACTAGTCATATTGTTGAAGCCTACAACACAACAACACAATTGGGTTTGGATCAGGTAACCTCCTCGTAGTGGCTAAGTTTTGATCGGCGGCTTATAGCCTGAATGGAGACGCTTCTGCTAGTATCCCTATGATTATCAAAGGGAACAAGAAATGGTGCAAGGCCGGGCTCGGCGTGCACTCACCCTGCGGCCGAGCAGACGGGGAGGAATTCGTTCTTCCCTTGCCCCCGTCGAAACTCGTAATCCCAGTGTAGGAGTGTGATCGGCCGCTCCGACTGGGACTGGAGGTCTGGGTTTCTCCGCCTGGACCGCGAGGAAGATAACCTCTCTAAAAAATTACCGAGGAATAAAACCCCGTTAAAAGTTGTGAAGAAACCTCCTTAAATAATCACCGAGGAAGAGACACTAATTAAAAAATTAATGGACGGGTTTCAGGGGCAGGTGGGTCTAGAACCAAGAGAAAGAAATTACGTTAAAAACTGTTGGAACTGGTAACCTCAGTTGGAAGACCTCTCCAGAGGCTGCGTTTATCGGGATTCTGGTAAAACGCGAAAACAATTGCCGAATCTCCGATAAGTATGAGCAAGCATCTTCTTTCTAGTTTTCAGTGGATCCAATCCCTAATAATTTACTTGCTGTCCTAAGCGGAGTGCAAGCACCATTGATTGGTTTCCCGAAAAAAAAAAAAAACTATTAGGCCAAATATGGAGTCTACCTACCGAGTGAATTTACCAGAATACACTTGATAGATACTTGGTAACATTTTTTTTTTCAAGGTTGGTGGCTAACAAAGCTTTCGTACTAATATAACTCTCTGAGCTTTGAACGAAAACCAGCGCTCGAGGACTCACCCCTCCAGAATATATACTGACTGGAAGATCATTTGATACACACACATGTCAACCGTAAACACTAACAACAGGGAATGCAATATTTTTTTGTGGTTTTTTTATTTATTAAACTTACTTCTCATCACACTTACATATAAACAGTGTTATAATATGCAGGCTATCATGGGTGTAAACCTATAAATAAAACCCTGGGGCCTTTTTTGCGCTAACGCCCGAGGGCGTAATGGTTTTTGCAATTGATGCCATTTTTTTACAATCCATTTGGCGTCTTTGCACCTTTTACGCTTCTGAACGCTTACACTTTTATACACTTCAAACCCGACTCTTCGCAAATTTTGTTATTGTTGAGTTTACTAGTATTGTGATGTAATATTCATTTACTGACCTTTTTTTGACATTATTTTATTTATTTACATGCAAATGTGATGAAAAACATTGTATGGCGGTACGGGAATTATGAACATCGACTCATTAACTCCATCAATCTTCGACTTCTGGCTTCTAATAGACTCTCGTTCGTAATTCCTTATTTATCGCCCTCAACACACAATGTACTATTACTTTTAAGTGTGCGTATCAAATAAATGTAATTTCTTTCTAACTTCCAAAGCAAACATACCGCTTCATCCGTGATGGCGTGTATCTGCCCGGGAAACCTCGCCAGTTCTCTGCCTTCGACGTAGACGCTCTGGCCGCGGTGGTACCACCGCCTATCGTACAATAACTTCCCGTCCTCCACTCGCGTGTCCGTTACATCGGTGCTCTCTCGGACTGGTGAGTCACCTGTAACAATATTAACTCTTTGGCACCCATCGATGGCTTTAATTTTCGCGCTTTTTTCGACAAAATAGCCGGTTTGGGAGCTGAGAGGACGTAGTCGAGAGGTTAGTCAGCAAGCCGTCTATATTATTAAGTAGCTGTTCTTGCTGCTTTGCGCGCGTGGACGACAGAGGAACGCTCAGAAAAATCGTTGTTTCTTAAAACTTTCATAACTTTTATTGTCCGATCAATCACTAATGTCCCCTAGTATATGACTAGTACTGAGATCCATGAACATATGGAAACTAGATACAGGAAACAGCTAGAAACCCACCCCAATACTCTTGCATGACAGCTCACAGTTCGAAGCTATGTTATACTATTTCTATTTCTTTATTTTTTTGATGACAGTTCTAATTTGATAGTTGTAGTGTTGTAACCAAATAAGTAATGATATCGATTAAATTACGATTACGACAGTGACGATTCATCAGATTTTGATTAAAATAAATATATAAAGATTACCTGTCGTTATAATTATTTCGTTTTATTGTCGAGTACACCTACCTATACCAACTTATTTTACAACAGCTTCGATAATTTTGAAGAAGTTGGCATTATCAATGAAGAATTAATATGTGTAACATCTTGTAATGAAATATAATATTAGTTAATAAATTTGTACAAAAGTATCCGACAGTAGTTTAGTTTCTTACATTTTGTAAAAAAATATCGGGTCTGTTATCATGTTACGTTTATCGACATAGCTCCATCCCTATCAGTTTCTCCGACTCTGGTATAACCTTGTACGTGCGTAAACGTCATATTTTTATAAAATAATGCTTACATAATGTAAAAAAGACGCTAGTTCAAGTTTTCACAGGAGCTGTCATTGAGAAAATAAAGAAATGGAAATGGTATAAACGTCTTAAAAGAAAAGACATTCTATAGTATAGAAAATTATGAGTATATTTTCTAGCTGGAGGACACACTCTGAATCATAAAGTGAATGCCAGCAATAATTGCAGACGTAATAAAACAAAAAAGAAATGTATCAAATGAAGATAAAATCATGATTTTTCTATTATTTATTTTATATGTAAGGACCAAGTACATAGGGAGTAAAACAAAATTAATGGTCAAATTTTTTCCAGCAGTTTTTGCATGATGCTCGCACAATAACGGCAAACCCCTAACATCTTATTAACTAACATCAAAAAAAGCAGGAGGTTCTCAATTCAAATGTTTTTTTTATGGTTGTTCAGCCATAACTGCTTTGTTTATGAATGATATAGATGATTCTTGTTTTGTTGGAAAGGCCCTGATTAATTTCAATGGCATTGGACCTTGAACTTCGGAGATACACCAGAAAACTCCTCAAAATTATTGAAATTGGTTTTCTTTTTTTTTTTTGTAAAATATTGTATTGCTTATTTAGGAGATCTGTAATTATGCGGAACTACATAGAACTGTTTTTACAAATTCCCTGACAGACATGACTGTATTATGTATATGACACTGATCACAAATATGACATCAAACATTCTTTTGTCTGTCTGGCTGTCTGTCCGGATTGAACTTTATCTACTTTGGATTGAACGGCTTATCAATTTTATGAAATTTCGTACTTTCGGCTTTAGCAATAAAACTTTTAAAAATCGTAAAAAAAAATTATGATAGTTTTGTACATGGGAAGTATATGTCATTACTCTAGATATAAGTACTGTGTATAAAACGCGCGTGGATACCCAGGACATCTCTTGTGCACTGTATCATTACATAAACAAGTTTATATTATTAAAACAAAGCTAAAATCCTTCAATAGCAGCAAATTTCAAGATCGTAACATAAACGTAATTTACAATTACTTGTAGAATTTAAATGTTTTCTGGGATGCGTCGAGTTGTGCGTGGCGTGATGACGTGGCAGAGGGAGGGGCGGCGCGGGCGGGGGCGGTGGAGGCGGTGAACTCCTCGAGATCGCTCTCAGGTCCGCCTCGATCTCTCGCTCCTCCAGTTGGAAAGTGAGTGTCGTCGTCAACGGTTTCCGTCTCTTCTCGGGCGCTGGAGCCGGCTCGTTTGCCCTTCGACGTAGTATCCGCTTCATCACTGGCTTCACCTACAATATACAATTGATGATGACTAATTATATGGTTTATTTATCGATAGAACACCCTGCTTATAAGTATTGTTGGTGAAACACCGATTTTTAGACAATCAATAGTAAATTGAAAAACAAATTATTAATCTGTAGTGACATAATATTTCTTATGCAATAACTTATTTATGAGTTGACTGATGAGCCACCAGCAGTGTTACAGGGTTCACAACCGTACGATAATCGCATACTTTCGTGCGATTATTCGAAGATTCCTAAAAAACGCCATTGGAAATGCGAAATCGGTCAATACGATGGATCTGGTTCAAATACGATAAATTTTACGTTGCTGGTACAATAGGATGCTTCTCTTCAGGTTGTGACCCAGTAGTGTTAGTCCAGCAATTCGAGGATGCATTCGCGCCTTGATATCTAGATCTAAGAGCTTCTTCATTATTGCTATTCCTTTTTATTATTATTATTATTGCTGCTTATCCCATATGAATGAATGTGTATTGTATTCTAAATTCCCATTCAGCTAGATTGAAATTTCAGAACAATAACTAACCTCTGTACAATCTCCATTGAGTTCCATACTGTGCCTTTCACTCTCAATCATTTTTCTCTTGTCTTCAAAATCATTGAGCAAGTTTTCCCTTAATTCCACTTTCTTCTCTTCGAATTCTTTAGCTGCTGCCTTTTTCTCTGATATATATTCTCTCTCAACCACATCGTACATGTGATCTCTGTGGTAAAGAAAAGTATGGTAATGATATATTGATATATTATCACAGTAAAAAAATAATTGTTAGTGTTTTTACAACTAATATGAATGGGAAGGCATACATAAATATCTATGGAGATTTATCTTTACTAAGGGCTGTCTGACTGGTGGAATATCTCCTACCTTACAAAAGATTACAGCCAAATAACCTAGGGTTTCCATAGCTCTTTAGGGTTCTGAGTTCAAGGTCCTACCTATACCTATGATATTACAAGTTCCATAGGATATGGAAGCCACTGACCTATGTATGTACGGTAATCATTCGTAACTAAATTAAACATCTCTCAGCAATATGAAGTGAAACAGTCTGACAGACTGTACCTAAACAAGATAGGGAATAACTGCCCTGAGCTAAAAAACACAAGATCCTCATGGCTTTTTTAAACTAAAATAGTCATCAAGTATAAATGATTACCGGAGCCCTAATAGGACACAGGTCCTATGACAAATGTTTTTTAAATCTGGGTGTTGCTGAAAACCCCCTGTGCCAGCGTGCATGGGAGTAGAAGAGTCAGCCAAACACATACTTTTGGAGTACAGAGAGTTTGTCCAATACCAAGTTGAACACCTTGGCATGTTAAGGACTTTCCCAGGGCTCTATAACAATATCTGGTGACTGGTGGACTTTCTGGCAGAATTGGGCTGGCACAATTAAAGTTAACCAGTACCACACAAAATAGACATACATAGGCATTGAGTTGCAGAAATTAAACCAATGTAAACCTGACACCTTGTAACCAACTTAAAATCTATTTAACTTACTTGTGTATCCTATTTAAACGCAGTCTCTCATGTAACTGGTGTTCTAGCCTTTTCACTCTCCGCAAGAATTCTGGATGGATGCCGTCCTCTAACTGTTGCAGCTGCTTCTTTAAGTTCGCCAACTTATCTTGGTACATTCTGAAATTATAATTGTATGAATTTTAAAATTTAAGATCACCTATCAAACTATATATAATTGGTTGGTAGAAAAAATACATGGAAAAAATTACAATATTTTGTTTTATATTTATTTTTAATGGTAGATAGAGGCAGTGGAATAACAGTACAGTGTAAACTCTTTATAACGTTATCCTTTATAATGATAAACTCCCTATAACGTTGAAGTGAGCCCAACTTGGTTGGTTTGCGTTAAAACCCACATATTGAAACTACACTCCATATAATGATAACTCTCTATAATGACAAAAAATGCTCAGTCCCTTGAGTTTCGTTATAAAGAGTTTACACTGTAATTAGATAATAATAAGTACTTACTGTTCTTTGACTTCCAATGGTTCATTATCATTTGGAATGTCAGTTTCACTGGCTTCTTCTGTGTCTGAAAAAAAATTAAGAAGTTATGTGCATAATTTTTTTTAAGAAAAATCCCATATGCTTTGGTGTAGCTAGTTCTAGCCAGACTCTGTATAAAAATTTGATGAAGAGGGCCTTTTAACTGACTATGTTGCCTAAAAGGAAGGAAACATGTTTATTGTAGATATTCCTTAGAAGATAGATGTAAACTCTCTCTGACTTTTTTATGGGTCTTTTTAATGTCTACAATTGATTAGTACATTAATTTGCTATATCTCTTATGGTTTACTCAGTGTAAGCCATTTAAGCACCCAAATTGATTCACCATGACCATTTTTTTTTATTCGTGCGGAACTGTAATTCTTTTTCTAAAATAAAGGTAGCCTAAGATACTACCCCTATAAAATCAACTAGCTATCAGTGAAAGTCCCGTCAAAATCAGTCCAACCGTTTTGGAGATTACCCGGAACAATCAGACAAACAAAAATTGTATAAATGGGCTTTCTGTAATAGGTATTGTATATACTTTCATGTACATTTAGTAAAAAAAGCTGTTATTTTGACATTACAAAGAGACATTTCAATTTTATTAATTGTATAGATTTTATTCATATTGTTTGTTTGATGTGTCCAAGTTGGGAGTAAGAGCAAGTAAGTAAACATTTTATATTTATCCTAGATAATTCTTTGTCCAACATTCTTAAATATAACAGAGTAAATAGAGATATATGAAACATTATGGACACAATATATGTAACAGGGCACTAAGACATATTATATCTTTTAAATTATTTTTTTCTAGCAATCACTGTTTTTTTTACATTATATGATATTATGTAAGAAGTGCCTTTTAATTATTTATTAGGTATTGGAAGTTACACTTTTCTATATAAATATAGGGTGATGTTTGTATTTGTTTATGTAAAATAATGAATCATGTTTTTCTAGTTATATCATTTTTGGTTAATTTTGGTTTTTGGATAATCATGCAAAATCAGCTTACATAGACATTGAGTTATGGAAACTATACAAACAAACATACATAAATCATGCCTATTTCTCAATGGGGTAGGTAGAGACCACATCCTTCCACCTACTACAATCCTAGCATACTTCTTTTGCTTCTTCAACATTTATCAATATTTTCATGCATGCTTGTTGGTTTAGAGTACTCTTGACCTGACCTTTATTCAGAACATCCCCAATTTGATCAAGTAATGATCGTCTAGGCCTTTCTCTTCCGTTTCCTTTCACACTCGCATTATAAATTTGTTTAGTCATTCTGCCTTGATTTTTTTCGTTTTTCATTTCAGAAACTAACTCCATGATAAGTTGAGTTGAAAATAAAGATACTTGTATGAAAATTGTCATGAATTTCCAAGTTGTTCAATATGCTATGTTTCAAGTTTAGACAACGATTGAAGTTTATAATTAATTTGTTTGTATTATTGAATTAAGAATTTATAAGTTTATAATTAATTTGTTTGTATTATTGAATTAAGAATTTATAACTATCAGGGCTAATAATTGATAATGTTTATGATAGGTATGTATATCAATTTACAATAATTATTTTTTATTTACAAAATAATTATCCAATATATTATTAAAATATTTATGGTGAAAGTAACATTAAATCCCACTAATTACGTCATCAAACAGCCTGATCATGAAATACGCGGGAATCACAATACAACTGACAATTTACAACTCAATCAAAACTTGTTGTTATTACATAATCACTGTTTACTTCTCAGATACGGATAAATAAACAGGTTATGTTGGATTTTGGAGGGATAAATGTCATGAAACTTATCAAAACAGGTGGAGAACAAAGATCGTAAACAATACCTTCATCACTGTCGTCCATAAGCGATGGGGGCGGCAAAGGTTCTTCCTGAATCCTATACTCCTCTAAGTCGTCGTACCCATCGTCCTCGAAGTCGTACTCATCCCCCTGGCCCGAATATGGTGATCCTTGGTAAGACATAGTCGAGGCAACGCGTAATAGTTGCATACAGATTGTATGAGATCACCGCCTCAGAAACGAAATCTGTACACGAAATACGCAGACCAAGACACAAGCAACAAATGGCAGGTGCCAGTTATGTCACTCATATAAAGAATTTAATTTAAATTCCACTTCAATGAAAAAACTAAATTAGAGCAAGTTGAAGCTGTTTTACGTCAAACTGGACAAATAGCATCATATTGCATTACTAAAATAAGTCTTTCGTTTGTCCGTATTGAGTGGAGCTAGTGAAGCGTGGTTTTTAGCAAGAGTGAAAGAGAGATTCGAGTTATTACATATTTTTGCCGTCAGTTTTACAAAACGGTGTATTATTGCCATAGGCAATATAGACCTTATAATGCAATCGATCTCTTTTATTTAATTCGAATAGGTATGAAGTTGCACTCATAATGTTTGTGTATTGTATCATTAAAATATGTGAGCAATTCTTATATATTTGTTTATGTAATTGGTTTCTTGGAAACGGCTCCAACGATTTCGATGAAACATTGCATTTAGATAATGTTTTACATTCTATATGTGTTTTTTATTTATTTAAAAGACACCGAGCATAGCTCGATCGCCCAAATATTCTACCATTAAGCACAGAGACTTGTAGATCATATTTTTATTTAGAGAAAATGATATCAATATTTAGGTAGATGATTAATTCAAACTTTAATTATTGTTATTAAATGTAATAATTAGTTTTCATTCTACATTTCTTATCAATGTTCCAATTATAAAAATTATGTTACAATCTGTGGATAGAAAAAAAAATTATTATGATTTGACGTCACGAGAGTGGACGTCATCTTGAATGAGAAATTTTTATTGTATATTTATTTTGTTAAAATTAGGACGTTACGTGAACTATTTATCAAGTGTTTTGTAAAGTATAACGTAAAAATTAAAATAACTGTGATGAATTTGAACGATTTTTTGTTGTTGTGTTCATAGTGTGTGATGGGAATTTTTATGCTAAAAAGCGGTGATGTAATTTAGGTGATTGGGTGGCTTCTAGTCCTTAGCAGTACAATGGAAGAATCCTCGTTTACTATCCCAGCCGACGACAATGGTGATACTGAGCTCGACCCTAGAATACAGGTCAGTGAGTGAAATAAATGTACTGAGTTTTATAAACAAGTAGATTTGATAACAGCAAAAATGAGTATTAACTTTGTAGATTACTTCGCCAACGAGCACAATGGATATGATATATTATATCAAAATATGAAATACGGTCTGATAGCTAGCAAAGAACTCTCCGAATACTTTAGAGAGAGATCAAATATAGAGGAGACTAATTCTAAATCATTGGCTAAATTAGCTAAACAAGCGAACAATAACTGCGCACAGGGGACATTCGCACCGTTCTGGTGCGTGCTGAAGTGTTCAGCTGAGAAGTTATCTAATTTACACCAGCACACATTTCAGAAATTTAGTGAATTAGTCAAAGATGTTACCCGGTATGCAGATGAACTGCACAAAAAACATAAAGCTGTGAAAGATTCTGAATCAAATACACTAGAAGTTGTTTTATTGATACAGAACACTAAACAAGCTCTTCAGAAAGCTAAAGATGTTTATACTAGTAAATCAGCAGAATTAGAAAAACTACGTAAAGATAATGCATCAGCAAAAGATATTGAGAAGGCTGAACTCAAACAGAAAAAATTACATGAAGATTACAGGCAGCTAGCAGAAAAGTACAATCTTGTAAAACAAGATTTTGAAAAGAAAATGACACAATCATGTAAACATTTTCAAGATGTTGAAGAAGCCCATTTAAAACAAATGAAGCAGTTTGTGAATGTATACACAGATATTATACAAAATAATCATGATTTGATGGGTCAGGTGCAAAGGGACTTCAAACACCAATGTTTAGAATTAACAGTTGAAAAACTCCTTGAACAATTTCTAATAGAGAAATATACATCAATAGAAAAAGCAGTTTTAGTTGAACTACCTCCTTCATTGCCTAAGCCAGGTTCTGCTAATAACTCTATATCAGAAGCTGATCAAATTTCTACAGTATCGAACGGGTCTCACAAGCCCACTCAACCATCCAAAGCACCCAAGAAAGAACCATC
The DNA here is from genome assembly GCA_033032175.1 of Saturnia japonica. Taxonomy (NCBI): domain Eukaryota; kingdom Metazoa; phylum Arthropoda; class Insecta; order Lepidoptera; family Saturniidae; genus Saturnia; species Saturnia japonica. The sequence goes on along the minus strand of CM065306.1, from coordinate 2,932,967 downwards.
ATTTGCCAGTAAGACCTCAAGACGTACTACTTCCCTTTTGAATCTTTTTACACCAAATTTTCAAAGCAAAGATGAACCAAGTGGAATTATTGAGGGTGCTGCTCCTTGTTCTGCACCGTCTAGTCCTAGTGGGACTCCAGCTACTCCTGTGGCTCCAGATAAAGATGATAACATGGGTCGTACAACGTTACGTGAGTCTAAATGGTTTTTACGTAGCCGCAGAACAAAACCTAAACAGAAAAAATCAAAAAAGAAAAAAGATGAAATATCTGAAAATACTAATACAGGAGACAAGTCTGATTTAGAAGAAAAAGAGGAGGATGCTCCAACAAAAGAGGATTTGATGAACTCTCCTGAGGTAGATGAGGAAGGTTACTGTATAAGACCAAAAGATGAAAAGGGTAGTGTTTACTCTTCATCAGATTCTGAATCTGAAGAAGAAAGGGAACAAAAGATCCATGTTGAAATTAAGCCAATAAGTAATGGTGGTGGTCCCATGTCAGCAAGTGTGGATGAACTAAGAGCCACAGTTGAAAACATCTCCTTATATAAAATAGGTATGACTAGGCGTGGTTCAAATGCTAATACTAGTAAGGCAAGTAGTGACTTATTGGATTTAAATTTCTTTCAAAGCCCTACTGTTAGTAATCCTACATCGCCACATGCAAATGTTTCCAACCCTTATGCTCCCTTGCAAGGAAATCAATCCCATTTGCTTGAAAGTCCAACTCCTGTAAATAACACTGAAGTTGGGGATCTTTTCTCGGAGGTCGGAGAAATGAATAATTCAAACATTCGCACATCAACTCCTACAATTTCGACTATATCACTACCACGGCCACCGTCAAGGCGATCTGAGGGTGATTTCCGAACTGCTAGTTCTACAGGGTCGCGGGGTCCTTCTCCTCTCACCATTGGCATGGCAGACACAATACCGTTGGCTGTTGCTTTCCATGAAATTATTCATTCATATTTCCGTGGCACTGAAGAATCCAAATGTCAAGTTAGAATGTCTGGGGACATGATGCTGTCCTTCCCAACTGGAATTGTGGGTGTTCTTGCTAACAACCCAAGCCCGGCAAAACTCTGTTTCAGACTGAAAAATATCCATCGTTTAGATAATGTTTTACCTAATAAACAGTTGATTAGCATAAATACTATGATGTCGACACGTGACAGCACGCTTGTTGAATTCAACATGTCTGCTTTGACTTCTCTACTGAAACGGCAGTCGGATAAAAACCCCACCGCTCAGTACTTCAACGTCGATATCCTCAAGTACCAGATACGACCGAAAAGCGGAGCAGCTTCGTGTCCATTCCAATTGGTAGCACATTGGAAATGCGAGAAAGATCACACAGATCTAAAAGTTGATTATAAATACAATTTGCACGCCATGAGCCCCCCTTCACCGCTGCTCAACGTGTCTGTGTTCGTACCTATGAACGGGACTGTTAGTAACGTGATTGCGATGCCGAAGAATACGTGGAATGCTGAAAACGAGCAGGCATTGTGGCGTTTCACGGAGTTATCTCAACATTCGGAAGACAGAGGCGTTGGATCGTTGAGAGCGCGTTTCGAGTTGAACAAGGGGCCGTCAAGCAAGGCGACGATCTCAGCACAGTTCAACTGCGAGGGTGCGACCCTGTCGGGTATTGAGTTCGAGTTAATAGGAAGCGGGTACCGGTTGTCGCTGGTCAAACGGCGCTTCGTCTCAGGCAAATACATATGTGATAGTGAAGTGCACTGATCAGTCCAATTCCATAATATATTCGCGATTTCTAAATCTCTTTATCATATTCCAAAATGCGTATGCAATAGTTTTGTATATTGAGATGTTTGATGGTACCTTATTAGGACTTGTTTCCTGTCCATGAGAAAATAAATTATAATCTGTGTCATGGTTTGTCAATTTTCGATGTGAAATTGTTAGTTTATAATTTGCAAAATTGTATTCATGTGTTATGATTTATGATGTATGCAGCATACTATTTTCATTTATAGAGATTGTGCCATTTTATACTGTATTAAAAAATATTTACATTTCTCTTGCACATACTGCAAAGGATTTTCATATTTGTAACATACAGAAAAAAACAAAGAGGAAATCATTAATAATGATTTAATTATTTTCGACTTTATAAAGTTTGTATACACAGTATGTAATTGTAAAATTAATAATATTGTGTATGTTAACCACAGACGATGAAAAGCTTTAAAGGAATAACTTGATTACATTATAGATTAATGATAATTGAAGTGTCCTATGTCTTCACTTTGTTGCATTATCTACCCTTATATTCCTCTAATGCCCAAGATATTAATTTGAATATTTTATGATAATGTATACAATTATTCATAGTTTTCTCCAAATCTAAGTGAAGCCAGATTATTACATTAGCATTATTTAATATAACTGTATAAACAAGATGATGAATTATCACTAATATATCAATGCATAGAAAAATTTGAAAATTTTTCATATCTTTGTTTTTATGTCTATTTAATAGTTATTTACAGTACACACTGAATTTTTTATGTTTCATTTTAACCACCTATTAAATATATTAATTTTATTCCATTGTAACATATTATCTAACATATTTGCTGAGGGTTCTTAGAATCTCTTTACATCAATGTAAACAAACTTCTCAAATTTATGTTAATTATTATTGTAATTTTTTTTTAAACAAAGAAAACAGTTAAAACCTAAGCATTTGTTTATGAATTATATCACAACATTGGAATTTTTAAGATGATTTCCTAACATTAAGTTTTGATAGTACAAAATGTAACTCAATTATTATTTTTTATTAGTTTTAATTAATACACTTGTAATCTCATAATTTATATTCATGTATTTTATAATTCAATATCATCCCAGCGGCCTAACTATCACTTATTTTGAAATACTAATAATACACCAGCACTTACGTTCGTTTTTGTTCAGTATTAGATATTTTTAATTCTTTTATTTTGGTATTTAAACAATGTTACTAAATCTTAATATATATATATATATATATATTAAGAAACTAAATAAATAACTAAATTGAATACACAACAAAGTGGAGATTATTACATTAATTTTTAATTTTATAACTTATGAAATATAATTTTTTTGTAAAGCATGTAAGAATATACCTAACACATTTTATTTTAATGAATATCAACAATAACTAACATAGGTGTGTTATAAAAACTTGACCAAAAGCTTTAGTTTTCATGATGAGTTGTTTGTATTAATTTTTATCAAAGGTGAAGCCAATTACTAATAGCATATAAAACCGAACCATTCCATTTGTCTATTCAATCTTTGTTAACTTAAGTATTAAATAATTTATTTCACAAGAACGTTATTAACTTTATAAGTGACATTTTACAACCAGATTTAGCTACTTAAATTTAAAATCGAATTAAACTATTATAGCTTTATATAATCTGTCCATCTACACATTTTAAATTGTATTATTTTGACCTATATTCTAAATACGGCTACTACCAGACAAATCACATAGTTTTTTTTTTTTTTAATATTCTTATGTACATTAAAAAAATGTATTTTTCTTCAATTTAACTACTTCATAAAATATCACTTCAATTTTACTTTCTCTTATTAATATTTCCCTATTTAAATAAACTGAAACAAGAGCCAGATATTATTGTATTAATATCAATTCTTTCTTTATAAGCACCACAATGTGATTGGATAACAGAAAGGAAAACATAAAAAAATTATTGCAAGTATTTTTGTATTTTAAAATTTATGGCATGTAATTTTAATATACTGTAAACTACTGTTAATTTGAAATTAAAAAAAATGTAATTTTTAGCATTTATCGAAGATTATTTATGTGTGAAACCGGACCTCACATGGTAATTTATGTAAGTAATGTAATTTATTATTGTTGCTTATAAGTTTCGTAGGGGCAGGAAACGATCCTTGTAAGGTACATTTAGATAAAAAGTTGATAGTTTTCTTATCTGCGTAGAGATAAACGTACGTTTTGTGATAGAGTCTTCAGTAATGGCTCGGATGTTTCCAGTCTCTACATGTTGCTTGCTGTTGCCATACGTTTGGGAGTACGATGCTGTGGTACCGTGCGACTGTCTAAAGCTATTTACCAATTTTCAGGTTGAACTGGAGAAACTGAACGCAGCTACCGATGAGATCAATAAGCTGGAGTTAGAACTTGATGTAAGTGATTTCAAATTGTTTTTCAGTTTATGGTGCAAATTATATTAGCGACTGTTGTTAACTTTATCATTCTTTACAACGGATGCGACAGTATTTACATGTACGGCAACAGCCCAAGCCGAGGATCGGCCACTTTGGCACCCTTGAGCTTGTTGTCTCGCTTTTGCGGCTGAGTGCCTTCTGCGCTCGCCTCCAAGCCCGGTGACGCTCTCAAACACTCTAATGGCTCTAGGGGCCTCAAGACTAACAGTATAGTCAGAATGACTATAAGTTAGGGTGCCTTGGTGGCTATTTTTCCATAAAAAAGTTATCCAATCTATACTAATATTATATAGCTAAAGAGTTTGTTTGGTCGAACACGTTAATCTCAGGAGCTACTGGTTCGAATGGAAAAAAATGTTTCAGTGCTGAATAGCACATTTATCGAGGAAGGTTATAATAGTCTATATAACATCACGCTACGACCGATAGGAGCGGAGCATCAATGAAATGTTGCAAAACGGGAGAAATTTATTCCTTTTGAGAACTTCCACTGCGTGCGCTGCGTGATTGGTTAAGTTACGCAACAATCGTGAAACGAAATTGTTTCTCTTAAAAAGTTCTAAAAAAAAGTCCGCGACAGTATATGGCTATCTTTTAAGGTTTACTTAATATAACCAATTTATGGTAATAAAATTTGTTTTAAAATAATCACTTATTTGCGAAGGTGTTTTTATATACATGGTATTAATCCTTATCGAAATAAATACGTTTATTTAATTTTGAACAAAGTTATCCTTTACAGTAATTGATTTAAATGAATGTCTTAGGAGATATCACGGTTTTAAAATAACTCGGCAGCGAAATAATGATAAAGTATCGCGAGAGCATTTTTATTATACAGAATACTGTGGGAGGCGGACGGTACCTACGTATAACACAGTGCCTACGACCCACTCTCCCTAACCCTTTCTCTGTCTCTCTCTTATATGACGCAGACAAAGTTGCGCGGGTCAGCTAGTGTATAATAACTTTGTTTCATATTATCTCGTTTTTATATTTAATAGGAGGAGTGTCGAATCACACCTTTAAAACTGAGACGCCCAAGCCAATCTCACCTGCACTTTATGCAGCCTTCTGATGAACAACAACGAACAAGGAAATGGCGATAGCGGGGCCTACCAAGGGCTGTTTTATCCGATTGGGTCGCAACCACCATGTGTGTGGTAAAAAGTCCGTCATAGTGACTCGCTTTTGCGTGTCGCGTTTCGAGATCAGCCTGTACATATCCATTTAAATTATTACAGGCCAAAATAACTGCGACGACAGTCGATGGATTACGATCTCTCGATGGTCACTGTTGTGTTAGGATTGTACTGTGCTTATTATCAGGGACTGTACCGTGAATTTGCCGAGCTATTATATAAAACTAAGCAACTGGCAACCCCTCACCCTAAGGGTAAATTTTAAATTGTTTGCATAAAAACATAAACGGATTGTTTTTAGTTTAAAAAGTGTTGTTTTATATACATATTATAATACTACGTGTGAAAATTTTAGAAAATGTAAAAAAAAGGTATCCTATCTTAATTCTTAACCAATTTAGAACTATTATGAATAATCCTATCCGAGAATCTATATCTATCTTTGATATCACTCAATTATCACAAACAAAGACAAATCTCTGTTAAATCAAATTTCTCCATTACACTAAAAGGTTTTAGAACTTATCTATAGATAATATATGATTTCCGTCTATCACTTAACGCAATTTATCACTATGATAATCGAATACCCGATTTTTTTAACATCTATTATACATAATCTTCAATAAACTATAAAAGCAAAGCCATTACGGATAGTATCAATAAAATGCTATCTCATTGTTATAATATCGCGTAGAGAAATGGACCTACCGACCTATATCAGGGCATTAATCATTGAGAGAAAGGACAGCAAGGTCTAATACAGCTTTCTTTTGTGACGGAATCTTACTCAAATATTTATAGAAGATGAACGGTGATCTAGTTTATATTGTCTACGAATTCTCGCAAATCATAAATATAAACAGTACTGTGACCTAAATTTACAATATTTTACAGAGTTTTGTAGCCAGCGTAACATGATAGATTGTGTCTGCCAACACAAAAATGAGATCCGGTCAAACATTGCAATTTTTTTCACGTAAATACTAACCATAAACATATGATAGTTTTTAGATGTATTTCGGTGGTTTATGAATTCCAAAGAAAGCATACAGCCTATAGAGTCATTGGCACTGCTCGGCGACTATAGCCCGTCAAGTTTCGTCTCCCTTGCGTAACAAACAAGATGAAAGGAATCCTGTTATATGCGTTCCACTGGCTTGTTTGCGTCTTCCTCAGTCACTGATATTTACATAGCTCGTCTGTTTACATATTATATCTATGGAAGTAGTTAGTTGAACCTGTTCAGTGTTCTGTTGTTGGTTAACTTTTAATGACGTCTCATAATTCGTTTGGTATTCAATTATATTAACGGATCAGATCATAATAAGGGATAAGTTTGTTTTACGCCTAATGAGAAATTTCGAATGATTTTTTAATATTTTGATAAAACGGCATTATGCTCCGTACCTTCATTTTGTTGTTTAAATAACTTAATTGCATGAGAAATTACGCAACTCACTTTAAAATTTTAATATGTTACTAGCCTATGACGATAATAAAGATACCTATATATAACATTGGTAATACGATAGGTATCACTAGAGCGATGTCGACCTCGAACCCTACCTTAAGGAGCTCTGGAAACCCTAATTACCACAGAATCACAATAGCAAATACCTGTAAACGTACTTTTACCACAAAACGATGTATTCCTTTAATTTAATTATTTCTTAAAATATGTGTTACGTTCACTAACCTACCTGTGGCTAATTTGTTAAAATTTGTATGAGCTGTTTAGTGATTCAACAATAATGACGAAAGGTAAATAGCCTTCAAATGAAACATATACACTCCCAAATCAGTCGGTCGCTAACCAGCTCATACATTATTTATTTCACAGCGTAACTCATAAATATAACATACATATTTTATTCACCAAATACGGCGTTCCAATCGACAAGTCAGAGAGCCAAGTTATTATTATTAATGTTATGTATATACATATATTGCGCAAGAATCACGTGTTTATCATTATTTTGTACACTAAAAATTTAATATAGACCGTACAAGTTGGCGGTACTTAATAAATTTATCGTTTAAAATCTTTTACACCTTTCTATATCCATCTATCTATCTATCTAATACTATTATCTGAGCCTATCCTTATACGTATTATATATGTGTGTAATTGGTTTCTCGTAAACGGCTCTCCAACGATTTGGACGAAATGTTATATTTAGATAACGTTTTACATTCCAAGTTTATTCGCGACTGAGTGCCTTATGAGCTCGCCCCCAAGTTCGGTGAAGCTGTAAAAGCCGTAGTGGCTTCAGGGCCCCTAAGGCTAACAGTACAGTCAGATCTAAAAAAAAATCCAAGTTTACCTAGAGGTGTATTTTTTTAAATACCGAGCAAAGTACAGTCTCCCAGATATATTTATATTATGTATGAGTGGGCGGTGTCGTGTTCATTTCGATGTAAAGGCACTGTCTGATTGTAAGCACTGCAATACAAAAATAACCACGACCACGGAGAGAAAGACAATTCTTCACTACACTGGCTGATCCCGAAACGTGACAAATTAAAAAAGCTTGCATTGACGGTCTTTACATGCCATCGAGAATGGTGGGGAATTGCCTTTAGTTTCACTTTCGACTTGATACCGGTCTGAGCGAGAAGAAACTGATATTCTTTTTTGACAACAGAGTTTCCGACTACGCTATAATTTCCTATCTCTTTTGTTTCAACATGATGATAACAAAATTTGTAACGCGTCTATTTATAAAACGATATTGTTAAAATGATAGTCAATTAATTAAATAATTTCGAAGGAAATAGGACAATTTCGGAAAATGATATATCTTTTGTTTCTATTATTTATATAAGTAGAGCATGGTCGTGAAAATTAATTTAAAATGAGTGCTCTTGCTTACACTTCCGAAGATAATGTCATTTTTATGCTTATGCGTTTCATATTTATCGAAAAATCACTCCAATAAATAGATACACAATGTTTTGTTATTACTTATTGGTTTATCAATTTGTTGTTTAATTTGTGTATGTGTGTGTGTGTGTCTGAGGCATGGTAGCTCACAAACGGCTGAACTTTGATATAGTTTATTTTTTTCGTTTGAAAGGCGACTTGATTGAGAGTGTTCTTAGCTATGATTCAAGAAAATTTGTTCAGCCGTTTGAAGATTATCACCTCTTTTATAGTTGGATAAACAGATGTGAGCATCTTCAACAGGTCTGATTGAGTCGAGATTTGGTATTCTGTTACTTCAATGATATTAGAGAAACTTTGACCTGATACTGCAGCGTCATCTGGAATCCGTAGCATATCTAACTCCTCACCAACTTAAAGCAGAGATATCGTGTTGGGCTCATTTGAATGGTCTCGTTAAATAGGCTACTTGTGTTGGGGGTTTATAAAATTTTCAATTTACCTTGGTATTTAGCAGTAGTAGCTAAGCTATGGATCAATTGCTACCTACATTTTTGTGGCACTATAAATTTGAGTACCCCAGCTTCAAACTATTGTTTTGGCTAATGCTGACAATTAATAGCACTTATTATTTTAATAATAGTTTTCCGAATGTGTGTACTATAGTAAAAAACAGTTGTGTCGTTCATTGAAGCTTGAAGGTTAACAGCATGATCTTCCAATAAACTAAAAAAACGAGAGGTAGGTATATGATAAGTATCTAAGAAAAAACATTTATAAACCATGTTTATAAAAACATCTTCGCAAATAATGCATTATATTAGAACAAATTTTATTACCATAAAAAAGGTTATATTGCTTCAACCTTAAAAAATAGACATATGCCACGTGGACTCTTTTTTTAGAACTTTTTAAGAGAAACAATTCCGTAACACATCATTGTTGTGTATTTTTAACCATTTACGCAGTGCACGCAATAGAAACTTTCAAAAGGAATACATTTTCCCCGTTTTTGCAAAAAATTTCATTGGTGTTCTGCTCCTATTGGTCGTAGCGTGATGTTATATAGCCTATAGCCTTCCTCGATAAATGGGCTATCCAACACTAAAATATTTTTTCCATTCCAACCGGTACTTTTTGAGATTAGCGTGTTCAACCAAACATACTCTTCAGCTTTATAATATTAATATAGATTTGTCGTTCTTGTAAGCGAGCTTGTCGTTCTCAAATTGGTTTAAAGATACATGAAAAAAAAATGTCTTCATGATTCAGCTTGAAAAGGCCAATGATGATGGGGGGCGAAAAGGTGCATGGCGTGATCTGGTCTGGCGACAACAGTGCGGCTCGAGGTCGACAGTGCGCAGGCGCAAGTGGAATAGATTAGGTCAATTACAATCGACCCGCCCGCGCCACACTACTCTGCTACGTCACACACAACTATCCTCGATTATTATCACGTCTATCACCGCCGAGATACATCACAATGTATCTATAACGATCAATCATATAAACAAATACACAAATTAAATTGAAATGTCTATTTGTAATGTCAAAATAACAGCTTTTTAATAATTGCAATTTAAAGTATGATTTTAGACAATTAGAAGGTAGGTACTTACAAAAAACTAATTTTAAATTTTTTTTTTTCTTATCTGTTCTGTTTGTGCCGGCTAATCTCCGAAACTGATGGACCGATTTTGACGGGACTTTCACTGGCAGATAACTGGTGTTATAGGGAGTAACTTAGGAGGTACTTTTATTTTAGAAAAAGAATCCGGGTTCCGCGTTACGCTAAGTAAACCATAAGAGATATATCAAGTTAATTTACTACATAATTTTAGATCTTATAAAGGACCTACAAAAACTTCAGCGAGAGCATATGTCTCTTCTAAGGATCACCCACAATAAGCATTATCGGCCTTATTTGTAATCGTTGAATAAATATAACCAATGATTATATTTATCTGTCTTATACCAACAATATAGATTACACAAAGAGGGGCATACTTTAATCGGTATTTAAATTTTGACAGATTTTTATAAGCAAAGCCGTATGTTTTTTAAAATAGCCGGCAGCGGGGGTAGCACGATTCGTGCATGCGCCCGATCGACCGCATTCTGCAGTCCACGCGAGCGCAGCCGCGAGCACAGCTAGTTATTACTATATACGAAATAATAAAATATTCCTTCTTGCAGGAGTCGATGAAAACATTCCATCTCCTTTTGAAAGAGACATCGCGGCGTCTGCAAGCATTGTCCAAGCGTCTCGGCACCTGTGTCGAGAAATCTAGACCCTATTACGAAGCAGTAGGAGTCGCCGCTAAAGCCAGGTCTGAGTGTCAGCGGGCAGCTGTGCAGTTCCAGAGGGCCAGTGGTAAGTTTTACTGAGCTTAGTGTTGTGAGGACAACTGTCATATATATTAAATATTGGTTGCAGTTTAGATCGGAAACGTAGATTTTTTTTTTTTAATATTTAGTTGCACGTCAATGTATCGTTGGCTGATAGTAATGTTCGTCAATGTCATGCCGACAAACCAAAAGAGTCTCTGTTATAAGCTTATTACCATGTGCATGGTAGTCGCAATCCAATCGGATATAGATTCTGATTCTGGAAAAAGTAATTGTGTATTTATTTAATTTTCCTTTTGGGAATAGAATTTTTTTTGACTATGGGTCACGTGATTTCAAACGCGGATTAGAAAACGTGACGTCACCATTCAGAAAATACGATGACTCTTGCGTGAGTTGTCACACTTGTCACTATTGTCATACAAAATGACATAAATCAAATGGTCATGACACAGGACCATAACGCTTCGTTTTTATGGCGTATTTTTTATTTAAAAATAATTGTGCGTCTCGGGACGCTCGACAGTAGTGATAACTTAAACTAATCAAAAAGAAAAAAAAAGACAAAACGAAAGAGAGAAAGGGAAGTCGGTGGTGATTCGAACCTAGGTCTTCGGCTATTATTAATTGCGTTGTAACGCGTTACGTTACGAAGCGGTTTACTCTCCCATAAGAAGTTATCACTTCAATAAAAAAATATTTTTAAATTACTTTTTATGGGTGTGTATTAAAAAGAAAAAAATATTCATAGGTATAATTTTGATCATATTATAAAGTTTATAAAATAATTTTCCAAAAGTTGTCAATTCCCGCATTGGTGTGTCGTACAAAGGTTACCCACCCGCGTAATAGTGAGTCACGGCTGAGTGCTCTAAGCGCTCGCCCCCAAGTCCAGAGAAGCTGTAAAAACCGTCAGAGGTTCCAGGGCCCTGGCTAGATAATGTTTAATAAAACAAAGCGTTGCCTAGCAACCAGTAACAGGCAGATATCAACAACCTTTTCCCCTCAGTACAGATTAATAATAATTTAGTTTAATAATGATGAGGGAACTGTGAATCAAAAAACGAGAGATCGACAAACCATCATCAGTTGTTGCTCTCATGCCGGCCTGCAAGCTTGTCGATGGATCGATTGATATACTTTGGTTGATCCTGATACGCGACACGCTTAATGTTCCAATATGGCGAGTGTTACACGTAGTGTAAGGTGATCGCGATACATTCGGACAATAATTGAAGTACCTATCACCCAGCTCCTTTTTCAGGGACTCTATTTCTTATTAGATTGAAGGGAGTCGCCTTTTCTTTTGTTATTGTAATTTTATCATTAATCACTTAACCATTTGTAAAAGCGTGACGATATGTAGATTAGATTCATTCTTTGTTTTTAAGTCCTATAATAATCTGAAAATATATTTCAATAGGCTCAATAGTTGGTTTACAAGTGTAAAAATAAACAGATTTAATATTGTGGTATTTTTGATAATTTTTTTCTTAGAATTAATTCTCACTTTATTTAACCCGACGGCGAAAAAAGGAGGGTTATGTTTTTCTAGCGTTTGTGTGTATGTATGTCTATTTCTTTGGCACGCTTTGTAGCCCTAACGGCTTGATGGATTTTAGCACACGAGGTGTCGTTAGATTTATTATAATTGTGGTAGTGACATATGCTATATAACATTTAAGTACGACGTCTGAAAATAAAATAAAAAACCTAGAAAAGTCTGTCTTTTAGTCAAGTGTTTTTGTTACAGTCGTGTTTTTTGTTTCCTTTTTAATAATTGATTTTTTTTTCTTAGAATTAATATTCATTTTATTGGTGCCCGACTGAAAGGAGGGTTATGTTTTTCGAACGTATGTATGTATGTCTATTTATTTGACACTCTCTGTAGTTTAAACAGCATGATAGACTTTACCATAACATATGTCTTAAAATTGTTAGTCGAAGTTTTGTTGAAATATTTTTTTCGTGTTCTTCCCAGCAAACCCTTTCATTTGATACCTATATCATGAGGGCGTATATAAAATAACTGTCGGCCATTTTTGGGAGTCTATGATATTGGATTTAGAATAACGTCACTCATCTAACCACGCGATGTCATCCAAACTAAATTTGTATGCAAAATTTTAACTCAATCGGAGTGGAATAGCTCTTTTAAAATTCAGTTGCAAGATTTGACCCATACTAACAAAGCAAATTAAATAAAAACTTATATTGTCACCAACACCTGTGGTATTAATAAAACTGCTAATTTGCTTTTATAAAAAGCTATTAACTTGTGTCGTTTTATTTGAACGTCAGATATAATATGAAAGGCCTCTATGGGAGAGGTCAGCCGAGGACGGTCAGGGTCAAGGTCGATTCATTGTTAGTTAATATACTACATTGTTGTAATCTTCAACCGACGTTGAAGTTGTATTTATTAAATTACTTATTATTATTAAGGTGGGTACCGGAAAAGAACAAAGGTCACTGAAACCAACAATAGAAAGATAAAAATTATAATTTTTATGAGATTTAAGCGTAAAAAACAAAAATAAATCCAAAAGATTCATCTATAAACTTATTTATTACTAGCTGGTACCCGGGACTTCGTCTGCGTATTATTGGATATACGCAAATTGATCTCGGAACACGACAAACCAAAAGAAAATCATAAATGGGTTTGTCACTATGTGTATCGTGGACGTGATCCCTACTACGCCGCTATATTACTGCATATGCACCTTCTGATTTCGGAACACGATAAACAAAAAAAATCATAGATGGTTTTTCACTATGTGCATGGTGGTTGCGATCCCTACCACTCCGCTATATTACTGCATATGCACCAGCTGATTTCAAACATGACAAAGCAAAAAAAATCGTAGACGGGTATTATATTTGTAGGTTAACCCTGGTTAAACTATGACTTTTAACCGGGATAAAAGTACCCTATATGTTATTCCAGGTCATAGGCTATCTGTGTACTAAATTTCATTCAAATCTCTTCAGCCGTTTTCACGTGATTGAGTAACAAACATCCAAATATCCAAACATTCACACTTTCACATTTATTATATTAGTAGGATTTATGATTTAACAGTGCCTTACACAGTATAGTAACATTAAAAAAAAAATATTATTATAATGTGATTATATGCATTCCATTTGACCTTATCCAGAACAAGTAACAATTTTCCTGATAAATGGCTTCGTCGGTAGTTTTCCATCATTTTTCACGGATCCACAGAGCCAATGAGCTCGAATAATCAGGGTCACTTGCAGAGGTCAAAAGGTTGGAACAAATCTGCCTCTTAGCCGCGCTATTAACGTACAAACACGAATTATCTCGCACGGTGCTCTGTGTTGAAACTTGAAACAGACCAAATGATTGTGTTATTTGATATGGTAATTTGTTCTAATTCATGTAGGTACATATGTGTTCTGTGCGTCAAGTCTGCCACTCTCGACGATTACGTAGTGTTGGAGAGAAGTTATTTTGTAAATAAAGGTTTATTTCTACGCCGAGAAATAAGACTGGCTTTTTCGGGTGTAACTGCCGGAAAACACCCATAGATACCACTACCATCATAGATATCCAGTTACCATAATTGTTGAGATATTATATCATAGAGTAAATGAAATAAATAAACACTAAAAAAACCGGTATTAATTACAATTGGAAAGACACCTTGGTGACAAATTTCATCTCTCCACATTTGCGTTTATCATAACTTTAATAAACACGACATAGACATGACTTCTGATAAAAATGTTTTCTTTGCCTTTGCAGCACGATTCGCGCGTACGGAGGCCTCAGGCAAACCTAGTAAATAATAAAACTGAAGATTTTTCCGTATTAGAAAGCGTATAATTTGATAACTATGGATTATGGAACGAATTTGAATGTAGTTTTCTGATTAATATAGGACTATCAACCTCTAGGAACAACCTAGGCTACATAGCATTGCGCTTCTCAATAGGGAATAAGTAAGATTATAAAATTATAATTAAAAAATCTAAGACAGGGCCACTTTTTACTCTAGATGAGATACCTAAAATATATTTATGTGCATGATGACACATGTGTCACTAGTCTATACAATTAATAAATTTGAAGTCACTTTGTAATGACAAAATAACTGCTTTTTACTAAATACATAATTATCAAAGTTTAACTATCCGGTACAAAAAACACTAATAAAAAAAATGTTTGATTGTCTGTTTGTTTGTTCCGAGTAATATCCGAAACGGTTGGACCGCTTTTGACGGAACTTTCACTGGCAGATAGCTGATATTATAAGAAGTAACTTAGGCTACTTTTATTTTAGAAAAATAATTAGTGTTCCGCGCAAATTAAAAAATCTAGTCATGGTAAATCAATTCGGACGCTTAAATTGCTTACGCTGAGTAAACCATAAGAGATATATATTGAATTAATTTACGTCAGCGAGAGTATAATGTGTTAATCTTCTAAGGATCACCCACAATAAGTATATAACCGGAATCGGGAGCAGCTCGATCGACGATATTTCGTAGCCCACGACAATGAAGTTGCGGGCAAAGCTATTCGTGAATAAAAAGGGAAGCAAATATATTTAAGCATTTGTTAAATTAACCGTTTTGCGTCAGCCCACTATCAGTAAAACAACAGGAAATAGCTTATCACATCACTCGAGTAAATATAAATACGGAATATGGTAACATCGTAAAATCCTTTACATTTTTATTAAGGGTCTTACTCTGCTGTGACAATATACAGGGTATTAGTAGACCGCTCCCGAAAATGAAGACAGACGATAGTATTAATGACACCTTTGATGATGGGATGGAAAAAAAATTGATCCTGATTAAAAAAAATCATATTATTTAAACTTTTTATTAGCATTATTTACGCTCCATCATGTTAGTACAACTTAATGAAACGAGAATTGTACAAAAAAATACAATACTTTACTAAAAAAAAAAAAACCAGCAATGAACACCAAATTAAATACAGCTGATTGCTCGGGTCAAATAACGCGCAGGCGCGGCGCGTCGCGGCGCCAGTCCAGCGCGAGCGCGGCGCGGTGCCATTCTTGCGCGGCTCGCAGCTGGCGATCGCACAAATACTTATTTACAATATTGTCTAAATACCTAACTTATCTACTTTGCCACTGTGCTAGTGTCTACCTGGCCACTTTCATTCGAATTCTCCGGTTGTATTAAAAAAGTAACGGGTTCGATTCCCCGCGAATGAAAAAAATACTTAAATAAAATTTTAACAAGCATTGAGCCATGTTTTTTAATCCATCGTGTAAGAATGTTTATTATTCTGATGTATTCAGTTATGTACCTATTCATATCAGTTCAGTACTAAGTTATTTATAAAAAATGTAGGTATGAAACAGCTTACCGATCTAAAGCTTCCGTGGTCTTATGAGATGCGGCTCAAATTTGCCCCATTCATTTCGAGGCAGATTTGGGCTCGGCGTTGCGTATCCTCATGCAGGCATCATCGTGGAGTCCTCGACCCAGTCCGCACGTAGTTTGTCGAAAACATCCACGGTCCTTTGGTGCATTTCGTTGGCACTAACACACTTACGATTAAAAGCACATTCTCTCACATACCCCTACAGAAAGAAGACTAACGGGGTCAGATCGGGTGACAGAGGTGGCCAAGAGTATGGTCCTAGTCTGCCGATCCAGCGATCATCAAATAGCTCAGTGAGGCGCTCACGGACGAATCTGAGGATGTGGGGGTGCACCATCATGCTGAAACCATTTTCGGCGATATTCAGCTAATGATAAATCGTCTAAAATGTCCTCAGACTGTTCATTTATGAGGTTTAAATATAGCTGTCCGTCAAGTTGCTGTGGCAGAATCATTGGTTCTAGTATGCGATCCTTAAATAAACCTGCCCATACGTTAACCGACCATCGGGTTTGGTGCCTGGTTTGTAGAACAACGTGCGGGTTCACCTCGGAATAAACGTGTGTATTTCTTGGGTTCCACAGCCCGTTTCCTGTAAATGTCTACTCGTCCGTCCAGATCACGTGTTCAATGAAACCAGGCACACGTTGTTGCGGGTCTTATCCAATGGTAAAAAACTCGCCAGTGATCGTTCTCACCGGATACTAAGCTTGCACTTTGTGCACTTTTTATGGGCACATTCGTTTACGCTTTAACACCTTGGAAACTGTCCAGTATAACACACTTGTTACATCTCGAAGCCTTAACAATTTAGCAATACCTCGTTTAACTAAGTTCGGATTTCAGCGAACGACATCAAAAATGCTCTCCTCGAACTGAATAGCCACTTGACTTCCACCTCCTGTCGCTACTGGGGCAGTGGGCCGATTTTCCAACACTCGCTCAATAGCTGCTGTTATCAGGCGAGAGTCAGTCGGATGTCCAGCTGTCGGGAATCTCTCTCGGTAAATTCGTAATGCACGCGAAGCATTCCCGCGAGCTTCTTCAAGGCACATTATTCATTAACATGCTACCGTATTCACGAACACTATAAACGTATGCGTTAGGCATTATTAAAACAAAACTCTCATAAAATCAACACAATCTTAAAAAGAAACAAAAAACGTAACAATAAAATAATGACAAGAACTTAGTTAACAATACGATTGAACGAATATCTGTCGCCCACACACGCGCACATGAAATGAAAGTCAAAGTGTAACTGTCTCAAGAACTAAAAATACTAAACTTAATAATCAACCCCGCCAAAAGAAATAAAGCGCCGCGGGCCGCCTCCTTGCAGTAGCCCCTCGTTAGCGTCGAAAGCGGCACTTTGATCTTTTCCGCAGATCGATAAACCGTTATACCTACATTCACGACTATTATTTCATAAGTTTAGTTATCCCTACTGACTAGTCTTCATATGGAATTTAGAAGTTATAATTCAATTTTTTTTTATACATTTATACAATCAATTGTACCCTGACGTAACAAGAAGCTCGCTACTACAAAAATGATATTAGAATATTAAATTAACCTAATTGGATTATCACGTACACAATTAAAAAATTTACAATTTTGTACAAGAAATTAAAAATGAAATGGTACAGAATAATGTAATAATTGAAGAAACTATTTGCAATTATGATCGACAATTAATTAATCTATCAGAATGAATTTAAAATAGAATTCTTGTACTTTATGTTAACAGACTCTCTGTTTTTAGTCCGGCCAATACTTTAATTTGAAAACAGGTAGGTACGTCACATCTAGTAGGTTAGTTGCGTGCAGCGCAAGATTGACGCTGCGCCCGGGCGTTCGTTGATCCGAGCATCAGCTGTTTTTGATTTTGTGTTTCATTGCTGGTTTTTTTTTTTTAGTAAAGTAATGTATTTTTTATGAAATTATCGTTTCATTTAGCTGTACTAACACGATGGAGCGTAAATAATGCTAATAAAAAGTTTAAATAATATGATTTTTTTTTTATCAGGATCAATTTTTTTTCCATCCCATCATCAAAGGTGTAATTAGTACTATCATCTATCTTCATTTTCGGGAGCGGTCTACTAATACCCTGTATATCTATTTTTGTGTGCGGTTACAATGGGTGATATGACAAATGCAGTCTACACAAGCTCATATGTTAACAGAAAACGAAAAAAATGCATGGAATTGATATATCACAACTTTTAAACCACATAACTCAATTCCATAAATTTCGTTTTCTATTAGTGTTGACGATTGTAGAAAGGAAACTTGGTTAGGCCCCCGGGGCCCATAAAGATAACAGTATCCATAGCAATTTCGAAAAAAAAACTGTTTAAACAACTTGCCGCTACAATGACGACATTAAATTAAACACACGAGTTGGGCTAGAAATCTTAAAAATAAAACAAGTTGTAAAATTAAAAAACAAAATTTTCAAACAAACCAAATAATAAATCACGTAACCAAAGCATCACTCTCTATGCAACCGAGTCATTCATGAAGCACATACCAGTTTTACCTACTCTGAGTGGCAACGCCTCTCTAGGGCTATCTCTTTCCTGCATTACGCGGAAGTCAAATATCAATACTGGTAATGGCATTTCTTCGCGTTTTAATTTTATTGATGCATTCTTCACAATCCGTGACCCCGGCGGATGACCTTTGCACTAAAGTTGTTTATGTACGGGTTGCTTCAAATAAAATAATTAAAAAAGATGTTGAGAATTCAATAAATAATTGCGTAAAATAAAGTTATAAATTCTCTAAAATCTGAAATTGCGTAATCGGATACGTGTGTTCATTCATTGACGCCATTGTTAGCACCATGTTGTATAAGTTTTTACGATGTCCCAAAGACCTAAAGGAATTAATTTATGCAGGTTAGAATTTAATTACGATTCAAAGCTAATGTGACGAATCGCGACTACCATACACCATGTGTAATATATTCCATCGTAGCACGTTTAGACTTATTGCGTTCCGGGTTCAGCCGGTGTGTATCCAGTAAGCAAGTGAAGTGGTGGTAGAACCAGAGTATATCCAATTGCTTACCGTTCACTCATTTGTCGCTTGTTTTTGGACTCTGCTTTGATTACCATAAGACACATTTTGCTTTGTGGTTCAGCAACTGAGCAAGATACATATTACAAAAGCGGACGATTCGTGCAATATGCAGCAGGAGACCTCGCGAATCACACCATTCCGATTAACAAATACACATACGCATGGTCCACTCCTTCCTCCCAGGAGGAGGGGAACGTGCATATGAGTATATATTAGTTAGCTCGAATTCTCCTAAGATTAGGGAATTAGTTAGATCGCGACTTTTTCGCATTCGCGACGACCGCCCGAGCCGAGGTTCGGCCACTCTGGCACCCTCGTGCGGGTCGTCACAAACTTTCGCGGCTGAGTGCCCCAAGCGCTCGCCCCCAAGTCCGGTGAAGCTGTAAAAGCCGCAGCGGCTCTGTTTGACGATAGGGCCCCTAAGACTAACAGTGTAGTCAGTTCTAAAAAAAAAAAAAAAAAAATTGCGAATCACTAAAGAATACGTTCCAGGAATTTAACATCTTAACTTTGCCCTCCCAATACATTCTTGATAATTTAAAAATATTCGTAAAATCTTTGATATGCTAGATTTTGTTAAAGAACAGCACAGTTTTAATACTAGAAATATACATAAATTAGTCGTACCGTGTTTTAGACTTAGTAAGACTAATAAAAGTTTTTTAGGTAATAATGTTAGATTCTTTAAAAAGATCTAGCCGCACATTAATGATTTACCAGACAATAAGTTCAAGGAGTTATTAAAGTGTGGATCAACATGTGAATGATAGTGATGTCTGGAAGTGACTCCCTCTCTCTGCTTGCTAGGTTGTTTTCCGAACCGGTGATAAAGTTCTGACGTTCATAAGTGCCTTGTTAGGGCCTAAATTGAATAAAAACTATTTTGATTTTGATAATGCCGTCGCTTTGCTGTGTTAATATATAAAAAAATTAAGATTAGGGTGTGTTATTAACTGTTACACACGTAATTTACCGTTAAAGCAACATAAAATTATTAACTAGAACACGACCTCGCCGCGTCTACTTCGTACTTTTGGAATTTATAATAATAGTGTAATAAAATAAAACGTAAATATAATTAAACATAAAAAGATGTTGTTTCGATGGAAATTATACTCGTTCACCTTAGAGACGCAGCGGTTTTCCCATATCATAGCACTTGTTTTTACACATCTACAATGCCAGTGGACAATCAGTATTTTATGATTTGCCTCTGACGGCTCTATTCCTCTATCTCAAATGCTGAGGGGGAAAGATTATTAAAATTTAGCATCCTGAGAGCAGTAAAGAAAAAGTTGGTATAGAAATAAGATAAGCTTTACATGCACTTAATTGTTTGTATAATCAATAAATAAAACGTTTTTAAGTTATGAACTTGTATTTGTTTTTAAGCTAAATATTTGGCCACTTTTAGCCAATTTTTAGGGTACGAAATATTTAACATTCTAGCAACTTCATTAAAGCGGTTGGCCACTTCTTGTTTCCTTGACTTGGCAACACTGTTTACCATAATAAACTACACCAAGTACCCGACCTACGCGTTCAGTTTATCTGAGTCAGACGAAAAATGCCGAAAACGAACGCATCGTTGTGGATGTGCCTTTAGGCGTGTTTTTGGCAAAATTATGAGTCCACGGGTAGATACAGGCTGACTCTGAAACGTAACACGCAAAAGCGAGTCACTATGACGGACTTTTCACCACATGCATGGTGGTGCACCAAACAGCCATACCACCCAGCTATTGCCATTTCCTCGTTCGTTGCTCAGTAGATTGCACCACGTGCAGGTGAGGTTGGCTTGGGCATCTCACTGCTGATGATGTAATTCAACACTCCTTACTCAATGTTATGCATCTACTTTTTATCATCACAGTTCAAAATGGGTTCATCACCACCCGATGATGGCGGTAAGTGAAGTACAGTGATCAAGGCTGTAGAATGAGTATCTACAGTTAATAACAGTCGTGTTGCGTAAAAAAGAATCATGTCAAAGAAACTTTACCTGCAGAACTCCATGCGGCTGCAAAGGAGACGGTGACACTTGCCGAACAGCGTTTCGTCAGCAAACAGGATGAGTGGCAGTTCGACAATAATTGGCAGGAGGTGCTCAACCATGCCATCATCAAGGTTGGTCGGTAAAATATTTTTCAAGAAAGGAATGTAAGACAACAATATCGTTGAAATAAAACTTACGTTATTTATTTTTAAATTAGCAAAAATTTACGGAACAGTCTCTGATGGTAAGTGCAGTACAATCCAAAAACAACAGTGGCCACCGATAGATCGTAATCCATCGACGGTCGCCGCTGTTATACCTAGGGTTGTCAACGTTTCTTGAGAAAAATAAAGTATTTGGAAGACAAAAAAAGGTGTTTTTAAAATTTATGTTATTGTTCCCATAAACAATTAAAAACTTGTTTTTTTATATGAAATTTATGACGATCTGTTTATCTCTTCTCGCCACTTTAGATAGTAAATAAGAAATATAAGTATGTATATTGTTATTTTACATTGCTAAGTTATCAGATGCATTTTTAAGTATTTATACGTATTGCCGTTTGCTAACAATATTTTGTCTGAAAGTTTTTTATAATTGTAAGATTTACTTTACTTATATGTATCGATAAATAGTTAAGTAATTAGGTAATTACCCATACGAGAGTTTCGTTTTACGTATTACAGTAAGGATTGGGAATAAAGTATTGTCGTATACTGTATTCCTATGCAAAACTATAACGTAAGTATTTACCGATAATAAAGTGTGGTTGACATCTCTAGTTATACCGGCCTCCGTAAATAGAAACTGAATAGGCAGCGCTTTTGATCCCGAAATGACGCGCATATGTTAATCAAATTGAAAGTCATCTAACCATATACATGATGGTTACGAGCCAGGAGGCAGGGACATGTATATATGTATATGTTAGTTTAGCTCGAATTTTACGGATAGGGAATTAGACAGATCCGACTTAGTTGCAATCACGGCAACCACCCAAACCGAGGTCCGGCCACTTTGGCACCCTTGTGCGCTTGTTGCCCACGCTTTCGCAGCGATAAGCGCTCGCCCCCAAGCCCGGTGAAGCTGTAAAAGCCACCAGCGGCTCTGTTTTCGGATAGGGCCCCTCAGGCTAACAGTAAGGTCAGTTCGAAAAAAAAAACAGTTGGGTTGTGGAGCCCTGGTTCTATCGCCGCTGATTTGATTATTATTCTAATAAAGATTTTAAAGTAAGCTTAGGTCATGTTTACAATCTTATAAAGAAGCAGTTAACACAAAATTGTGTCTATGTTGAAATATTGTGTAATACATGTAAAAATATGAACAATTCCCAAGGTCTTTAGATCGTAAAGGAAGATTACGCCATCCAGTGGTTCGATACATCCGAATTATGTTGATTCTTTCATTCGTCACAGGTCATGGACGCTGAGAAAAGGAAGGCGGAGAGCGGTAGGGAACATCAGAAGAAAGCCACGGCTTATATTGTTGCTGAAAAAAAGGTAAAACGATAAACTGTGTACATGACAAATTTATTTATCACACAATCTATTTCAACTGTAATTAATATAATTTAACTTCAATTAAATTTCAATTAGATTAAAATTTTAGGATATTTATTACGTTTTTTAAATTATTAAATTAAAATGCCGTATAAAATTGTATGTTTCATTTTATAAAGTATTTTTTTAATGTTTGGCAGAGTAAAATTGAAATGGCAAATTAAATCATGTTTGTCGAACATTGTTCGATATCCTAAACTGAAATGTAATACTAATGTGGATTACAGTTTTATGGCTTCAACGTATAACCTCGGAGCTACTTTGACGTATTCTTGGGGAATTTGTGTCACTTTTTTAATACTATTTGAAGTCTACCGTATAGGCTGCAAATTCAGAGAGGTTTCAGTTAAGGAAAACTGGAGAAAGTTAGATAGTTCGCGAGTTAGAAAAAAAATTATGCATAATTATAACAAGTTTAAATCTAATACAGGCAATAAAGTTTTCAGAAATGGTAATAAAGCGTAGTACAAGATAATGTAATAACAAAATTTATGGCGCTTTTATATTGTAGGTATTATTATTTACAATTCTTACTTTATATTTTTCAAGGTGATTCAACTGGAAGATGATTTAAAACGGAGCATAGTGAAATCCCGCTTCTACTTCGAAGAAAAGAAGCTCTGCGACGAACAACTACAAATGCTTAATGAAAAAATTGACAAATTGCAACGTTTGATAGCAGACGCAAAGTTTCGCTACTCGAAATCGCTTAAAGCGCTCGAGGAGATTTCCGAAGAAATACACAGGAGACGCGGCGAGTACCCACCGGGTAAAGACAGCATCCCGGTTGGCCCTAGAGAGCCAGGTGTCGGGGCAGAAAGAGATCCGATACACGACGAAAACAAAGTGGAAGGAAGAGATGATGACACTGGTCTGCAGGAACTGAGATTACGCGTTCGTGAACTAGCTTTAAAACCTATCGACAAAGCTATCGAAACAGACGAAGCTTGGGTGGTAGAGTTGAACGAAACCATCAATAAATTAGACCAGCTTCTCATGATGAAGGAAAACAATCAACAGAAAAGGTCCAAATTTACGGCTGGCTCTCCGAGAAACGCCAGCGCGCCTTCGACCAACACCAACGGAGGATATAAGAACAATCAGCCACCAAGCGATACATGGAAGCATGAGACTAATTTGACCAGAACTAAATCGATAAGTAGGGAAGTGGTTTTCGAACATAGCAACCCACCTATCGGTAGAACGGAGAAGTCCAAGAGCATGATGTCGCTAGACGTGCTCGCTTTAGCCCGTGACACGAATATAATGGACCGGGAGTCGTACCTGAAGGCGGTGATCGAAGATAAATCCCCCACAGGCACGTACACTGAAAGTAACTCGGACAGAAACGAGAGTCCCGACGAGATATTAACCGTCGAATGCGATTCAAGTGATTCCACGCAGAATCCGGTCATTAGAATGACAAGTTCGACAGTTTCCGATAGCGATGTCAGTTAAATTTGACGTTGACATGTGACAGGGACGTCAGCTTAGGGAATGTCAAAAAAAATTGAAATATTTGTGATGTGGTTAAAATTCAATGTAACTGAAAACTAAACAGTTTTTTTTTTTTTTGTTTAAAACATTGTGTATTTATTAGATAGTATTTTTAAATATGATTTGAAGTTCAATTTCGTATAATCATTGCGATTTTTGTTACATATTCAGTTATTTAGGCCTGTTTAAGCAGAGAGCAAAGAAATAAAGCAAAAGTTCAATAGCAAATATTTTAATTCAAAATGCGATGTAGAGGTTGAAGTTTCATGCCGTTTTAAAATTAGTCTAATTTTTGGTTAACCTCACAAGTAACGATTGTATTTTAATTTAGCTTTTTAATCCTTTACAAAATTAGAAAGTAATGTTTTTTTCTTGTGTTAGTGTTTTTAGTTAGGAGTGTTTATGTGTATGTAGTAGTTATTGATATAAAAGTATGGAGTTTTTCTCAAAAGTAATTCGATGGGTATGAATTGTATAAATGTATTCTACGAAATCAATTTTAATGTAATTTTACATCATTTTGATCGTAGTTGTGTACTTCTGGGTACTTTGATATTGCTGTAGTCCCCGAGACAATCATTTGAAATTGTCAATTATTGACAAATTTATTTGGCACAAATGTGTGCTGATTGATTGCAATCGATAATGTTTACAATGGATATTGTTGTGCTCGCATCACTCGTGCGATAATCTGTTAATAAAACTTGTGAGATACAATAAAAAATTGTAGTTGCCGCTTTATCTAACTGGTCGCGTGAAATCATGTTCAAATTATATATAAAAATGAGTACCTTTCATATTATAAAACAATAAAAAAGTATGTTTTGTAGCTTAAATATCTCATATCCAGATGATGAATGATAATATTTGTAGTTTATATTGATGTACTATTGTCAATGTCACGAGCACAAACGAGTAATTGACAATTATTTTAAATGATCGGCTCGGAAATTAATTAGATATATTTCGCTTATAAGCCATACCTATCCACCGACGGTAGTTCACAAATTATAAATACTAACATACATGTAATATTTCATGGTTGTTTTTTGTAACGGTTGTGTAAGATGATCGATTTAAAACGATATTAAGTTATTAATGTTATACATATTAAATTTTAGCACTACTTATGATTTTATTATTTTAAAAGAAGATTTACAGTAAGGTAATATTTTTTTTACTTATACTTATTTTTCGCGTTTGGGTGAGAGTAAAATTGGGTGCGTTGCGAATATCCGACGATATAAAGTTGGCCGCGAAAATCCGTCAATATGTATAAAGTTAGACTGGAAATCCGATAGTATGGAGTTGGTCACGAGAATCCTACAGTATAAAGTATGTCGCGAAAATACCACCGATATTATGAAGATGGTCGCGAAAATCTGTCAGTTTGAAGACAAGAAAAAAATGCGAATGTAAAAACATTCAGCTATTTATTTTAATAATTCACCGTCTTACATCTGATAGCGTTAATTAGTAAAAACTATAATTTATAGGTATTCATACTCATAGATGGCGCGACGCAGGTTGCGCAATAGTTAACTCTCCACAAATAACACTTTGAACATAATTTTTAAGGCACAGTTTTATACTTTAAGGTAGGTATATCTGCGATACTTCATATTATATGATATGACTGATATTTTTTTTTTATATCATGTCCTCAAACATATTTGTTATTTGATTATTTTTGTCTATATTATTAAACGGACGTGAAATGTCTTTCAATACGCGCATATAAAAATCACGTGTACACGCTTGCTCTTTAGAAAGAGTTTAAAAAAATTAAAACACTATTTACCATATAATAAGGAAAACCACTTTTTTTCTAAAATGAGAATTCATGTTTATTGAAATCACAATTCTATGACAATGATTACCAAAATTGACTCCTTAGAGTTAATTAACCCGTGTACATTATTTTAAGGTACGAAATCGCGAAAACCTACATGACGATATACGAGTATTTACTATCAACAAAATGAATTCGTCTATGAATAGCAAAATCGGCTGATGTTCTTTGTAATAATTTTCGCCTAGACCAGCGGTCGGCAAACTGTGGTTCTTCAAGTGTTCCGTTTATCTATAGGAATCAAATATGAAATTAAAGTAAAATCAGATAAATATCAAAATTAGTGATTCTATCAAATCAACAAAAAATTTATTGCTGTTGGCTCTTCTAACAGCTTTGCCAACCCCTGGTCTAGATATTAACATGAAAGAACCTATCCGGTGAATAAACTTGAATGGTTACACATATGATTTACTGCCTTATTTTTTTTTTTTTCATTATTTCGATAAAACTATTCTAACGTTGAAGACTGTACATTGATCGATACAAGGTTGTAAATTTTTAGAAATCATACTATATGTATCTATATCCTTTCCGCCAATTTATATAATTTAGGGCCGGTTTTCAATCGTCAGATAATTTTATTGTGGAAAACCTGTCAAAATTATAATATATGATTTTTGTAATTGGATATTATAAGAAATTTTTTATTAACGGATAGTTTATCCGATAGTTAACAATGAGGTCGTTAAGAAGTTAAAATTAATTCGGTCAAAAAAAACTATAAAAATTTACACAGTCAATATTAGCACTGTTTTATTAAACATGTGATATTTTGATAAAATATTTTTTCATTTTATATGACGTGTTGAATTCCTTAAATCTAGCTATTTGTCTGGTACCTACATACAGTCACTTCTCCGAATGTTTAAATGATAAGTTGAAATAGGAACAGTGTGTTTAAGTTTGTTATAAGCATAGACGTATAAATACCATGAATCATGATCGATCTTAACTCCAATGATGATTATAGATAAGATTAAGTAATCTTTACAAATAATAACATTAAGGTGTATGTTTGTAATGTCAAAATAACAGCTTTATACTAAAATGTGTATGAAAGTACATACGGTATTTATAACAAAAAAAAAACATTTTTGAAATTGTTTTTCCGAGTGTTCTGGCAAATTTCCGAAACGGGTTAAATTCTATGCGGATGTAGTCGAGGGTAACAGCTAATTCTAGAATATACAGGTCATATATGGAAAATGTGAATTATGTGTAAGTATATGATACAGTGTAAGTTCATGAATTTATAATAAAAAAGATGGGACAGCATAATATCTTCTTTTGTTAAAATAACATAACTTATTATAACAGAGGAAAAAAGGTTAAGAACCGACGCGATGCCGGTTTTCACAATTGTACCTACTAACATAGAAACTAATCTAATAATATTAACAAACATTTCGACAGTATAAAACCTATTGATACTATGAGGCTAAGACCTCCATTTTTGATTTTTTTGTAAACTGAATATAATATAATATAAATGTAACACTATAAAATTGCACGTAAATAATATTAGATATCATTGCATGCACAATAACCAATAACTATTGTTAAAACTTAATAAACATTGTCACTTTGTCTGAAGAATTGTCATGATTAAAAAATTTCTTACCACTGTCTACATATTTTATTTTAACCAGACTTTATTTCTTTCTTCTAAATCAAATGTATCTAGACAGATCTTTATATGTCTTATGTTAATTGGCTGGCTTTCTCGTTTGTCTTGTGACGCATTGTAACGATAGGTACTTTCAATAAATAAATCAGCATGGCGCGTGCACACTTGTCAGTTCAACTGCTCTGACGCGACACAACATAAACAATGTTTGAAAACGATACCATTATGACTCTACTGACTGTGCATTCAGAAGTATCAATACTCCATTCAATTATGGATTCCGGTATCCACACTCTTTTAAATTATCTTTGGCTTTTAACAAAATACAATGCGAAAAAGTAACAAAAACTATGAAATCATAGAACCCAAAACTTTCAAATTGATTTAATTTTTTTTGGTAACCATTAATAAACTGCAATGTATTAAGATAATTTAAAAAAAAAACCACACGCATCTCGTGGTCATTATATATGAACGACGCATAACGCATTTTTCTATTTTCCCATGGTGCAAGAATTTTATCTTTTTTATCAAAGACTGGATCAGGACCGCTACAATAAACATGACGAAATTGGACACATTACACATTTTTTAATCGTTAACAGGTATATAAATTTTCTTAATACTTACTACTCGTTCGCGATAATTTGAGACCCGCGCAGACTGAGACTCCCCACCCGCTTCCCCGATGACACCCGCGTTGTACACCGCACAACGCCATAATATAATATAGGTTTTTTTAGTCTCTTACTATAATACTAAGCTAGTTGTCTTCTTTTTTTGTTCACTGTAACAGGACCCGACAATGACGTCACCGCGCTCAGGTCTCGACTTAACGCACACGAGTAGTACTCTCTAAAGTGATCTACACAGCACAGTAGTTTCTGGCTTTTATCGACCACTGGTTACTTTATTTTGAATGAAAGGATTTAAATTAAAATAAAATTCAAATGAAATGATTAGATTTATTTTAATTTTCATATTTCACAGACGTTAAACACAACAGTTCATCAACATCTCGAATTTTTATAGTATTATTTACGCCTTTTTCCACAGTATTTTACATATCATAAATATTATGTTACACATTATTAAAACCTTGAAATAAACCAAAACTTTACAATTTTTTTTTTGTTTATATACGATAAGCACAAAAATTTCGATTCTAATAATTGTGATTATTTAAAATTCCTATCAATCTATTTTGCAGTAAATCCTAGAAAACCCTTGAATAATTTTTACATAGCAAGAAATATTACAATTATATCAGGTAATAATTTTTCGAACATAAATACTGTGGATTAAGCGTCATTTTGACTTATATTTCACGTCCACACAAATAACAAGGGAAGGCACTTCAAGGAGTGATTTAATAATTAACATAAATTCT
Source organism: Saturnia japonica (assembly GCA_033032175.1). Classification (NCBI taxonomy): domain Eukaryota; kingdom Metazoa; phylum Arthropoda; class Insecta; order Lepidoptera; family Saturniidae; genus Saturnia; species Saturnia japonica. The sequence continues at coordinate 2,903,940 of CM065306.1, read as the reverse complement.
AGACCACATTTATACAAAAACAAATGCACAAAAACCTCCATATGTAATATTAATAAAATCGATTACGGTGTATTTACAATCCATTACATTTATACATGGCAACACTGTCATCTGGTAAAACGGTATGGAATATTATTTTAAAATTAACTCAAGAAGAAATTAAATAACGTAATTTAAATTTCACTTTGGTATTTTAGTAAATAATATATGTAAGTTAACATAGTTTTAAACTGAGGTAAACTGTTATTTTGTACGAAATAGATAAACATATCATATTATATATATGTATATAACATTCATAAAATTATATCTCCGTAAACAAAATGCATTTTTTATCACGACGCGACGCAAAATGACCACTGGTCACCCTATAAAATCACAGCTATCTTGATGGAAAGAACTGATGGCTATGGGATATTTTGAAACTAGGAAGGACTGATAACCAATATTTTGTGGTGGGAGAAAAATAAATATCAAAATTTCTGGTTCAACTCTCGAGTCTCTTTTCTAAACCCAACGGTTAACTGCCTCATTAGCCTAGTGGTCTTAAGAGCGACTGCTATGTTCAAGATCCTGGGTTCGATTCCCAGGTCGGGCAAAGTGTTATTAGGTTTTTCTATGAAATTCTCAGTAACAGCTGGGAGTTTGGCTTTGTGGCAAACCAACCTCACTCGCTACTTGCCAAAAATGTTGTTTTTTGTGTTTTATATCTTATTCAGGTACATATAGAAAAAAAGGGACGCAAAATGCTGTAAAAAAATCTAAGAAGGAACAACGCTCCTTGCCTCACAATTTTTTTTAATAAAATTGCATTTTTTTACCCTGACTGTACTGACTACACAGTTACCCACAAGGGTCCTGGAGCCTCAGACGGCTTTTAGAGCTACGGAGCGAGCGCTTAAGGCACTCAGCCGCGGAAGCGTGCCAACATGGTCAAAGTGGCCGAACCTCTGCTCGGGCTGTTACCGATCTTACGAAAAAGTCGCGATCTGACTAATGAAGTTGGATGCGAAATGCGAAACAATGTAACGGTTTGTGACGGACAGTCTGTAATTTTATTATTTGATTCGTATAATACACGAAAACATGAATCAATCGTTAATACAAAAAAATCTCTTGTCAGATACTGTTTAAAAACATTAATACAAAATAATTATTAATATCACAAATCGGCTAAAATTTCTATAAAAATAATTAAATAAATGCTAATAAATGATTATAATTAAATTAATAAAATGCGCAATTGGTGATTAAAATTAATACATTAAATAGTAAAATTCAGATAAGTCTAATTATTCAAAGTTCGCGCAGGGATTTTGCATAATTACTATTAATAATATGAATGGTACTATATTATCATAATTAACCCATAAAAGCATGATTTTTTATTTTCATATAGAAACAAGTTGTTTGTATAAAAAAAAATACTAAAAAAACATGTGGAAATACATCATTATGAATTTAAGGATTCAAATTTTATCAATGGTATAACAGAAATGGAGAGCATAATATATGAATTTATTATTGAATTTTTTTATCAAATTATTATTACTGACTGGACGTTCTGAATTAGTTATAAATAGCTATAACAGGCGCAGTGAGCACTTAACAAATGGATGCATGTTAGCTACTTTAGATCTTAAAAAAACAACAAATGAATGCAGTTTTCTTCATCCTAAAAAATTAACAAAATTCATATACGCTGTCATTTCATGCAGCCAAAAATATAAATACATTCATAATAATCTCAAAGCTATACAATAATCTGTGTAAATAAATCGCGTTGATGTTTTTATATTTTATGCATTTTTATCTATCGGGTAAATCCCGCAAAAATTGTGTGACCAGTATTTAAATAAAAAATACTAAAAATACACAATCAATTGTTTAGTTACACAATGCATGCACTTAAAATAATAAAAACAAAATTAAATTATCAAAAAAAAAATCAATATAAGTTATTAATGGCGATCTTCGAATAATATAAAAATATCGACATAATAGAAAATTATTCGGTATGTTGAACAACACAAAATATTTTAATTAATAATAAAAGTCCTCGATTCAATAATTAAAATTTTACGATGCAAATAATCGGATAGTAAAATAAACTATAGCGTAATAGTACAAAAATATATGTGGCAACATTATTTACAAATTCGAAATAAGTGATTATTAATTTACTTCGTGGGATTAAAAAAACGCAGTATAGATAGATTTATATATAATGTATCTTTCGATATCTCTTCCAAAGATCGAAAACACTTAAAACATTCGTAAAGATATCATTAACAGGTATAATACGCGTTAACATTAACAACATAATATATAATAACATTATTTATTAAACTAGATCGTTTTATTTCACATAGTGTCAAGAAGTCCCAACGTTATAGTTTGGAGGACGGTATATTTACCACTTCTTGCCACCAGGGTGCGCGCTCGAACGCACTTGGATGATTGAAGAACGCTTTTTGTAGATTTTGATATAACTGTGGAAAAAGAAATATTTTACGTTTTTTTTTTTTATATTTCATAATGACGTCCGAGATTAAATCTTTGTAATAGCCAATTGCCACGTAAGAGCTCTTTGTATTTCTTTAATTGCGTTTTTTACGTGACCTACCGTCCTTCGTTGGGGGAATTTGGGAGGATTATAAGACTTTTACCCATTAAAATCCCAATATATTCTTGACCTTTGACCGGGTTTGCCAAAGCGTTTTCGCATTCGTTTGAAAGTGATAGTCGATAAAGTCCATGCGTATTGATGTCCTAAAATCCTGAGGTGAGCTTGGAATAATCGAATCCATTCCCCTCCGCTTCTAGTTAGAAAATATTGCTTAAGTTACAGAAATAGTTTATTCTAAAACTGATCAAAAGGGCACGGGCGGCATAGTATAAAAAGGACCATATACAAAAGTACTGAAAAAAAGAAAATAAATTAAAAAAAACTTACATTTCCGTCACTCTTCCCCAGCACAGAATTGAGCACGAAATCAGTAGGCGCTAGCGCATCGACAACACTAACAATTTCTCCTTTCAACTCTGCGCAAAGTTCCAATACCGCATCCCTTAATAACCTCGCGAGAGCCTCTCCATGTGCAAATCCACCCTGGTACAACTCCACAAGATGACCGTCCAGGGACCAGAGACCGTACAGACAGAACAGTTTACTCAGCACCGGTTTTAATGCTTCCTCCTTCTTATCTATAGCTGCGACGAAGAATGTTATCGCGAGGTACTCCGCGTACGCTTTCGTCAGGGTCTTCCATCTGTACACTTGTGATTTGGCTCTCGCTTCGAATTTGGTCAAACCCTTTGCTAACTCCGATTCGTATTTCTCATGTGTCTGCTTCAGTACGTAGCATATAAGCCATCTGTACGACGACGTTATGACTGTAATATTAACAGTAAAATAAATATCATTACAACGGGTTAGTTTGTAAAGATGAAGAAGATAATTAATAAGTTTAGGTCACAATCTTAAGTAACGTTGTGGCCCGAGATGATAACAAGATGGTGGAAGGACTGACTCTCAAGTGTAGCTACCGGTACACAGTTAAAGGTGTTTGTCGAGAGATTTTCAACTTGAGGGTCGTAGCTAGCCAAGCGAGCATTAGACAATACTACCATCATACTATAGCTTCTTCACGATGTTTTCCTTCACCGAAATGACGGCATGCTTCAATGCTTCAGATATCATTGCTTCAATCTAATCAATTTTATCTAATCCTAAATAGTCCGAGAATTCGGCCAAGTGCAAATCGTAATCGCGCATCGGGTAGGGATTGAAACATCGTTATGATAAACGTCGATATTTCGATAATCTGCTGCTAAAAGACGTTAGACAACTGGACAGTAACCACAAAAGAATATAAAATATAGTTGAAAATAATTTTCCTAATATTATAATCATCATTCAATCAAATTTTTTTTATGAAGTTATATCGCTTAATATATATTTATATGAATAAATAATGGATTTTTTTTTGTGCTGTTCTTAATTTCAAATGAAACACCAATAATAGCGCATGACGTCATTTGTGTGTAAGCGAAAATTACCCAATTGGTGCATTGAGCTGACATCTTTTGTTTCATCATAATTTTCTGCGTTTATTTAGTATTTACGGGCAAATGTAAAAATGTGTACATTTTTATCAAACGTTAATGTTAATGCATTATTTATGTGAAATTATATTTTTCCTAGATTTATGAATCCACAATGATTAACAATTAGTAACACTTTTTGATAAGTTCTCCAGTTGCCTATTGCGTCGTCGTTTTAAGAGAAATTACAGGTTTTTAAGAGTTGAAAGGAGACGAATACTCTTTCATACAGACATGGGCCTGGATAAAAAAGAGATGTAAAAACGGTGTAAATTAATAGCTAATGCATTATCAAAATGTCACTGAAAATTAAGCGGATTTTTTTGCAATTTTAAAGCAGAGGTTTACGATATTTCGTAAAAGCGAAGTCATGGAAATCTTCAATTAAACTATTTTTGAAGTAGGAATAATATTAAAAAAGTATTATGTTTATGATCTTTAAAGTCATTATTAGTTTACTTATTTTGTTGATTGTGAATTTTAATGATATTGTACGATTTTAAAAGCAAAAACATATTCCAGAAGGGCCCAGAAATACCGGTCTCCTTTCCTCTAAAATACTTGTTGTACTCACAGTGCTTAGTTTTTAGTTGACTCGTCTCCGTACATCGGAACGTTTCTTCGAGTATATCGCGATGGCGCGTTAGAAACAACACCGTGCCGAGCGGCGAGTCGACCGCGTTGCTGTTCCGTGCGCTCTCGTACTGTCTTAGGAGCCAGTTCCCGGCTTGTTGCGAGAGCACGTTGTTGTCTCCCTCGTAAGTCACTGTGGGTTCGTGATTACTACGTATGTCGCCTAAGTTTGCACACTATAAACAATAAGTTATTATTTAAACGTAAATTCTGTAACGATTTTATTATAAAAATATTATTGTGCGTGTTTTCTTTTTTTCATAAAAAAAAGGGATAGCTATAAATGTATATATAGGTTTTAGGCTGTGAGAGAGAAAGATAGAACGCGTTTCTATAGTTTCCCTATTCTTCGTCAATTCTTTTTGTACTCGAGATATATACAAAGAGAGAGAGGGAGAAGTTGTATTTCTACTGCGTGTGAACTCATACTCAATTTTTTATTTAAAGCAGCACCTGAAATTGACGTTACTGTCCTTGACGGTAAACACAGTACAATCCTAACACGACGGCGACCACCGAGAGATCGTAATCCATCCGCTGTCATGCCAGCATGCAATAATTTAACTGGATATGCACAAGCTGATCCCGAAACGCGACACGCAAAAGCGAGTCACTATGACGGAATCTTCACCACATGTATGATGATCGCGACCCAGTCAGACTGTATGCCCCTACAACCCAGCTATCGCCATTTCCTCATTCGTTTGAACAGCAGGATGTACCACATGCAGATGAGGTAGACTAGGGCGTCTCAGCTTTGAAGAACAAACGTGCGGTCCGCAAGCCTATGGACGCCTGCAGTACCAGAAGCATCACATGCGGGTTGCCAACCCTTTAAAAACTTGTTCACTCCCCTATTGAAGAACCACATATCGTAGTCCAATGGAAACACCTCAACAGGGAGCTTATTTCACATCCGAAGCATTCGCGGAACGAAACTCCTTTGAAAACAGACTGTCCGTGAACATTTAGGCTCCAAAGTGTGAGGATGCACTAAATGGTTACTTCAAATTGATTTTCGTAAGTGGAAAAAAAAAAACAAAAAAAACAGCGCGTTCCCCTCAGTTCCCTTCTATGTCCATCCATCAAACATAATACTCAATGTAAAACTCTTTCTTTGTCTGTCTTTAGTCAAGTATCCCACTTTCCGTCCCTTTGCGTCAAAAAGTTGAATAGAAAAAGTTACACTAAAATTGAACTTTACGATTTTACTCTTATCGCGCCCAAAGAAGATTCACTTTAAGATAATATTTTAATTACATTTTATTCTCCAGTTATAATTATTTTTACAGTCGGTAATATGTCTTTTTTTCCTGTGTATATAAATTATAGTTATACATTTATTTATATGTTTAACATACGTAGTTTCATATTAACCCTGCAGTTCCCACAACAAGTATTAAATCTAAAGTACTGCTTTGTGTTGTGTCATTCAATGTGTCTTGTTTTTTGATTATTCTATCTACAGTACACCGAACATTTGGCAACTAAATTCTATAACGCGTAATTGACGACATTGACGAAATTGCGTAAATAGGCAGGTAGCCGAAAAAAATATAATACAGACCTTGAGGTATCCGTGTCCGCCGCACGCCTCTCGACACTGCTGCGCGGCCGCCAGTACAGTCCACGTCAACAGCGGCTTGCTACACGACACCATCGCGTGGATCTCTGAAACCGCCTCACTCTACCAGGAACACGCCCAATTTCAAACATTATTACTATTTATTACCAATATGTCGCTTTTATCTCTACTACACCAACCACTGTCATGATATGTATAAAAGGTACTATTTACGAATACTAAAGAAATATTTGTAAAGACGTGAATTCACTATACCCATAAATTCGTAGAAAGAGATGCGGTGGCGCGGAATACGCACACATTGAATACGCGTCCTTCCGATTACGTATGCAAACAAACATATTTAAAAAATAGTATTTTTCGAAACTTCCGCGTGAGGAATAATCTAATTTGGTAGTACTTTTATTTGATATTGGAGAATTAACGTAAGATTGAAGAAGATGTTTAAGTACTCACCAAGTTATCGACTTTAATGCCGGCATTTGATTTCTCGACGATACTCAAGTAGACACGTGTAAAGCTTTCTATGTACATTCGGAACACAACCGCCGCTGCCACATAGCCGAACAATCGCCATTGCTGTAAAAGAAGAATACAAAAATTTTAAATCAACCATTTCCTAAACAGGTACATCCTTTTTCGATCGTACATTTTTTTACTATAGTTGCATGCGAAATGCGAGGAAAGATAGCGGTTTGAAAATTATAATCTCATTTTAAACGCATAGTATTTGTAATCGCTTACTTTCATGTATTTCAACAAGGTAAATTGAAAAATTTATTTAATCTCCGACACAAGTAACCTATTTATTAAGGTCATTTCAATGAGCGTAAACACTATATCTTTGCTGTAAGTTGGTGAGTAGTTAGATATCTTACAGATTCCAGATGACGCTGTTGCATCAGGTTAAGGTTTTTCTAATATCATTCAAACAGAATACCAAGTCTCATCAATCAGACCTTGTTGAAGGTGCTCACATCTATCTACTTTCAACTAGAAAAGAGCTAATAATCTTCAAACGACTGAACAGATTTTCATTAATCATAGTTAAAACCATCTCAGTCAAGTCACCTTAAAAAAAAAAAATCAAAATCGGGTCAGTCGTTTGTAAGCTACGATAACAGACACACAGATACACATTTTTATGGGTGGTGGTTAAAAAAATTAGGTCCAGATATTTTAGTTATTTAAAATATAGATATGAGAAGATAATCCGTCAACAAACCAACTGACATGCAACTCGTACTCAAGGAGCGGTATCTCGTTGTCTCGCTCGCCGAACTGCGTGCGCGTTGCCGCGTACCGGACCGCAATTGCCACCGCGCTCGATATCGAGTGGCAACTCTCCTGCATTATTCCTATCCGACCTGCAACAGATCAACAATACAAGGTGAGACGCTTTCTTTTAGTATAGGCTTTAAAGACTTCAACTCATCTTTGCTCGTGGTCCTATGTGTGCGTGAGCTAGTAAACATGCAGTTGTTAAACGCTTTGTTCTAAGAGTACAATCGGTAATAAAATTGTCTGATTCTTCACGGAGAAAATGTTACACCTAACCAGTAGTTTTGCTTATGGTATAAAAATTACATCCTAAAAAACTCCATAAAAAACAGTTGGGAATTTAAAATACACATTGCTTTACATAACATTGAACAGAACGTGACGAAAATAATGAAGGTAATAGAAAGTTGGTTATTTGGTAGTAATACGGAATAATATGTTCAATAATAATAATACTTAATTGAGCAGTTGATTTGTTTTAAACATGAACAAATAAGATGTATAAATTATCGACAAAATTTAAGTAAAATTGCTAATAGAAATCTCTTGTGAACTCGATTGTACCTCTTGACACGCACCCATAGTCAATGTATCTATCTACACGCGCTTTACGCATTCATAGCGCCGCGCATGAGTTGAACTGTCTATAACAGTGTTGGCACACTCGCGCACCATTGGATTTCGACCAGGGGTATTATAGAACTCGATAACCGTTGACCATAACTATCGGATATCCGAAATAGTAACAGTATCCGAAATAAATGTTACGAATGATCTCGAAAAGGGGAGTCGAGTGAGAATATCTCTGAATACCAAAAATAACTTTAAATTCAACTAATAATTATATTATCAAAACGAAATTTACAAATAATCAAATAGTAAATGTTTCCTATTAAATACAAGCCATTTAAAAACGTCATTTAGAAGAGAGACAAACATCTTAGCATTCCATGGATTCACCGTGCGGGTGCCGGATCCATCGTGTAGCAGACAGAGGGAACACGAGCAGTCCCCGGGACTTGCGACCCGGGTGTAGGTTTAAGGGGCACATCAGAGCATATGTATATTTATTATACAAAATTATCGGATAACTGAAATAAATTATTATCCGTATACTTAAGTGAAACCTATTAAATAATATCCATATCAATCTTTGGCTTCTAAGTATATTGAGTTTCGAGCTAAAATTATTTATGGTGCTGTTAAAGAAAAAAAAGAAACATAAAACATATCCCCGAAGGGTGAGACAGAGGTGTACTAATGTACACCCATATTTCACCGGGTATGTTTTTTAGGTCCCATCCTCGAACCGAGGACCTCGAGCATAGCATAGCAGTCACGCTTAGGACCACTGACTAATGAGAAAGTATGAGCAAATAAACAAAATTGAAGTGTCACTTTGTAATGTAAAAAATAACAGCTATTTTCTAAATGCATAAGAAAGTACATTCGGTACTTATAACAAAAACCATTTTTGTTTTGTATGTCTGTTTGTTCCGGATAATCTTCGGAACGGTTGGACCTATTTTGATTGGACTTTCACTGGCTGATAGCAGATATTGAAGCTGAATATAAGCAGAATACTGAACTAATATATAGAGAAGCAGATTGATAAGGAATATGTAGTAGCCTATGGACACTTGTAGTCAAACATGAAACCCAAGCTGTGGAAACCCTCCTGACCGCAGGAACACAACACAAGATTAATTGGCTGCTGCCATCTTCTGATTTATTTCACCAAGCAGACTACCTCAAGTAGAGATAAATTTTTTAAGGAGATTTGTCATTAGGATCTTAATTCCTAAGTATCTTAAATAAAACTAAATTCTCGCTTGATTCAACTAGACGAGTACGGCATTAGCCAGCCAGACATTAATTGGAATGTTTTCTATCACAGTGCCTTCTAGAACTCGAAGTCATATCAATCCAATCAATCGGAAGATCAAATTCCCAGCATTTTAAAAGATTGTTATGTCGTAAACAGAGATTTATCTAACTTAAATCACATGAAACAGTCGTATATATCAACATATATATTTAAGCATAAAGTATTCATAAGCACTGTGACAGTCAGACGCCGGCGTGCCATTTAAAATGGAATCAAGTTTTGTAACAAGATGTATTTATATAGTCGTATAAAATGGAATATTTTAAAAATAAAAATATATTTTATTAACGAGATACTCTGAAGGTAAGTGACACAACTTAAAAATTATTTATATTGCATTCTTTTATATTTTACTAGTGATGATGCCTAGAGGCTACAAAAGTTTTTATTAAGCAGTAATCGGTCGACACTAAATAAAAATGTTTTTCCTTTTGGATACTTATTTTACGATTTCTAATTATTGACAATTCGAAATTCCTATCAATTAAAGAATGGCATAAAATTCCCGTGTAATCTTTGTTATGAAAACCTGTCAAGCCGTTAATGACTGTGCCTACTAAAGATTTATATAATTAATATCGACGATAAAATTAATAAATATAAAAAAAATATTAATATTAATTTTGTTATCGTGGACCAATAAGTAAAGCCATTGGAAATCTTGCTTTAATATTTCGTATACGAACTTGCAAATCTAGACAGGCTGAAAAGTACTTAATATGAAACCGCAGGCAAATGTATGCTTACGACAAACTTTGTATTAAACTTTTGGTTTGTGAATAAGATCGTTTTTCTTACAGTACGTCCTAAACCAAAAATACTTTATCAACTTTAGGTACTATGAAGGCATGTATGAATGTCCAGACACTACTACCAGTTCTGAAAACATCTGTTAGTCAAAATTTAAATAATGTCTGTCTGTGTAAATAATGTTTTCAGTTAATTATATTATTTTAGTGGATTTACATTAAATAAAATATTGAGTTGTACCATACATTTACCAAGACTCTCAAATAATATTGTCCAAAGGTCATCCGTATTATTAATGTAGGGCCGAGTTTAATTTCGTAATGACTAGTTTTCTTACACAACGCATTGGAGCCTATGTGAATCAATAAATACATTTTTATAATAATACTAGCTGTGCCCTACGGTTTTACCCGTGTTAATTTTATACGACAAATATCGCCAACGCACCCGTGTAGGCAATTTTTTATAATTCGTGTAAAACTATCGACATTTATATGAGGAATAAATTATTTTTTCTAATTATAATATACCCTATGTTACTCACTGATACTGAAGTTTTATATTGGTGAAAGAATTCTTAAAATCAGTTCAGCAATCTTTCCTTGTTATAATAATGGTATAGACGACATACTCTTAATTTTTATGAGCATGTTTTTGCTGTCGACTTGCTGATCAGCAAATTCCGAAGTTTTTTGTTTCGTTTATGATAGTCCCATGCTTACGGACGTGAGTTCCTTATCAATCGGAATATTATTAACCTTTAAAGTATAATAATATATATCTTATATATAAAAATCTCGTATCACGTGTTTCTGGTCGCACTCGTCCGAAATATTTAATGTATATTTGGTAGGTATTGGAATGAGAATAGGTCGTAGATATTTCATACCGCCATGTGGTTAGGGTGTCCCAATCCAGATTTTTTTTCTTCTATTTTACGGGTGAAACTGTGGGGCACAGCTAGTATGGTAATAAATATGTTTCACCTGCAGATAAGTTTTCAAGCGCCGCCCCCAATATTCTAGAAGGATCCGAGAAGGAGCTCTCGTATGTTCCATCTTCTGTTACATCCGCTGTTCTATTCAGGAGATTCTCCCTGGGTATTCTGTACTGGTTGAACATTATAAACCTGGAAACAAAGGATATTAAACTACTACTTGCAGTCATAGACAGTTGCTAGAAATCAAAAAACCAAATCCACTTTCAGTAGTCGATTGGCAACTGTTTGCATAGTCAATGAATCGAGTCACATCGAAAGCGTTTTTTGAGTTTGCTAAATCACTACTAACTGCAAATAATTTCACTGCTACTGCTCAGTACTCAGTCTTAAATATAATTAAATTATAATAATTGCGCTATTCCAAAATAATGTAGGCTTTTAATATTTGGCCTTAATCTCACCTGTTATGTGACGCTGTGGCCCAAAATGGTAACACGCTAAGCACAGTGGGAGTACACGAAAATACATTTTCAACTCGGAGGTAGCTAGTCCGGCGGGCATTAGAAAAAGCCACCACCATGCTATGGTTTCATAACTTTCACTGAAAGCTCAGTCTCATTGTAGGTATTCGAACTCACGTCGATCGACGCTGAGTCCGTACACGCTACCAACTGAGCCATCATTACTTCTACTGCATTGTTGCAACTGTGTCTAGAAGTATTAAAAAAAACCGGTCATAGTTGCCCGATACAATATGCAGACTTAGAAGTGTTTACATTTAAATAATTTTCAATGGAATTTGTACGAAATTTTCCTTTTTATTTACTTCTTCTAGTACATTTTATAAGTTGACTGACTACTACTTGCTAACTAGTAAAGCAAAATTACTTTATGTGTAGGGGAGATAGGCACCAAATTAAAAAAAAAAAAAACCATTTTCTCGACGTCTTTAATATGTATACGGACGGAAGGAAATGGCGAAACTGTAAGGGTTCCTTGTTGATTTCGAAATCCTAAAAACTGCATACGAGCTCCTTATATAACGTAAGTGAACACCAAATAAGAATTTTTGTTAAATCATTCCGTACATGGTTTAAATATAGGGTTAATAGGGTAATTTCAGAGATATTACCGATGGAAAATTCTATCGCGCGACTAGGTTTGTTTTGTCTAATCTCTGCCGTTAATAATGATATAATTTTTTATTTAAAAGACCTATTCTTAAACCCCAACGACGCGAAAATATGGGTGGTTTTAATTCAATATATTTATGTATCTATCTGCCTGTGCTGTCGTATCTCCCAAACGACTGAACCGATTTTGATTTTTTTTTTTTTAGTTTAAAAGAGTGTTCATCGCGAGTGTGCTTAGCTGTGATTGAAGAAATTCTACTCAGCAGTTTGAAGATTATCAGCTCTTTTTAGTTTATGTATAGATGTGAGCATCTTCCATAGGTCATATCGAGGGGAAATTTGGTATTGCGTTTGTAAGCGCTGGTTCGAATTGTTTTAACAACTAGCCGGATTTTTAATTGGAGGCCACTTTCCCTGATCGATTACAACATATTATGCACAATGATACGGAATAATGGAATATAGGAGAAAAAAGGACTCACCTGACAACCGCTTACACGAACTTTGGAGGCCTCCTCTAGTGATCACTTCTGTTTTAGCACGCAACATGCGCGCTTACTAATCAAGTTTAGCGATAAAAGTTTATTATAATATTTAATTATTAGCGCAGTCACTTTCAGTGTTCGCTGTTGTAATTTTAAACACGAACTGACGTCGGTGAAAGGTTGGGGTAAATAGGGGTAGACAAATACAAGGGAAAGGATGGATGATGTATCATTGTGCATATGATTGATATAAGTGCATTTTAGCCTAAACAGTGTTATTTCAATGGTATTAGAAGAACATGGCAACCTTGCCCTGATGTCCCAGCACCATCTGGAATTTGCCTAACTCTTTACCAATTTACAGTACCTAGTGGCATTTTATACTCCGCGTGAGCGAAACCGCGGGCACAGCTAGTGTTACAATAGTTGTATAATATGGTAATAGGGGAATGGTGAGGCTGTTCTGCCCGACTGTGTGACGACCACCATAAAATGGTGAAAAATTCGTTTTCGTAATTCGCTGATGCGCGTCGCGTTTCGGTGTCAGCCATTGCATATCCAGTTTCTATATACGCAGTCCGGCATGACAGCGGTAACCGTCAATGGATTACGATCTCTCGGTGGTCACCGTTGTGTTAGGATTGTACTGTGCATATCATCATGGACAGTACCGTTGATTTGCCGAGCTACTATAAAAAAACCATCAGGCATAGTGCCTTCACTGAGCCGTTCTACGATAAAAATTAAATAAAAAGTTAACTTAGACACTTATCTTTATCGCAAAGATAAAGCCGAACACCATGTTCATTTATTTAAGGAACTCGAATATTTGTGTTATATCCAATATGGCAATACCTAGGCCAGCGGTTATTTTTTGGATTTTCACAACATTTACTTATAATATGATTGATATGCCAGACACGGCGTGTGCCAGACCTGTATACAAATCGACTCAATGAATGGATTTCAAATGCAATGGCCATCGTAGGACCGGTCCCTATGCATAATTAAATTTAATAAAAATTGAATTGGATTGGTTAATTGATTATGTAATGATTTAATTTATAACTAGCTGGATATTGTTGCCCACTTCGCTGTGAGATGAAGAAAATATAGTATTTATAAGTTTGATCTTTCCTACATAAAATGGCAATTTGATACTTTAACCCCTATTATTATGTCTCTGTCATATATTTATCTTCTTATAATAAATATGTGGACCCAATTTCTCAGGGGGCCATTTAATTCCAAACGAAGTATTATGGTAACTTAAACAACTGACAATAATTAATAATTATGCTGATCACATAAAATTCAATCTTGTGCGGGGATCGTACCCCGACCTCTCGGCTCAAGAGTAGGGTCCACTACCACTACTCCACGAGGCCTGACAGAATTATAATCCGTTCAGTCTTAAAACATTAAAACAATCGTACTATCGCATTTAAAATGTAGGTAATAAATAGCATTGGCACGTGACTTTGTACACGTTAAACTATTAGTGTATCAAAGTCAATTATAAATTTAAAAAGATAGTCCGATGGTTGTTACCCAGACATATTATAGTAGAGGTGATATACATCACAATACAACTGTTTGGTATTTAAAATATGAGTAATAGCGCTATTAAATAGAATAAATACTTTAAACAATTTACGATAGTAATAACAGAATTACAAAGAAATGACTATATTTATTTATTAATTACGTAGTGGTCGGTGATTCACACTTTTTAGGGTTCCATATACATAAAATGCACCCAATTGCACAACCCATCCTAAGTTCTCCATCCTAGTTTTGTAGGGATGTTTCTTTAAAACCGTAATAGATAGTCGGTTGAAAATTTCAAAGTATATTATATTCTAACAAATATTAATAAAATAAACAAAAACATTTATAAACATATCTTAAAAAAAAAAAAAAAAAAAAAAAACAATTTTATCACTATACCCTTCGTTCGTTCTTACCGGGTGTCCCACGAAGCCTCCCGTTTTTTTTTTGCTTTGTCGTAAAAACGGTATTATACACAAGTATCGATCTTGGTGTGATTATAATGTAATCTCTAAAGTAATACAACAAATAATAAAAACCGACCAAGCGCGAGTCTGGCTCTCACAAAAAATCCCGAGGTGAAGGAAAGTAAACACAATGCTTTTTGGTAAACACTTAACACAATTTTTTTTTTGTGGTACGACGGAACTTTCGATGCGCGAGTCCGAGTCTCACACGGTCTTTTTTTTTAAATTGAAATGCTGTGACAAAATTATTCTACTATATACTTTTTTTAAACCTCTTTAATTGCAATTGGTTTAGGAAAGTAAAAAGCTTTACCGCACTACATCGATGATCATCATTTTAAAAACCTTAAGAAAATGACCAGAATATGGACAAGTGACTACTAAGGTTTAGATAACTTCATAATTTATTGACATACGGTATGTCACGGAACACTTGATAACATAAAACAATTTTTAACAAAAAAGAATGACAATTTAATTAAAATGGGACCACTTTGAGGTAAACACTAAGAAAAAAGAAAGAATCATCCAAATCGGTTCATAAACAAATAAGTTTTGGCTGAATATACATAAAAAAAGAAATATACATTCAAATTGTAACCTCCGTCATTTTTTTATAATTCGGTTAAAAACCGCGTAATTAGAACAGCTCATCCCAGGAAAACCTTGGCCGCGATAATACTATCGATGTAGCGATAAAAAATTCATAAAATTCAATACGCAATTGAAATTGTCATTATATCGCGAATAAATATTAGATACCATTATTCATTGATAAAGTACAGGCTTCACTAGTTCGCGATATGCATTTTAAATAGATTACATGACAATAGCACATTTATTTTGTACTTTGGATATAACGTTGATATCTTCATTTTTAAGTCGATGTTTCCAGTTGCTAACTCACATAACATACACTTAACATAGGTTCGAGGTCATACTCTTTTATACCTGTTTCATATGATATCTATATATTAATGCGTGAAGCAAAAGCTTTCTACCCCTTTTTAAGCGTATTGCGTGCATGGAAGACTGAGAATTTCGCATTAATAAAGTTTATATGGAGAAAGAGTGCAGAACGCTAAATTAAATCTATAATATATGTTACTAATATATTAAATTAAATAAATGAATACTGCGAATCCTAAAACCAACCAGTACCATTGAACTTAGACCCCCAAAATATTGACATTGTCACACAACCAAAAGTGACAGCAAGTGATGTAGATAATACTCATTGTTTAGATTTATGAATACTGCAAATGTCAAACAGAAAATAGTCTATGATCAAAAAATCGCTAGTCGAATTTCGAACTTAGGTAGATCGCTAGTCATTTTAAAATGGTAACAAGACTGAATGTATCAGCCGAATATCTTATAGATGGTCTGACCAAATCAAACTACAATTGACGAAAGTGCCTTTAGCATCCGTTTTAAGAGGAGTTGAAATCTGCTCAAAATAGAAAGAAACTTGTTAACAACTGTCCGAAGTTCTCTTTTTAATAGTAGCACGAGAATCAACGTGCCTGATAGTGAGCAGTAACCACAGTACAATCCAAAAAAACGGCAACCACCGTCGAGAGATCTGCAATTCATCGACGGTTGCCGTTTCCATACCAGCCTAGAAGCCTTCCAGCAGCGGGATATATACTGGCAGATCCCGAAACGTGATAAACTAAAAGAGTGACAGTGGCAAGTTAATCATCATATGCAATGTGCACGGTAGTCGCAAGAGTGGTAGGACACTTAGAAATTTCTTTGGTGATTTCCCCCTATTTGAGGCAGTCCGACTGGTTGAATAACTCCACCCTACAGATATCTGTCATATAGCCTTGTGTCGTGTATGGATTCCTGCAGTGTGTAGGGTTACCGGAACTCTTTGGACTAGAAGGGTTCAAGGTTGACAACGCGTTAGCCATACCTATTATATTACAAACGTCCATAGGCAACTGTAGCCGCTTACAATCAGGCTTACTTATTGGCCACTATTGTAGTATAAAAAGATAGTACATAACCCTAACACCACGCGTGGTTATTGTATATTGTTACTTGTTGGTTACACTTGGACACAATTATTGTGTACCACCCAGCCCACTTTTGAACCATGCCATTTTAACATGGACACGATCTTCACCAAAAAAAGAAGACAGTAGAGGAAGAATATAAATACCAGTAGTAACAAAAGGTATGTCTTTTGGACACAATTGTCGTGTACCTACCCAGCCCACATTTGAACCATGCCATTTTAACATGGACACGACCTTCACCAAAAAAAGAAGACAGTCGAGGACGATTATAAATATTATAAGTAGGTATACATAACATAAGGAATGTCTCGAGACTTTAACCGGGAATGTCGATCACACAAATCAGATAGCGAGCAGATATTTGCTCATTTGCTTAATGTATTTACTATTGATACAAGATGCGAAATTAAAACAATAGGCAATTGTTCAAAATAAATTTATTGTTTCGAATATTTATTTAATACACCCACCCATATATATTGATGAATGTCGATTAACCGAATGAGGTAAGGGTGAATTATGTGGGGAATGAAATTATAATTATGTATATGTAAAAAGACGCGGATACTGACATGACAGTCGATAAAAAGATTGGAAGAAGAATTTTTTAAATCTTTTATAGGTTTAACACTATGGCTACAATTTCACCTGATGTCGATGTGGCCCAAGATGGTAGCAATCTAAGCCTAGTGGAAAACTGGTTCTCGATTGCAGCGGCCGGAACACACCTATAGGTGAGATTGGCGGCAGATTTTCAACTTGATAATGGCAGATAACCAGTCGGCCATTAAAAAAAAACCTACCACTATGCTATAGTTCATCAGGATACATTCCTTCACCGAAAGCTCAAGCCCTTAAGCAAGGATTCGAACTCACGTCGATCGACGTCGAGTTCGTACAAACTATCACAGAGCCATCATTGCTTCAAAATGATGACGCTAGCCGTACTTAGATAGGCTGAGAGAAAGCAGAAAAATCGACGTGTGGCTGGGTCGGGGACACGGCCGTGTCTTTTACGTGAATACGTGTCCGCTCGCGCTCGTACGCTTTTTTTCTCTACCGCATCATTCTACCATAAATGTTGTTTTATAGGCACCACTGTATTGCTACTGAGAAACCCTTTCTAACCGTATAATAATAATGATACCAGCCTGTAAGTGTACAACTGCTGGGCAAAGGCCACTTCCCGAGGAAACAGTACCAGCTTTACCACCACACCAGCCCACGACGTATTGGCGATTTGAAACGCCGAGAAATCAACAGTTAATACTGTTTGTACCGAGGCCGCTAACCGAAATAATTTCATTTCTACGACTAAAGTAACCTAACACAATACCAATCAGTAACAGAATGTCATAAGTGTTGTCTAAAAAGTTTTTGTTTCGTGCCTTTTTGGTGAGGTAATAAAATTCATAATTGCGTGCAACAAACCTCTTTTGTACCATTTTACCCATTGCCTAAAACTTTCCCGGGGTTCCTATCTCATTTTCTCCCACGTTGAATCTTATGAATTTATGTGTCTCGTTTCTTTTCACTGTCGCTTTTTCGTTTCATCGAGTTTCAAATCACAACGATGCTAAAGAAGATTTCACTTCAAAATTGCTATGCATTTTCAGTAAAAAATGTACTGTCGGAAAAAAAATTGGTTATCCTGCTTATACGGGAGTAAGATTCGCTAGGTTTTCGACTCGCATATTGTGTTATATCGATAGTCAAATTTATATAGTGTTAAACAAATCAATCTTAAACATGGATCTAAACAGTAAAACATAAATATTAACATTTTGCAATAAATAATTGAGACCGAATCTTTTGACACATTATAGTCATTTAAGATGTTCAGTGAACCAGCATCTTTTTTCTTATCTATACCGTTTATTAAAAAAAAAAACAGTGAAACAAAAAATCAATCAAATGACCGACAAATAAAAAAGATTCTGTCCACTCACCCGTTATCAATGCCGTTCACGCCAATCTTCTCACCCATATCACCGACTATCAAACCGGGGTAAGTCTCCAGGGTGGCCTGGTCTCTGATAGGCACCACGAACCCGTGGAGTCCGTGGTTCGTACCGTCGGGCATAATCAGCTGGGCGAATAGTAGCGTATGGGTGCATGTTCTGCCTGGAAATGTGGCTAACATTTACATAGGTACCTAATTTTAGAACTGACCGATAAGAGCCCTGAAGCCGCAGACTACTTTTACGGTTTCACCGTGGCTTGGATTGATACCTAATTATTGAAAATAGTAGTAAGACTCAATAAAAGATTTTTAGGTAATACGGTCTACAATCCCAAAGCACATTACTGATTTACCGGACAACAAGTTAAAGGACCATGTCAAGCTGGTTTTACAGTCAAAACGTTATTATAGGGTGGATCATTATGTGAATGATAGTGACTCTCTCTACGCATCCACTAAATTATATGGTTATTATTATTTTATCATATTAAACACTAGTTGTGCCCGCGGCTCGGCTCGCGTGGATTGTATAATTCCGTCGGTCGAACGTAGGTATCACACACGAATGGTGCTTGCTGCCTTCGTCCCAATCCACGGCGGTCGCCAGAGACATAATTTCACTGACTTATTTGTTTTTTTTTTTTTTTTTTTGTGCCCGTATATACCCGTGCGGTGCGCAACCCACACATATTTTCATTCTGACTACAACACTGAATATAGGCATTGTAGCCCTCTTGCGAGTATGGCAAAGTTATACAACGAGAGATCAAGCACGATGAATAACTCAATATATATCTTTTCTCAGTCAATCAGTTTATACAAGCATTCCTTGTTTAATAATTAGAATATAATTTAATATGTAATGATTCTAAATTTAGTGATTTAGTAGCTATTATTATTTAAATATATGTTTAAATCTAAGGCAGGCCTATTATCTGAGCGATTGCATTGTTCGTTTTTTTAAAGTGGAAAATGATAACATTTAATTTCACCTTTTTGTAATTGTTCTGTTGGCATGCTGATTATATAAAATAAAATAAAATTGTGTGATAGGAATAGGACATTCTAAAGCGCAGTGCATGAAATATTGTGTGTCAACGTTAAAACAATCTTCTATGTTAGTAATGACTAAAAGCATATTTTTAACTAGATAAATAATTAACTAAACACAAACAATACACATAATTAAACAGACATATTTAACATGTCATAAGTTAAAGATAGTACTTATTACAAATATGTACTAATCGGGGATAATGAACTCAGATATATTATTTCAACGGTGCAAATAAGAGATGAATACCACAAAATTAAAAATATCACACGTAGTTTTACCTAGATTACCAACCCAGCATTTAGCCGCTTCGAAGTCAGGCGTGTGGATCACGAACTGTTTGTGCGCAGGATCGTATGTGGCCGTGGTACGCATGAGACGCGCGTCTGAACCGTGTGCGATTTCTGTTAACGCGAAACTTGCTAGGATCTGTGGAAAATCACAATTTTACAATGCCATACAAACATGAAAGTTTAAGAAGGCGTCGTCAAATTTTTTCTGGCAAAGGGAGTGGGGGGTATATTTTTAATTTTACGTAATATAATAATATCGAAATAATGATTTTTTTTTTTAAATAAGACCATCAATGTATATCAAGTTTTGTTTAAAACTATTTGAATTGCTTACGTAATAGTTAAATTTCTCGAGTACATTGAGAACGAATAACTTAATAAATATTTGACTAAATTCTATTCATATATCGGTGAGTCCAAGGTACAAATCATTAAGTTCAAGTTTTGAGAAAAATGGTAATTCGTAAAACGATCTAATGTAAAATCTGCGAGTTGACTGTATGTTTAAAAATTAAAAAAATTAAAGTAATTTATTGAGTAATAATGGTTTATAGATAAAAAGCCTAAAACAATCCAAATCTGAAACAAATAATTGTTTTTTTTTTTTTTTTTAATTAATATTTATTTTCTT
Source organism: Saturnia japonica (assembly GCA_033032175.1). NCBI lineage: Eukaryota > Metazoa > Arthropoda > Insecta > Lepidoptera > Saturniidae > Saturnia > Saturnia japonica. The sequence continues at coordinate 2,883,152 of CM065306.1, read as the reverse complement.
GAGTTATGTAATTTGAAACGCCAATTAGAAAACGTGCCGTCACCATTCAGAAATTATGAACGTTTAGACTCTTGTGTGAGTTCGGAAAGTTGTCACATTTGTCAGTTCACTTGGTACCCGATTGTCTGTCATCTTTGACAGCTTTGACATATAAAATTAATAATGACGTCACGGGACCATAATGCCGCGTTTTGTGGCATGTTTTATTTGAATAGAAAAATATTTTAAATCTCTTTTAGACTGTAATAATGAAAATTATTTTGTACCTAGGTATTATTTTCAACATATTAAGTGTTTAAAGCAATTTTTCAAAAGTTGTCTAAACCCCGGATTGAATTACACTAAAAATACTTAGTTCTATTAATAGATTTTAAAATTTAACCGCTTTATTTTATCGTGAAATGACAATCAATACTTGTACGTCTTCGTCTCCATACTTCTACAATCTACATAATATATATGAGAGCAATATTGATTACAGTCGCGATATTTGTCTTAAGGTAACCATAAGAGGCATTGTACATACAAAGCTAGTTTTTCGTTTTTTACTTCTATTAAAATTACTTACTACTCGTACTTACCTCCCTTCTCACAAATATCGCATCGTAGAACTTCAAGTGACGCTCCGTGCCCAGAGACAGGAGTGCGTTTGCGAACAGATACATCCCTATCGCCATTTTGACTGACACACTAGGATTAAGCGATTGGATAGCTTCATTGATTGTCATCACTATTCGTGTCTGTTGGAATAGAAAGATCTAATGGTATCCATTCTTTGTAACTATCGGTATGATGCTTTCAATAATCAGAGGTTCTTATTTTTTCCTCTTGTTATTGGAGTTTACTCCTTAGAAATAGATTTTCATATAAGGCCCCTGGTATGGAAATTTTGTGAAGAGTGAAATTTATAAAAGCGTTAACAAAAAGCGTTACGTTTTTCTGAGCAACGTACTTTGCGCACCTTTCACTGTGAAATCATGTATGTGTATACATACATCATCTTGCTTTTAGATAAATCATTTACCACTCAATGAAATCAGTCAGTCAGCTCTTTGCTTATTGCATATTCAAAAACAAATAGTACTCCAGTCGTTCGACATAACTAACACAAACACTCTTTTTTTTTTAAATTAGCAACGTGTGTTAGTTACTATTATGCCAATGTATTTTTGTGTCGGAGATTAAAAACGAAAACATGTCAGAGCAAGTTCCCGCCAAAAACCCAAAATCAGAGATTACCGCCATTTATAGATTGTTATATATACTCATAAGGAGCAAATAATCTGCTAGACAGTGGCGTAGCTAATAGCATTGGTGGTTCCCGGACGGCAAAATCGTACTATTAGGGACACGGGGCGGGTAGAAAAGTAAAAGCAAATCAGTGTATGACCTTTTTCTTAGTACTGTGCCACAGCCCTAACCTAGAAAAGCAAAATATGTAAATGGTATTTTTTTTACATTAACCAACGTCTTTTAGCAAACATTTACTACATATAATAAACATTGTTATGGTTTGTGTAAGTTTTTATTATTTCCATGGTCAGTTGTCATGTCTAAACACCCCCTAGCTACACCAATGCTTCTAGACCTGTCACAACATATACGTTTAGACCTAAATGATTGATGCTTTATTTGTTTATCTATATATTAATACGTGAAGCAAAAGCTGTACCATTTTAAGCGTATTGCGTGCACGGAAAACTGTGAGAATTGGCACGGTTAAAGTTTATATGCAGAAAGCTAAAATTTATCTAAAATTAAATTAATTAATACTACGAATTCTAAATCGACCAGTGCCATTGAACTTAGACCCCCCAAAGTATTGACATTGTCACTCAACGAAAAGTGACAGCAAGTGATGTAGATGATACTCATTGTTTAGGTTCTTGAATACTGTAAATATCAAACAGAAAATAGTCTATGATCAAAAAGTCGTAGGTCGGATTTCGAGCTTAAGGCAATCGCTAGTTTGTTTAAATAATTGTTAACTAGCTAAACTGCATACGAGTAGCATTAACTCACCCTTATGCTATAAGTAGAATTAGCCAAGTCTTTCGGATGGAAATTGATTTGATTGATCTTTTTCAATTGCAATTGGGCGAGCCTCTTTTGTTCTTCCACGTTCGGAGTGATGGGTTTGTGAGCGAATAGCGGGTCTCTCTCTAGCGTCTGCCATATTCTGTACTGCAATAAAACAACAATTAATAAAATCGAAAGATGCGATCCTTTGATGTCGCCACAGGGTATATAACTTTCGACCCATAAACGACCACAGTTATGAAAAAGTCATAGTATCATAAAACCGAGATAAAAAAAATATTTTTTTGTATTTTATTTCACACAAATGGATTGGAAATAATTGGTTGTAATGAATGTAGTGTCTGAAATGAAATTATATGTAGGTGTTGTATGAAAGATTGTGTGGCGACATCTACATAGCGACATCTATCGAGCCACATAAGACGCATCCTACTATCCTACATTGCGCTATAGAAATTAACTCAATCGTTGAGTATATATACAAAAACCCGACTACAACACTTGGGCAGCTGCCCGCCAGACATAACACCCGTCTGGTCGGAGGATCCTCCCTTTGCAATGGTCCTTCTACAATTGCAAGTTTATATGTAGCAGGTAATCTTTGGAATTGCTGAGTGATGCATAATAAATACGATATAACTGAGACATTTAGCTTTTTTCAACATTAAAATGACACGTATTAAAATCTAAACATGACAGATAACATCTAGTGACGTTTGTCAGTTATACATAAAGAAGTCTTTAGTTAAACCAAGAAGTTCACATCAAAACCGATTCTGAAAACACTTTCACCGATAGAAAGCTATGTTTTTGTTGTTTTATAATGTAACTAGCGATGTGCTAGTTTTTAATTGTTTATAACTTAATGAGAATCGGTGAAGCCGTTTTTTAGTTATTTCCGGACATACAAACAGAAAGACAGACAGACATTTTTTTAATGGCATATTCGTGATCAGTGTCCTTCATATAATAAGTTTATCGGGAAATTTGGAAAAAAAAACGTACGGACAGAACTACGGATTAATTAATGTAGATTAACGTAACCGAAGTCGCAGAATGGTAGTTAGTTTTTCATGTTACAGTAAAATATATCATTGGATTTTAATATCACTTAATACAGTACAGTTAGAAGTCAAGAGACATAAATACGCAAACATAGACTATTTTTCGATTATACAGCGATAGACTCAAGTTTCCAAGTGTAATGTTGCTAGAATCTAGAACTATTTCTATAAGACGGTCAACAGAAATTGTGCTGACACATGACTGATGCAAGCAATTGTTACACACTGCCAATCTATTGTGCGCGTATTGACAGCGATGGACACTGTTAATTTTAGCGTAGCGTAATGTTAGGTCTGTGGTGCGGTCAATGTTAGTCAATCGCTATCAATCCCACCAATGCCGTTCCGTCACGCACGTGTAGACATATAAATTGATCGTTTCAATGATCGTCTCGAGGAGTCATAATAAAACTTTATAGATAACAGTATTTATATTTGATAGCTACACACAATTCTGCACAATTCCCACCTATGGCAATCGCCCGCCGGTTTTTCAAAAGACAAAAATGCTTATTACGGGTGATCCTTAGAAGAAACTACGCGTGTGCGATAAGTTGAGACTCGCCTGGAATGAAACCCTCCGCCCGCTACCCTGTAACTTCCCCTCAAGCTCCTGTGTTATACTGTAGGCAACGCCATTTTTTTAACATCTTAGTCTCGTACTGGCTTACGTCAGGCAACGAAGACACGCTCCGATTTTATAATCTTATTTGATACTGTTTCGTTAATAGCTATTAGAGTTACCGCTATATTTTATTGTTATAATGAAGAATAAAACTTTACATAGTGGAGAGAGAAATCTTCTTGAAAGTGTTGGACTTTTTTGAAAACGAAAAACGGAACAAACAGTTGTGTTTACCTGTTGATCTCTTCACCTATTGTTCCGAGTACAACACTCGCTACATTCAAAAAAATTGAAGAGACGAAGTCGCGAGTGAAAACTTGTTGTGATATTTTTTTGTGCACAGTACAACCATGCGTCTGTGGCGTCACCAGGTCTCAACTTATTGCGCACGGGTTATAGATACTTTTAAGCAATCGCTGACTTTTTTGTAGGTCTTTTTAAGTTATACAATTATGTAGTACGTCAATTTGATATATCCCTTTTGGTTTACTCAGCGTAAACGATTTTCTAAGCGCCCCAAATGCGTCTTGTTTCCGAATTGATTCATTATTATTGTCACTACATAATTCGTATATTACTTTATGTAATAAAATAAATCCTATAAACTGGCCAGGTAACAGAGTTATTAATTTTTTTTTTTTAACATTTACATCGGATAAATGGTTCTCGCGTGAAAAGAACAAAAACGGACAGACAAACAAACAAAGAGACGTTGAGTTTTATAATATGTACAGATATAGATTAATAAAACATTGAATCACGGTCAATAATAAGTAAACTTTTTAGTTATAATATCATTGCTGACGGTCTAATTTTATTTTATACCGTAAATAAGGGATCAGCTGGAGGTATAACAGGTAAATTAAGAAGCATGCTCTGTTCCAGAGAAACAGCCAGTTACATGATACTATACGATTTCTTTCTATTACTATTATATGATTGAAAGGAGTAAAGAGCTAGTTCCAAGTCATAATTGGTTGTATCTTTATCTAACAAACTAAAGATCCTTATGAGAAGAGCATGTCCCGAACATTTTTTAACTGACTGTACTGTTAGCCTTAAAGGCCCCAGAGGCTTTAACAGCTTCACCAGGCTTGAGTTCCAAACTAAAACAGTTTATTTTTGCGTCACAAACCAGTATGTGGAATAGGTATGTAGTTTTTATTAACAGCTTTTACAGTTTTACAGATAACAGTTCCAAGCTGTGACTTGGGTTGCGAACCTTTAAAACTCAATAATGTAATTTGAAGCTACATATTCAATCCTATCCTGGCTTTCATTAGCTGAGCTAACGGTGAAGGAAAACATTGCAACAAATAATAGAATGTTGGCGGTTTTTTTCTTGTGTCAACAAGTTGAAAATCTTTCGCCAAGTACTTAAAGGTGTATTACGCCAGCCTAACTTGAGAGCAAGTCCACCTTTAGACTTGTTTATCTTGAAGCCATCGTCACTACCTGTAATTGTTGACAAAAGCTAAACCTATATAGAATTTAAAAAAACTGTGTGCAGTTCACACGCGGTAGATGTGTTACCTTTAGAAAACATAAAAATATCTTCACTAAAATCTCTTTAAAAAATCCTAAATCAGCGGGACATGCACTGTCGACCACTCGCACTCTTCGTACAAATATGGTCGTCAGACCGCTACGCCAACTCGACGATGATTATAGTCGTAAAAATCAGGACTTTCATTAACTGAAACCGAGGCCGGTGAAGCTGTAAAAGACGTCTAAGGCTTCAAGGCCTAAAGGCTAACAGTGCCTGTAGTCAGTTCTAAAAAAATACCGCTTATAATGTGATTAAATTATACTTCATCATTTCACAGGCTAAAATTCTATATATGTATGTTTTTGTCTCTTTTTAGTGTCGATTTTTCTCTTCGTCGCGTTTCAAATCGCAACGAAACCATTTTAAAGAAGTTTTCACTTCAAAAAGTTTTGTAGACTCATGAACATGACGGAGATGTAATGTTTTAAACGGAACATACATATATCTTAATAAATGCCCCATTAAATTACATTCATATAATGTCTTATCGTAGGAACAACTCATTATGTACAAGTTTTGAGCAAATGGCAATTCCTTAAAGTAAAAGTAATAGCTAGGTACCTACACAATTGAATTAAATTAAAAAAAACTTAAGTAACTATATTGCAGTTTATTCAATTAAACCGGTTTATAGTTTTCGACAAATGGAGCGTTAAGGCTAAAATAAAAATTGATAACGCCAAAACCTAATGCTATAATAATTTTGTTATCTAAAAAATACTCATTGAAATTTAAACGAGGTGGCGCGGCATAGACAAAATATTGTTGATAACGCTCACGTTTAAAGCATAGAAGACAACAATACTACGCTCAAATATCTCATCTCAAAGAATGCTTTTAAATTAAAAAAATCATCTATATAAATAAAATGATTGAGGTTTGCCGTAGTGCGCGCATCACGCAAGAACTATTCGATAGATTTTGACCATTGAAACGATGGCGAATGGGCTAGGCGAAAAAAAGTGTAAGAATTTTTATAGACTGACTGACTATACCGTTAGCCTTAATGGCCATGAAGCCTCAGACAGCTTTTACAACTTCACCGTGATTTGGGGGCGAGTGCTTAGCGCGTATGCTATTGGTTGTGCCCAGTCATAGGTGCGCGCTTATTGGTTCAAGGCTACGAACTTCGTTCCAACCAAGTGTTCCACGACACCCACGCATTTTTTTTTTTGGTTTTACTCCTGAATTACTAGGTCCTTATCAAAAAGCAAAATTTTATTCAGTGAAAAGTCATTAAGTTTTAAAAAACTACGATTTTTATAATCACTATGAGTTCAGCGATGTGTTTTTTTTTTGCCGTGGAGAAGTGGGGATTATATTACTATAGAAGATTAACGCGAACAAAGTCGGGCGGTCGCTAGTTAGTAATATAACGAGCAAATAGTAAATTGCACTTAACCGTCGCAAGTGAGAGTTGACATTATTTTGTACTATTTCTCGCATCTAAAGGTGGCCTGCCACGGTCTGTGATATTAAAGATTCTCACACACGACCGACGAGCACGGACAGCCACGCATCGAACATTAAGGCTACGGACTTGTCTGTGCTACCACAGACGACACTCCTCTCATGTTACGACGCGTCTGCCCGCAATATCACGGTTTTTTTCAGCCTTTTTTTCTGTTAGCCTGTAGAGCCCTGAAAACTAAAGCATGTATCGGTTTTTACAGTTTCACCGTGGGCAACATGCGTGCAAGGATGCCAAAGTGGCCGGACCTAGGCTTGGGCTGTTGCCTCGATCGCAATGAAGTTGCGATCCGACTAATTACCTATCTATAAAAATTTGCAATATCACGGACCGTGGGAGGCTACCTTAACATAGCACGCGGTGCAGTGCTAAGTATTAGGGATGTTTACCGTTCAAAATAAAATACCGCGACTATAACACTTTTTATAAATAACAGAATTTGTGAACATTCGAACTGTTACTTCTGAATAATACAATTTCTTATATTGTATACTAGCTATAGACAGTAGAAGGCTTCGCGTTGTTGTTGTTCCGTGAAAGAAAAAGCAAAGAGAAAGCATACGTGTGTAATGTTTAATTTCACAATTCTTGTTAATATAAAGTACTTTTGTAGATATATAAAAACACTCGCGTATGCAACATTCGAATGCACATTGCATATTAAAATTTCAAAGCAATCGGTGAAGAATTTTCGAAGATTTATCCATTATACACAAAAGAACGTTTACATTTTTATTGGTATACATTTCTTCTGTGAAGTTTATATATCTCAATTTAGTTTGGGTAAAATTCCCGAGCCTAAACATTATTTTGTTACACAATAGCAAATTGTGATGAAAAAAGAATGTAGTAATTATATTATTATAGATTAACGTTTTTTTTGTCATCTAATGTAATGTCAAAAAAAACCATTTCAATTAAAATTCAGTGTTACATTTCAAATAGTTGAATTTTTAATTGTAATTTTTAAGGACATATGGAAATCTTATTTTATTTTTCTTTCCAGGAAACCTGTGTGTTGTTTAGCTGTGCCCGCGACTTCACCCGCGTGGTATATATCGTGTATGAAAAACAGCAACTAAATGTTTAAAAAAAACTACCATCATTTCAATTTAACTTTACGGTATTTGATGGTATACCGTTTATGCTTTGAGAATACCCACCTAAATTATTTTAAATGTTAACTGTCCTTAACAAAATCTAATTTTATTTTTATAAACCGTTAATATCCAGTGAATAATAATGCTTTATAGTATGTCTGTTTAATGTAATTTAATAAAAATCTTGATAGCGCAAACACCAAATAACGACATCTATCTTACTAAATTTAGATCGAATAGATATATTTCATTATTTTAAACATTTAAAAACAACGTTATAAGTTGTCTAAACACACTTTAAAATAATAATAAAAGCCCAGCCTTAAATTATTATTATAAGTGCTTACGGAAAATTTAAAATATACTTAGGTATGACAATAAATATAAAATCAATTTCATGATAATTTAACCAATCCAAAAAAATATTTAAGTATCCATTTATAGCCTTTTTTGAAAATTATGTAAAGATTAAATAATTTGAATTAATTTAGTATACTTTCACTTTGTTTCACTGTAACTGTACTTAAAATATATTACAAAATTATATATACCTACATAGATAGTTTTTTTAACTAAATAATCTAAACGCAATTTATAGACCATACAAATGTCCATACGTATAAAAAGCATCATAAATGTACCTTCACACTATATACTACAAACGTACCATTTTTCATTAAATTCGGTGCAGTAATTTTTGCGTTATTGGCGTTCAAATATACTGACAGAGGGACAAACAAAAATTTCAAAAACTATCGCAATGTGTTGTTCTGTCCATGATTATTTTTTCTCAAATATCTTCAGTGTACAGGTTTCGAATCTTTACAGTTTTTATTATAAGTATGGATGTCCACCATTTTATTATTAATTACTTTAATTAATGGGACAAAAAGAAAACAACAACTAGCCTCAGACATGCTGATTGTAGCACTAAAATAAATAAATCAATTAGAGGCTCTTTAAAAATCTTGTTCGAAGTACTAGTATTAATCTTGCATGATCAGCAAGCTACAAAGCTATAAAGATCCTACAAACAAAAAAAAATTTAAAAATCTGACTAACCTAGCTCATATTTATGAGAAAATCTAGTATCTTCTACTTAATAAAATTCTTAAGACTGACTATACAGGGTATTAGTAGACCGCTCCCGAAAATGAAGACAGACGATAGTACTAATGACACCTTTGATGATGGGATGGAAAAAAAAATTGATCCTGATTAAAAAAAAATCATATTATTTAAACTTTTTATTAGCATTATTTACGCTCCATCGTGTTAGTACAGCTAAATGAAACGATAATTTCATAAAAAATACATTACTTTACTAAAAAAAAAAACCAGCAATGAAACACAAAATCAAAAACAGCTGATGCTCGGATCAACGAACGCCCGGGCGCAGCGTCAATCTTGCGCTGCACGCAACTAACCTACTAGATGTGACGTACCTACCTGTTTTCAAATTAAAGTATTGGCCGGACTAAAAACAGAGAGTCTGTTAACATAAAGTACAAGAATTCTATTTTAAATTCATTCTGATAGATTAATTAATTTTCGATCATAATTGCAAATAGTTTCTTCAACTATTACATTATTCTGTACCATTTCGTTTTTAATTTCTTGTACAAAATTGTAAATTTTTAATTGTGTACGTGATAATCCAATTAGGTTAATTTAATATTCTAATATCATTTTTGTAGTAGCGAGCTTCTTGTTACGTCAGGGTACAATTGATTGTATAAATGTATTAAAAAAATTGAATTACAACTTCTAAATTCCATATGAAGACTAGTCAGTAGGGATAACTAAACTTATGAAATAATAGTCGTGAATGTAGGTATAACGGTTTATCGATCTGCGGAAAAGATCAAAGTGCCGCTTTCGACGCTAACGAGGGGCTACTGCAAGGAGGCGGCCCGCGGTGCTTTATTTCTTTTGGCGGGGTTGATTATTAAGTTTAGTATTTTTAGTTCTTGAGACAGTTACACTTTGACTTTCATTTCATGTGCGCGTGCGTGGGCGACAGATATTCGTTCAATCGTATTGTTAACTAAGTTCTTGTCATTATTTTATTGTTACGTTTTTTGTTTCTTTTTAAGATTGTGTTGATTTTATGAGAGTTTTGTTTTAATAATGCCTAACGCATACGTTTATAGTGTTCGTGATTACGGTAGCATGTTAATGAATAATGTGCCTTGGAGAAGCTCGCGGGAATGCATCGCGTGCATTACGAATTTACCGAGAGAGATTCCCGACAGCTGGACATCCGACTGACTCTCGCCTGATAACAGCAGCTATTCAGCGAGTGTTGGAAAATCGGCCCACTGCCCCAGTAGCGACAGGAGGTGGAAGTCAAGTGGCTATTCAGTTCGAGGAGAGCATTTTTGATGTCGTTCGCTGAAATCCGAACTTAGTTAAACGAGGTATTGCTAAATTGTTAAGGCTTCGAGATGTAACAAGTGTGTTATACTGGACAGTTTCCAAGGTGTTAAAGCGTAAACGAATGTGCCCATAAAAAGTGCACAAAGTGCAAGCTTGGTATCCGGTGAGAACGATCACTGGCGAGTTTTTTACCATTGGATAAGACCCGCAACAACGTGTGCCTGGTTTCATTGAACACGTGATCTGGACGGACGAGTAGACATTTACAGGAAACGGGCTGTGGAACCGAAGAAATACACAAGTTTATTCCGAGGTGAACCCGCACGCTGTTCTACAAACCAGGCACCATACCCGATGGTCGGTTAACGTATGGGCAGGTTTATTTAAGGATCGCATACTAGAACCAATGATTCTGCCACAACAACTTGACGGACAGCGATATTTAAACCTCATAAATGAACAGTCGGAGGACATTTTAGACGATTTATCATTAGCTGAATATCGCCGAAAATGGTTTCAGCATGATGGTGCACCCCCACATCCTCAGATTCGTCCGTGAGCGCCTCACTGAGCTATTTGATGATCGCTGGATCGGCAGACTAGGACCATACTCTTGGCCACCTCTGTCACCCGATCTGACCCCGTTAGTCTTCTTTCTGTAGGGGTATGTGAGAGAATGTGCTTTTAATCGTAAGTGTGTTAGTGCCAACAAAATGCACCAAAGGACCGTGAATGTTTTCGACAAACTACGTGCGGACTGAGTCGAGGACTCCACGATGATGCCTGCATGAGGATACGCAACGCCGAGCCCAAATCTGCCTCGAAATGAATGGGGTACAATTTGAGCCGCATCTCATAAGACCACGGAAGCTTTAGATCGGTAAGCTGTTTCATACCTACATTTTTTATAAATAACTTAGTACTGAACTGATATGAATAGGTACATAACTGAATACATCAGAATAATAAACATTCTTACACGATGGATTAAAAAACATGGCTCAATGCTTGTTAAAATTTTATTTAAGTATTTTTTTCATTCGCGGGGAATCGAACCCGTTACTTTTTTAATACAACCGGAGAATTCGAATGAAAGTGGCCAGGTAGACACTAGCACAGTGGCAAAGTAGATAAGTTAGGTATTTAGACAATATTGTAAATAAGTATTTGTGCGATCGCCAGCTGCGAGCCGCGCAAGAATGGCACCGCGCCGCGCTCGCGCTGGACTGGCGCCGCGACGCGCCGCGCCTGCGCGTTATTTGACCCGAGCAATCAGCTGTATTTAATTTGGTGTTCATTGCTGGTTTTTTTTTTAGTAAAGTATTGTATTTTTTTGTAAAATTCTCGTTTCATTAAGTTGTACTAACATGATGGAGCGTAAATAATGCTAATAAAAAGTTTAAATAATATGATTTTTTTTTAATCAGGATCAATTTTTTTTCCATCCCATCATCAAAGGTGTCATTAATACTATCGTCTGTCTTCATTTTCGGGAGCGGTCTACTAATACCCTGTATAATACCTAATGCACAACTTAAACAGGTGAGCCCAGAAATATGAATATTATCTTTTGTTATTAGTAAAATAAAGGCATTTTTGTCCAATATATTTTTTTTACAATTACTAATTTTTTGTTACCTATATTAATGGATATGGGGTCTTTGTGATTTGAAATAAATGTTTGTTACTATTTCACCAGTCGGACTGCCCCATATAGGGAGGAATTTCAAAAGACTTCAAAAGAGATTTATCTGCACCCTACTTTTATCATTTATTTATGAAAGATACTGATATAAATAAATGGCTTATATTCTGCACATTCGCTGACCTATCGATAGCCTCTTGAAACGCTGACCGACTACTGGTCACACTTTCTTTTTTATACTACTAAGGGGTTAAAGAAGTATGCGTCCCGTCAGAAAGTAAGTTGCTGTAGCCTATGGATGCTTGTAATATCATAGATATCAACTAGCGTATTACCAACCTCAGAACCCCACTTGCCCAAGTTTGGAAACCCTACTTACAGCAGAAACACAGTACAAGGTTATTTGGCTGAGATCTTCTAGCGTTGAAGGATTCCACAAGTCGTCTGTTCCCAGTAGAGAGTAATCTCCAAAAATATTTCTCTGTAAACTAATTTTCTTTGAACCCACCTTCCCCGAGAAGCTCTGACTCAATTTAAAACAATCATAGACACAAAACAAGAATCAATGGTTACTAAAGTTTAATTTATAGCTAGCAAATAATACAAAGAGTTAAATAATACTCTAGGAGTTAAATAATTATAAATATAATTTTTCTTTCACTTATATGGTAATGTGTAAATTAAATATGTTTTACTCTGTTGTAGTATTAATGTATTTTTTTAATTGTTGGTGTTTTTAATTACTTATTTATTATTTAAATATCTGTATGCTGGAGATATGCCATTCTAAGTCCATTGTTAAATTAATTAATAAAGATTTATTTTAAAAAAAAATTTTAAAGAAACTACCCAATAACCTTCTCTCAAACAAAAACTAATAAAACCGGTCAAGTTGCGAGCAGAACTCGCACCCTGAGGGTTCTGAAGTTATTACATTACTTACCGCACATTATTGTACAGTCTTTCACACATATATATTGATTATTATTCTATCCTTCTATATCTATCTAAATCTCTCTCTGTCTGTTAATGCACTTATAACTCACAAACACCCTGTGAATATTTATTATTATTTCATAGATGTTTTAGGCTATGTTTTGTAATGTTAACAGAAAACTTTTTGTACAATGAAAAACAAGTAATGATAATATAAAATCATCTCAGAAAAAAATCATTACCAGCAGGCTTTCTTAGAAAATGCAAGTAAAAATTTAACTTTTCAACAGCAGTTTGACATCACAAATCTTTTAGGGTCCTATAAGGGTTCCATTTTTTTTTCATTATGAGTTAAGGAACACCAAGAAGAACTCAGAACTTTACACACATTTAAAAAATATATGTAGAACACTCACATGTGTGAATAATGTTCAAACTGAGACTGAGAGAATATTGATTTGATGGTTTAATTGGAAAAAAGTCTTGTACTAAATATTCTCTATTCTTATGATGATTTTAGGGCAAGTGGAGATAAACTGTAACTGTAACCATTGTTAAGAGTAAATAAGTCTATTGATATTATTTTATATGACTTATATGAAATTAACTGTTAAATATAGATAATTTTATTACCAAAAGTACCAGAATAAGTAGCTTTAATTAAAATGAATGCTAAAACAATTTATTTTCAATAAGAAAATATACAGGAAATAGCATATCTATAAAACTTAAATATAATTCCTAAATAACATTAGTGTTATTGAATAATAAATACATCTGATAATTAAAGTGTAAATTGTAACACCGAGTTTAGATAGATTTGTAAATATACTTACCAACCAACATTTTTTTTTCAATGTGGATAAAACATAGCCTCTGTTATCTAAATAAAACCGGGTTTTCATTTATTCTCAAAATTTAACTCCATTACATATTAGCACTGTAAAACTTACTTTTAATTTCAAAAGCTCAATGTCGCCTTCCAAAGCCAGTTTGAGACGTTTCCAGTTGAAGGAAGCACTACTTCTATATACGTCTAGAGTCCCAGTCGGAAGATCAGGAACGAAACTTAAATCCTCCATGCTGAAACACACGGAAACGAATTTATTTCATTGTAACCTCTATAGACAAACAGGGGAGCGCGCTATTTTATTACACCGTATGACTAAACCTATAGAAGGACAATTCGAATTTTGAATTACCACTCAGCCTAATTAACAGCAGACTAGTAACACCAGACACGATGATTAATATCTCACCTTGGTATTGAATTATGAAATAAACGAAGGTGAATACAAGAACCGGCTATTTCGGAGGCGATGTATGCTAGACTGATTGGTAAATTCGTTGCGATATAAACGTCCGATTGTCTGATAACACGAATACAGAACACGCTATTTTATTGGATGGCTATGAACGTCACATCGGACGAGTTATGTCAATTTCAACATTGTCAAATATGTCAAGATTGACAACTTCACTTTAGCAGTCTATAGGTTGTCAATGTCAACGCCATGACCACAGATTGTTATACCCTAATAATAATCTGTGAATTCGGAAGAAGTCATTTTTTTTTATTTCTTTCTGCTGGCAACTGGCATGTGTATTGTAGACTCTTGGCTACCAAAGTGTTATAAGTTAAAATTTTAGGTGTTCTAATCAATGACATTATAAGTAAAAAGGAGTAGGTTACCTATATTTTCATTTCACAAGAAAAAAGGCACGCTATTGCACACATCCATATCATTTGTTTACATGAGGAAGTAGGAAGGCATATTATTAATGCGGCAACGCAAATGAGACAAGTATTTTCGAGCAGTGTGGTCTGGGTTTGCTATTACTTTAACTGGCATACTTTGAACATGCCACATAAGGAGCGCATATAACTTAACTACGACTTTTTAAAAGTCATTTATGATAATATAGTAAAAATAAATAAGGATTTAATTACCTAAAATAATTTTTCAATGAAAAGAATTAAAGCAAACACTGCAGTTACCGTAATTTGCAATACTTCATAGCTAATTTTATGTAAGTATTTGAATGAACTAAAAAAACTTATTCCAGTAAAGTATAATACGATTAATATCATTTTCTATAATATTATGGAATATCTGATATTCTAGTGGATACATTGATGTACTCCGAGTACATAGGTACTCGTTTTGTTGAATTTGGTCGTTATATCCTTTAGTTGAAAGTATGTCTTCTAGCTGATCTAGCACCCGCTGATATTAACATTAAGTTTCAGCAGCTACGTTTGACAGCCATATTATGAAATACAATAGGTACAATCAAAGCAAACACTGCAGTTACCGTAATTTGCAATAATTCATAGCTAATTTTATGTAAGTATTTGAATGATCTAAAAAAACTTATTCCAGTAAAGTATAATACGATTAATATCATTTTATATCATATTATGGAATATCTGATATTCTAGTGGATACATTGATGTATTCCGAGTACATAGGTACTCGTTTTGTTGAATTTGGTCGTTATATCCTTTATTTGAAAGTATGTCTTCTAGCTGATCTAGCACCCGCTGATATTAACATTAAGTTTCAGCAGCTACGTTTGACAGCCATAATATGAAATACAATAGGTACAATCTCTATAAAAAATTGTATCCATTAAGTCCAAAATAGTAAACATTATTAATTAAATTATTATTGTAACACACATTTATTACCAATGACATTTAAAAAATAGACGCGTTGTACACTTGCTAAAAGCAATTTTAACACGGTACAAATTTTGTCCAAGTGCCGGTGACGCTGTAAAAGCCGTCAGAGGGTCCAGGGCCCCTAAGGCTAACAGTATAGCCAGTTCTAAAAAAAAAGTACAAATTTTGTTATCAACCTGTTGAAACAAAAAATCAAAATATCTTTTATTCAATTTAGGCCCTAAGAAGGCACTTATGAATGTCAAAACACTACCACCGGTTCGGAAAACATCCCAGCCATCGAGAAGAACCGCCAAGAAACTCGATCGGGTTTATCAACATCATATTATCTTTCTTTTTTTTTATTGGTTTTACAGTACTTAATTACTACAGTTATTATCATTTTCAGTAGATGTCACAGAGACGCAATCACAGCGTAAAGCGGAAACTCTGTTGTCAAAAAAGGACAAAAGTTTCTTTTTACTCACGACGGTATCTAGTCGGAAATTGAACTGACGGCAATTGCCCACCATTCACGACTGCACTGATTTAAGGAGAAAGGGGAATGTATGAACTGGTTAAGGTACAGTTAAAAGTTAACTAAGACACAATCTTCGGGGGTATTTTGAAAATTCCTTGACCATTTTATTTAGGTATATCTTGTAAGTTTTCTGTGCATACTCATCACGGCTAGATCATTGGGGGGATTTTCCTACATAGTGCTTCTTAACCTGGTTTTTAGTTTTTTTTTAATACAAAAAATGTGGCAAACAAGCACACGAGCCTCCTGATGGTAAGCGGCTACCGTAGCCTATGGACGCTTGTAACCATAGGTATCACGAGCGCGTTGCCGACCTTGAAACACCATACTCCAAAGAGCTCTGGAAACCCTACACATCACATGACCACCATACAAGGTTATTTGGCCTATATCTTTTATAGAGTGAGGGTATTCCACCATTTGGACTGCCCCAGTAAAGATAAATCTCCAAAGAAATGTTTCTGTCCCCTACCGGTCTTTGAACCTCCCTTCCTCAGGAAACTCTGGAAACTTTGATCACAGCAGGAATACGACAAGATAATTCACCTGTAAGGTGCAGGTATTCCATCAGTCGGACTACCCTAAGAAAAACGAAATCTTGAAAGAAATTTCTCTATGCCCTGCCTCTCTTATCATATAGAAGCCTCGTGAGGCTGCTAAACGATCGCTCTACCGTAAACATTGTGCATACCTCGCCGCGCTTTAAAAATAAATTAAAGAAACGTCGACGGAATACTTGGAATGGAATGAATTCATTCAAGTTTCGACGTACGGGACTTGCTTGATTTAAAGTACCTACAATAATAATTGACTAAAATATAGTACGATACTATATAACACTTTACAGCTATTAGTACTTTAAAGCCCAAGCATTGCCATAGTATAGCGTTTATTGCAACTTAAAAATACTAGGTAGGTAGAGGTACCTCTTTTTGGAGTTGTTGGACATGAGTATCATATTTTCTAACTTTAAAATCTTTAGATGTATCATCTGAATTTTTATATCAGTTAAGAACTTGAGATCTAAGGTTATATATACTTGATAAAATGTACCATAGAGTGCCGAACAGAATTTCGAAACCAAATTTATACTACTCAGTACTCAACTTTATTTACATTCCTGAAATCGAAAAAGATTATATTGTTGTTCTTGGAAAAACTGGAAGGAAACCAAAATATTCATAAAAAAATAATCATTGCAGATTTAATAAAATATAGGTTATGTGTGGTAGTGCCATCTGTTAGATACTCATTAAAGAATTACATTAAAATTCGTTTGAGTTTGCAACTTGTAAAGCGGAGCAGTCAAATAATAAAATCTTTCAATAGATGGCAGCACAAAGCGAAAATAAGTCTAAACAAGGATAGAACAACTTATAATCAACGATATAAAAAAGGTAAGCGATAGTCACAACTACATAGAAATTTTATGAACACAGGCACAATTAAGTTACAAATGTATAAACAAGAAAAGAGAAGTTGTAAAACAACAAACTGTTCGCTGGCTGGTTAGTGGTTTTCTATCAGATGTAAAATGGACGGGCGGTTGTGTTGTTGTGCGCTCGCGAACTCGGCGTGTTTGTTGTAAAATCGATGTTTATTATTTGATATTTTGACGTGTATACGAATATTGTTTACGCGATCGACGACTGCTTCGGTGTTCGGTTGCCGAAGGAGATTGTGTTTAGTGTATGTGTTTTTAATGTTTTTATATGACGTTAGCCGTTAGCGTTCACTTCACTTGCAGTGATTTCGCTGATAGCTCACTCACCGGTGGGTGAGCGCATGATAAACTACGTGTTCGGTTTTTGTTTTAAAAAAGACGAATAATCGTCTAGTGTTTGTGTTTTACAGTACCATCATGCTGTGCACGGTGACATAGTGAACGTTGAATTGACCCTGACCTCTGACAATCATGTCTGGGCGATCGGATTGCAGGAAATTCGCACCGAACATCTTCAATAAGAGCAAATGCACTAATTGCTTCCGACAGAAGGAGGAGCACAGCGCCGAGGCTTTGGAATCGAATCGGGTAAGTTACAAAACTATCATTTATTTCAAAACTCAATTTTGGAATGTCGTTTATTTCTAATCAACGACATGAATTATTCGCGTGTGGGTGTTTCTTTTAGGATCCGTGTATGTGTGTGTAAGATCTGAGTACAACACTCTTTAACTTCAATCAAGTGTTGATCTAACGGATTTCATCGAGGTATTAATAAAATATGTATTGAACCATTTACGGTAGGCATTTGTAAATACTTACTTACCTAACGTATGATTTTGTTTTATTAAGGGTCGATTTTTCAATCGCCAGATAATTAATTGTATTTGAGGAATCATTTAGACGTTGTGACGGATAATGTATTGAAAACCTGTCAAAATAAAAAAAATCTCCAATTAAAGTTACCTTTTTATTGAAAAATCAGCAATAAATCTTAGGTAATTATCATGATATTTCTTTACTTAATCTACAGATGTACTTACCTACTTTTCGACGGAACATTTTAATACAACACTTAAATCATTAACTATTAATAATCATATAAAACAAATAAATAATTAAGGAAATAATAGAATCAATACAAGAACAAATATCATTAACTATTAATAATCATATAAAACAAATAAATAATTAAGGAAATAATAGAATCAATACAAGAACAAATATATTTTCCTTTACCCAGGTATTATTTAATAAAGTCCCCTTTTATCATACGTAAAACTGTGTTTAATTAGGTATTTGTGTTGGAATATTGCAAGGAGCCTGAGGGTTTCGTACGTAGGTATGCCCTCGGATATTTGTCTGTATTCCAATGCCATAATTGAATATAGATTTGATGATTTTTAGGTTCAAATCCCAAACTTCAGTGAAGGAAAACACCATGATGAAACCATAGTATGGTGGTAGAGCGTCTAAATGACCTTTCGGCAAGCTACTTGCCCTGAAGAATTAATATCTGTTGTAGGTAGCTAGCTACCTTTAGATGGTTCCGACAGCTGCACTTGAGAGCTAATCTCTCTCTAGGCTTAACGCGTTATCATCTTAAGCCACATCATGATGATGTCTTCTATAATACTTTATTTAATTTAAAAAAATGTTCTTGATCTATGGAGTCATAAAAATCATTCGGTACATATTCAGATGCTTTGATTAACGATTAACGAAGCGAAAGTGGTTTACAAAGATGGCGAGAAATGGAAATGAAACGGCATTCTTTCTACCTACCTCTTTAGTGACACAACGTGATTATAGAAGGTCAATTTTCTTAAAATACTCCCTTTCAACGGTTCGCTTATATTATTATTGAAATTGATAAATTTAATAAATAATTTATTGAAATATAATGAAATACCTATGTTCGTAATATTTCTTTACTGATTTTTTTATCTGTACATATTTATCTATCAACAATCATATTATATGAAGATAACGTCTGTAATTGATGACGTAAGTTGTCAGAAAACCTTCATTAATCCGTAAATACGTTCATTCAAACCGTAAATAGTTTTTGGCTGTGTATATTACAACTGTGAGACGCTAGTAGTAATGAATAAATACACTTGATCTATAATATAAAAAAAAAAAAAAAAAACAAGAAAACCAGAAAGTTTAAAAAAGTTACAAAACACTAAAAAAAATTGTATGCGGTGAAACAATAAGTAAACAAAATCGGGGTCATTTTTACGCATGCAAGCACGTGAATCATTTCAATAATATTTGTAAGTGTTATAAGTAGGTCCTTAGTAATTTACAATTTGTTAGCCACTCTTTGATTTTTTTTTTAGTATATATGTAATTCTTCCCTTTCTTCGTAATAGGAAAAGGCAAAGGTATCTAAGACCATGCAACCAGGTCAGATATATGTATTTGTAATTCATGTTTATTAGATGTCATTTAGTATAAAGGCCGAAACTATGTCCCATTTTTTTCTTCTTCTTGTTTATATTTCCAGTGTCAATGTTGTTTATGCCTTCGAAGCTTTTTCCACTCTTCAAAGTGAGTTCAAATAAGATGGTGACTATCTTGTTTGAACTATCTAAGGAGTTTTTGTGTCAACTCAAAATGCATATTTTCAGTTTATATTTATAATCCACTTCACATAATTATGCAGAAAAATCAAACTATATCACGCAAAATACTACTAATAGTACATAATATAGGGTCAAAAAACCTAAATCAATAAATTAAAAATAAAAACCACCACATGTCACTTCAAGATCCCGCCAAAAACTCTATTTGCCTATCTACTCACATTATGTACTCACTTTTTTTAACGTTAAATTGTTTAAAACATTCCTACCACTGCCAAGTAACACAGGCGAGAAATCAAATGACTAAACATTAACCGCACGTTTTTTATTTATGATTATCGTATTATCTATCTATATAACACTAATAACTGAGTAAATCTTGTATATATGTATATGAATATATATGTAATTGGTGTTCGGAAAAGGCTCTAATGATTCGGATGAAATTTTATATTTAGATAATGTTTTACATTCCTAGTTTATCTAGATTAGGTGTTTTTGCTTTTATTAGGACTTTTTTTATTAGGACCCTAGATATTGTACTGTTATGTATGTTAAAGGTTTAAACTAATTTTATAAACAGGAAAAATAATATTATTAACTTAGTTAGATATTAATTGCATTATTTATTAATGAATAAATAAATTTATCATCAATCAAGAATTATTTCCTGTTAAAAATGGAGACACCAGTACCTATTGATGGGAAACGGATAGTGAATAAGACACAAGTTAGAGAAAAAATGTTAATAAGTAAAGAAAAAAACAGTAATTTAAAATACATTATACGAGACCAGATTTTTTTGGAAATGCTAATATTCGTTCAACTTGTTTTTGACGTGCTTAGATTTTTAATTTATAAAAGTGTAGGAAATAAATCCTAAAGAATAATTTTGACACAAGGCCATTTTGTTAAGGTAATCCACTATTTAATAAACTAGACCAGACAGAGTACGAGATGACCTGTTGTCCAATAAAAAAAAAATGAAATTGTTTAAAACGACGGCCAAATTAGTTGAATAGTTTAGGAAGTCAATAGCAGTTTTTGATCGTTTTGAGAGTGTTTAATTTCAAATTACATTGTTTAAAATAGCTTGAAAATTGATTGACGTATTAATGACCTTTCGCTGTGTTTTTAATATTACACCTGTTTATATTTATTACAAGTAAATCAATATTTACCGACTAGTAGGGTAAAGTATGAAGCTGGCTACACATAATTTTAGCTGGATTCTTGATAAGTTTACATGTACATATACATAAATATTTTGCATAAGTATGCGATGATAACAATTTACGCAGGTATAATCGGACACACGCTCATGCGTACTTGTACAAAATGTTTGTAGATACAAACTAGTCGATTATGCAGTTACTTACGTGTGTAGCCGCTTTTAGCGTAACAAATATTATATGTGTTAATATTACAAAGCCGCGTTGATATCCATCTGGCTTGGTGTAAATCGCATTGTTAGTGCGTACCCTCAATAAAACCGGGTTAATTACATGGACAGATCTGCAGGCAACAGTTAGTAATATCATAAAGCGTGTTCCTTATTTGAATTGAGGTGGTGGACATGAATTTTTTATGGCCGCCATTCTGTGCCTGTAGTGTACATTCGGCGCAATGTGGTTAAATAGTTTAATTCAGGTATACTTGTGAGATACAACGTTGACACACTAACGACAATTGGTTCCAACTACTGTTCAATTCATTAATTAATTAATTCAGTCATTAATTCATTCATTAGTTCAGTAATTCATTACATTATCAATTCATACCGCCTCCGTCATCAACCCATCAAGGTCTATGAGTAAGCCAACAAAGTGCCTATATTAGTTGCTTCGATGGAGGATTAGCTAAACTTTTTTCTTGTAAACGGTAATAAAGCGTTTGCATGATGAGGCGCACAGTTACACATCACAGCACAGGCGCTCAGCACAGCAAAAGACTGGATATGCGTAAATTTATTTATTATCCTCTGTTCCAGTGGTTTCTAAACTATTAAGCTACGGAACAGTCAACAAATCTTTGATATTTTATCGAAGCCTTATGTGATTACAAACATTGTAATATGTATATGTATTTCCTTACTAACTGTGCTCCGCGCTTTCATCCGCGTATAATTTAAAATAAATCACTGAAACCAAGGGGACATCGGTATAAAAAGTAGCCTAAGTGTTAATCCAGGGTGTCAGCTACCTCCATACCAAATTTCATCAAAATTGGTCCAACCGTTGAGCTTGAACAAGTAGCTAACATATAAACACACTCAAAAACTTTCGCCTTCATAATATTAGTAGGATATAGTAGGACTATATTATTATAAACAGGTAAAGTTGTTTGTTTTTAAGCGGTAATATCTGGAACCACCGATCCGATTCTGGAATTTTTTCACTGATATAAAGCTAGCTACATTCTCCCGAGTGACAAAGGTATTTGTTTTTCTATTAAGTTTAAGATTGTAATTAACTCGTACAAAGTCGCGGGCGGTTGCAAGTTTGGAATGAATAAAAAGCTTTATTAGAATTAATATAGTTATGTTACAAAAGTCATTTTGCGACAGTGGAATTATTAATTAACAGCCGTAATAATACAACGATTCAAAGACCACGAAGCCATGTTTAGGAATAGCTGTTCTATCCTGTTAATAATTTTTTGATTACTGATTAAAAATTACAATTGTTCTATTGCGACCCTTCAAAAGGTCTTTGCTTATGTTATTTATGTGCTAATATGTAATATACCTAAGGTTTTTTTTTGTACAATCATAAGACGTACAAAAAAAAGGTATCATAGGACATACGACGGAAGCAAAGTTCCATACACTTATATATAATAATCCAATTAGTAATTAAGTAATATAAATTAGTTTTCGATATAGTAGTGAATTGTTATTCGGAAACTTTTAGAAATACAAATGTAAAAACAAAACAAAAATTATGTTAAGTATACCTTGTAGAATACTCCGCTGCCTGTTCCCACTTGCACTTCCGTTACGTTCGCGACTTCCGTTTGTGACGAAACTGCTTTTTCAAGTTGGCTTGCAATCTCAAACTTGCGTTAAGAAGCTTTGCTTTAAAAAAGTGCCAGAGCAAGAATCAGGTTGCCACCAATTAAAAAAATCAATATTACATTAATAATAAGTCTCCAACCATTTGTTAGGGGGTAAAACCATATAAACATAGTGATGAAACCATAGAATGGTGGTAGTAGGGCTTTTTCTAATAACCGCCTGGCAATAGGTGTGATCCGCCAGCTGCACTTTTGAGCCAGTCTTCCACTAGGCTTAGCGAGCTACCATCTAGGGCCACAACGCCACTTAAAATCAGATGAGATTGTGGCCACAGTGCTAAAAAACCTAGAACCATTAAAAAACATATATCCCCACCTTTCCTCTACGTATATCTTAATTTTTAATTGTCAAATCTTATTTTAAATTCCAGATATTTTTTGTCTCATCACTATAATTCCCATTCTCCATGTGTGTTCAATTAAATAAACGTTTTAAAAGGAATCGACCACACAAAGAGTAAATAAATCCTCTTTGTAATCCTCGCATCTCTTTATAAAACAACTCTTGATTCAAGACCGTGCATAGACCATTAAAAGCATTAGAACAAACGAAACAAGCGTGTCGTTCGGAATAAACTCGAAGATTCAACTTGGGCATCGAGAGAGACGGCGAGCTACGAACAAACTTATCCAGGAAAGAGATAGTACGTCACCTGTCAGACGAAACCGGGTCTTTAATCAGATAATAAGTTCGCTGTAGACGTCGATAATTTCGGTTTAAACAAATATAACTCACTTACGTCGTTGGGGCACCTGTGACAACAATGCACACTATAAGTAACCCTGTTGAGGCCCGTACCTATCGTACTGTATCAATAATTTCTAATTTCAATACATCCCTAAACATCTACAAAGTCTATAAAAATAAATTTTTGTTTTCATCTAAAAAGGTAAAGTTTTGCGTGACGTAAGAAAGGATCCTATGATCGTGACGGCTATTATCAATGGTCAGTAATACACTTACCGCTATTGTGTACTCAAACACGTAGCTAGGGTTACCATTCTTTGTTAAAGAAAAAAAATTGTAATAAATTTTATTAAATCGTATACTATTTTAAAGAAAAAAAGTATATCTTTTTACAGTTTTATTTTGTGTACAAATGTGTATAATTCATTGAATTTGTCATGTGATCAAAACGTGTTTGTTTATCATACGAGTTTTCACATGAGAAATCACGCGTTAAAAATTATGTACAAAATAATGATATAAACAGATGCTGTTCTTAAATTATAGTATACAAGAAAAATAAATACACCGCGTGTCGCGATTATTGTACACAGAACGGACCATGTTGACGGCACGTGACACTATGTCAAAGCCACGGCTAACCCGTACAAAAAACGACTTATGGTGTCCCATTTGTAACGTAAATATATACCTTCTTTCCGTTAAATAAAGATCTATTATTACAAATATTGTATTATGCATACTAACTAGGAACTGTCAGTCTCATAAATGGCACGGTCCACGCAATTATCTTGAAAAATGCCCCGCTAACGAAGCGAACTAACGCGCGCCATGTTATTAGATGCGCGTGCGCAAGGTGACACGCCACGAATAGGAAGTTAACGATCGATACAATGGACGTTGTTGACTTATATAGATGATTTTTTTCTCACTTGTGACACTAACAGAGGTGAAAGTTTTGCGAATATTCACCCAAAATTTCTTCCAAGTCCCATATTTAATAGATAATTTTATGATATGTGTTTTTTGTTTTTTTTAAAACGTTGTCATCGTTGTTTTGGACTTACAAATCTGATTTATTTTCTAATAAATTAATTTCTACAAAAGACACACAAAAATGTATTATTTACTTGCCCTCTATAGTTTTTTTCCCTTGTGATCTATTCAAAAAGTAATTTTTTTATTCGGTTTATTATATAAAGTGACCCGTGCGAATATATCGCAAATTGTTGATCTTACCAATTTAACAATTGTCATGTTAGTTAGAAGAACTGTTAATCTGATGACGCCTTGAATGTATTTTCATTACCATCAACAGATGGCATTCATAATTTTATTAAAAAGTATTTTTTAAACAAAAAAAATTCGTTAATAGCGGAAAACATAAGCTTTATAATAATGTTAAAAATAAAGACGTTGATGACGTTGTCAGGAAAAAAGCTCATTTTTAGAAATAACTACCTGTGCCCGTGGCCTTCACACACGTGGAGTACAGAATGCCCGTGCGAATCTTGCTCACCCGCTCCCGAGTAACTATTTCAAAGACAATAATGCTTATTATGGGTGTTCCTTAGAAGATAAACGTATACTCTCCCGAACTTTTTTGTAGGTTTTTTTAATGCCTACAATTATGTAGTACATTAATTTGCTATATCTCTTATGGTTTACTCGGCGTAAAGCATTTAAGCGCTCGAATTGATTCACCATGATCTGTTTTTATTTTTATTTGTGCGGAACCCTCATTAAAAAAAAAAATGTAGCCTAATCTACTTCCTATAACATCAGCTATATAACAGTGTAAGTCCCGTCAAAATCGGTCTAACCGTTTCGGACATTATTACCTGGAACAAACAGACAAACAAAAATGTTAAAAATTGGTTTTTTGTTACACGTGTCGTATATACTTTGATATCTATTAAAAGCTGTTATTTTGACATTACAAACAGACACTTCAATTTTATTAATAAATAGAAGATAATAATTATATGCTAAGCAAACCCACCGTTAACGCGGCGCACGCCAGTTAAGTTCCCAGTCGGCATGATTTTTTCCGACATCTTCAACAATCAACGTCATATTTCAGCCAAATTACACAAAACCGTAATGAATTGTACATCTAAACCTTCCTCATGAATCACTTCGTCCATTGATGGAAACCCTATGAAAATCCGTCTGGTAGTTTTTGAGTAATAATTTAATCATTTTCTCTTGCAAACTCGGTGAATGTTATTCAGATACTGTGCCGATATACTTTAACTCTACTGACCCTGTGAGAAATGCTGTTCTTTGTTCTGTGATATAAATATTTATACATTTGTACAAATAATTTAGTTATCAAACAAATTATTAATATAAAATTAGGACAAGTCTAGATAAATATAATTTTATTATCCGAGATAATCATTGATTACAAAGTTGAGCGATTTATCGGTACGATTGATAAGAAGTTTATCGTAAAACTCGTTAATGAGTAAAAAAGTAAACATTCTCTATCTATTTCTTTTCGTAATGTGTTCAAACTTCTGACCACATCAGTTGTTGTTGCACACCTGTTTTGTTTTGGCTGTTTATGTTCAACGACTGTTGACTTTTACGTTAATTAAAAAAAGTAGTTATCTAATTGCGTAGATTAGTCTATGGAGGATTTTTAAAAAGTAATATTCGGATATGGAAAACAAAATGAAATAATATATTATATCTATCAGGTGTTTGTATTCGATTAGTAAATTGTATAAATGATAGTGTAAATTGTAATTAATTGAAAAATAAATCTGTAGTCGCCATATTGCCCACCAGTAGATAAAATACGGATATTAAACCAATGAAGTTCGGGCACTATAATTATGAATAGCGTTTAAAATCCTATATAAATAAAATTATAGAAGTTTGCCATTACGCACATCACGCAAAATATACTGGATAACTGGAAAAAAAATCATGATATCTTCATTCAACAAAAAAATATTTAAGATTTAAGAAACTACTATTTTTGTAAGCACTACGCGTTTTTATCTATACTCAATGTAATAAAGCGGAAGAGTTTTTTTGTTTGCTTAAACACGCTAATCTCTGAAACTACCATTCGGATTCTAAAAATTACTTTTGTATATCTTACCCAGAATCACGAAGAATAGTATAAGCTATCTAAAATTAGGCTGCAACTCCCAGCTAGCTCTAAATATTGTTTTTGGTAAAATAAGTCGGAAGTCGAAGCCCTTGCGAACTGCTTTATCCGCGTGCGCTGGCTTAATAGTTAATTATAGGTAAATAAAATATTTTACAATAATATTGGTCATTAGTATATCTAAAAAAAAGTCGGGGTTAGCATATGCCTATATGTTATACATAAATATATAAAAAAATTTACCAACAAAAGTTACTTCAATATAAAGACAATTATAAGAAGTTAAATATTGCTCTTTATAGCATGTTATTTGGACACAGTTTATGAGATAATGAAAAATTCAAATAATTTGTACTTGTGGGAAGAACAATAATTATGATAGGCTCTGGCTACACGGGTGCGTTGGCGTCGCGTTGTTTGTCTTATAAAATTAATACTGGTGAAACCGTGGGGCGCAGCTAGTATTTTAATAATATTAACATATTTTTTACGAATTCAATCGAAAATATCTTTCGATCGCAAAGGACAAACAATATTCTCATTATCGGCTACATTAGCTGTATACCGTTGGAGTTGTGTTAATACAAGTTGAAGTGAAAATAATTTAGCTTTTCCCGCTTTCTCGTTATACGGGTACACGCGGGTTTGTGGGTCGGTCACACGTATATTTGTTTTAACAAAATTAACCTTTTGCACGAACAGGTTTTAACTTTTTCGTTGTTGGACGTCGTATCGGAGCTACCGCGCTTTTGCGCTTAATGCGTAAGCGCATATTCTCAAATGCTCGTTTAGTGCTTTGACACACTTATAATCACGTACTGTTATCGCTAAAAACGCAAAATGAACGGCCATCTAACATTCATGCCTAATGAAGTTGACCTTCGTTGGTAATTTTTCAATTAAAATTCTTATGGACAAATCATAATAATATTTGTCCCGTTGAGCGCTTCCAATCACAGTTCTCACCGTTTCGTGTTTGTCCGCTAACACCGTGCATTCAAACTCTCGTGCTGTCTATGTCATTATTGGCCTTTCCTTTCAAAATAGACGATTAAAGCAACTCTTTCAAAATATGATTTAGAATGCAAGTCGAATGCACTTTTGAAGTAATTAAGCTTTGCATCGATCCAAGGAAATATTGCGTCATCGACGACGGCCGTACAAAGCTGTTCTTCGGCTTTACAGAAAACCACGTTCATATATTATACAAAAGCTAATGGACTATTATTTATCATACAAATTACTTTTTCATGTTTTTTCTTACTCATAGTATTTTACTAATCCTCCATATTGACTACAGGTCTTTCTTAATTACGATTAGACGAAATTTAACGCCAAATTCGACTGTCCCAGCTACGTGTTGACGTCCATGGACCGTTTCATCGTTGCATCGTATTTAGGTACCTCTATTTGCCGAACATAGTAAATAATGTAAGGAAGGAATGCTCCTGCTGGTATACCCTAAATCATTAGAGAATCGTGAATGTGTCTAATCAATCGATGAATTTGCTTATCATGAAAATACAGTATTTGTGTGTTTTGAATTTATATAGAATTTCAATAATAAGATAAAAATTTATAATACGATAAATGTAGATAAGAATAATTGAATTAGTGGACGAATATTTGTGGATTTAATACTTTTAAATTTAGATATATAAATCGTTTTATGTGAATTTTATTGAGGAAATAAATATTTTAAAAGATTAATTTTAAACTGTCCGCTATCATCAATGTTTCCGATTTGAAGATACGTGACGATGTTCAACATTGTTTGGTCGAGTGTGTTCCAAGTGAATCTACTAGATCTAAACTTAATGATTCTTGTTCGTTCAAAATCGTTATATTTATATCGTTCCATGTTGAACGAAACTCTCTTCTTTTGCATGGGGTCTGGTTAAAATTAAGTTAAATAATTGTTCGTAGCAGTTGTTAAGTATTGTGATGCTTAATTACATAAGCGACATTCTGGCTCATGCGACGTAAGCATAAAATAAAGAAAAAAGCGTTAACACGGCAAAAATTGTATTTTAAGGTATTGTACGTTTTTTTATCTAACGTTCCTTTCTCTATATTTCTCCAACTGGTAGCTATCGACTAATACGCGTTTCCCGCAACAATAAAAAAGCCATAAATCCGTCCATCCAAATGTAGTTCATATTTGTTCTGAGTTAAAAACTGCTATAAAATTATTGTTATCTCGGGTCGTGGCTCCCAAAATCCTTTTTTTTCCATCACAAAGACGTTTAGATTGAATAGTAAAAAAAAAAAAAAAAATGGGTGTTGGTCCGTTCCGTAGCCATACACCGGAGTCCATTTAAATAAGAGCCTCATTCCACGTCACAGTGATTTATTTCTTTAGTTGATGTTCGATTTTCTGTCCAAAGGTATGGGAAAAGTGGTTCAGGTTTGATTGGTCTAGCTAAACTTGTAGCATAAAATTGAGTGAGAGAGGAATTTGCCTTCGCTTATAGCCAAGTGCAATGTCCTCATGCTCCGCTTCAACTACAATTTTGGTGTACTCTCTTGACCTGTTTGGTGTTTAGAATTTTTGATCCTAAGGGCACTTGGTTATCTTATATTCCATTACCAAATATGTCACTAAACTAAGCGTCAGCTAGAATCTGGACTGAAGATTCAACTCCCATGTTACAATGTTCCTCCACGTCACCACTTCAAATGACATTGTGGTCAAAGACAAAGTAAAAATAGTTCAAGGTTATGTGTTCGGACTCCGCGTCATTCGATATAGGTTCGAATGCTACCTTAAGGAAGGAAAACGTGCTTATGAAACCATAGGCTATGCTTTTACCGTCCCGTAGATTTTTTTCCCGAAGCACCTATAGGTATATACATATATAAGGACACAATTTCACACAGGGCCATTTAATTCCAAAATAAGCAAAGCTTGTAATATGGTAACTAAATACATACATATATAGATATTTAACACCTAGACACACAACTGACATTTATGCTCGGCACACAAAGTCAGTCATGGGCGGGGATCGAACCCGCGACCTCTCGGCTCAATAGAATCGTTTAATACCACTGCGCCACGAGGCCTGTCAAAATTCTGTATTCTGTTCTGGTGTATTCTGGTAACTGTACTTGAGAACTAGTCTATAAAGGCTTAATTCATCTTGGTCATACGGTCACCTAAAATCAGGTGAGATTGTGATCAATCGTCAGAGTAATGAATTAATAGAAAAAAAAGTTTTTGTTTGTGTGTCAGCTCCAACGCATGACTGGAGTTTAATCCTTAAGTACGATTGTCTTTAGATATGCAATAGGCAAAGAGTTGATTGGTTTGCTGACTGACTCACTGTATCTGTACTTGTACTGACGGATGTATGTGTATACACATACTCACATACATGATTTCAAAGCGAAAGCTCCGCAAGGTACGTTGCGTTAAAAAACGTAACGCATTTTATTAACGCTTTTTATAAATTTTACTCGTAAAATTTCCATACCGGGCTCCTTGTATGCAAATCGATTGTTAAGGAGTAAACTCCAAAAAACAATACAAAACATATCGCTGCCGTAGAAGGAGAATGAGATAATTACGCTTTATCGAAATTGACTTTATTGTTTTTCCTAACGTCTTGCCTTAACTTCTGCCCAGCCAGCTAGTTAGTTATATCAATATGGAGAAGATAAGTGGAACAAGGAGAAAAGGTGACAAACTTGAATGAAAGATAGTAAATTAACAATAAACCACGCCGTTGTATACGCAAGCTATAAAACATAAACAATATGTACTAGCGAAAATCTCATCGGAAGATATTATTCTTGTAACAACGTTATCTAGGAACCGTTAACAACACAATGGGTTGCCAGTGCTAAATAATATTATGTGGGTCGGCGCGACCGCAGCGTGCTAGCACTACACCGGATAAGGCGGATAATTAAAAATAAACATTGACACTCTTTAGACAATACTCGGTAAGAGTACGATGTTATTTTATAAGGTTATCACCTCAAAGTCTTTGTAAATTAGTAAATGCGATGTAATTAAAAAGGTACGATAGACATTCGCTGTTCGAAGCGGGATCGGTGCTCCGTAATTTGATCGGTCGGAATGTGTTGCTACAAGCCTATGAGGTGTTTTATCTATGTAGGTTGCAAACTGAATGTTATTGTTTGGGCGGCGATGAATAAATGTTTTTTGTTTGTTTTTGTATTAACTTTATTGAGTTTTATTGCAGTGTCGATGCACCGGTTTTTGTTTAATCTATCTGTTATGTTATATCTGGTCTTGTTAATCAATATATTTTCATTAGTATTTTATACAATAACGATCATTGATTTTATAGATCCTTTTGACTTTCAATAACCTAACTATTTATTTATTATTCAGATGATTCATTTTATATTTTGTTATACAAAGTGTAAATAAAATATACCTTTATTTTTATTAAAGATTGTTTTAACTTTAAAATTATTTAAATATGTAACAAAGTTATTTGTATTTAATAAACGCTCAAAGTATAAAAAAATGTATAAGAAAATCACTCTCATAGACTCGTAGCGAACTGGTAGGAAGTTTTTAAAAGCTTGGCTATTTATAAGGTGCAATTTTTTAGCAAGCACTGCAAGTTCTGGTAAGTATATTGGAGTGCTAGTGCTTACCTCTTCACTTTCTTCGCAACATAAATGAGAAAAAAACATCTATCTATACAATTAATAAAATTGAAGTGTCTGTTTGTAATGTCAAAATAATAGTTTTTTACTAAATGTATATGAAAGTATATACGATAACTATAACAAAAAGCCCATTTTTTTTATTTTCTTCTGTCTGTCTGTCTGTTTGTTCCGGATAATCTCCGAAACGGTTGGACCGATTTTGACGGGTCTGTCACTGGTAGATAGCTGAATTTATAGGGAGTAACTTAGGTTACTTTTATTTTAGAAAAATAAATAGAGTTCCGCACAAATAAAAAGAAAAACTGGTCATGGTTGTATCAATTCGGGCGATTAAATGGCTTGTGATGAGTAAACTATAAGAGATATAGCAAGTTAATGTACTACATAATCATAGGCATTAAAAATACCTACAAAAAAATACCGGAAGAGTATACATCTATCATCTAAGGAACACCTACAATAAGCATTTTTGTCTTTAAAATAACCGAGAGCGGGGAGCAAGATTCGCGCGGGCATTCTGTAGTCCACGTGAGCGAAGCCATGGGCACAGCTTGTCTATAAATAAACTTCAGTATGTGCATAAGTATTTGTTTACCATCGATATTATTCATATAGAAATAATGTATATTTTGAAGAATTAATAATAATTGATTTAAATAATTTAAGGGCAACATCATATTAAGAACAAGTGAACAACGCCACACTTCGATTAGATTCACTTTGGCGTTCGCAGTATG
This sequence comes from Saturnia japonica, assembly GCA_033032175.1. Lineage (NCBI taxonomy): Eukaryota > Metazoa > Arthropoda > Insecta > Lepidoptera > Saturniidae > Saturnia > Saturnia japonica. The sequence goes on along the minus strand of CM065306.1, from coordinate 2,850,828 downwards.
TGATGTGGCGCTAATTCTAATAAGAAATATTGAATTTTGCAAGCTAGAGAGTGATTTTAAACTAAGTTTTAAACTAAAAATATTTTTTTAGTAAGTAAATAACTTCATTAGGTACTTTATTTCAATTAAACATTATAGTATAATATCTTAAGATAGCTTGGTAAAATTGTTATCTATTTTGTTCATTACCGTGGTAAAATGACGTGTTAAAAGACACGCACATCCGCAGAAGAGGGTGCCTCTATTTTTTCTGGCGCTGCAAAAGTACTCGCCAGTGTCAATGTTTTTAAGCTTTGGTAGTGTTTTCTAATCTTCAAAGTGGGGTCTGACAAGATGGTAGCCCCCTTGTTAGTACTATGTAGAGAGTTTTTGTGTAACTCAAAAAGCATGGTTCCAGTTTATATTTATAATCAACTTCATAATATATGTACAATAACTAAACTATATCACGCAAAATGCAACTAATATTACATAATATAGGGTCAAGAGTCTAAGTTAATGGATTGAAATGAAAATCACAACATGTGTTCTATACTGCTTATATTGAAAGCTAATATTAGAAACCTTTTTTGATTAAAACAATTTTTAATATCTATGCTTTATTTTGTGTTTAAAACTCGATTGTTAGATCTTATTTTACTACAGAGTTTGATATATTTGTAGGTGAAAAATTAATTGTTTGACGCACTTAGCTGAACAAATATTTATTCGTTTAATAATCTTCTGATAGATCGAGACCTTCACGTGATGACGTTTTATATTAATTCATTTTTTTTTTTTTATTCTGGAACATATGTTTTAATCTATGAAGGTGTCCCGCCCTAAGGAAATTAATACAGTGGCACTTTTTCCATTATTTTATGTATCACATTTATTTCGGGTGGATTTTAGTTTTTCGTTCCCTTGAGTAGGAATTATTAAGTGTCTTTTTTATATTGATATATTTTCTTATTTTATCGTTTTTGGAATAACTGGCTATATTATATTCGCACGTAATTAATGGTAATATTTGCGTAATGAGAGTAAACACAAAGGTTAAAATAAAATATTATTGGCTTTGAAGTGTTGGGCATCATGATGAGTAAATAAACAAATTTAAAAAAAACCCCGACACCAATATCGTATTCATTGAGACCATTCCAGTTAGCCCGAACACAATACCTCTACTGTAAGTTTGCGAGAGTGGAGCATGATCCATATGATGCTGCAGCGTTATAGGTCAAGGTTATCATGTTCTTCTAACATCACTGAAGTATCAAAACACCAAATTTCGAGTCACGTCCATTCATCGACTAGAAAACAGCTGAACTGATTTTCCTGCTAAGAAAGTTCTCGATCAAGTCACCTTTCAAACGAAATAAACTAAAACAAAAATAGTTCAGCCGTTTGGAAGCTACGATGCCACAGACAGACACACAGATACACATGTTAAACTTAATGCTAACAGAGAGGATGTTTGCGTCGGGGGATTAAAAAGGCATATAAATTAAAAATTGACAATTTAATAACTCAAGCAAAAAGGAACGTCTTTTCACGTAAAGAAAGAGAGGCCATTCGAGAAGTTCGTTTGATTGCACATATATACGCATCAAATGCCATACTTGTACGGCCTAATGACTATCCTTTATTCACGCTTTATTCCCTTTCATTTGAGGCACGTCGCGTCTCATCGCGTCATATTGCGTTACACGATGGTAAATCTCTATAAATGTTATTTATGCGTCGAATTAAAGTTTACGAGCCACTCTGTCTACGACCGGGAGATGTCACATATCAAATTATATTATAAACCTGTTTTCAACGTTGCACCTGTCAGATTAAATCTGGATACTTGTTTGGGTTAACGTGGGTGAATTATACAGGTGTATATTCATTTTTATTATATCTATATTTATTTAGAGCCTTTGATCGGAAGGGAACAGCAAGTCATATGGTTATCTAAAATGTACACCGGAAAAACTCATGTTTCACTTCGCTATGTGTTTTTACCCAAGTGCAAAAAAGGAGAGTTATGTTTTTCGAGTGTATGTATGTATGTCTATTACTTTGGCACGCGCTGTAGCTTAAACAGCTTGATGGATTTTAGCATAGGAGATGTCGTTAGATTCGTCTTAATTGTGAGAGGGATATAGGCTATATAATAATTCAGTTCGACGACTAGGAATCAAATAGAAAGCAGAAATAGTTTTTTTTTTTACTGAAGCGTTTTAGTTGCAGTTGGGGTTCTATTTCCTTTTTAATATATATTTTAAAATCATTAGAATTACACAAAATATATTCCGATAAATCATATGTATGCGAAAATAAAACAAAACTGCCCCCTGATAACGTTTATCCAAGAGTCGCGCGTCGAGACAGTAGAAATAGAAAAATATTGGATTCAGACTCCCTACATCGCTTTTAATGAGTAGCCTCCAACGACCGCGATCTTTGGATCGATGCTTTTCTAAACTGACATGCTATCGAGTAACTTTGTCCGAACACCGTTTTGCGTATCTTCTTCTCAGACGTTTTCCTTTAAGTTTTCTTGTTAATAGCTGCTTTTCTAGACTGTTTACCTTCCTTTTGCGATATGCCCAATATATACAGGGTGGAAAAAAAGAACGGGGAAAAGTATATTAAATATTGAAGATGGCAAAATTTACTTAAAGAAAACATTCTTTTATTTTTTGAAATAATAATAACTGCATTCACAGTTTTTTAAAAAGCTTACCTGTACCGGGAATCGAACCAACTAAAAAAAGCAAAAAACAGACATACACTATGTTATTGGATCAATCGATAGAGTCTATGATAAGGATAAAATCTCTCGAATAAACATTGTACCTTACAATTACAGAAGACCATGAAATTTAACAATTCCTACATATCGAATAAACATGAAAGCAAATTTACTTATTTTATAATAGATATGCACAGATTATGACTACATTATATATCATTTTACACGAGTATAACTGGTTTTTAATTCTTCGTCAGCTCAGCAGCAGCAACAATCAAAGCATTTTGATTCATAAACTTTTCCTCCAAGTCCCGTTGGTTTTTTCCACAGTCTTATGTGTTGTCTCCAGTCACAATTATTTTATGATGGACACGTTGGTGCAAAATACTGTCCAAGGAATCCGAAGCATTTGACGTCAATACCACATCTCGAAGGCGTCGATTCTCTGCATGTCTTCAGCTTTATGCTTAAAATTTTCTGAACCTTACCAGAGTGTTGGGAATACCAGTACTTTTTAGCTTCTAAAAATATCAGGCCACAGAATTCATGGCAAAAAAAAATGTAAATAAATAATTATTGGAGTCTAAAATCGATTTTCTCTTACAAACTGTAGCGACACGACAGGAGTTTAAATAAATTTATCTAAAGCATTATTAATTCGTACTCGGGAGTCACGACGTACATTAGCGCATTTACAATCTAATGTAGAGATAACAGAGAAAAAATCTATAATTAATACATTAAGAACGCAATTTGTATCGTTTCTCCATAGATTATGGGTTAAAAAACATAATATTTGCATACATTTAAATGAACACGAAGTGTACCGTCGCGTCCGCGATCTTAGTGCCGCGCGTGTGTTTTAATTGCTGACTATGTGTTTAGATATTTGCTGTCGTGTTTATATTAACTAGAAAGTTGTTCACGTGTAGTTGAGACGCGAGAGATTTCGTTGCGGTAAATCTTTAATAATTCACAAATAACCTTATTCAATATACAAAACGATAAAGAAATATTATTTTATTTCTTTAAGAAAATAATGGAACAAAAAAAAAGTAAAAAAAATTGAATGTAGTAAAATGAAAATTACGTATTTATCTAAATAATATGGTTCTTTATTTCCATTCCCAACAACTACGGTGAAAAATATTGGTATCATCTTCAATACTAAATCATGCTGGGTAAGCCAAGTCAAGGAAGTTAGTAGGAAATTTTATGCTTCTGTTCTTTCTCGCATGCGTTTGAAAAACTTTCTTCCTGTTGATACAAAGATTTCCTAGTGAATACCTTTCTTCTCCCGCTTCTGGATTTGGCAGACGTTGCTTACTTAGATCTCTCAGAAAATCTCTTAAATAAACTTGATCGTCTACTCAATAACTGTATCCGTTTCATCTTCCGTCTTCGGAAGTTTGATCATGTATCTGAATACCGAGCCAGGTTGAAATGTCTACCTATTCGGCAACGTAGGAATGTAAGAATAACTTGTCTTCTTTTCTTCATACTTAATAATCCTAATTCATCTAAATATTTTAAAAAACTATTTCAGTCTCTTGCGCATACGCACAATAAACAGCTAAGATTATCGGATTCTTTAATTCTTAGTATACCAAGTCATCATACTGATTTCCGCGACAGATTTTTTGCCGTAACAGCAGCACGACTGGAATTCGCTTCCTAACTACAACTGCCTAACTCTCGGGATTCCTTCAAGTAACTAAGTAGGTTTTACTTGGGGCAGTTGAATATTGGCTAAATTCTTCTTTTTTTTTTATTAAGTATTATGTACACCTAGCATATACCTTTCTCTTGCTCCCCTGGAAGACTGGTAGAGAATGGTTTTTAGCCTTAACTCCTCCAATTGTACTTTTTGCTACGATAAAAGTATATATAATATTAACAATCGAAATAGAATCAAGACAATTTTTAACAAGAATGAACACCGACTTCATTGATTTTGAGAATTTCCCTGATGTATCTTTGAAGTCGAAGGTTCCATGCCAACAAAATTAAAATGAAACCACCCTTGAGGTGTCCCCTTTATATCGAAGAAAGAATCATCCAAATCGGTTTATAAACAAAGAAGTTATGATAACTGAAAATCCATTAAAAAAAAAACATTCGAATTGATAACCTCCCTCTTTTTTTGGGAGTTCATGTTCATACATAATTTCTTTGTTTTTGAACTGGTTTAGATGATTCTTTTCTCGTTGGAAAGGGGATAACCTCAAGGGTTTCATTGACATTGGACCTTCGACGTCGAAGATATTGGTTCTTTTTTGTTAAAATTGTGTTGTTACCGTGTTGGGCTCGCTAGTTGAATATGGTTGCAAGTCCACCAAAGATCTGATAAAAGTGACTTTCTAAAACCGATTGTGTTGTATTTAAATACCGATATCACCTGCACAGACTAAAAATAACTCTTTATAGCTAACGATTAGTGTACTACGTTACTAGATAGGGCCTTCAGAAATCACTCTTTTCCATTGAAGTGTAGATCCGGAACCTCACGCGAAAGTAATTTTTATGAAAACGATTATATCACGCAATCGAATCCTGAACTTTTTAAAACAATCTTTTGTGGACAAACAGCAATTATATAGGTAGTATATACAAATTAATATTCATTTCTCTATATCATACGTTATATCTACCCTATAATTTGTAAAATAATAATAATTTAAGATTATTAGGATGATCAGAGGAATTGAGGAGGATCGGGGTGTAAGAGGGTTCAAATATCATCTTAAGAGATTTTTTTGTTCATTCAACTAAGATATCACATTATTTATCTTGTCCTTGGCTGTAGTTAAAAGACACGTGTCAAAGAGAAACGGCACGAAAACACTATATTTATATATTATTTGTATCGCGGAAAGTTTTCGTTTTAAAATTTCTATTCCAGTAATAGCATAATCGTTGTTAGTGGTAAACGTTACTTTCCAGTGTAAAGTGTAGCTAAGAAGTCCTCAATTAACAATTATTTACAGCATCGAACCAGTCGTTAATTACGTATCAATTACGCCGGCTCTCTTCGTTGATAATCGCCAGGTGGCGGGTAACATGCACTTACGAGTTGTGATATATCCGTGAATAAATAACGTCTGCGGTAGCTATTATGTTGGGATCGTGTGTCGGTTACATCTGAAGCGGTGAATAGAAAGACACTTATTATGTCATTTCTAGGGAGTTTGGCAAAACTTGTATCTTAAGTTACCCTGCGATACGAACAGAACCAAGTAATTTTTTTTATGTTACAAATGTTGCAAACAAGCTTACGGCCCGCCTGGATTACAGCTCTGGAGTCCGTAGGTCTAAAAGTAAGCAGAGGAAAGACTGATCATTTACAATGCCAATTTAATAACAACTGTAGCCCAGCCACAATTTACTACCCTGATCGTACGCCTGTGCCCAAAATAAATAAATTCAAATACCTAGGCTCGGTCATCACACTCATCACAGACCAAGGAGACATCGATGTTGATGTAGCACACGGTGAACGTCGCATGGCTGAAGTGGCAATCACTAACTGGAGTCTTATGCGATGCTCGTATGCCAATAAGAACTAAAGGCAAGATCTACAGAACGGTGGTGAGCCCAGCCTTGATGTACGGAGCGGAATGTTGGCCAGTAACAAAGACGCATATACAAAAGCTTTACACTACCGAGATGAAGATGCTGAGGTGGTCTGGAGGTGTAACGAGACTAGACAAAGTACGAAACGAGCATATCCGTGGTAGTTTCAAAGTCGCCCCTATATCAGAGTAACTAACCGAGAGCCGTCTCAGACGGTGTGGTCACGTAATGCGTAAAGACGAGGAACATGTAGTGAAGCAAGCATTATAACTACCTGAATATAAGAGAGGTAGAGGAAGACATCTCCGGCTACGTGGTGGACTAGCATGACGAAACTCCTATTGGAGGAAGAACTGCCCGACCCAACAACCCAGGACAGATCAACCTGGCGCCGAAAAATTAGGAGAGCTGATCCCATTTAAAGTGGGATAAGGCTGGGAAGAAGAAGAAGAAGATCTTGGTAAAACCTTCGTGTCGATTCGGATGTGTATGTTAAAAAAAATTATATGCCCCGTTTGAACACCGAACATAAAATAATTACCAGGCTATCATAATCGACGAAGAGTTTGATTACACGAATGAAAAATTACACAACCGCATCGCGTGTAACAGATGTTTTATAGAGGGAAACTTGTTTACTGATATTACGTACTCGATTCCGTTCTCATAACCGAAAATTAACTGTAGGAAGTTAATTTTAATTTATGTACTGCGTGATTGTGAATAATACTTTTCCGTACTTTATCAACCAAACCTAGTTAATAATAATACCATTACCAAGTGTGCAATCATTTCGTTCTAAAAAGTTACGTGTCTTCTAACATTTTCAGTATTCCAACAAAATGGCGCGGGCGGCTCCTTTCTTTCAAACTATCCAATGAGATTCACACAATATATTGAAGGAGATAGTTCATTTTATTTTAATTTATTTCCGCATTATAAAAGTTTGCAATAATTCCATCAATTTTGTAATGTATGTGCGAACTGTTGCAGTAAATAGACACAGAAAATTTACAATTCATTAGCAATTTAAATACAAAATCGAGTAGACAATGTTATACGGCGGCAAAGCGGATCCTGTGTAATAAAAATAACATTTTACGCATTTGTCTAAATGTTTACTAACCTGTTATAGAAGATGTATGAAACGGTTTATCACTACAATATTATTGAAAACGATTATATTATAAACGTATAAAACAGTGGGATCACAACTGACACTCAAGAAAAACATAAACTTGAAAAATATTTAACTTGAGAGTAAAACTTAACCGGCTTAAGTACCTACTACATATAGATACCTATATATTATCCGGTAGGTCATAGTGAATAGTTTATTGGATCGAGTTTCGGATTCAGTCACTTTACCATGGTATTTGAAGGCCGGCATGCCGTTAAATATTCCAGTCGATGATCCAGTGCAGCCAATTTACGGAGCCATTATAAAAAAGATCAAAAAGATTTCCTATATACATTAACACAACCAGAAAATTACATTAAAATATGAAAGATTTATTAAAACTTTTATTGAAATCCCTAATGCACTTCCATTATTGATAGTTAATGTAAACATAAAAATTAGGTTACATTCGTTTACATGTTCTGAAAACGTTATATTGGATGTTATATTGCTTCATAACGATTATTCGAAACGTTTATAAACAAATGCTATTTTCAAAGCATTTGGTTAACGTTCCCATGTACGAAACGCATACACGTACGTGTGTTTATTTATGTGTGATATGGATTCATATGATATTAACTGACAGATTTTATTTTTGAGACGACTTCGAGAAAATCGACAAATAATGCTGAGGTACCCGATTTTATTGGAATTCGATAAAGAATGGGATTTTTTACAGAATGTTTTGGATGCCTCTCAGGCATCTCTCTTAGGAATTGGCTCTCTTAGGGATGAGGGAACCTATACTAATAGATTTTTTAAATATTAGTTCTGCAAATTTACTGTTATGTCTAGGGTTGCCACCCGTACTACATTATATAGTATCGTACTATATTTTAGTCAATTGTACTATCAATTATAGAAAAATAATTTAGTACGAAAAATACTATATATTCATTGCTAATTCAACTGTCACTCTTATTTTATATTCTATTGTTAAATTAAACAGAAGAGCAAAATTATCATTGAAATTTATTTGCATTTTGTCAGTCATATTTTGCATCACGTCTCACAGACCACAGAATCTTTTCGCCTGAGTTTTACATGTATTCAATAAAACTGTGGAGATTTTTTTTTTTAATTTGTTCAGGCATCTAAAAGTTTTGGTGTAATAAAGAAACTCACATATTCATATATTACATATATATATTCATTACACTGTTTTTTGGGCAGTTGATTAATAATGATTAAAAACAAATGTGTAATTTATTTTTTCCTAACTTTCTCAAATAGTACTATGTTTTTTGCAATTTTTTGAAAAATATACTTTTTTTCCAAAAAAGTGGCAATCCAAGCTCTTTCCCCGATGGTAAGCATCGTACAACGGCGACCACCGAAAGATCGGCAATTCATCGACGGACGCCGCTATAGTGTCAGCCTGCATAAATATCTTTTCACGTTACGCTTCAAAGACTCGATGTCATAAGAAGGAGTGAATACACTGGCCGTGAGATGGTTCCACAGTTTCACGGGATTGCAAATATGCATTCAGTAATTTTTCAGTTTCGAGATGGAGATGGTTTCGTTGTAGAAAGGAAAAGAAGGAAATAGATTAAACATCTCTTCAGAACACTATCTTTAAAGGCAATATTCCCGCAGCTGAAGTGGCTCTATGTATTTGGTAACGTCTGTGCGGACAGCTAGATGAAGAGCCATTGGTGATGGAAAATTATTTGCGTAAACCGAAATAATGTTTACTAGGTCAGTATGTATGTAGTGTATGTAGCTAAATTGAGATCAGAATTTACGAACAGGAAATGTTTTATATCGTCATAACGAGTAAATATTGCGTAAACTAGATTTATTATTTAACAGATTAAATAATATCCGTCGTGAATACTTCGTCCGCAAATACTTTTCACAGGAAACCAATATTTGAGAGAAGTCGTAACCTTGCGTAATATTTAAAAACTAGTAGGTTGTCGTGTAATTAACTAGTAAGAACCAATCTAGGCTATAATTTGGCATTTAATTTATGTTATATTCTGAGAAATATGATCCATAGTATACTTATATAAAAAAATCTTACATAATGTTTAGGAAAATTAAAGAATTCAAAATTATATTAATAAAATGATTGAGGTATCAAAATAAGAGATTTCGAAAAATAAACATTGAAATTCTAAGACATCGCGCCTGATCGAAATCTCTGGCATTGCAAAACATTGCGTCGGCCATTTGTTTATTGTTCGCGCGCTGTCAATTTCGCGCGGGAAACGACGACGGGCGCCATTGTTCCGTTCAGAAATGTTTGGATGAGCCGGGATCGGGTTTCGTCACGTAGCCGCGTAGCCCTGTCACCGGACCATTGTTGCATCGGTTTCCAGACGGATAATGTCAACATGTTTGTTTTCGATATTGCGCATTGTTTCCCAAAAGGTTTGTTTTGAGCTTTTGATATCCCGTGTTGATCAAACAATTATTCATAATTGGTATCTGTATACAATTTGTTGTAATGAATTTGTTATGCATAAACACAAACGAAGAGAAAATGTTTACTAAGCGATTTTGTTTTATGGCAGCGATATTTGATATGAGAGATCGTTTCTGATTATTTATCGATTACAATTATTTCTGTAACAGTTCGAAATGATCAAGAATCTTTCGGTACTTATTTAAATATACTGTGGCGACATCTACATAGCGACATCTATCGAGCCACATAAGACGCATCATACTATCCTACATTGCGCTATAGAAATTAACTCAATCGTTGAGTATATATACAAGAACCCGACTACAACCGTTGGGCAGCTGCCCGCCAGACATAACACCCGTCTGGTCGGAGGATCCTCCCTTGGCAATAGTTCTTCTAAAATACTAACAATATTATGTCACATTATTTAATATTTTATTATATGCTAGCCGTTCCCGTGGCTTCGCTCCCGTGGACTACAGAATACTCGCACGAAACTTGCTCTCCCTTTCCGGCTATTTTAAAGACAAAAATGCTTATTGTGGGTGTTCCCTAGATAATAGATGTATACTCTCCCGAACTTTTTTGTAGGTCTTTTTAATGCCTATGATTATGCAGTACATTAATTTAAAGCCATTTGAACGCCCTAATTGATTCACCATGACCAGATTTTTGTATTGTCCGGAACCCTAATTCTTTTTCTAAAATAAAAGTAACCTAAGTTACTCCCTATATCATCTGCTATCTATCAGTGAAAGTCTCGTCAAAATCGGTCCAACCGTTTCGAAGATTACCCGGAACAAACAGACAAACAGACATAAATTTTAAAAATGGTCTTTTTGTTATAGGTATCGTATATACTTTCATATGCGTTTAGTAAAAAACTGTTATTTTGACATTACAAACAGACACTTTAATTTTATTAATTGTATAGATATTGTTATGACCTATCGAGTTTCTTTCCGGCCTTCTCGATGACTGGGATGTTTTCCGAATGGGTTTTGTATTGTTTTGATATTCGTAAGTGCCTTCTTAGGGACTAAATTCAATAAAGTATTCTTTCATTTTGACATTACTTAATACTGTTATCCTTAATGATATAATACTATTGCATTTCATCGTATCGATTGATAGTGTTGGAAGGAAAGTACTCTAACGTACACATGACAATCCGCGAGTTAACTGTATGTTTAAAAATTAAAGTAAATTATTGAGTAATGTTGGTGTAATGGATAAAAAGCCTAAAACAATACAAATATGGAAAAAGTTATTGTTTATTTTCCATTTCATATTTAGTCACCATTCAGGTAATATTAACGTCAGACTTGCGTGAGTTGGCACACTTGTCACTGTTATCATACAAAATGATATATAAAATGAATGTTGACGTCACGGGACCATAATGCATCGTTTTTGAGGCGTAATTTTTCATTTAGATTAAAAAAAAAATTCAAATCACTTTTTATGCTGTATTAATTGAAAAAAAATATTCTTAAGTATTATTTTCAACATATAAAGTGTTTAAATCAATTTTTCAAAAGTTGTCCACCCCGGATTGTGAAACCGTCTATTTATATTACCCGATATCTTGTATAATGCCGATCTAGTCTTATATTAAATCTACGAAAAAGGAGATACGATACGATGATATGAATATTAATTGTATTCAAATTAGACATGAAACGGTCGCAGTTAATACAATAAAGTACAAGCGTCTGTCACTAACTGCAAAATAACTGAGTAGGATGTAATCGTACACAGTTATGGCGCAACGGTGTGTAGGTACTTTGTATGAAGTACAGTGAACAATCAAATGTTCCTCCGTGTACTAATGTAACCTCATGGCTTAGCCGTGTAGCATGCGAGGTATTAGCATACCCGCTAAACCCCATACCCACGCGCACCCGGGGCCAATCCATCATAACCTGTGTTGCCAGGTGCCCTCGGTATTGTAAATCGATTTCAAATAACTAACTCCGGTATAGTTAGAGCTAGAAATACAAATTAATTCAAGATTTTTATACCAATATAAAATGTCTCCAATGTGTTTTTAAAAAAAGAGTTTTTATACTTTTTACGGTTATAACTTTAAAATCGCCTAATTGAAGTTTTTTTGTTAATTCATATTAAACGTGGCAACACCTATACGACTGGTACGTGTGCGTAAATGCACCTCATTTTGGTTAAAACCGAACGAAATTTGCAGTTTGCAGTGAAACGTTTTTTCGCAACTGATCTCGATTTTAAACCTTCTTGGATTGTTGTTTGGGATTCTATTGAATTGTGAATTCCCACAGTTGAAGTCTCGTATTTTCTTTGCAAAACGAGAGTTAATGGTGTTCATTTATCTTATGCTCACCTCTTTTGTAATACAAAATGCAAGAGAATGCTCATAGTGGGAACCAAAATAAAAAGCAGCAAGTTAATCGCTTGAAACGATGTTCTGTTTCATAAGGAACGTAGATTATATTGAGCTTTATTAATTAACTAGCTGTATACCACGGTTTTTTTTTTTTAGAACTGACTACACTGTTAACCTTAGGGGCTCTAAAGCCGCTGCGGCTTTTACAGCTTCACCGGACTTGGGGTATAACACGGTTTCACCCTTGTCTTATTTATTCCACCTAATCTCCAACGCGCTACGCCGCGCCGCCACGGCGCCAACGCTCCCGTGTTGTCTATCGTAATATTTTTTTATAGACTTAACTTTGGCCCTAATTTCACCTAATCTTAAATGAAGACTAGTGGAACGCTGGCTCTCAGGTGTAGCTGCTGGAACACACCTATTACCAATGTGCTCGGGCCAACTTTAACATGCTATAGTTTCATCACACTGTTTTCCTTCATTGAAAGCTCAGGCCCATTGCAGGGATTCGAACTCACGTCTATCGACGAGGAATCCGTACACGCTACCAGCTGAGCCATCATTGCTTCACTCTCACTTCCATTACTTCCCTACAACTTGCAAGATTGGTTGACCGTTGTTATTAAAAAACAAAAACAAAAAAAGATAAACCCGATCGAGTTTCTTATCGGTTCTTCTCGACGTCTGGGATGTTTTCCGAACCGGCAGTAGTATTTTGACGTTCATAAGTGCCTTCTTAGATCCTAAATTGAATAAAGAATTATTTTCGATTACTTCGCTTCTTAGAGGATGATAATATATCTTTAAATCTCTTTAGCTTTATAATAATAATATATGTATAGATTGTATGATTTAACGTAAGCCTCATTGATCTTGAGATTAAGACAAACCAATCAACATAACATACCATCACGCCTGTATCCCCGAAGGATTAGGCAGAGGTGTACTAATGTACACCCACAGTTCTCCGAGTATGTTTTCTAGGTCCCATGTAATAGGGGGTGAGAAACCAATCAAATGAACGTGTATTAAGTGACAACGTAATTTTTAAGCCATACCTATATTTGATTCAAGACAAAATTAATAATTCTCGTTTCTTAACATTTTTTTTAAGCAAATTGTCGTCACTGTACCAGAGATCGGCAATTGTTCGGACATTGTTACTTGGTCGGCCTGTAAGTTTCTCAGCGCTGGATTCACATTGGCTAATCCCGAAACGCTACAAAACAAAAGAGTATCACTTTATCACCGTCATTATGTGCAGTGTGGACGCGACCTAGTCGGGTATATACCACCATAAAAAAACAACATAAAAAACACCAACCATAAAAAAATATACATTTGTATTGAGAACCTCCTTTTTTGAAGTCTGTTAAAAATAGTACATTATTGCAAAGGCCGCGAAATAGGCAATTGCAGGTCGAGTATGAGTTTATGACTAATACGAGACAGGCAATTGCCATTTCCGCCTAGCCATATATGTATTGTACTTTTCTCAAACATACATGGAAATATTGTCATTATTTTCGAAAAAAGAACACGCGAAAGTATCGAATTTACGGACAAAGAAAATTAAATCCATTGTAGGAGCGTTTTTTAAATTTGGAACATTACGACGCGACGGTTCAGCAATGTTGTATGAAACGGCGTGCTGAGGTTATTAAATAATACTCTTTGATTGGATCTCTTTTATCATTCTTGGCGTGTCCGTAAATTCAATACTTCGCATGTTCTTTTTTCGAAAATAATGACAAAATTCCATAAATGTTTGAGAAAACAATATTTAACGCTGCTAATTAAATTATAATAACCAAGCTAGGCCGGCCGACGTTGTGTGCCCTTTCCGGTAGTTCATGGCGCGACCACAGCACCACCTATTGAATTGTAACATATCCGGACCGTCGACTTATTTTGTACGAACCAGACTAAAGACATATATTTAAAAAAAAAAAAGTCAGGAAATCGAAGAAAATAGCATAAAACATGCACATAATAATCTTTATATTTAGGCCGCACTTTGCCTTCTCTGCTATAACAAGTAGTGATCAAACTCTAAATTTTAAAGTAACGACAAATTATCACAGAAGCCTCATAAATTTTAATTGTTTTTTTGGCCAAATTAAAACGCAATATGACAATTTATTGCTGCACAACAATGTAAAACGGATAAGCAATGGCGGAGTTTAAAAAAAAAATTTGGAATACATTTGTTTGTACTACTGTTTTAAATATCAGTATTTTTAATAGAGTTTTGTAATGAAAAAGTATATGTGGCCAGTATTACATGATTAGCATACATTTTTAAACATATCAACAACTTGATCGTTAAGCTTCAAGAAAAAGAAAAGCTTGTATGGGAATATTCTTTCGAAGTGAGAAGTTTTTCACGTAAAGTTGATCACTTGAATAACTCCAATAAGTGGATGAAAGCTTATATATAGCCACACAGCAACAGTATTTTATATTTTCAAACCGGACCGCGATTGTTTTGTATATTTTCAATAAAACTTATTAATTGGTGACCCCTGCTGTAAACCATCGTCTCGATAAAACAATCATATTAAATGTTTATGAGCTCATTTGATGCTTCTCTCTGAAGTTCTTCAGAAGTTATAAAATCTGTAACAGACGCACATAAGATTTTTGTACATAAGATAGTAGGTAAGTTATATTATATTGCAACAGAGGTATTAAAAACGTTTGTCCTTTTTACTTTGTTACTTTAAATGTTCCGTATTCTTTACGCTATTGTACTCCGTCATCCATGCTGCGTTACGAATTTTATTTAAAAGTTTTATCACACATATATACGTAAATCTTCGTGTAAATATATCGAGGTAACACACACATAAATAAACATGTTTCAAAATCAACATACATTTAATAAATTTTAAACATCATCTGATTACACGACAATTAACAATCATAAACCAACACAGGTGTTTCGATAATTACGTATCGCGGATATGATACTAGTATAGAGCGGCGATTAACGACTTCCGGTTGGCGTACTTCTATATTATTCTATTGCTCCATATTACTTTTATGGTAATTACAACATTAGTTCGTAATTCTCTCAATAATTACGACAAGTTTACGATTGACTTGAATTTATATTTAGTTTGTTTGACGAATTTATTTAATTACGTCATTTAACGATTCGATATCGTCTGATTAATATTATGTTGTTTGGTTTGTTTTCTCAGGTACTATTTGAGACTTGAGTAAAATGTTACATAACATTTTTCACCTGGCTGAAAAATATTTAAAATCGTAAGAATGAAATTTATGGTTATTTTAGTACAAGCATATCGCAGTGATTTTTTTCATCATTGCTATTTCACATGTGATAAACACTGCTACATTTCACATGTGACGGTTACTGTCATTTTGATTTCGTTTATTTTTTGCCATACATGTGAACGACTTTTTTGAAGCCTTGATATATTTGGGGCTCCTGGACGAATGCCCTTTTTTGTGTGTTATTAAAATTATTCAATATTTCCATAAGCGTGAAATTGAATACTCCCACGATATACATATATGAAATGAGATATTATATATTATAGCAAGCATTTTGTATTAATAAAATCATAAAAGTAGCAGCGATACAAATTCATAACATCACATTAACACAGGAGTAATGCAAACTGATAATAAATATCAAAAGTATAATACGTTAAAACACTACCACCGGTTCGGAAAACATCTCAGTCATTGAGAAAAACTGGCAAGGATGATCCTAAATGGGTAGAAATAATAAAAAAAATTAAAAAAAAAGGAACTTGATTGGGTTTGTAATTTTTTAACGGCGTAAATAGTATCTACAGTAAATATCAGACATCAAAGGTCATCACAGTAAAACCTGTTTGTCATGCGTGACCATAATATCATAATAATATAATAAATTATTTTTCAAATTGTACAAAAAATAGCAGTGATGCATGATATGTCTCATGCCTAATTCGACACCGCATAATATTTCGAAAACAAACTTCAACGCTACATCCCGATTCGTAAATGTTTGTTTTTGTAAATTGGTTGTTTAAAGAGTCAATTGCAAATTAAGAAAGCGGTTGAACAATCGCCGCACCTTCACGAAATCTTACACCCGTTATATATATTTAATTCCGAATTAAAGTGTTGGTTAATTCTCATTACTTCCAACAATGGTGGCCGAAATGTCGTCACGATTTATAAATATTTAATTTCTCGTTCATTGATGTTTGCGCAGAGCTGTATGGGGCGCGGCCTCGACGCCTACACGCAATCTAACGCTAACTAACTGCACCAACAAACAACATGACCAATAGAAATTGAAATTTCGGCAATCGCTTATTGAAATATAAATTATGAAATAAAAGTGAACCCTGTTTAAATTGATAGAAAACGTGCGAAACCTCGAAAGGTTCGAATTGTAAAATCAGTGTAATGTTTTGTGCATGAAACCTAAATTTCGAATTACTGCAAAATCTTTCTTTGTAGCACATTTTGTTAAGATGCCCATTATTTAATTATAATATGAACCGTCCTTGTTAAATATTACTTAGGTTCTTCTTGCTACGATTTCGGGTTCTTCAAAAGACCCGTGAAGAAGTACTTCTGCAAGCCGACCGTTAAAATAAGGTACCTACTGAAGAAAATAAGACCGATATAAAATTAAACACAAATTATTATTTTATGTAGCCATTTTAATTTAAAAAAATGGACGATTTCCAGGTAATTTACTCGACATTACTGTTTCCTCCATAACGACATTTAATTCAGGAAACAATATCGAACAAGTAATTACTTCACATTATAAATAACTTGTAGGTTTTAAAAGTAGCCGCCTTGCGAAAACAAAGTTTTTCGACAAACAGTTACTCTTGTAACTTTAATGCTATAAGTGTAGTCGCATGTTTATAGCTAAAGTCGGATATATAAGCCATTACTGAGCACAATAAAGACCAGAGCAGCAAAATCGTCAAAATGGAGTTTAAGCGTAGCAGTCGCTGTAAGCGAAATCGGTTATGAGCAACATATATACTCTTTTAATGAACAAAGGAGGAGCTTAAAGGTATCTTTGGCTAGCACAGATTATCACCCAAATTAACATTGCGTGACTTAAATGAACTAAATGTTTCGGATGGCGAATTTAGATTTAGGCTTTAGATAGGTTGGTAGACATGTTAGCAACGTATAATTAATTATTTAATTTAGTTTTTAGTGCTTAGTTATAATTTTATTTTTTGTATACTTAACCTTAAAGTGGGATAGAAAGATAAATAAAAAGGAAAGGATGCAATAAATGTAGGACTGTTTCACGGGTAGAAATATAGAAGTAGTAAGGTATAGAGTAGAATTTGAGGATTTGTAACTTACAGGTCCTATTCCGTTAAGATAAAAATAACTCAACAGAGGAACCAGGCCACGACGATATCGTCGTCTTCGTCTAAATTAAAAGAACAAAAAAACAGGAAACTAAGTTAAGAGCTGTAAACAATGCTAGTGTGAATAGAATAAATGTCGGATTGTGAACACCTAAGAGTTTGCCAGCATCTCCCGCCTACACTGGGTAAAATAATTGTGGTGTACATTTATAGAATACTTGCTAGTACCCGCGACTTCGTCTGCTTTGATATCCTTTTCTAAACATGTCTCTCCTACTTTTACTTAAGTACATATGATGCAAGCTATCTCTCCAACAAATTTTGAAAATTTATAGATACCAATATTAAAAATAATTAAAATCTTCCCTATTGTACCACCCCGAGGAATGATTTTTCCAAAACGCGGAACACTCTTTTATTTCTTACGAAACGAATTAATATAAATTTATATCTACCTAATAAAAAAAATTATGGGTTCTCAATACAAACTTTCGTCCCCTATTTCACACCTTCAATTTTTATTGTCCAATATCTACTCGATCTATATACATATAAATTAGTTCAATGGTTTAGGCGTGTTAAAACGTAACAGACAGAGTTACTTTCGCATTTATAATATTAATATGGATTATAAATGTAAATAATAATACTTCACACGTATAAGTAGAGACATTACAAGTATTACACTTTGCGCGTTTTCATTTACAATGTAACCAATAGCATAGCTTATCGCCTTTAGCCAATGGCAGAGCGTATGTAAAAATTACTGTACATTAATAACGAAGGAGCTCTTTTAGCACTGGTTGTTTTAGCCGCTTTGTTAGCGTATAATTACTTTTTTACATTTGTCACGAGTTTTAATGCAAAAACTAAATACAATGTTTCTCAATGAACAGCAATATTCCATGGTGTATTTTACCGTCTTATCGAATCGAGTGTCCTCAAGGAAAGAAGTAGGTTTTAAATTATTTTTAGTAAATAATCTTAATACAAATCTTCACGTCTCTGATTTGGAAAGGATTGAATAGTAGTTGATCAGGGATTGAATTTTTTTTTGAAATGGACCAGATGCATCTCTCACTTAACTGATTAAATTTCAAGATGTTCTTATGAGGAATACGTTAGTCGATAAATTAATCAAATATGATTAAAGGTACTCTAAAGTTGTAAATAATGTATAGAAATTAATGAACCTTTCTTTATATAATCGAAAATATGTTTAAAATAACGGACCCATATATATTCAACTTGAATCTTAATTTTATTTATTACCCAAACTAAATTTATATTTAAAAAGCACATATAATATCGTTCGCAGCAGA
The DNA here is from genome assembly GCA_033032175.1 of Saturnia japonica. Classification (NCBI taxonomy): domain Eukaryota; kingdom Metazoa; phylum Arthropoda; class Insecta; order Lepidoptera; family Saturniidae; genus Saturnia; species Saturnia japonica. The sequence continues at coordinate 2,831,875 of CM065306.1, read as the reverse complement.
ACATTAACAGCACTTTATGGGTTTAAGAAGACCCAGTTTTATTCAATTAATGTGTTTTATTTTTTCTTTTTTTCAGGTAAGCCGTCCAAGTTAATGAGGTGTCTGGTTGGGGGTAATATTATCATCTCTGAAAAATTCGTTAATAGTTTTTATGTATTCGCTTAATATTGTACATTGTATCTTGATGGCGATAAATATGGAATTACAAACGATAGTCTATTAGGAACCTAAAGTTGAAGACGTGAGAGTTTTAATGGGTCGATGTTCGTAATTCTCTTACCGGCCGTGTAACATACAGTGATTTTCATCACATTTGCGAGTATTTATATAAAATATTATTTAAGTAAAATTATTTATTGAAATTTATAGTGACTGATATTATTTCACTATACTAGTCAACTCAACAATTATAAAATTTGCGAAGAGCGAATTTTTTTTATGCGGTGGGCGGGCTGGTGTCCCGTAGATAATACAAATATGATACGTTTAGAAACGTAAAAGGCGCATAGAGCTAAGGATTGTAAAAATATGGCTTCAACTGCAAAAGCCATTACGCCCTCGGGCGTTAGCTCAAAAAAAGCCCTCGAGTTTTATTTAGGGGGTTACACTCATGATAGCCTCCTGCATATTATGATACTGTTTACGTGCAAGTATGATAACAATTAGTTTATTAGCTACAGCAAGTTTTGTAATTCGTTATTATTTTTTAACATTATTAATAGTTTTAAGAAAACTTGAAAATGATGTATGATAGATACCGTATCAATTTTGAAGAGAGACTTGTAAAACACCTCGTCTATTGACATGAGTTCGAATCCCTGCAATTAGCCTCAGCTTTCAGTTAAAGAAAACATCTTGATACAACCATAGCATGGTGGTAGTGTATTTTCTAGCGTCCGCCTTGCTAGCTACCATCCTCAAATTGTAAATATGACACCAAGCACCTGTATGTACCCGGTAGCTCCGGTAGCTGCACTTGGGAGCCCTTCTAGACTTTAGCGTATAGAACATTTAAGGCCACATAATGACTTAACTTCAGATGAGATCGTGTTCTGAATTGAGACACTAAATCAATAAATAAAAAATAAAAAACATTTTTATACTAGTGATAGAACACTATACTTAAATAAATCTTCTTACGATTTTTAAAATTTTTGTCTGTCTGGTTGTTCCGGTTTCGTTAATGGTTAGACCGATTTTGACGGGACTGCCACTGGCAGATAGCTGATGTTATAATGAATTAGAAAAAGAATTATGTTTTCGCGCAAATAAAAAAAAACATGGGGAATCAATTCGGGCGCTTAAATTGCTTACGCTGAGTAAACTATAAGATATATCAAATTAACGTATTACTTAATTTTAGATATTAAAAAGACATACAAAAAGCGAGAGCATATGCACCCACAATAAGCATATAACCGGGAGCGGGAGTAGCATGATTCGCGCGTACGCTCGATCGACGGTATTCTGTACTCCACGCGAACGTAATCGCGGGCATACGTAGTTATAAATAAAAATTGAATCTAAATATAATTAATATATCCCAACCTTGAAGTTAAACAGATAATTAAAATACAAAGCTCCGTGGAATGTCAACGGCCTTATAATAATTAATCCTAGAATCAAAACATTATGTGGTAACACCGCATTAGCTGACGTAGGTACACTAAAAGGCAGAATCATTTCGCGATTCTCGCTATCTGACATTGAATACTTAACTATGCGCTCGCGCAGACGTAACTCGAGCAGCTCCTACACTACCTTCCAATCTTATAACGGTTTTTTAGACGCTTCGGAACAGTTTACGTACTGTTAGGTTTAGTGCGAAATTCTTATTCATTTTCGTCTAACGGATGAACCATTAAAGGAATGCTAAGTATTCTTCTGTGACGTACTGATCACATAGTTTTTTTTTTCGTGTTATGTTCCTGCGATGGTTTCCAGAGCTTCTCGGGGAGGGAGCTTCAAGAAGGGAGGGTAGTAGGGCACAGAGAAACCTCTTTAGATATTTCTCTCTAATTCAGGCAGGCCGACTGGTGAAATATCACGACCCTACAGAACATACAGCAGCAAATAAACTACAGTTTACAGAGTTCTTAGGGAAAGGAGGGTCGAAGGTCAACAACATGCTGGTGATACCTTTGGGGGTTACAAGCATCCATAGGCTACGATAACTGTTTACCGTCAAGTTTTTTTGCTAAGTTAGTTGTTATAAAAATATATTTGAATAAAATGAGGTTAGTACTGTAAGTGTCGGGGATACAGCTGCAACTCAAGCCTAGGCCCGTTCCTCGGTGTGAAGCCCTTGAGTCTGGCAGCCGCCCGCGCGATACAGGTGACACTGCATTTGAAATTACTTAGCTACCCACAGACATCATTACACACAATATGTTCATACATACGTGCACACCACATAGGTACATGGCTTCTGTAAGGGACCTCGTATTATTTTTTTAACAAAAGTTAGTTTCGACCCTGTCTACAGAATACTAAATACATATACACATGTTCCTTCCTTCCTCCCAAGAGGCAGGGATATGTATGTGTTAGTTTAGCTCGAATTTTCTACGGATAGGGAATTAGTCATATTGCGACATTTTTGCAATCGAGGCAACAACCCAAGCTGAGGTTTGGCCACTTTGGCAACCCTTGCGCGCATGTTGCCCTTTTGCGTCTGAGTGCCTTAAGCGCTCGCCCTCAAGCCCCGGTGAAGCTGTAAGAGCCCCGTCAGCCGCTCTAGTTCTGGGGCCTCTAAGGCTAACAGTATAGCAGCTGGGGAAAAAATGGTCGGGGATGGTAAATAGTCATTTAACCCTTTGTTTTTTCCGACACATAATAATATAGTGATGACTAAACTATTCATTAGAAATATATGCTTTTGATATATAAGATTTCTAAAAGAACAATAATGATTATTTACATTTATAATGAGTGCTAATGGCTTTCAGTTTATTTAAGCGATATTCTCGATTTATAAGAAACCGTTTTATTACTTTATACTTAAAATACCTTGTTAAGTAGCACATAAAATTTATTATAATATCTTGTTCTGAAAGTGGTAGCCGCTACAATGTTGATATCGTTATTATTAAAGGGAGCATTATCCGATTCAATACTGCGTGCTTTCGTAAAACAAAGTGACAGTTTATATTGTGGTAAGTATATAAATATCTTTGTTTATTGGAGGTGTGGTGCGGTGCCGATGATGAATGAAACTGAAGGCAATGATCCCTTATTCGTATGCGATTTTAAACGTGGTGTTATAAATAGTTTTATTTCTGCGATATATACCGATATTTCGTAGTATGAATGAATATTACTTTATACTTATATGTACTTTAATAGGACAAAAAGAAGTGCCATTGTAGGTAGTGCAAATAGAAAAATTTATAAAAAAACTCGAGGTGTCGTGAGACACACGGTAGGAACGAAGTTCTTTTCGCTGTGTATTGTGATGGCCAGACTTGTATGAACTGTTGTATGTACAGTACGGAGTGGTCGATAGTTCGTATCTCGCTCATTTAGGATTTTTTTTATAGAAATTTATTTTTTTACGTTACGTTCATTCACTTCAATCATTGTCTTTCAAAATTGTAAACGTTGTCATTAAACGAATTTATTATACAAAAATTAAAAGATTCATTTATACGCAAACCCCATAATGAACACTTTTATAGAAATATTATAAATACAAATCACGTGGGTATATCATTATCAGAACAATGAATGATACAGTTTTAAATTTCCAAAAAATAAAGTTTACACACCCAAGCTCGATAATGCTGTTGGACACTAGGATTTTTTTAAAGCTGTAATGTAATACCGCAGGTTGTTTAGAACTGATTTAGACAGTATATTTCAAGTTTAAACATACATATATTTTCTATGAAAGATTTCCAATTGAAATACTACTTTCGGTCAGTTCCGTCAACTTATTTAAAATCTGTCGGGTCGATGTTAGGAAGTAGGGTACATTGGTAGTGATCGATCACTTCCGTGCTCGTCTCAAAAAAGTTCGATCCTACGACTATCAATTAATAAACCAGTTTCGTAATGAGGTAAGTAATACGATTTCCTAAAATCATATTTTTTTTGTAGATGTCGCGTAAGTGTCCTTATGTGAAGAGAACGGATCGTCCAACGTGTGACCAAGTTGAGATGGACATTAACCAACTATTGGGTCACGCTAGGGCTGCTGCTTTTTACTGTAATTAAAAATAATTATTACACGCTGAACTTTTGTCCCTATTAGGCTAAAGTCTCTTACTAAAAATAAACACACATGCACGTATTGTCGATTTTTAGAGCCTACAAATCGACATTTCTTAGTTTCCCACTAGACTATGTTGATTCAGACTTATTTCTCAAGTGATTAGATTTCGTCACGTTGTGTTCCTTCTTCGTCATCCGATAATGTTAATGTACACAGTAAAAAAAGATAAACGCTATCGAGTTTCCTGTCAGCTCTTCTCGACGATTAGTTTTCTTCTTCTGTTTTCTGAACCGGTAGTAGTATTGTAACTGTCATAAGTGCCTTCTTAGGGCTTAAATTGAATAAAGTATTCTAAAACTTCATTGATACTTGCCCGTAGCAGACCAGCAATATCGAATAGGCATTTAACTGCTGTTAACCCTTTCAATGTATTTTTGTTTTCATAAAAAAGTGTACTTTTTTTACAAAACTTTATTGATGTCGAACAATAGATAGTTTATGATAGATGTAGTATCATTAATTATTCCAATGACTTTGTAATTTACGTTAAATATGCTTTTTTTTTACTGTAATTTACGTTAAATATGCTACTTTTTTACACTACTTGTCTCCTATATTTGGTAAAGCCAAGTTATGGTAAGATGGGTAATTGTTTATAGGACTACGATCAACCACCTGCCAAGTGCTTTCGCTGTGGCATATTCAGGTAGAACAGTATACACAATGGATCCTTGTTTCCAGGTAGTGAAAATGAAAATATGTTACCAACGTACCAAAAATAAGTTTTTTTTTCACGGTTATTTGGTAACCCTAGTTCTCAGTACCGTTTAAGGAACGTTGTGTAATTTACAACCGACCGAATGGAAATTGTGAGTTATGTGTAATACGAGGTTTGTGTAACCTCGACTAAAACAAGTCATTTTTATATTTGTATCTGGCAACATCGATTAATGTAACCGAAATAGTAAATCGCGGCTGCGTTGTGGGTTGGCGCGTTGATTAGGCCCGTCAGTGAGCGATGTTTGCTACGCGAGCAGCACTGCAGGAAAATCTTAGTTTGTATAATGAAGTCACAAAAACAACAACTACTTAGTTTACTAAATGCAAGACATTTTGCTTTGCGTTCAAAAAGAAGAATCTCAATGGAAACACGTTGCGTCAATAAATCTCTTCTTAAACGTAATAATATCAGCTGAGAACGTACAATACACTTTCGTAGAATTTCTCGGGTTGGTATTGCCAGCTTCATTATTGCTTAATTACAGTGTTTAGATTTTGGCTGAATGTAAGATAATAATTATTATAGTAAGGTGACCTATATTTTCTTATTCCCTTTATTTTTTATCATAAGCTCCAGTGGTGTTTAATTATTCAGACTTTATCTCCGCAACGTGTAGGCATCATTTTTAAGTTCCAATGTTTAAGTTTAACAAGTACTAAAGCCGTCGCCGTGGATTTTTGTAATGCTTTCAGCGTGCATGGACCAAAATCCATCCGTGATGTTTTCAAATATAGGTAACAAATATTCCTTTTGTAATTGAAAACATCTTTGTATGAAATGCAGAAAAGCAGAAAACGTCTATTTAGCTGTTAATTTCTCTGACATTCCGCGCGCCTCGTAGTACTGTGACATTTTTTTTAAATGACTATTGAGACGGCGCTCAATAATGGCTTTTATTGTTGTCAACTTATTGACTTGACGGTCTTCACTATCCAAGAGCCTAAGTAAGATTGTCCTCATTGTCCTCAAGCTGGTCGTTGCCTGCTTATAAAGTGCGTGTTGTTACAGAGCATACCTGTTGCTATCATGCCCAATCATTAGTACGAATACACATTCATTAGTGCGGATTCCATAATCACATCAATACAATATCCGACACATATAAAATAGTATATACTTTAATATGTCATGTTGGTTAAGGAAGCCGGTCATTGTAGTAATACATTCATGCATTACTTGCAAACATAATCGCAAGTAATTTTTTAACTAAAGTATCTCAAGAAGGTTCATTAAAAAACGATAGTTTCAACGAGAGCTAATAATACCAGGCAACACCGAGTATAACCCGACCCGCCGCGATCGCCTAAAAAGGCCGACCGCGACATTACCACATCGTAAATAATTCATGCATTATTACTCAATCGAGCCTGCAACGGTTAGTTTCAGAGGGACTTTTTTTTCCGTATCACGTTTACGAGCGTTTTTCTCATCTCATTGTAGTGTCCGGTGCGAAAGGCGTCGGTGACTCACGCGTTCACTTTAATATTTCGATCAGGTTCATTCGGAAACCTTGAATTATTTGTATGTAGGCAGAAATCTACAGTGGGTGAGATGCAATGGGCCTTTTATGAAAATTTTAGTCCTCACTTTTATTTAGTTACATTCTAACCTTTTCCACAATCGCATCTGATGTCGAGAAGAGTATGATCAAAGGTGTAGGTTTCTTCTTTTTTAAAAGCTCAGTTCTTGTCGGTTTGCTATTCTCTGCCTTTTTAACCTCTTCATATGACACGACTTCCACTTTATCCTTCACATTGGAAAAAGCTTCGTCTAGGTCTTCCTTTCCAATTTTTCCTTCCAAAATTATTTTAAAGAATTTATCGTGCCATATCAAGTGAACAATCGTGTTTCTTTTCTGTTAGGTATCTATGTTTCCCAACAACTGTCTTTCGTCGTCAACCATTCTTCACACTTCCTTATTTGTAATTAAAAAGGGCGCAAACGGTCTGTCCGTAACAATGTGCTACGCCAACGATGATAGTACCAGGCGGCCCTGCACAGAGAGAGTGCAACGCGGCGCGGCGCTCGATCAACCCTCGAACTTGATACCATTGCGAATACGTACTACGGTAAGCAGCAGATTGCAAACCAGTGTACGCAAGCCCAACTCACTACGTGCGACTAACTCTGTTCACCCCCGAACCTACCAGGCGTGAAGAAAGCGAAACATCAAAGGTACCTAAGTGAGGTGCCTACACGGAGGCGTGGAGTCGGCGTAGCTATGGAGAACTAAGTCGACTGGGTCGCTGGCGAGTTAAAGATATCTTGACGATAATGACACACACGAACACCAAAATCAAGTCGCTGTATGCAATCTTCACAAGCAGAAAGGCCGGTTAAAATTATTCACAATAATTCTTAATACTATCCAGTGCTTCGGTTTCTTGACACAGAGCTTCTTGCAAGTCTTCAGGGTCTTGAGTCTTCTTGTCTTGAATAGCGTTTAACACTCTGTGTGCCGGTTGGCCGCAACATCCCTATATTTATATCGGTGTTGGAGCGGGACGGAACGATGGCGTCTATTTCCCTCCTACTCTAATATTGCCTAGTAACACGGCTCGTGGCGTGGCGCATCGCGCCTTTTCTGTTATTGTTATTACAATTTCACGTAATTAGCTATTATCTCACATGATTCTTATTGGAATGTTACAAAACCCATTCATATCTATTAAGAATATTAATATCTACCTAAATACACACAATATAACATTAAGGAATAGCAAACTTTTTAAACTTTAAACATTCCAACACAAAACAGCCTATATACACGTTATGTATGAATTATAAACATTACAAACACGATAGAATTCACATATACGATTAACTATTCCTATATGATCACAAAAAAACATTACAAATAACTGGTCTAAAACAAAGATCAATCAAATATATGTTCAATACGTTTCTACGCTATTATTACGAAATTATAAGCTTTATTACTACGTAGTTACTATCTTTTAATACCTACATTTTATTTATAAAATACAGAAACAGTAAATCAATGATTTTTCAAATATAATTGTTCCTTTCTTAAGCTTAGCATCTTATATCTATTACCTTCAACTAAATATGAATATTATCTCTTAAATCATCACGCCTAGCCATATGCGTCGCTAACAGTAATCCTTTCTGTCCCACTGATGATACACCTTAGAATAAGAACTGGTTCTTCAGTACTATTTATAGGAATAAAGCTTCTGTCTTAAAGTGTTTTAACTAACTCCGTATAGATAAAAAAACTAGGCTTTTTTTAAAATAGCACGGCAAGCGGCAGCACTACTACTGATGGTAAGCACAGAACAATCCAGAAACAACGGTGACCACCAAGAAATCGCAATCAATCGTCGATCGATGCGAAAAAAAGAGAGTCTCTCTATGATGGTCGCTATCCAGTTGGACACAATTGTTATGATTGCAGATCCGAAAGTTAAGGCTCCATAGGTCTTGAAACCACGAAATTTCGACTGTTCAATTGTCGTAAATTCTAGTCCCTGTATTGAGACTGAGCTTTCGATGAAGGAAAATATCATGATGAAACTATAGCATGGTGGTAGTGTATTTTCTATTGATCTGCTGTTTAGCTACCACCCTCAAGTTCAAAATCTGTCGTCCAACGCCTATAGGTATGTTCCGGTAGTTTCATTTGAGAAATAGTTTCCCAATTAGGTTTAGTATGTTAGTGTGTTCCATCCATCTTGTACCACACTGTGGTCAATCACTAAACCAGCTATAAGTTATTTAAAAAAACTCAGTGAATACTTATTTGGATTTAGGTCATTTAGCTTAAATATACATTAAAAAAACATGGCTGCAACAAAAAAAATTCTTAAAAAAACATTTTTCTATTTTTTATTTTTTATCTGATTCCCAGACGTTGTACTTATTAAACATTATATAGCGACATATCTCTTCCACAATTAAGACAAATCTGACGACACCTCGTACGCTAAAATCCATCAAGCCGTTTAGGCTACAGAGTGTACCAAAGAAATAGATATACGCTCGAAAAACATAACCCTCCTTTTTCGCAGTCGGATAAAAAATAAACTACTAATATGAAATCGAAAACAAGTATTAACGTTATGGGGTTCGTACTCACGTTTTGCGGTTTGGGACTTTAAAAATAAATATATATTTCTTGTGAAAATATCTAACGGTACTGATCGTCACAGTGACCCGGCTAAACCTAGCCGCCGACCGGTCACGGATAAATTGCAGGTGCGCCTTACCTTCACTTTCGATTGATGTTACCATTTGTTTTCGCCTAACTATTTACCCCGTTAACTTACAGTCTGATGATATGAAGGAAATCAAAGCTTCAAAGAGTAGGGTACGTTTAATCAAGGCATTTGATTTGTAAGCTATTTAAGTTTTACTGCGAACTGCGCTATTCATTATATTAATACGTGAAGTAAAAAACTTTGTACCCATTTTTAAGCGTATTGCATGCACGGAAGACTCTGAGATTCGGCGTGGTTAATGTTTATATGGAGAATGAGTGCAGAAGTTAAAATTTATCTATAATATCTATTACTAATATATTCAATTAAATAAATTAATACTGCGAATCCTAAACCAACCTTTACCATTGAATTTAGACCCCCCAAAATATGGACATTGTCACTCAATAAAAAGTGACAGCAAGTGATATAATATTTATTGTTTAGGTCATACTGCAAATGTCAAACAGAAAATAGTCTATGATTAAAAAGTCGCTGGTCGAATTTCGATCATTGGGCGACCGCTAGTAGATATAATTAGGGGTGTTCATGTGAGTTCAAAAAGGGGGAGTGGTAGGAAAATTTTAAAGACGCAATAAAAATCTCACAGAAACTTTTAATTTAGAGGATATTACATAAACAGATAACATTTTGTATTAAATATTATAGATATATTATGCCCGGGAATCCCATAGAAGATATTAATGCTTTGGTATTTAGTGATATGAACAAGAAAATATCAAATAAATTTGACTATTTTAATAGTGTAAGGTAAATTTCACGTATGGAAGAAAAACGAATCGCGTAGTTAATAAACGTCTCCTTACGAATGCCTAAAACTACAATATATAGGAAAATTGAATTGTACGGCGAATACTTATGCCAATGTTTTCACAGAAATCGACAGTTACTGTACGGCCGCATCTGTCTCTTAAAGTTTATATTTCCCCAATTATATTGATCACGGTAAATAGAAAATTTTTAATACATAATAATAAAACAAATAAGAAAAAACACTAAAAATTAATTAGTACGCCTACTTATCACACATTGAATGAAATTTTGATCCATTCAAGCGGTTTGAAGGTGACTTCAACCTTTCAAATTGCTGTAATGTTTAATTTTAGAGGTCCATGAATCCGAAATGATTATATAGGCTGAGGATTTCTTTGCAGAGCCAGACAGACAGACTTCTCAACATAGCACAACTAAAACCGATGGGTTTAGAAGCATGCAATTTTATGCATAAGTTCTTATACATACATGACCATTAAGAATGGATTTTTGAAAGCTATCTCTAAGAGGATTATAGGTTGATGAATCCTGAGATGTTACTTATGAATAATAGCTTCGGGCAGACGAAGTAGGTACCTACTTTGGTTAGGTCCATTACACGATCGTTACTACATATGTTTTTTAATGTATAAAATAATATTGTTACTTGTATAGTAAAATCAGACAGTGCCTTAAAGGAAAATAAATTCAGCCTTATAATCAAACTGAACTGGCTAACGCCTTATTTGGTATTCTTCATCCTTACTAAGGACCTTGATTCACTGTGACATTATATAAAGTTACGCCTTGATTGCAAGAAAACTAGAGATGGGCTTCCTTTTTGTAGTTATCGACTTCAGAAGAACAACTGGTACTCAATGTGATGCATTTAAAATAGACTTAACTGCAAATTAAACAAGGTTCAGAAATGATTGATCAAAGTATTATTCCTTCAATGTATTTTCAACAGAAAACCTTGTGGAATACAATGTAAAATTATTTATAAATGGTATAAAATAGAGAAATAAATTTAAATATGTTTTTTTTTAAACTTTCATTCATGTTTCTTCACATCGTATATTCACGTCTCTACGACAGACACAGTACACGTTGTGTATGATATTTCGAATCGTATGACTGTAGGTGATGCTTTTAACGGTCATTACAGTTTCCTTCTCAGGTACTTAAAAAAAAGATACAATTTATCCTCTATCATGTTTCCAACCGTTTTGTTCTATTTGTTTCGTAGAGTCTTCTTACCAATATTAATTCGTGACCGTATGTCAACGTGCGTATTCACCAAATTTCAGAAAAGTGGACAGCCAAATAATTTGTTTTCTTTTCACATATTTTCACTTTAGGATGTCGATATCATCTCTTAAGGGTCCATTTATCAACCGCTTTGCAACAAAGCTTTTCAGCTTGGACCTTTTTAATTGTTCTATCATTGTTCAAAAATGGACATGGTTAAAATTAATGGTGTATACAAAAAGAATGAAGCTCCACTTTACTCATCACCACAAGTCTGTTTCTGTCATTCTTTTTCTCTACCACACCCATCGTTAATGTATATCTTTTTTGACGTTATTCCAACACGAATTATATTCCACTTTAAAGTTAATGTTACATTAACAACATGATTTGTATTAATATAAAACATTTGCAAATAATTTAAAATCAAAAGGGCTTCTAAAGTGAAGTTTAAAGGGTCGTTATCTGCCATAGCTCTCTTTTCTCATAACTCTACTATAGTGTTAATTATTTATAGTTAAATCAACAGTTAATTTATTGCTGGGTCCTCGTTTCCGTCATTAGAAAGTCTTAATTGTGTTTCTAACGGTACTCTCGAATCAAGTTAATGTTTTATGTTTTTTGTAATTACATTTCAATGGTATACTAATTTAAGATAATAAGTTGTATTGATTAAAATTTATATCACAGTGCAATTTATGGTTTGGTTTTGTTTCACGAATTCAATAGGGGTTTGCTGATACTTTGACTTATTTGTTGAATTCTCTGGGAAACAGGACCACGGGTTTTACTAATAAAATTAACCTAAGCTTGCAGTGGAGGATAATATCACGATTTCAGCATAGCATCAGGAGTTTTATTAATGCTGCCTAACTCACTGGACACCTTGATGTTGGAAATTTATCACAAGTATTTAGTAGTATGTTTCTGCAATTGCGTTTAAGGAAAAGACTTCTACACTTTTCCAAATCGTCACGTAATGATCTTTTTCTCTTGCCTTTATTCTATGTTATGTAGGGTTGTAAAATGTATTTTCCTCTTGAACTCTCGTTTGTCAGCTTTCATTTCAATATTCACACACCTTTTATATCCACACTCACACATTCATCGATACCTTCTTCTGTTTGTCTTCCTCTGTAACTTTCATCCCTCTTCGAGACATGTCCATACCACACATCCCCCCTCAGTCAATGGTGGTAAAGGTTACACGCACATGTTTCATATTTATTTAAAAAAAATCTATTTTAATAAAATTACTTTTATTAGTAATATTGAATTAGTAATATAAAAATATATACAAACAAGTTTGAATATAGATTTTTACTGAATTTTATTTCCATAACTCTCAAAACGCGCCTCAAGAATTTTTACTTTGAAAACTGAAACAATAAGTCCTTTTTCCCACGACGCGACGCTGTGTACGTGTATCTAGCATGTGACTGATGTCAAAGTTTGCGTTTAGCAGTCAAACTCGTAGTTGACGCTACGCGTCGTCGTGTGCGCAACATAGCGAAATAGTATGCGGCTACTTACGAGAAACTGGTAGGATGTGCGTATCAAACGTGAGTCGCTTGCAAATAGCCTCGTGGGAGAAAGGCCTAACTCTGCCACAATAATTAATGAAAATAGCAAACATTATTTTGGCTGTAATTAATGATTGTTTGGCAATGACTTCTTTATTACGTTTACCTTGAATAAATAGGAAATATTATAATAATTAGGTATCGATTGTAAACTTAATCGACATTTTATGTATATTTTAATTACAAATAATATTTTAACTCGCGTAATTGGTATTTCTCAACAAAGTAATTTGATACCAAAGAGATAACGTGTACCATTTCAATATTAATTCCCCATTTTCCCATGGGTGAACCGATTGAACAGATGTCGCCATTTGCGCGATATAACGTTAAGGACGTTGAAAAATATTACCAGACCCTTTTAAAAAGAGTTTGCATTGGTAATATAACGATTAACTTACTTTAATTGTTCAGGTTATAAGATACGGATAAGAGGAATAAATATTGTTCGTTTGAACACTAAGAGTACAGTCAACATTGTAAATACGTACGAGTAGCTAACTTTAATTTATTTTATTTATCGATTCGATCGACAAGAGACTATTGAAGCTTGAAACACAAAGTTTCGTTTTTAAGTCAAGTTAATTGAAAAAAAGGTTATTTGAAGATATGACTCATATGGGTTTAAGTGAATGTTTCCGTGGAAGCACATGTCTTCACAAATTTTTTAAAGTAAGGAGGAATACAAAAATAATATTTATGAAATATTGTTCAACAAATACGTATTTCAACACTTTTGAAGATGATGTCTTATAGTATTATTTATTATACATACTGATATATTTCTTTTATAAGAATTATAGGATATAAAGCGTCGTATGTTAAATTCAAATAATATTTTAAATCAGGCAATTGTCTACAATTATCTTCGTATAAACTTCTAATAAAACTAAGAAATTATTGTTTTAGACAAAAATTGGCAGTAATTTTAAAGAATATTTTATTATCTTAATTACATTCTAAAACGTTATTAATTGGATGTTTTTTTATTTAATTAATAACGGAAATATTTTCATGAATATATTGCGTGTATATTTTTATGTGTGTTCTGCGAAGTATCTGCGAACAAAGTAGTTTCTGACAGTTTAAACATTTATGGGAAATTTAATATTATTTCATAAAATTCCTACGAATACAACTTCACTATCTTGATGTTGTGTCCTACTTTAATTATAATAAAATTTATTATTTTTCTGATGCGTGTTTATCGTTTTTATTAGTAATGTATAGGTTTTGAGGCCATATTAACATGCGACGGGGTCTGCGACATTTAACGATAAAAAATATACTTATTTTTTACCCGACTGCTAAACGAGCGTATGGATGTATATCTATTTCTTTGGCATGCTCTGTAGTCTAAACGATTTGATGAATTTTAGCATTTATCATTGAGGTGTCATTAGATTCGTCTTAATTACGGAAATGACATAGGTTATATAGCATTTAAGTACGACGTCTAGGAATTAAAAAAAAAAAAAACAAATATGGAATAAACATTTTTTTGTCGTTTTTTTTTTGTTGCTGTCGGATTTTTTTTTGTTTCCTTTTTAATAATTTAGCTTGTATTTTACCCGACTGTGAAAAAGGAGAATTATGTTTTTCGAGCGTATTCATGTATGTTTATTTCATTGGCACGTCGCGTTGTGTAGTTTTAAACGGCTTTGATGGATTTTAGTATACGAGGTGTCGTTAGATACGTCGTTAATTGTCTGGATATCAAATAAAATTGAAAAATATTATGTTTAATCATTTTTGCTATACAGGTTTAGGTGTAAAATTACAATCTCAACTGATGTTGATAATGTGGCCTAAAAAAGTAACACGGAAAGCCTAGAGGGATTGATTTTCAAGTGCAACTGCCAGAACACACCTATAGGTGTTTGGCGACAGATTTTTAACTTAGAGTTGTAGCTAGCTAGGCGGATATTAGAAAACGCTAGAATCTATGTAGGGTTGCAACCTTTTTTTTGTTGAGAAAACGTACTTTAGTTTCGACTGAATAATGTACTTTAGTTGATTTTTCCCCCATTATCTATCTGTGATGTAAACACGATATATCAATATATTTCGTTGTACATCACATTAAAATGCGATATGCGCCTACGCATTATTAGGCATTCTTCAGGATGTCTGTTAAGTGTTAAAATTTTGTTAACATTAGTGAATTCGATTAATAAATTTTCCCCTTAGATCTATTTCGATCCTTACCGTCGATCTGTCCGTGCGCATCTCCTTCCTCGACCGGTGCACGGTGCACCTGCGCCTGCGCATCTTTATTATTAGACGTCGCGACGCGTCGGCCGCTGACCCCTGCGACCTGCTTACCGAAATAAATTGTGGGCACGTGCCAGAGTGCGGTTTGTCAAGTCGATTTCCATCTACCGTCAAGGTACAGGTTGCGCATATTTTGAGAAAAGGGATTAGGTAGATTTTCAAAATTATCTATCATAATTATATTAATACGTGAAGCAAAAACTTCTTACCTCTTTTTAACCGTATTGCGTGCACGGAAGACAGATTTGACATGGTTAAAGTTTATATGGAGGAGTGCAGAAAGCGAACATATCTATAATATAGTAAATTAATACTGCGAATCCTAAGATGACCGGTGCCATTGAACTTAGATCCCCCAAAATATTTACATTTTCACTGAATGAAAAGTTACAGCAAGTGATATCAATATTCATTGTTTCGATTCATACTGCAAATGTCAAACAGAAAATAGTCTATGATTAAAAAGTCGCTGGTCGAATTTCGATCATTGGGCGATCGCTAATTTAGGTAGGTCTTCTCTGTCTAACTTTCTGATAAACATTTATTATCAAGAAGACACGAATATAACGTTGAAGCAGTGATGGCTCAACAGTAGCGTGTACGGACATCGCATCGATTGACGTGAGTTCGAATCTTTGCAATGAGTCTAAGCTTTCGGTGAAGAAAAACATCGTGACTAAATCATAGCATGGTGGTCGGGATTTTTCTAATGCTTGCCTGACTAGCTCCCTCCCACCCTCAAGTTGAAAATCTGTCGGCAAGCACCAGTAGGTGTTCTTCGGTAGCTGCACTTGTGAGCATTCTTCCTCTAGGCTTAATGTGTCGCCATCTTGGAACACATCGTCACTTAAGATCAGGTGAGATAGTGGCCACAAAGCTATAAATGAAAACGAATAAAAAATTTTTTTTGTTTGTCTGTTTGTCCGCGATTTTCACGATATATTGTACATAGTAAGGTTATGAGGTAAGAATATGAGTAAAAATTTAATTACGAAACGAAAATAATTACTGCTTAACAAACGCGTGCGGAACCGCGGGTAATTTATAAACTTTATCTTTGTTACTCTTTGTATATTTCTATAGCATAATTTTTAACTTAAGATTGATTTTAAAACAAAATAGGTAAATGCAAGTAAGATATTAGTGATAGAAAGACAGTAAAGTTCACATAAAAAAAAAACAATGTTTTGTGTTATTTAGCTCTTAGTCGTTTATATTTGTTTAATGGAGCCATAACATTGCTAAAAACACAAACGGTCAGAATGAGAAAGAAGTATGGTAAGGAAGGGAACTCTTATATGGCTGGTACGACCACCATCTACTTCTACCTAAATAAAGTGAAAATTTGTTAACAGTTAATTACCTCAGTGTGTCGCCTTTAGTGTCCTATTTATATAGTTGTTTCGCTTATTAATCACTTTTCTTGAGTATTATGTATGTCTATCGTGTGAAATGCGGTGATTTTTAATAGGTAAAATAAAGAATAATGGTATAATCCTTCATTGTTGAATATTGCATATTTTAGTAGTAATGTTGCATTTTATGAGTATAACTCATGTTCAATCTAAGAATCAGACCACCCAACCACCCATGCTTCGTAGAAAATCTTGAACAATTCATAGATCGCAGAAACCAGAGTCCAATCAAAACGGATGCAAATAAAACCTTACTTTTGACCTTTGACGAACCTACCATTTTAAGTCGTTAGTCTTGTAAATTATTAACATACTTTGTTTTTGTTTAAAGCTTACTTCCCGTGTAGAAAAATTCATAAAATGTTGTCAAGCTGTTATTGATTAAATCCAGACATACAATCTTACAGTGACAGATAAACATACTATTTTCTTATGTCGTATTCATGATTAGTGTCGTTTATTAGAAAACTATCAGGTTTGTAAAAAAAAATACATGTACAGACAGAACTACAGACGATTTATTAATAAAGACAAAATTAAGAAGTTCTTTCCGTGTTGCTTCGTTTCAAATTATCAGTATTCTTGCTAGTTTTAGAATGTTATTAAATTATGATGGTCACTCGTCATATGAATGATATCCTGTTTGCAAATGTTTGACAAAGCAAAATTGAATCCAACCGCAATCCAACAGGCAAAGAGAGAGAGAGAGAGAGCGAGAGAGTTTAATCTGTTTTTAGATGTGATTAACTGCTCAAATGCGAGTAGGGCGTGCTCGATGCGCATACTATTATAAGTAGGTACGATTAAATGTTTCTAGGAATAACGTTCGCCTGCAGAACGGTCTGGGTGCACAGTATGGATTTTGTCGGGTCGATACGAGCCAGACGCGTGACGTTTTGTTTTACTTGTACGTCTGTTCAGACGTTAGAAATAAATTGGCGATAATAAATCAGGTAGTGCGGAATTCGCTTTTAGAATTATTGAAATTTTATTTTGCGGGATGATAAAATGAACAGTCCCTTATTTAGGTTTATTGTGTTACCATCTATACAAATAAATGAAATTGAGGTGTCTGTTTGTAATGTCAAAATAATGGCTTTTTACGAAACGCAAATGAAATTTTGTGTTTTTCCGGGTAATCTCTGAAATGGTTAGACCCATTTTGACGGGACTATTACTGGCCGATAGTTGATGTTATAAGGAGTGAAGTAAACTACTTTAAAAAAAAAAATAATTAGGGTTTCATGCAAATAAAAATCAATTAGGAAAGACACCTATTTTGGGGACTTAAATGGCTTACGTTTGTAAATCATGAGAGATATATCAAATTAATGTAAGTAGTACATAATTGTAGATCCTAAAAGACCTATAACAAAGTAAATAAGCAGGAGTAGCATGGTTCACGTGTGTCCTATCGACGGCATTCTGTGGTCAACACTAGCTTAGCCGCGGGCATCACTAGTGTATATATAAAAAACAAAAACCACTACATGACAATTTGAGATCCCGCCAGAAACTCCCTTAAAAGTATCTATTTTATACATTTCTGTAGTGATGCAAAGAAAACTGGATTATTGCGATCGAATAAAAATGTAGAAATAAACTGCGATTACATTACAGTGTGCTAGATTTTTTTATGACGTTTCGTGGTAAGCTCCTCGCGTCTGGCTTCGCGGAATAGTTGTTTATTGCGCGACCATATGGCGCGATGATAAGACAAGGCAGGTCGGTGCACGCTATTTGTCAACGAGACGTGATTGCTTCTTGTCAATCAATAATAATAGTTTACACTGTATGTTTTAACGTCTGCAGAGATCTTTGGGTAAATGTTTACTGTCAGGTTGGTTTACGTGGGAAATATTGTTTTTTCTGTCTGCTGTACAGTTAACTTTGGTAACGTAGCGATCCAGTAATCGTAGTACAGGCATAGGGCATCGAGTTTAAAGTCTTGTCACAAAGTATCTATACTGGGTTCCAGGAATTGTACTTGTCATGTTTCTTCCTTCCTCCCAGGAGGCAGTTCGCGACTTAATTGCAAGTACGGCAACAGCCCATGCCGAGGTTCGACCACTTCAGCATCCTTGAGCTTGTTACCACGCTTTCGCGGCTAAGTGCCTTAAGCGTTCGCCCCTAAGCCACGGTGAAGCTGTAAACGCCATCTGAGGCTCCAGGGACTAAGGCTGGCTATAGAAAAAAATTGTAGTTGTCTCTTATTTTTAGGTTTAGTGTCCATCTTCGATTCGACATCAACTTTGATTGTGCTTGAAATTTACAAAATACTCTAAATACCTCTGTGATATTACTTAAGATTTTTATGTAATTTGTAATTAATTTTGTTAACTAGTATAAATATGAGAGTTCAGGACAGTCGCGACTGGGCAACGTGGAAAAGCACTTAACTGTTCTTCCGTGCACAAGTGAAAACCAGGCGATACATTAGGCCGTAAGGGAGTCTAATTGGCGGCCATTGTTTCAACGGCGGGAACAACGATTTCGATCGAAAGCAACCGCCTTGTAGGCATGTTGACCTCGATAGACTAAGGTCTCCTTGGGTATGGCAGCTTACGGTGCTCGCCACCGACGCGACGTTTCTTATCAAACGATTCAAGTCAAATTAAAGTTACAATAGTAATTTATTACCTACGGTTTTCATATGTGGCGACAACATGAACATGAAATGATTAAATAGAAATGGCATTAATGTTGCATCGTCTTGAAAATATTATAATCCTGCAAAATTGTATAACAGTGTCTAATTTTATACTATTCTTGATAATTATAAAAAAGAAGTATCATTTAGGCACCAATATTGGTCTTAATCAAATACCGATCTTAGATCAAAAGTGATTAAACAATCAGCTTCCTTTTTTCCTCTTTCTCTCTTAAAGGTATGTATTTTAAAGGACACTCTTTTTCTCTCAAGATATGATTTAATAAGTTCCTATGTAATATTAAATTCTTTATAAATAAATTTGAACAAAGTGGGGCGGGGCCGTGGGGGTGATCAAGTGATCAAAATCTGTTGTGCAAGATTCAGTGGAAGAATACGCTTTAAAAGGGGTAGAGAGCTTTTGCTTCACGTATTAGTATAATTATTGTAATAACATCGTAATTTTGAACATGGTCTTGGATCAAATATATGAGTTTTAAAATGGTTTGTAAAAGTGAAACTACTTATTTAATAGTTGGTAGTAAGATGGTAACCGTGGTTTGGCGTGGTAATTAAACCGTCAGCTTCTCTTGGGACTGTCAGATAAAGGCCTACAGTGTAAAGGCAAACAGTTACAGGCAGATATTATTATAAGACAGTAGCGTATCCTAACTTGTAAGTCGTCAAGTTTGTTAGCTTGTTAAAACATTTGCATAAGAGAATCATGCATAATAATTGTTTATTTATGATAAGGAATACTAGCAGTGTAACGATGCTATAAGCAATTAACGATTCAGTTAATAACGTGTTATAATTATAAATAGCTTGTTTAATTGCCGGTTAAATAATTCGTTTACGCTCGATGTATGTATTACGGTTGTTTTACATTGTAAAGAAGATGCTTTGTCGAGGTCTGTTTCGCTGGAACGGTCATTTGAATTCGTACTATTATGAGTTTATGTAATTTTTCATCATACATCATAAAAATGTATCTATGTTTTGAGATTTTATATTGTTATGATAATATGCCTATTTGTTTTGGTAATTTAAAGAAGCAGATAATGATTTCATGTTTCATAGAAATTAGTATTTACTTATAAATGTATAAGAATTTATAATTCTTGGCATAACAAAAGAAACATAAATCCAAAAATTTTATCCGACGAATCAATAAAATTTTGAAGTTGGCCATCAATTTTGATAATGTATATTCATTTTACTGATTTTTTTTATTTGCGTAAAAATAATTTAGCGTTGTAAAAATTTACATTATTATTTACATTCATCATGTCGCATTACCTTCATAATATAATGCACGCATAGCTCTGAATATTACTCTCTACGTCAAAAAAGTGTAACTTCAGAAAACAATTCAATGAAATTGGGAGAACGCCGCAAATTATAACATATTGACAATTATAATAAAGATTTTATTTATTTATGCACATTGCTGATGGTTCAGTTTTGAGCTCCGCTGAGAAATAAAAAAAAAGCCTGTAAAAAATCCGCAGCAAAATTATAGACTATAGAAATAAAGGAGACGGGTATTTCTGGACCCAGAATGTAATTTGTTGAAATGTGGTTTATAAAAATGAAAATTTTTTGTTTTTAAAATCGTACAATATCTTTAAAATTCACAATAAACAAAATAAGTAAAGTAATAAACTTTAAAAGATAATAAATATAACCCTTTTTTTAATATTATTCCTACTTCAAAAATATTTTAATTGAAGTTTATTACATAACTTCGCTTTTACGAAATATCCTAAATTTCTGCTTTTAGATTAAAAAAAAACGGGGTTTTTTCAGTGACTGCTTGATAATGCATTAGCTATTAATTTACACCGTTTTCATATTTTTACATCTTTTTTTACCCATGCCCAAGTCTGTATGAAGGAGTATCCGTTTCCTTTGAAACGACAGAATAGTCTCGACGGTGCGATAACTAACAGTAATGAAAGCTATAAAAATGTACCGAGCGCAGACGCAACATGAGCATGGGTATCTAAAAAGGGCGTTTGCTATATAAAGCTTTGCCGGACGCAGACCGCAGCTCTGCGGAGATGCGCGGGTAACGGCTACACTCGACCGACCTATTAATTACCGTTCTCTTCATCTGTACATGGTATTTCTTCCTACTTGGATGCCATGCTGAGCCTTGGCCAAGATGTTATTTGATGATTTTTTTAAAAATAAATATGAACTAATGCAAAAAAGGTAGTTTATTTGTTTGAAGGGGTAATCTCCGGTCCTACTAATCCGATTCCAAAAATTATTTAACAAATACGAAGGTACGTTATTCCTGAGTGACGTGGACTATATTTTATTTTTATTTAATTGTATATGGTTATATTGTATTTAGTAATTAACGTGTACAAACTTGCGCGAGGGGGAATTGCTACTGGTTCTATTGTTGGTATTTTATTAATATGAGAAAAAATTTAAAGCTATTAACTTTATAATTGTGTAATTGACAGAGAATCAAAGGTTGATTAATTATTTTAAATATGTAAATAAAAGTTGTAAAACATATATATGTATTGGTTATTTATTGAAAATAATAATTATTTAATTTTTTAACTATATGTTATTAAACGCAGTTAATTTTGTAAAATTTTAAAGGAGTTGTGTTGCAATTTTTTTTTTAATGGAACTATATTAGGAAATATAATCATTGTTTCGTAACCAGATCGTTTCCGTATACTTTATTTAAAATTATCTCATTCTATGTGCATTCGATTTGTTAGAATTATATATACCAATGTGAAAATACCTAGCTAATTGGCAAAGGTTTTTCTCAACCGAGCCACTGACATATGACCGCGCCAGCCGCAAGACGTATGCGGCCATTTCAAACATTAGACGACTCGTCGGAACTACCTCAATGTGTCTCGGACGTTCAAGTTTTTTCACGTTTTCCATACTTAATGAATTTGATTATCATATCTGATTTTTTTTATATTTAAACTGCTTTGAATATTAATTTCATTCGCTTCAAAGTTACGATTATTATGCGACCGTTCCATATTTTGAAATAAACTTAAATTAAAAACGAGAAGTAAGATCTGATAATCGGTTAAATTTACAATGAATACATAGACATAAATAATGTAAATAGCTTTGAATAAACTAGCAACTGTTCTACGTTTTAAGCGAAATCGAGATAAGCCGGAGATGCGTAAAGGCAAATGGACAGTTATCTACATTTCTCGGGAGGTTGAGTCGCAGGTCGCGACGCCTTACCGATATCCTTATCTAACAGGATAGGTGTCTATTGCGTCAGCCGCTAATTAGTTGCGTTACATGTCACCATTGCCGATAAAATGTCTATTGACGATGAAAGCGCTTAATTTATCATTGCGTGTTCCAGTAGAAAGTGGCGATCAGTCGCGGATGTAATCAAGTTTGAGAATGATTCATTGATTTTTTTAATTAGTAATTATTCATTAGAATAGTATATCTAAATTAAGATAACGTATTTAGTTTTGGAGTTAACGTATGTTTTTTTGTAAGTTTTGTCAATATCGGTTAAGTTTTTGATGTCTAGTTACCGTTTTTGTATATGATTAGGTGTTGACAGCTACTTGGTTCCCCTTGTCGTTGAAATGAAACGACTTGGGTACCACCTAATATAAACTAGTTGTACTAGAACAGAACGGATACAACGTTAAACGTAACGTGAAGAGATATTTATGCAGGCCGGCGTGACAGCGGAAACCGCCGATGGACTTATATCTCTCGGTGGTCGCTATTGTGTTTGGATTGTGCTGTGCTTACTTACTTTCAGGGACAGTATCGTCAATGTGCCGAGTTATTATTTAAAAAAAACCTTCGAGGGTGTGCGCACTACAAGTCACCCCAAAGTTTTGTCACTATCGATGGAATGGTTTAGGTACGCATAGGAGACAAACAAACAAACATTAATTTTTGTTTAAATAGGTAATAAACACAACAGCACCGAATATACCGTGTAGATAATAAATATCGTGATTATTATAAGACACTAGTTAAAAAGGCATTTTTTTCAGTCAATCATACGTTATCTTTGTAGGCTATCGGAATAGCGGCCCTTAGCAACTGTGTCTATGACGACATGAAATAGGACCCTTTCCTTAGTCAACGGGTGACAACTCGGATACCGAGTACCGGTGGTCGAGGAATTTTAACTGGTCGTTAACAAACGCTGCAGGTAGGTAGGTAGCTTGAATGACCCGGCGAGTAAATATTGCATGCTAACTGTTCTTAGATCCTGTCTTATTCAATCTATTCGAGATTGGAAACTCGCTGAACCTTCCAACTGTTATTAGCTACTAATGGAAATTCATAATTATGGAATTTTAGTAAACTTCTTTTTTATACTTCCACGTAATAAAATAGACACTCGATTATTTTAAACGTTTAATTTTTAATCGATTTCAAAAAAGACAGAGCTACTCAATACGAATGTTTTTTTTTTTATTGGATGTTCAGCCGTATCTTATTTGTTTATGAACCGATTTAGATGATCCTTTTTTTGTTGGATAGGGGATTAAAACGAAATAAATTTTAATTTGTTTGGCATTGGACCTTCAACTACGAAGATACACAAGGAAACTTCAAAATCACTGAAACTGGTTTTCTTTTTTGTTTAAAATTGTCTATCTAAAATTTACTGTAAATATTTTATATTGAGTTTGCTTTATACCGCGGTTCTACGGTTTAGCTTTTGGCCACAAACTCAGGTAATTTTAATTGAAGAGGTGGCCCAAGATGATGGACTCGTCAAGTCTAATAAGAGGGCTGGCTTCCAAATGCAGCTGCCGGAACACACCTATAGGTGTTTGGGGACAGATGTTCAACTTGAGGGTGGTAGCTAGCCAGGCGAGCATTAGAAAAAGCCTTTCCAAAATGATATGGTTTCATCGAAATGTTTTCCTTCACCGAAAGCCCATTACAAGGATTCGAACTCATGTCGATCGACGTGGTGTCCATACACGTTACCACTGAGCCAACATTGCTTAAACTTACTTACCTGAAGGTACACTTTTTTGTTTGGTTACATGCATGCATCACGATGTTTTCCTTTACGAAAAGCTCAGATGCATTGCAGGGATTCGAACTCACGTCGATCGATGCGATGTCCGTACACGCCAATACAGGGCCATCATTTCTTCAAAGTAAAGTGGAACTAATGTACTTGATTTATATTAGTTACTAGCTGTGCCCGCGGTATCGTTTACGTGGACTAAAAAATGCCATCGATCGGGAATATTCCTCCCCCGCTCCCGGCTATTTTAGATACAGAAATGCTTATTGTGGGTGTTCGTTGATATTTTTTAGGTCTTTTTAATGTCAAAAATTATGTAATGCATTAATTTGCTATATATTTTATGGTTTACTCAGCGTAAGCCATTTAATCGCCCGAATTGATTCACCATGACCAGTCTTTTTTTATTTCCCCGGAACCCTAATTCTTTTTGTAAAATAAAAGTAGCTTAAGTTGCTCCTTGTAACATCAGCTATATACCAGTAAAATCGGTCTAACCGTTTGAACAAACAGACAGACAGGAAGATAGACAAAACTTTTAAAAATGTTTTTTTTTTGTTATAGGTATCGTATAAACTTTCATACGCGTTTAGTAAAAACTGTTATTTGGACATTACGCACAGACATTTCAATTTTATTAATTGTAAAAATGTCCTGTCCGGAAAACTATAATTATATGGACAACATTAACATTTATGCCAAGTGTCTACCGACTTTCATCTTGTTAAATTCACACGTACGTCTTTTCGCATCATTTAGAACGTACGCTTAGACATGTCGCATTCCGGGAACAGCCGGTGTATATCCAGTAATCAAGCGTGTTGAAGGGGATGTGTACCCGAGTTTTTTTTTAACACGGCAAATTGACGGTAATGTGTCTGACGGTAAGCACAGTACAATCCAAACACAGCGGCGACCACCGAGAGATCTAAATCCACCTGTATTATATAGGCAAAGCTGATCCAAAACGCGACACGCAAAAACGAGTCACTATGACTGACTTTTCTTGATATACATGGTGGTCACAACCCAGTCGGGTAAAACAACCCACCCGCTAACGCCATTAGTAGGCCAGCACCAACGCAGGTGAGGTTGGCTTGGGGGGGGATCTTGGATCTATAGATGTAATTCGACAACCCTTACACGTGATACGTAATGACTAATGATATACCTATCATAATGAATTTATTTTGATTTATCGCGCTTCGGGATCAGCCAGTATGTATCCAGGTGCCGAGAACCTTGCAGGTCGGCATGACAGCAATGACCGCCGATAGATTCCAGAATTCTAGATGGTCACGATTGTTTTGTAATTGTAATGTTCTCACAATCAAAAGTAATGGAGGTATGGGAATAGATATATTTCTTTGGAGATTTTTCTTTACTAAGGGCAGTCCGACTGTTGGAATACCTCCACCGTGCCGAAGATCACAGCCAAATAACTTTGTGTTGTGCTCCTGAGATGAGTGGGGTTTCCAGAGCTCTTTGGGGAAGGATGGGTATTGCAAGGATCCATAGTCCACGGTAGCCGCTTACCATCAGGTGGGGAGTATGTTTGTTCGCCACCTTTGTTGTATACAAAAGAAAAACTAATTATCTTCTGTTACATCTAGTGGACAAAAAATTAATTAACCGTATCAATCAATATTCATGAATCAATCAAGCAATTTGGCAAATTGTAGGCATTTATTGGAAGCGAGAACAATGGTTAGTTACACGGGTGCTTTGGCGGCGACGCGACGCGGTGCAGAGTTTATCGAATCAAATTCATAACGTGTGAAACCGTGAGGCGCAGCTAGTTCTTCTATAAAAATGATTAATAATTGGTATTTAAATTATAATAAAAATTTTGAAAACCCCAAAGCGGTAATGAAATTAACTTTAATAGCTTATTTCATTATAATACAATTAACTTTATATACTCGTATAATATCATAATTATATCAGTCTTTTTGAATTCAATGAAACAAGTTCTATTATAGTTATTGGATTCATTTAGGTATATTGTCTATTAATGATACTTATACAAATATGTATAATATAACATTCCATCACACCTATATCCACGAAAGGTTAGGCAGGAGGTGTAATTATCAACAATAAGCTTGATGATGAGTCTAGCAGTACAGCAAGATTTACCATTAAAACATTTTGATGTACCAACAGTTTTTTTTGAATGGAAGCTTAAATAAAGATGTTTTTATTAAATGTCCTAAAGGATTGAAAATATGTGAAGGAAATGTACACCCACAGTTCGCCGAGTACGTTTTTAGGTTCTATGTAATAGGTGGCGAGCCTATTGCCATTAATCAGGCACGAAACCAAACTCCGAGCTGCTACTGAGAATTTCATAGGAAAAAACCAATAACGCTTTGCTCGACCTGAGAATCGAACCCAGTACCTCGATGGACCTCAGGCTGCATTCATTATGATATTTCGTTTATTTGTGTTGTCCTTTCAACCTTAAATTGTTGGTAACGCGTAAGGATGTGCTAAATATATGTCTCGCCGTATGCAAACACCTCTTTACGATGCATCATGCGTGTTTGGTTTACCACTCTGCGCCCGCGCATTCAGACGTATTTACTCTTTTTTTTTTTGTCAATAAATTGTACGAAGTGTTGTTCAAATACATAATAATTTGTGAAATACAGAATACAATACTCAAACAAATTCTTAAATTGGCAATTTGCGATTCATTAATTCGTTCTTTTAAGATTTTTTTAAGTGGAGGTGGCCATATTTTATTTATGTTTTAAGATTAATTAAAAATGAATGAAATTAAGAATACCTACTAAAAGAAAACGCAATCTTAATTTAGAATGAATGAGAGATTCCATTTCATGAATATAAATTAATTTAATTATCATCATTATTGTGACTGTCAAATAGAAAACTGTTTTTAAACTTTCTAACTAAATAATATATTTCTTTTCTCATTATCATTTCAACTGTTTACGACGACTACCTCGTTTGGATTGTCAGTCATACTTTGCTGTACTCCATTGCCTGACCAGATTTTTTTTTTGTTAAGGAATCGTTGCTAAACAAGTCAAATAATTCATTTATGAAACCTTCCTTTTTTATCTTCTCGAAGTTTCTGACTCTAAAGTCAATCATTCTTGTGATAGGGTTTTTTATGCGTATTCGATGACTGTAGGGGTATTATTTAATTAATAGGATATACAAACTTAAATCATAGTTGATTCTAAAAAGAGACTATATTTTAATACGCGAATACTTAACTATATTTTACGTACTGAAGAGAGAGCGTCGGAACAATAACTGTTTCATTTAGGTCTAATTATGGAATCACATCTAACGGAATTAATTTTAATTTATTCTGATTTCTCTCTAGTGTCTGATTCTAATTTTCTATTTTAGCGTCTATATTTATTTCCAAGACCTAGCACACCGAGTTTTTATCTTTCAGTCGGCATTACCCACTGCATTGATTTTGAATTGATTACACGAAGCCCTATGTGACTGCAGTGGTACCCAAACCATGACATATCTCTTATCATTCTCTCTGTGTCCTTATCCGTGTCTTATCTTATCTGTGTCCTGCACTTTTGTTAAGTTATCGGTAGCTTCTTAAACAATCACAAGATGGCCGTATGCTGGCCAGACTCAACTTAAAACAATTATCGACACGAATGAAGAAGAACAAAAAGTGTATTGATTGAACCCTCTCTACAATATGTTAAAAGGTTTATTGCCTTTCGCTATGTTCTGCGAAGCGGCTTTTCGCATGTTACCATCCCGGTTTTTACTATTGTCGGTTGGTACCTAAACAAATATAGTCTAAAAGCGACTCATCTGCATGCGGTAGACAAACGCATAGGTTTTGTTTCACAATTTGTTTAGCACTCGGAACTTCTGCGTGTTTGCGTGCGTGTATATTTGTGTTTCGTTGTTTGTTCGTTTTGGTGTAATTTACAAGACTTATGTTGAAGTCGGGAAATTTGAAACGGCGATGGTTCAGTGTAGTAAGTGTAAGATCGTGGATACTATTTAGGCATCGCTTCGTTAACTGCCTAGCACCTCAATTTGAAAATCTGTTGCTAATCATTTGTATGTATTCTGAGAGCTGCAAAATAATAGTCTTTATTGTAGACGACAGTTCTATTCCACCCCCCAATTACACATTTTGCAAGAGCATAGCGATAGCGAATATCGCTAAATATCGGCTTTAAAATGGCAATTCAGATTGTAATACGAATTTGCCATTTGAAGCTGTTATTTATCTATTCCTCCTATCGTTTTGATTTACGAAATACCTAATTAGGGAGCCAGTAGTGTTGAGTCAAATTCCTTCACCGGTCTAAATGGAACTACAATGTCGTTTGCATAAAATAATTGTCTAGAATATCTCTGTACATTTTTTTATTTAGTTTAGAGTATTCAGCAGTTATGTTTACCGCTGAAAGCTTATTGCTTATGCCAAATTTCGCACAACCGTATATCGTCTCTGTTCGTGAACATGCATCTTGTTTATACTGCGAATCGAGTACTCACTGAGTTGTTGTTTACCGTAACATTGTTTGGGCAGCTATCGGACTTCATGCATGCAGCTCCTCGCGCCGCGTATGCTGCTTGTTTGCGATTTGTTTTATGTCTTTACTTACGCAAGGTTAAGATGTTCTTTGTGAAAATACACTTGGCTATATTTGTCATATACTGGTTAAATCTAGCAAGGGATTGCAAGTTAACTAAATTATTTATGCTTTAACAACAAAAAAAACACTTATACAAATTAAAGTGTTGGTGCGTCCCGAACCCTTATTTTTATGTAATAATCAAGAATCAGTTATTTGTGAAAATACACTTGGCTATATTTGTCATATACTGGTTAAATCTAGCAAGGGATTGCAAGTTAACTAAATTATTTATGCTTTAACAAAAAAAACACTTATACAAATTAAAGTGTTGGTACGTCCCGAACCCTTATTTTTATGTAATAATCAAGAATCAGTTCTTTGTGAAAATACACTTGGCTATATTTGTCATATACTGGTTAAATCTAGCAAGGGATTGCAAGTTAACTAAATTATTTATGCTTTAACAAAAAAAACACTTATACAAATTAAAGTGTTGGTGCGTCCCGAACCCTTATTTTTATGTAATAATCAAGAATCAGATTTGATTTGTGCAAAGTTCCACTAATAGTGAATGATCTTCTATTGTTAGATGACCTGACGGTATAATTATTGTATGTGCATACGGGGAATGATTTGCATTGTTCACAGAATAGAAGCTAAATATGCACATTCTATAGTAAAACGGCTGTAAAAAATAAGGCATTTTATGATATCTTAAGAGATGGAATCTTAGTAAATCGAAATGTTTTTACATAGCGGTGATAATTTGCAAAATATTTTGACATGCATATCAGTGAGTCATCAGCCAGTTCACGTGAACTGAGCCATGAGCCTATGATGAGTAAACGCAATTATCTACACACTTTAAGGATTCAATACGTTGTTTGGCCACCCTAGGCGACCACGTTCACTTTAACTGGATGACGTCATGTTTAGAACAGTCTGTTTGTTATAGAGTATTATTATTGATTAGTGATTTAATATTTCATTTTTATACATTTATACTTATAATAAAAGAGTAAAGAGTCGAAATCTATAATATGTAATAAATAGGTATTTCAGAAAAAAATTATACGGGGGTTTAGAATCATGGAAAGAACACATTTCGATAGCGTATAAATTTTGTCTGTCTGTCGGTAAGTTTGAACGCTAATCACGCAAATTGATTTGATATTTATTGTCACACTTAAATATATTTTCTGTAAGCACTTATATTAATCATTTAAGGTTCGGCTTTTATTATTATTTTTAAATAATTAAAAATATCTATTTGATCTAAATTTTCTACGATAGATGTCGTTGTTTGGTATTTGCGCTACTAAGATTTTTATTAAATTACACTAAACAGACATACTGTAAAGCATTATTATTCACTGGATGTTAACGGTTTATAAATATAAAGTTATTAAATAAAATTAGCTTTTCGTAAAGGGCGGTTAATATTTAAAATGATTTTAGTTCGGTATTCTTAAAGCTTATACCGGTCAAATACCGTAAGGTGAGATTGAGGTGAAAGGTTTTTATTTATTTACCTTTTTCATACATGAAATAAACCATGCGGGCGGAGTCGCGGGCACAGCCGATTATAAAATTGATTTAAAAATAAACTGCATATATTTTTAAATGTATTTAGTTGAATGTCAAACCTGAAACTTCCAACACTATGAAGTGACGTAAAATATAACTAATACAATAGTGTGTATATGAGGTACCTATATATAGAGTTTTAATTTTTATTCTTGTCTAGTAATTATGACTTAGTAGTAGTGTGTTAGAATCCTACAAAAAGTCTAAGCTTAAAATTAAGGAAAACAACCTAATGTAACAATACTATTTTCTAGTGTCCTCCTCATGAACTACCGTCCTCGAGTTATAAGTATATGTCGCCAAGTACCTAAAGATGAGTTTCGATAGCCGTACTTGATAGTCATTCCATCTCTAGGCTTAGTAACTTAAATCAAGGGAGATTTGTGGTTGAACGTTAACTTAAGTATCAAAAAAGTACAGATGATATCCTCTGGGAAAGATACCATCACTTTCCACCCGGATACAATTCCTAAGAGAATTCTTTTACGATAATTTAGCACAATTATTAAATTAATAAGCTTGTCGAAAATAAACTACTCTGTTAAAATAAGAATTAGTGTTTAAAAAATGTTGTTAATGTATACATCGATCTTTATCGGTATGTCGAAATGTTTGTAAACGGTATCGATAAACGAGATAGCTTTAAGATATCGACTGCGACTGCGAGAGCTCTATTGTCGACAATTGGGTCGCGATGAGTGTTCGTTCTCGAATGAACAGCGAGAGTTTTACATGCATTTCATTGGTTCCGTAATATATTTATTTATAATAAACTGTTTCCATAGTTTAGATGCGTAAAATATTTGATCCCTTGAAAAGGACGCGTTTTGGAATATTTACACCTTATTTAGTTGTTTTCTCGGAAATGACTAACGGTTTAGATGAAATTTTGTATTTAGATAATGTTCTAGAGCAGTCTATTCACTATAAATTATTATATAAACTAGTGATCGCCCTAAGGTCGAAATTCGACCACCGGCTTTTTGATCATAGATTATTTTCTGTTTGACATTTACAGTATTCATAAACAATGAGTATTATGTACATCATTTGATCGTTGAGTGACAATGTCAATATTTTGGGGGTCTAAGTTCAATGACACTGGTCGGGATAGGATTCGCAGCATTAATTTATTTAATTTAATATATTAGTAACAGATTTTATACATAAATTTTAGCTTCTGCACTCTTTCTGCATATAAACTTTAACCACGCCAAATTTCAAAGTCTTCCGTATACACAATACTCTTAAAAAGTTACCGAAAGCTAAATGGTAAAGTGGTTTGATTAATACAAAAAAAGCCGGTGTCTTTAATGAACTTTGGTACTACTTATCTCTCTTTTAATGGCGTTCAGTTTTATTTAATAGAAAAATCTTTACGTTTCTCAACAAACGAGTTTAGATTTAGAGGACCTAAAACGCGACTCAATCGAATCTATCATTTAACAAAACATCACCGCAACGGTTATCACAAATTTAGAACTTGTTGATAGTTATAAATATTCATAGTATTTTTATTTAAATAATAGACACAAATTGGTCTGTTAAACATAAACCGTCTGACCGATACAATGATTCCGTTGACGAACGGTATCGATATTTATATTGTCTCGATATTTATAATAATTAAATTATATTATTCGCTACAAATAAATGAGAACAGCTCGGTCAATTCGTATGAAGCTGACTGACGGCTAAAAGATTAAGATTATTGGCGCGTGTTAATAATAAGTTTTAGAAGTTATACTTCTTTTTTCGCGTTAGTAGGAGGTAATCATTATAAGTATTTACTGAGATTTTTAAAATCAAATTAATATATTTTTTATTTCTTAAATTTTAGAAGATTTTATGCCATTTGCATATTTCAGCCTATTATCTGACCGCTAAAAAGTGGGGTCATGTTTTTCGTGCGTATGTATGTATGTAAGAATTATAGAATATAAAACGTAGTATGTAACAGCTCGAAAATGTAGTATTTAAAATCAGGCAAATTTTCTACAATTCGTATAAACTTCTAATAAAACTAAGAAATCATTGTTTTGGACAAAAATTGGCAGTAGTTTTAAAAAATATTTTATTATCTTAATTTAATTTAATTAGTAAAGG
Source organism: Saturnia japonica (assembly GCA_033032175.1). NCBI lineage: Eukaryota > Metazoa > Arthropoda > Insecta > Lepidoptera > Saturniidae > Saturnia > Saturnia japonica. The sequence continues at coordinate 2,799,394 of CM065306.1, read as the reverse complement.
AAATATTTTCATGAATTTTACGTGTGTACTACGAGGTATCCGCGAACAAACCAGTTCCAAACAGTTTTAACGTTTATGGGAAGTTTAATATAATTCCTACGAATACAAATTCACTATCTTGATGTTGTGTGAGTTGTGTCCTACTTTATTTATAATTTTGAATAGTTAAGGTTTTGAGACCATGTTAATATGCGATGGGGCTTGCGACATTTAGCGATAAAAAAATTACTTATTTTTATTTTATCCGAATGAGAATGTGTATGTTTGGCGAGCGCGTGTATGTGTTATATGTCAATTTCTTTGTCACGTTCTGTAGCCGAAATGATTACTTATTATATTAAATGATCAATTCTTGTATTATGTAGTTGGTTTTTCGGAACGGCTCCAACGATTTCGATGAAACTTGGCATTTTGATAATGTTTTACATTCCAAGTTTACCTATACATATTTATATTTGTTCATAAGACACCGAGCGCAGATCGATCGCATTAATATTTAAGTACGACGTCTGGAAATCAAATTTAAAAAATAGTCGTTATTTTGCAGTCGGGTTTTTTGATTCCTTTTTAATAATTTAGATTGTATATTCAACGTTATTTATACATTTAAAAAATAAAGTCATCAAAATTAATGCACATTATTATTATATTATCATTGATAGCTAATATGATCTCACATCCGTCATCAAAACACTCGCATCTCGGAATAAGAAATGTAAACTGTACAATTGTAATCAAAAATTAATTGTTCCCAGCTAGATACACACACAAGTATGAATGGATGGTGTTAAAAGTCGCACAATAAATAGCGCACGTCGACGATTCTGATTGTCGACGTGATTAGTGTTGCGATAGCTTTGTCGATATTCCCGCTATTGGCATTCTGTTTACGTGGCCCACGATATTATTTTTCCCGGTATTTATGGCTAGTGCTGCGGACAACGGAATTTTTATTGCGAGCAATAAAACGTTTGTAATTTTAAACGTGTGAATATGTTTGTGATATGTGCTTAATTGACGTATTATTTACTTTTAAAAATATTTATAAATTGTATAATATAATAACTACTAACCACCATCTAACTAAAAGAAGGAAGAATTAAACAACATTTATATGTCAAACAGGTTCAAGTATTACGTAAGCAGGCTTTGGGGGAAGGGAATAAAAAATTCTTACTTTTGCTGACAAAGGGAGCGCGTAAATAATATTATTAGGGATGTAACGATACATAATTTCATTCATTCCACTCCTATGCCGAACGCATGTTTCATGATAAGCAGATATTTGATATTTAATTTCAAAATTAATAACAAGTAGGCGACAATCTTTACAATGCTTAGTAAAGACAGTAATGTCGCCGCTAGCACCACGCGCGGCTCTCGTCTGCGACAAAAGTGTAGTAATTCGCGCGTATTACAAATTGTTAGTTAGTGAATGATAAATAATCGGTATACTAATATATCATCGGTCTCTCGATTATATCGGCTGATATATCGTATCGATATCAGTAAAATTATATCCTTAAATCTTGTCTTACGAAAGATAACATAATTTATAAGCTTACTTACTAGACGTAAGACTTAAATGATATTGTACCAAATATTTAACAGTAAATAATCCAAGGAATTTACGAATCGAAGAAATTTTGTAGTAAATATTGGATAAGTAATAATAAGAAATAAACTTGTTAAATACAGTCAAGTAAATAATTATTCGTTATTAAGTGCACTTCCATCTTTTCCTTACTGTGCGAGCGGTCATGACCTTGCTTGTGAAACTCGTAAAAACCTTATCTTCGAAGATGTTTCGCCATCTCTCTCTATCCCTGAGCTTTAGAGACATGCTTTGAACAGGTTTAGATATAATAAATGTTTAGAAAAAAAGATTAAAATGCTTGATTAATGTTATATTTGGAATTTTGTAAAACATTTTAAGCTGTGGTTGCTATATATGGGACTTTGGTCAAATCGACATTATGTCTGTGGGTACCATAATATATATAACACGAGGTTTCTCTCAATTACTTCTAGTAGTAGTAGGAACAAATACGCATATTATGCGTTATGTACTACATGTGTCCGCGGCTTCGCTCGCTTGGACGACAGAAGAACTCGTAGCAAATGCTTATAAATATCGTAGTCTTTTAAAACTTTATTGAATGAAGGTATCGTGATATTTTTTGATAAGGGCCAAGTATCCAGTAGTTTTTGCGTGATGCGCGCCTAAAAACAAACCGCAATCATTTTATTTTTATAGGTAACTTACAAATCTGCGAGCACGACTGATTATTTGCGAACTATATTTCTGTTAATATATGAAAACTTCAGCAACAGAAAGCAAAATCTGATTTTGTATGTGAACTTTCTTTGTTAAAACTATATAAAGTTTAACTTTTTCTAATTCCTGTCTGGCTAGCTACCACCCTCAAGTTTAAAATCAGTCGACAAGTACTTAAAGATGTGTTCCGGAAACTGCACTTGAGAGCCAGTCTTCCATTGCGTTTAACATGCTACCCATCTTGGGCGACATCGTCACTTAAGATCAGGTCAAAAAAATCAAAATATCTTTTATTCAATTTAGGCCCTAAAAGATTGTTGTTTTTTTTTTCGTTTTAAAGAGCTAATTTCTGGAACCACCCGTCAGATTTAAAGAATACTTTTGCATTTCATAGCCTAATAATTGATAAAGGTTATAGGCTATATAACTTCATACTAAGATCCTAAGAAGCGGAGCAGTAAACATGAATGTGAAGCAATATTTAAGGCAAGGTGTAAACAAACACGGGAAGCGAGGACAACGATATGCTACACGGATCCGTGAGTTGTGGCGCGGTACGGAGTTGTTCGAATATATGTATTTAACACGGGTGAAACCGCGGGTTTCAGTTAATTTGACTTAATGTATATTGGAAATCTAATGTATTGTCTTAATTTTTATCAAATCACCAACACCTCACCACATATACGACCGCTCCGCACTACAGTCGTCTTGCAACTGCCTCTGTCGTAGGTACTTGAGACGAAGTCAATACACTATATCTTAAAGTCAATACACAACAACTAGCAATATAATTTTTGTATCTTACTTAAATTTGTACTATGCAATATGCATATCACATAATTCAGAACACTAATATTTAAAAAAATTAAAAATACATATATAAAACCGGTATGTTACCCGAACCCAAATCAGAGCGGAACAACTCTAAAGCTGAACTCCTAGACAGTAGATGCAACGAGTAAAACTATAACCTAAGTTATTATTTATAGTAACTTAAGTCATTAATTATTATTTCATCATCAAATTTTGTGTTCAAAATGGTGTTGGTACGACAGAATATAATTTAAAGATTTAATTACTTACCGACCTTATACGTCAGAGGGTCAAAACATTTTCATAAATTAATAATTAATATAAAAACTTCATCTGTTAACGATCACATAATAATTAACTTAAAAAAATACGATTTGAAAATATGATACAGCTGTTAAATGCATTCGTTAACTAACATTTATTGTTGATTTACTGTTTGGGAACAAAACCAAAATGCCTTTTCTATATTCATACAATAAAGCGTCTGTCTGTCTGTAACTCTTGTCATTTTTAACTCTATATTAATGAAATCGATTTTAATACACAGTTTGTTTTTGTTTAGATAAAAAAAAATTGTGTACTTAATTACGCACGTAAATTATAGGTTCGTAGAAAAAACTAAAAACAACTCCAAAATTTTTATGATGCGTGCTAACAAAATTATGGAAAAAGTCTACAATGATCTGAATTTTACTGAATTTAATTTTAAGTACCTGTGACTCCAACAACTCCAAAATTTTTATGATGCGTGCTAACAAAATTATGGAAAAAGTCTACAATGATCTGAATTTTACTGAATTTAATTTTAAGTACCTGTGACTCCAACAACTCCAAAATTTTTATGATGCGTGCTAACAAAATTATGGAAAAAGTCTACAATGATCTGAATTTTACTGAATTTAATTTTAAGTACCTGTGACTCCAACAACTCCAAAATTTTTATGATGCGTGCTAACAAAATTATGGAAAAAGTCTACAATGATCTGAATTTTACTGAATTTAATTTAAGTACCTGTGACTCCAACAACTCCAAAATTTTTATGATGCGTGCTAACAAAATTATGGAAAAAGTCTACAATGATCTGAATTTTACTGAATTTAATTTTAAGTACCTGTGACTCCAACAACTCCAAAATTTTTATGATGCGTGCTAACAAAATTATGGAAAAAGTCTACAATGATCTGAATTTTACTGAATTTAATTTTAAGTACCTGTGACTCCAACAACTCCAAAATTTTTATGATGCGTGCTAACAAAATTATGGAAAAAGTCTACAATGATCTGAATTTTACTGAATTTAATTTTAAGTACCTGTGACTCCAACAACTCCAAAATTTTTATGATGCGTGCTAACAAAATTATGGAAAAAGTCTACAATGATCTGAATTTTACTGAATTTAATTTTAAATACCTGTGACTCCAAATATTCAGTAACTTTATGAAAATTTATAATTTTTAAAACGGAAATATTCCAATATTTTATTCTGTATGGAATATATTTAATATGTGGAGAAATGGTCTTCGTAAAACGGTAACCAAATCTATCATTGGACTAACATGAGCTGATAATAATGATATTAATTTTGAAACATAAATAATTCTTTAAATATACCTCAAACATAATTAAATGTTATCTGATTATATTAATCACAGGAATACTAATGTTATATTAAGGCAGAGCCGCTAACGAAAGCTAGTTTCGGCGTCATAGTACAGTTTCTAATCAGAATATTAATTATAGAACTGTCCCATAAGCATCAATACATAATGAATGCGAGATTGATTAGTCGAAATATATAGGAAAAACTTACAAAAAAAGCGCTAGATTGTCGCGTTCGTTCGGAATTCCTGTACACAATAGCGTGTTAACGGTTATAACTAGTTTTAGCTATGGCGAACCGTGTAAAAATTCCTCTTATTTGTGTCCGCCATATGTAGGCCAATCCGTTTTTGCGTGCGACAGGTTTTTGATAGCGACGATGATTTAAAAACACCGCAGCGCAGTTGTTACACCGTTTTGTTAATCTCCCGATACGTTATTTTGCGATGGTTATCGATGTTTTTTTTCTCTATCGACAGTGTTCGTATTAGGAGAATATTTTTTGTTACTGTTTTTATTATAGTGTGATAATTGCAACGATTTTTTATTTCGATTATTATTGAAAATTCATCACAATTTAAATCAATATTCTGAATTGATAAAGATTTTATTGATGTAACGGAGTATTGTATGTTTGATTGGATATCTATAACTGTTTCATTTATCACTATAATATCCATTATGAAGATGTGTTTTGGGGTGTTGCAAGGTGTATCAAGTAATATCCCCAACATAAGATCGACAGACTAAAGACAAAAGTATGTTTGCCTACTTTAAAATAATGCAATATTTACATTAATAACATTAGACAGAGGTGATATAAATGAAAATGTATCTCGGCACTTAGTCAATGCTTTTATTTAACTTTCATAAAAAAAAGAAAAAGAGAGAAAATTTAAAAACAATACAGAATAGACAAAGACATGACTTTTAGTATTTGTATTTTTTAATATTTTTGAGCGGTTCCAATTTAGTCTCCCTGGCTGGAAATGTAGAAGCCGATCCCCATAATAATATTTTTTTTTTTTTTTTTTTAATTGAACGAAAATACAAATACAACATGTCCTGATACCCAAACTAGGAGATCCTGTATCTTGGGTAACAGGTTTTTTACAATTTAATATTACACAAATAAAGAAAAAACATATATGAAAGTCATAGTGCGGCGTAAATTTTTTTTATTATAAAATTACAGTCAAGCATTATTCTCTAAGAATGTACTTATTTTGAATATATGAACATTTAATACAAAATTACTTACTATAAACTAACTACCTTAAGAGTGCTACAAGAGTATGCGAGATGTGTATGTGTATGTGCATGGAATTAACATGTTACCAATTTTTACCATAAAATTTCATATTATTAGACGATATTGTGATATAGTGCTAAGCTTTAACCATAAATCAAGCTTAGAAGCCAAGAGAACAACTAATAATTTTTTGTATTTCTTTTTCAGGTATGTACCGAATACCGACAGGTGTAAACATTTCCTAATCAAGTATGTTGTTTATGATAATAATATTTCCTGTAGTATTTTTTTAGAATTTTCAGAGTACATACTACTTTTTTTTAGTGTTAAAGGTTCTGTACCTCATAATGAAAAACGGAATCTATATAGGACAGGATAGGAATAATTATGTTTCACAGATGAAAAGGTGATAAGAGTTTTTTTTCCAAACTATAATAAGTAAGAAAGTGCTTATAGGTATGTAAATTTAAACAATGTTGGCTTAGTGGTAACGCGTATTGAAACCACGTCATCGACGTGAGTTCGAATCCTTGCATTGAGCCTGATCTTCCGGTGAAGGAAAACATCTACCACCCTGAAGTTGAAAGCAAGCTAAGAACTAGCAGGTATGTTGCGGCAGCTGCACTTGAGAACTATATCATTTTCCCATTGGGCTTAGCGTGTTTCCATCTTATGCCAAATCTTCTTAACATCGGGATTAGGTTATAGCCAAACACTAAATTATACAAGTCTGTACATAGTGGGTGTTCTGAAGAGGTGCTCAATCTAGTTCTCTCCTCTCCTTTCCACAACAGAACCTCACGCGCTGGATTTCGTGGTCACAATTTTACGGTAACCTCTATGACTTATCTTTGTCGAACCATCTCCCGGCCGATGTGTTCCCTTACGACAGCGAGTCCTTCAAGCGTAACGTGAAGAGATATTTAATCTGGCCGGTATGACAGCGTCGATCGTCGATGCATTACGATCTCTCGGTGGTCACCGTTGTGTTTTAGATTGTACTGTTTAAAAAAAGCATCATTTAGAGTTTATCGCTTTAATATTGATAGTTCATAATTGCCTTATTAGCCTAGTGATCCTAAACGCGACTGCTATGCTCGAGGTCTTAGGTTCGATTCCCAAGTCGCGCAAAGTGTTATTGGAGTATTCTATGAGATTCTCAGTAGCAGCTCAGAGTTTGGCTTTGTGCCCGATTAATGGCAATAGGCTCGCTTTCTATAACATACCCGGAGAACTGTGGGTGTACACCTCTGCTTAACACTTCGGGGATACAGGCGTGATGGTATATCATGTAACATCATATTTACGAATAGTGCGCTCAGCTCGCGAAAAATTCTCTAAATGGTATTAAAAACCTCATTAACATCCGTTGTGTAGCTTAAAAGATCTAAGCGTACATAGGGACAGACAGTAGGAAGCGTCTTTTACCAACCAATTAAGAAAAAGAAGAAAACCAGATTCAATGGTTTTAAAGACTTCCCTGGTATAACTTTGAAGTTGAAGGTCCAATGCCAATTAAATTAAAATGGGACCACCATTGAGGTAAGTATCCCCTTTCCAACAAAAAAAGAATTACCCAAATCGGTTCATAAACAAAGTTATGACTGGACATCCTTAAAAACATTACATTCGAATTGATAACCTCCTCCTTTTTTAAAGTCGGTTAGAAAGAATATTAAAAAGTGCTTTCATACACCTAAGTACGTAAGCATTGAAGATTTTCTCACGTGACACTAATGCCGCGTCGCGTCGCCGCGTCGCGCCGTTTCTGTCGCGTCGAGACGCTTCCGTTTGATAATTACCATAAATAAAAACCTAATAAACACCTAATTATGGAAGTTATATTGTTTACATATGCAAATCTATGTGTATAACTGAACCTGTCTAAGATGGCGATATAATCACTGCCGTTATCGTGTTCCTATAACGGTCAACTTATACTAAATCTCATTTACACATAATTTCTGTTTCAATAATCATATTAGTACCAATTTTTATCTTTTTTTAAATTATACTTCTTTATAAGAAAATATTGTGATAATGATTTTCTACGATGCGTGCTGCTATGCGACCACAGCAGTAGGCTTTAAAAAAAAATACACAACACTAAATATTGTGCGACTTCTAGGTTTTGTTTAGAGATAACTCGTCTGCACTTCGCGAAGACTGGAAAATAACTGAATTTAATGAAATAGAAATAATAGAGGTAATGGAAAAGTGCAATTTAGCATTTAAAAATGTAGGGAATGTATGGAGTAGGATTGTTACAGAAAATGTGCACTATGAATTTGTTTGTTAAACTTTATAGTGACATAACAAAGAGTGTGACAATTCAAAGTACCTATAACTTAATAGAAACTTCGCACGGGTAACAGAGTAATACATAACACGAGTAAAATTTGATTTACGCTGCGCACGCCTATAAAGCCCCCAGTCAGCGTGATTTTTTCCAACATCTTTAACAATCGTTGTCATATTTCAGTAACTATTCCTCATGAATATACGTCCATTGTTGAGAACTGTATGAAAACCCATTCGCTAATTTTTGAGCTTATCGCGTTCAGACAGACATACAGACGCGGCGCGCTGGGGAACTTTGTTTTATAAAATGGTATGATAACTTATTACACATATTCAATTTATGTGTATGTGTGTGTGTTATATGTGTATGAAGTCACATTAAATTATGTGGTGTTAACCTATCATGAGAACGGTTTAAGGTTTGTTAACACAGAAATGGTCGCCGTTGGTGTAAACAGAGTTAAGACGCGTAAGTGGTGTCAAATAATAAAACACGAGACATCGAAACTATTATTATAGTTATTATAGTATATTACTTATAGTATATTTAGCATCACCTGTACTTTCTGTACTTGTTGTACTAGAAATCAACTGAGTCATTTTGTAAACAGTCTAAAGTCTCAATTCTGCCGCTTTGATAGTTTAAATAAAGTCCTAAATGTTTCGGTACAAAACAATGATATACATATTTTATATAACGCTCTAGATTAGGACAAAGGAACATTACTACAAATATCTGGGCGACCGAGCTGTGCTCGGTGTCTTATAAACAAAATAATAAAAACCCCTTTATAGGTAAACTTGGAATGTAAAACATTATCTAAATGCATAGTTTCATCGAAATCGTTAGAGCCGTTTCCGAGAAACCAATTACACATATATATATACAAGAATTGCTCACTTAATATAATAAGATAGTGTCGCCGAAAGATAAAGATTCGCATGTATGTAAAACACAAACCTAAGAAATGTCTAAAAGTCTCTAAGGACATATGTCTTTTTCAGTTTTGAACTAAGTGTAGTACATAATTATCTATATTCATGAACGGAAGATAATAGGCAAACAAACTACTACCAGATACGCTTTATTTTCCTGAAATAGAACTTAACAAAAATCATAAAATGGATTCTTTCTTTGGACAGCAGAATAGTGGAAATTACTAAACTCAACAAACGCAGCAATAGATTAAATTAGTTATTTATATGTTTATAAAATAAAAATATTTGGAGCTAATTTATAATCCTTACTTTCTCCATGTTATGCGAACGCTTTTTCTCTAATTCAGTCTCGTGGCTAAAAGATTTATTCAAAAGAAACAGAACGAGACGCTTTGGGATTTGCTATTCTAGTACCTATCTCAATTTATTTCTATGGAGTATGGTATAAACACATTTTTTTGTTAATTAGAAATATATACAAATACACAGTAGTTTTTATACTTATAACTTATAAAAAACATACGGAGATCATTTTCGTTTTTTGCTGAACGTAAGGTCGAGTTCCCTATAAGTTGATGTCCCAAGCCAAGGTAACCCGATCTTTGTATGGTGTTGGTATCGATCAGCGGAAACCGTTTCGTTATCCGAGGGTATCATGTATTGTGAGTCATTATTTAATTACCTGTAAGCGATACTTCGGTTGAAAACGTCTGACGTGAGCTTATGGACATGGAAAAGTTGCTACAGCTCGCTCAATGTATGTAAACGATTGAAATTAATCACTTTTTATTGCCTTATACTCAAAAATACTTTATTTTATTCAGGTCCTTAGAAGGCTCTTATGAATGTCGGAACTCTCAAGTTTTGAAATTATCCTAGTAATTGAAAAGAACCGACGAGAAACTCGATCGGCTTTATCAACATACCTATATTAGTTTATCATTCAAGTATTGTTTACAGTTCATTATGATTATTTCGGTAGATGTACAGAGAGAGACTTAATTATAAACGTTACTATCATTCATGTTATGATCACTATTATAAAAACCTTTCGACAATCAAACTTGTTGTATATGATCCTTGAACTAACTGGCCGGTACATCGGAAATGTGTTTAAGAAGCTTACTGTTATCGATTGATAAAAATCACATCACATGCTGAGCGACGATGAGATCGTATTCTAGAAAAAATATGAGCTCCCGAGTGCATCTGCTTGTCGACAGATCTTCAACTTAAGGGTAGTAACTAACGACGACTACTAGAAAAGACTTTTATAGTCATACTATAATTTAATCAGGTTTTCTTTCACGAAATAAAAATTAAACATGTTGATTACTAGTTTTTCGTAAAACTAATACACTTAACAAAATAGTAATTATAATAGTCCCGGTAATAGTTTGTATATAATATCAAGAAAAGCTCGATGTACGTTGGAAGAGCAGGAAATAAATGATAACAGAATCTTGTCATTATTCTACAGTTGTGTTGTTTTTTTTTGTATACAATTCTAATTATAAATATTAATTCTTAGAGATCTCGTATCTAGGCGTAACGTGTACATTTTCGGTATAAATCGTCATTAACGTCTGTCGAGACTATGGTAATAATCGATAAAGGAAAAGAGCTATTATTTATTCCGTTTCGCAAAAACAGTGAAGTATCTGAGAACACGTTTCTGTGGTCATGAAATTGCTATTAAACGACAGTTTTTTTCGATGTTGACAGTTTATTTTGATGCATTATATCTTGTAAGGTTAACTTGACGTAATGTTTGTCATTTCTTTTGCCGTTGTCCGATGTTCTGGGAACTTTTTCGAGACGCTTCTGATGTTAATGGGTTCAATAAATTGGCATTGATTTTACATTTAATAAAGGTATTTTTTTAACTTTAATCTTTTGAAATTCGTGAGAAAACAATGTAAATGAAGATATTGACAAATTAAAACGAGAAGACATCGACAGTATTTATATTTTCTAGTACATAATGATATTATGAAATCATTTATCAAGCGATAATGTTTTCTTTTTTATAATAGCTCAGCATAATGGACAGTAGTCCCTGATGGTAAGCACAGTACAATCCAAACACAACGGCGACCACCGAAAGATAAAATCCTTCAGCGGTCGCCGCTGTCATGCCAGCCTGCATAAATATCTCTTCTCGTTACGCTTAATGGAAGTAAATGTTTTCTCGGGATGTATTTTGTTGTAACGGGTGAGTGGCGAGACAGTAATCAAACGGGATGGGGCAAAGATCTGTAACCGACTTGACCGCGACCACCATACACATGATAATAAACAGAAGAAGAGAGAACTTACAATTGGATTGTAATGTGCATAACATCAGTCATAGTAAAGAAGTCGAAAGATCGTCAGTTGGGATATACAGTGACCGATTCCAAAACGCTTTAAGCCAAAAGAAATTTACTGAGACGGGCCGTGTTACTAAAAAAAATTCTAATAAAAAAAGAGGCAGTCATAAGAACTGCCGACAGAAGTGAAAATTTAAAGCAATGGAATATCTGTGTTCTTTTTTTGAGTTTTTAAATCAATTATGACGCGAAATCACAAGATTATACCCATCCAAAAAGTCGCAACACGCATATGACATACTCGAGTATATATAATGTATTAAGGCGTATGTAACACGAAGCCGCTATACTACGCGTCGCTAGTCTGGCGTAAGCGCAATACGTCGAGAGCATGTCGAGGTCAATGGTGACGCAAACCCATAAGTTTTCCCTTACCAAAAATCGCTAAACACGACTAAAGAAGTTTTCACTTCAAAAAAATCCAAAAATTATTCAAGCCATTTCATTCATTTTAATTTAAAAAAAAGTTGCTACCATTCAAAATATAGCTGGAAAATCGTTTTGATATTTTTATTACCTTTGTACAGTTGATATTGTGCCAGTTAAATGAGGAAAAAATAAGTTTAAAAATAAACAAAACTACGACGCACTTCCCGCCGAAGTGACGGTGTTAGCGAATTATCTTGTACTTTGTACCTCAGATCAAAATAAAAGAAAGAAATTGAGTCCCGTTAAATTTGTTCTAACAGAACCTGTCTGCTTTGGGTTCATTCACAAAAAGCCGCATCCAAATTACGGCGTGCGCGCAACTCGCTACGGTAACCATGCTATTGTCACGTACTATAATATAAATTAGTTTTGCTCCTTTTAAGGCTGACCGATATATATTTTTTTTCAATTAATTTTAATATACAAAGTATTGTGTATGTGATTTAAACTTCGTTGGGCTATTTAAATATATTATTTATTAAATCTATAACTAAAAAATTGCAAAGTCTTACGTAGCCATGTTTTTATCTTATTGCAAATGGAACCCACGATGCAACTACAAGTGAGGCGATTTTTTTTGAATGCATATAAAACACGTGAAGTGCTAACTTGATGATTATTACAACAATACGGTATAACATTATTTTAAAATTATTTTCCCAAATATTTTTTTTATTTAAATGCAAAGAACGATAATGTAATGTTGTAGATGATTGCAAGTGTTCTTGCTTTCCATGCATTGCTTCAAAGGGTTGTATTTGCTCCATACTTCTTTATTTTCGCATTAATATACATTTCACACTTGTTCAACAGTGATGGATTATTTAAATAAACGGTCTCAAAAGCTCAAGAACACCACGAACAAACTTCGGTGTAGTCCGAAAATCTAAATAATAAGAAAAATATTGTCGCCCTAATAATGACAATTGAAAAAATCACACTTAATAATTTAAAAATTCTCCATACAAAAAACTTTGCGACACATGCTACTTAAAATATCAGACAATCCGACCGTGAACTGAACGAATGTGATAGCAGAAAAAACTATTAATTGCCAAGTAGCAATTTTTTATGTGATATTCTAACTTTAATGGTTTGTTGAAGTATTTATATATTCGTAGCCACTAAAGAGGTAGAAATAGTACGATATTTCGGTGTTCTCTAATGAATGATGTGTTTTTCTATCTCTAAATGCAATTTTTATTGGAGTTATATTTATGTTTTAGGTATTTTAATAAACGTATAATATTACTAGCTGTGCCCATGGCTTCGCTCACGTGAACTACAGAATGCCCGCTTGAATCTAGCTCTCCCGCTCCCGGCTATTTTAGAAACAAAAATGCTTGTTGTGGGTGTTCATTAGAAGATAGACGTACACTCTTCCGGACTTTTTTGTAGGTCTTTTTAATGTTTATAATTATGTAGTAAATTAATTTGCTATATCTCTTATGGTTTACTCAGCATAAGCATTTAAGCGCCCGAATTGATTCACCATGACCAGTTTTTTTATTTTTGCGTAACCCTAATTTCTTTTCTAAAATAAAAGTAGCCTAAGTTACTCCCTATATCATCAGCTATCAATCAGTGAAAGTCCTCTCAAAATCGGTCCAACCGTTTCGGTGATTACCCGGAACAAAGAGACAGACAGACAGACAAAAATTTAAAAAATGGACTTTTTGTTATACGTATCGTATATACTTTCATATGAATTTAGTAAAAAAACTGTTATTTTGACATTACAACCAGACAGTTCAATTTTATAAATTGTATAGATTAAGGATTATAATAGCATTTAGAGATAATGTAGCTGTGTAGTTCTGGAGACTGCATTCTACAAACATATTTACAAATTACCTATTTATAATAACTAGCGGTCGCCCTATGATCGAAATTCGACCAGCGACTTTTTAATCATAGACTATTTTCTGTTTGACATTTGCGGTATGAACATCATCATCATCATCATTTCAGCCGCAGGACGTCCACTGCTGAACATAGGCCTCCCCCATAGATCTCCAGAGCGACCGATCTTGTGCGGCCTGCACCCAATGGCTCCCAGCGACTTTGTATGAACTTAAACAATTAATATTATATCACTTGCAGTCACTTTTCATTGAGTGACAATGTCAATATTTTGAGGGGTCTAAGTTCAATGGCACTGGTCATTTTAGGATTCGCGGTATTCATTAATTTAATATATTACAACAAATATTATAGATAAATTTTAGCTTTCTGCACTCCTTCTCCATATAAACTTTAACCATGTCAAATCTAACAGACTTCCGCGCACGCAATACACTTAAAAAGGTGTCCGAAGTTTTCTTCTCACGTATTAATATAATCATAATATAGATGTTAACTGTATCAAACAGTCAATGCTGGCATTCATGGCCATTAATAATCAACTTCAAAAGGACAAGAGTCATATCAGAGCTAACTTTCATATGCAATCACTCCTAAGAACTTTCTATACCTTGGACTGTTGTCAGCCACACCCTCAGAACCATAACATGATGAGCAAGCACATAGATGCTTCCGCAGTGTTCTTCAAAGGTAGAATATATGATAATCTTCAATATCTGCGGGATAACTCTTATATTTGCTTAGCGATAGATTTTCAACTTACCGTAGGAGGGTAGCTAGCCAGGCAGGCAATCAAAATGCCAAAGAGGTTTCATCGTGACGTATTCTTTCATCGAAAACTCATCAAATGGATCCGAACTCACGTCGATCGGCACGGTGTCTGTACACGCTATCACTGAGTCATCAATGTATGAAATTTGTTAATGCTATGTAAAAATATTTATCTTGTCCAACGATAACAAAGCTTAATAAAAGACAGCGATGTGGTGACCCTACTACCCTCTTCACCTATGCTAAAATATTTGTGTTCCGCATACTTATCACCCAATTTTGGACTAAAGAGCCTCGTTATTATAGTTTATTTTTTGTTTCCAAAAAAACTCAGGTGCGTTCATAATGTCAATGTAAACCGGATATTTTATGAATGACATTGAATTATGTACAGTAATGGTTTCAGACTGGTTTATGGCTGGTTGCTCCCTGGGTCACTCGCATTCACATGGGTCACGGACATTTTGAAAAATAATCTATACACAAATAATAAAATTTAAGTGTCTGTTTGTAACGCCATAATAACAGCTTTTTTCTAAAGGCATATGAAAGTCTATACAGTACTTATATATAAAAAAACTATTTTTATATTTAACAGATCTGTCTGGCTTTAAAAAAATTTGCCGGGACTTTCACTGGCAGATAGCTGATGCTATAAGGATTAAATTAGGCTACTTTTATTTTAGAAAAAGAATTAGGATTCCGCGCAAATAGAATACAACTGTCATGCGGCGTCGACGCATTCGAAATTACACGCGAAGTCGCAGACACAGTTAGTAAATAAATATATGAACATTGAACATCTTACATGAACCATTTGTTACTCGATAATGCGTTAAAAAAAAAGGTTTCACTTATGTACTCATATAAGTAGATACACTTCTTTCTTCTTCTTTTCTTTCTATGACATAAAAAAAATACATAAAATGTCAACAACATGATGAAGTTAGCCATAAACGATAATAATGTAAATTCATTATACCTACTGATTTTGTTTTCAATTGTGTAAAAATAATGTAATGATGATTAAAATAAACATATTATGTAAAATTATTACAATAATTATCATTGAATTATAATGCACTATCAACGCGCCCCGGCTTCGCACGGGTAGGATAGTAATGTATATATATAATAACTCTATTGGTTTACGCGGCGTCCTCCAGTAAAACTCCGAGTCGGCATGATTTTTTCCAGCATCTTCAACAATTAACGTCATATTTCAGCAAATTAACGCAAAAGTTTAATTAATTATTAAATCTGAACCATTCTTCATGAAACACTCCGTCCAATTATGAAAACCGTATGAAAATCCGTTTGGTAGTTTTTGAGTTTATCGCGTTCAGAGAGAAAGACAGACGCGGCGAGGAATTTTGTTTTATAATATACTAGCGGTATTAAATGTAAAAAAAAAAAACAGATTTCGAGTTTATGGCTTTAATAATGTAGATCATAACTTCATAACTGCCTCTAAAAGATAAATACTGAATAGGAGAAAATAGCTTCGCAAATTTATCTATCTCATAAGGTTTAGCCAACGTAAGCTATGTAAGGGCCTAAAAATCATTTTCTAACGCCTTGATGAAAAATATTTGAATTTTCTCTACTATACAAAAATTTAATTGAAATATATTGTATATATATATAAACCTTCCTTAAAAAATTCTTTAAATATTAGTGAAAATCGCAATAAAATCCGTTGCGTAGTTTAAACGATCTAAGCGTACATAGGGATAGACAGCGGGAAGCGACTTCATTTTATACTATGTAAGATATAAGTGTAATAAGGCTTTTGACCATTGTGAAATAGCGTTAAATTAAATCAACAACTATTACATACATGTGAAACAAGACTTCGACTAAACCAGCCTTCCTACACTCTTTCACCGAACACGTAACTTAAAATCATTTATGACATAAATCTATATATTAATTGCCACCATAATAGTTCTAATCTTGCGTAACAGTTGCGAATCAGACCGACTAACTACATCTATAAATATATTTAAATAAAAATCCAAATCATTCATTATTGAACAGGTCTTTCGGTGTATTCATCATATTATATGAATAATTAAATTTTTGCAAAGAACGCGTATTCCGGGAAATTTAAATTTATAAATATATTTTGAATAACATACCGGATCACAGAGAAAACGTTATCTATTAGTGTAAACAAAGATCATGCCATGTACTAATTAATTATACATCACCTAAAAATTTTAAAGTAAGAGACAATTTAATCAGGAGTAGGTACATCCGCAAAAATAATCTAGTTAACTCAAACCGACAATTTCGTATAATAAATCAAACGTTCGCAATCATAATATTATATTAAAACAAAAACTTGTCTGTAACATGCGAAACATTAAATCTTTACCTACTGGCCTATATACAGTGATACCAGTCATTGGGAACCGTTAAATAATGTTTTCAGTATCAATATAATAGTTCCTATTAAGCATAGATTTAGTAGTGCCAAGCAAAAAGTGAAATTATAAATTGTACGAAATTATATACGGTTTTATTTTGCAACGAGCTTTGAATTTTCGTTTAGATTTAGTCACGTATCTTTTTAAAACTACAAAAACTAAAAAAAACTACTGTATTTCAAAGATAGGTTTTTCTTTTCACAATTACCGTCTGACCCAGTTTTTATTTTGTTTTGATTTTTTACCGCCGACTATGTTTTAAGTTTACGTTTCATAATTATTGTATTGATGATTGTAATTTCACACCTATTTGGTTATTATATTCAAAGATTGTAATATGAAACTGTTAAGTTATATGTTACGACAAAATTTCAATTAAAGGTAGATTTGGTCTCAGTCTTTATATTGGTTTCATTCCTCGTAATATAAATAAATAAAAGCTTAAACTACCGTAGCTATTACTAAATTTGAAGTGTTTTACATTAGACAAGGCAGATTGTATATTTCCAGTGCGTAGTATATATAATATCTATGTATTAAAAACCCCGTCGGATCCGTGAAGGTGTTATTAGATATGGAGATTATATTCTGTTTATGTTATCTATCTCAGATTATAAGTAAAAAAATTACCCCTAATAAAATGTAAAAAAAAAGAAAGTTAAATGAGGAAACTTACATGGCAATACAGGCGGCGCGGCGCAGGATACAGTCCTGTATACGATCAAACATACCGCTGCACCGCGCTGCGGCGGGGCTGGCGACAGTGTTATCACGTTTTAAAAATGTGCTAAATTTTAAGGAAGCTAAAACTTAATATGTTAATTTTAAATTGCAATAACATTTGTATTTTCATAATAAATAAAATTTTGATTTTTTTTGGTAATTTTATTGGGGTATCTATAAATCCTTTTCGGATTCGACGGGGGTTTTTATACATATTGTATAATTAATTTCGTTTAAAATTATGGTAATTACTTCGCAATTTAAAATGTAATACTATAGTAATTCCCGCAACTTGATAAATGAAATAAACAAACGCAATGTACACATTAAAACAACTCATTTATCATAACATTTCCACGAGGTCTATAATTAATTTACTAGGAATTAAATAGAATTTAGTTCATAATAAGCCTTCGGTTACACTTTGAGGCCTGTTGACGCAATCTTACGCCAAGCTGTTCTGCGGTCAATACAACCTGCGGGTAATAAAAATAACATGACAAATTATTATTATATGACCTTAAATTTAATCGGTACATGGAAAGTATAATTATTTATATTATAAACTAAATACACTTATTTGAACTTTAAATAAGGAAATGTTGAGAAAGCCAATGTAGTAACCCATATTTGGTAGGTCGTTATAGTTGCTTCTTTATATGTATATTCAAGAAGGACTTTATCAAACTTTACCTGCCAGCAGATGAATCGCTGTAAATTCTTCTGAGCTTGAATAATGAAAATCTAAAGCTTTTTAAGACTGTTTTGATATAACGAATGCAGAGTAGATTGTTAGATGTTTAATTCAAAGCAGTGGTGACCTGGTGACTATTGACGGTCATTATAAGGCATTTTGTTCAGGCATGGAAATTACAGAGCTATTTTTAATATAGTTGTATAACCTTTTTGATCACTGCTATTTCACTGGTTATTCACAAACCGTTAACCGTAATTTTATGATTATTGTGTACTTTATTGACTTCATTTTTATCTGCTACCAAGCGTCCCCGCTAACAACCTTTTTCTTTTAGCTCATCAGTCATCACCCTATACGCAAGGACCTCCTATCTAAGCGACTTTTTAAAACTAGCTCTTAAATTAATATGACATTATCATATTTATATACCTATACATTATCTATCATATGTAATGAAACAAATGTTGTTAAACCTTTTCGTGAAACGGTATTTACCTCTATACGACATTTCATTTGTATCTGCCGCAATATCACTAAATCGTATTCTCTGTCCGCCAACGATAATAGAGATACATAGGTACTTGTAAAATAAAGTCGTTTAATTTTGCTGCTTCTTCGAGCTTCGCTTGAACTCGTTGTCTGGGTCTCGGTGACACGATATCTATCGGATATATTCTAATATTTCAATCACTATTTATTATATTCTGATATATATGGATTAATACGGATGAAGGGATTAATTTTTTACGTGAACGGCTAAAGAGTAGAATTCACTCAAGGGCGCCAGTTTTCCTGTACACGTATAACTTGGGTACCTTCAAGTGAATAGGTAGAGGTATCTGTTATTTAAGCGTCATCCATCTTCGGCCTCGTCTTCACTTACCATCAGGTGCGAGGTCAAGCGCGTACCTGTAAACAAAAAAATGCTGTAAATTTTTAGTGATTCTATAAATAATACAATATTTATTGTTTATAATTTCTTTTCAAATATTTGTTCGATGTCGTTCTCGAAACTCGTTCATTAAGATTTGTTATTAGTGTCTTCTGATAGCTGCCCTCTGCCCGATCTCTTAGCTTTTCTTAACAAATGGTTTGTAGATATCTTTAAATCGTCGCTTGATTTACACAATTACCGCCTTTCTTCTATCTACTAAAACGCAGACTTATAGTTGCGATGTAATGCTATCCTATAACATAATAAAAACTTAAATAACTTATATACTTGTAAACCGCGTTGATATGTTCATTTCGAGGACAAACGCTTTTATTTGTCGCATCCAAATTTATATGTTAACAAAATGAAGTGTATAAAATGAGATGCTAGGCATGAGAAAAAATATATGATAAATGATTGGCAGATAATTTTATTTATGTTACGGGTCATGGTCCGTCAACGCATTCTACGTTGAGGCTTATATGTGATTTATTAATTATAGTCGTTGACCGTATGTTATTAACAGTCTATGTTATTTAATTATAAATGTATGTTTTATAATTGTTGTCGCTGCTTGTAAACCAACCATAGATTGGATTATGTTTATTTCTGGAGTTTTTGGTGAAAACTTGATCTTTCATGTGTTGTATTTGCGTATGTTATTTGGACTCGATATTATGTAATATTGATGGCATTTTACGTGATGTAGTTTGGTTACCGCTGCACAAGTGACGTAGATTAGAAGAATACTGTTGCTATTAAAAAAAAATTATGTTAAAAATTTGGCTAACGGGCAGGTGGTTGACCTGATTGAAAGTGATAACCGCCGCCCACAAACACCAGAGGGTTTGTGCGATGCAGAAAGTGCTTTAAGAAACGCACTGGTGTGGAACGCTGGACATCGAGGTGGTGTGGATGGACTTTAAGATTCTGACGCAATGTCCGATGGTGATGATGGAAGATGTTTATTTTTAAAATCCTTGAAATTATTTATTATAAAAATAAACATATTATGTACATATCGACACTTAGCAGCGGCAAAACTATGTCGGTTGTGAATAGAATAAATCATTAGCCCGATTGACGGATAGAAATCTGCCTCGTCCGTGATCATATGCGCGCATAGCGATGGTTTTATTGTGACCGTTTTAATATCTGTTTTGTATTCTATTTGCTCGTCGCTCTATGGACTTAGCGGAAATATTCAACTGATTATAATATAATATAATATTATTATATGCGGCCACGTATCATGTCCTTGCGATGGTATTTCGTGATTAATCGTTTATAATCCCAGAATATAATCCGATAATCGATTTGGAATTACTTTGTAAACGTAGATCGTATTGTACAGTTAATATTAATAGTATAGTAATAGTAATTTTTATGGGAGTGAATATAGAGTTAAATCATAATATTTATGTGAAACAAATTCGGACATGTTTAATAAATTTAATTTGAAAATCAAGCCCTATAATATTATAATAAAAGATATTAATTATATTTGTTGTCCACACAAAACTAATAAATGCGAAGATAACTGTCAGACTATTTGATTTGTTACCTTTTCACGACAAAATTTCTTTAGTATCATTGTGATTTGAAACAAGATGAAAAAAGCAACTCTAAAAAGAGATAAACATATACCATCTGTAGGATTTAACCTGCGAGGGAATAATATAGAACAAATTCCTAGAATACAAGTCCTGATATTCAGGCCTATGATCGTTGTCGTATTGGCCTAGCAGTGTGACGACCAGACTTGTACGCACTGTTGTAATTATAAATATAGAGTGCGAGTGTTCGATAGTTCGAGTCCCGTTTTAGATACAGGCTGTGCCTAGTTCAGGCGCTAGGTTTCATTAATTAAGAACAAAACTATTGTATTTCCTAGAAATAAGCCTCATATTTTTGTATCTTGTTATGGTCAAATAAAGTAATTATATATTATATAAAGAGATTTTAAAGAAGATATTTTTATGTTTTCTGAAGTTTACTACTTCTACCGCGTTTCAACTGTAGACACATGATTTTTTATTTATTTTACAAAACTGGGTACAATTATAAATACGATAAATATGCTTTTTGAATTGTAACCTACTTGATGTGAAACTAACATGCTGTATATGTTATAGTTATAAAAGTCACACTTTCAAGTACAAACTAATAATTTTAACAAAATATAAATTATGTTTGCTATATATTTGTAATGTTTTTTTCATTCAGACTTTATGGAGGCTAATATATTATAGCAAATATCAAATTCATTGTGGATACTATTTATTATACTTATAGGACATTCGGTATATGGGCGAGTGTTGGCCAGTATTTATTGAGTACCTAAATAGGTAGAAGGTTCTGTGATTCCGCAACCGACTACTACTACGAGGTACGAAGACTCATATCGATTTAATTAAAAATGGACTCTTAATATGGGCATTTATAACCTAAATAGGAATGATAAATGTAAGATATTTCTTCTACATTTCAACGTTTGTAATTTATATAAATTTAAACGTGATTCATATGAATGTAGAGACAATTGTTGCTTGTTGCTAAAGTTTTAGCACTTGTTCAATGCCGGACAGGATAACAATATTCCAGGAGATCTCGATCCAAAGCTTTAGAGAGACAAACATCTTTGTATTGCATGGATTCACCGTGCGGGTACCGAGTACCCATCGCGTGGCAGAGAGAGGGAAACACGAGCAGCCTCCGGGACTTGCGACCCAGGTGTAGGTTTAAGGGGCCCCCTTATGACGCACATCAGCGCTCACCTGGCTGCCCGCAATACCCTCCCTGCCAAGCCAGATTTGGTAAGAGTCTATTAATGCTGCTTGCGTACTCGTTCTAAAATAGAAGTTACTGCAGTTCTCAACAGGCCGAGGTCTTTTAGCAAGTTAACTAGAGATTTCGCTGGAATACCTCTCGCTCCCGCTTCCACCACATACAAGTTAACCGAATAGCCGTTTGGTTAGCTCCGACGTAACAAACGTAAACGTACAAATGTAAATAAAATTGGCATAAATGCCATACATGGGAGTCAAGTTCTATAACAAAGATACCTCTGAACTCTGACCCTTTGAAGACATGAAGGTAGCCCGGGACATGAAGAAGGAGATAGTTAGAATAATACGCAGACAAAGTCACGTAGGAACACTAGTTTTTCATACATATTCAATAACGCTGGGGATTAGTGTTACTAGGGCAATGGGTTGGTGCCGATAACCCACGGGTCTACGAAAGGCGTTTGGTTTTTAGCGACGCCGCGTCGCGTCGCGTCGTGGAATCACATACGCAATTCCAGACCTCTGTTAGCGTGGGTGGCCTACAATTTAAAAGGTAAACGTTTGATTATTGACATTTTTATCGACTTTTAATATGTACCGGGCTTAATCTGTTTGTTTATTGAAAACTTTATCGTTTTCGAAAGTTATGCACCGTATTGAATTGTTTTTTCATAAGAGTCATTGTGTATTAATGTTTTTTTTTCTGTTTTCAAGAATGTGAGCTAGGTTAAGGTTTATAGAACGTGCTTGTTTGGTAGACAAGCATCATTGCTTGGTCGTAGTGTAGGCCTTTCCTATGAAATTCACAGTTGCAGCTCGGAGTTTGGTTTCGTGCCCGATTAATGGCAATAGGCTCGCCCCCTATTACATGGGACCTAAAAACATACTCGGCGAATTGTGGTTGTATGTACAATTAGTACACCTCTGCCTAACCCTTCGGGGAATACAGGCGTGATGGTATGTTATGTATGTACCCAAAGTTAAGCTAAGTCTACGCTCTCGATCATTAATACCTTTGGGGGGCTTGTATTTTTTAAACCGTAATAAGTGGCTAGATGTAAATTTAACGAAATATCTGTTTTAATGTCAAATATCCTACTAAAAAGAACGTGCTATTTATTATACTTACTTCTTTTTTGCTCTGTCGTAAAAACGGTAATACGTACAAGCGACACACTTGACAAATAGTGCAAACTCATAAAGTAATATAAAGCAGGCAAATATTTTAGTCGGCTTGCGGAATGGCGGAAATTACAATTTATCTTCTAAATGTTTATTTCACGTAATATACTAACTACTACTGTGTGATAGAAGGAACTCTGGTTTCGTGATTCCTGCTGGCCCTTGGCTAATATTTAGGTATATGCTCGTATATCTCAAATAATTTCATAGAAAATAGTGTATTGATTTTTCGTTTTGACATGTACACAAAAGTTACCTTTAAAATCTGAGAAATGTGACACCAAACAGTTTTATAATTATTGTACAAAATACAGACATACATATAAATATATGCAGTTGTTGACAGGACTATCCTCCGAGCACCGTATTATTACGTAAGCTTTATCAATCCTATCTGTTTTAGATAGAGTGGAGCTGCGCGAGCGCACTCTACAATTAAGGGGTAACGACGCCGGCCAATTAGAAACTTGTTTTTATATCAATAATCTCTTTATAAGCATAGTTATTTCGCTACATTGTAATCTCTCCGTGTCCTTTAATGTCTCCTGGTATTATTAAAATGAAATTATTGGGCTGAGTTTAAAATGTACCTATGTTCGTTGTGTGATAGAAATAACTTATTATGGGTACACTATTTATACAATAATAATACGAAATTACTTTAAAAAAGTTTTTTGAACTGTAAACTTGCGAGAGAATGAGATAGAATTCATTATACAGTGTTTCCTATTATCTCTGTCTCGTCCTTGCACGTGTGTGCGCGCCTGCGTATTACGAAGCCTTGGGAAAGGCGTCATAGCCGGCGTGGTGTATTGTTCACGTGTATCGATTATATGTGAGTATTTTTTTTTTAAGGTTTCATTTCTACCACGTGTGAACTGCACATATGTTTTTTTAATAGTAGGTCAAGGTGACGGTACTGCTTCTGATGACAGGCATACTGCAATACAAAAATATTGGCAACCACTGAGACATTTGCAAATTGCAATCCATCGCCGCGCCGGTCGGCGCTGTCTGTGTACATCATACATGTCATTTTTTTCCATCGTAACATTGTAAAGTGGCATTTATGACATGTATATAATCATAGTATTAATCCTTTGGGTCCCTTACATAACAAAAATGTACGTAAAATTGGCATATATGTCATCCCGGCAGAGAGCAGAATTATTTTAAAATTCGACAGAAGCAGAGTTCTTCTTTTTCTTTCTAACTTGATAACTAGTCCTCTTTAATGAAGAACATTACTGCCATTATCATATTAATATAGTGTCTTATGACGATTTCTGTATCCTAACAGGATGGTGGTTCCCTTGTTAGAACTTTCTAGGGAGTTTTTGTGGCATCCCAGAAGGCATGCTTTCAGTTTATATTTATAATCCACTTCACTTATGCACAAAAACCAAACTATATCACGCAAAAGGATACATAATATAGGATCAAAAAACTTAATAAATGAATTAAAAATAAAAACGACAACATTTCACTTTGAAATCGCGTCAAAAACTCCAGAAGCAGAGTTATGTAAAAAAACTAGTAGTAGTCTAGTTTAAACACCGCCCTTAGAATTTAGGCAGGTCGCGTACTTATTAAAATAATTTTCTTATAAAAATAATGTTTTACTGTCCACTAAATACTCCTTCGTAATAAATATTTATAAACAAAATTTATCATTTAAATGTTTATCTGAATTTAAATTAAATATTTATCCAATAGGTTTAATTTTTTAATCAACTTCAACAAAATACTACTCAATTCAAACGCATATGTTTTTTATGAACTTCTTTATTTATGAACCGATTTGGATGATTCTTTTTATGGATAGGGGAGATAATATATCTCAAGGGTGGTCCCATTTTAGTTTCATTGGCATTGGACCTTCAACTTCGAAGATATACGAGGAAACTCTTCAAAACCTTTAAAGTTGATTTTCTTTTTTGTTAAAAACTGTCTTGTTACAAATTAAATCGTGATTGGGTTTAAATACAATTTAAAAATACTTTTCGGTATTTATATCACATTAGATTCTCCCTGGTACCGGCAGGTGGCGTTATCTAAATAGTCTCATATTAATCTATTGCGAGACGTCCCGCGTCCCGTTGATCTGGGAGTCCTTACTTGTGCCTGAAGCAGTCTATACAAGCCTGATTTACAGAGACTATCACGGCTAAACTTCCGCGTTGTCATTACTTAATGATTCTCGTATTATCTGTAATATATTACAATAAGTGTTGGCTGTTAGGATGAAGGAAATCTTCGAATACATTACTAACTACCTACTATAATTTTAGTTTCGACTACCTCCGATATCGGGTGGGATACAAGTAATCATGTTGTGAAGAAACACTTATTAAATTCTAATTTAATAACGCTTACTGTGTTTCCCACTGTTTCACCCGTCTTAAATTAACGCACCCGTGTAGCCTATTCTTGTTCTCGCTTCTCGTACTTGCCTACAATTTGCCAGATTGATTGACGGTCATGGCTCCTGCTCAGTTCCTTTGAGTCGTAGCGTGAAGTTATATACCCTATAATATTAATCAATATTAAGCCAGAAAAGGCAGAAAGATTTTTTCTAATCTGACTGGTAGTTCCAGAGATTAGCGTATCCAAACAAACAATGCCTTACGCTTTATAATATCTGAAAGAATTTTGTACAAAACCTATTATTAAGAACGGTACAAACGAAAAGTAATGGCAACCGTCGAAAACAGATCCCATCGGCAGTTATCGTCGTTACACTGATTGGCTATAATGCCTCTTTACATCTCCTTTAAAGAGCGCAACTTTACAGAGAGGATGAAATACATTGCGTTGAAGGATAGAAAAAATTATTCTACATCCTTTCTGTCTACACCAGTAGGAACATAGTTTAATGGTTAGAGATATGTGTGTATTTTCTAATAATATTGATAACGAAACATGATTAAAATAAAGATAATACGGTGATATGGAATCACCGTTAGTTGCAGTGATTGAAAGTCAGGTATGTGCATAAATATGTATATTTATTAGTACAGAAAGAGGCTTGCGTGTTACACGATAGCTGACTAAACGTATTAGACCGTATAAGTTGCTTTAGGTTTGTGGTGCACTTCAAAACGAATAATATGCGAACACCAAGCCATCTTTTAATCACTTTTCTACTTTATTGATATCTGACAAATCGTTGCGAGGTGAACTTTGCTCTTATACTTGGAACAGTTCAGGGCATAATCTACAGTAAGAGCTAAGGTATAATGTTCATTTTTGCTATTTAGTCTCTTAGGTTTTTATCATGTGACATGTAAATTCATAGTATTTTTCTTTACCTATTTGTTTATAGACGAACCGGTGTTTTATTTTAATCCGTAAAATAATTTCATTGTATAGGTAATTGTTACTGAAATATACAAGCAAAAGAACGTTTAAATATACAAAATTATAATGGAAATTTTTCCTTATCGGATGTGACATTTTTTTAATTCATTTAATCGGGAATTAACGCTGTTTAAACCAACTTCCGAAAAAATGTTTTTATAGTGTCACCAAATTACGAAAAAAATTGAGAATTTCGTAGCTTTCTACTTATGCCCTCCCGCAATCAACGGACGCCGAACCATGTTTGAGGTGCTAATAATCTATTTTTGTGTTGTTTCGACTTACTTCTTATGACCTGCTTCCCCGAGGTAATTTCTTATTATGTCATTAGGTTAATTCACCACTGTGCAATCTTTTCTCAATGCTTAAATGTAATAAATTATAAGTTTTATTTTTATTTTGTACGTGAATAGTAAGATAGAGGTCACGAAAAGTCTGTCAGCCCAAGAAAGCATCTAAAGCTAATCTAATCTAAAGAAAATAATAATACTACTAGCTTGATAGTGTCCCAATACTGGGCAAAAGCTTCTTCCCAAGGGAAAGCACTGGCTTAATCTTATCACTCCACCCCACGACGTATTGCCGAGAAACACCGAGAAATCAACAGTTCTTCTACATTGTCCCCATATATAGTGCTTATACGAGAATATTTCTCAAGCGTTAAGACACATCACTATGTTTTCTTTCACCGCCAGACCATAGTGTTACTATTTAAATTAGTAAATGTACGCGAATGCCGAAAAATTCTTTGGTATAATTCATGGCGAGGTTCGAACCTGCGGACATAGAATTGATATTCCGCCGGTATAATCTCTCCGCGCTGGACCACCAAGGCGCATAGCTTATCGCTTTCTCTGTAGCTCAGTTTTCAACAACATTCAGAGTGTGAAGTCGAATTGCACTGTAAAAAAAACATAATTCACTAAAATACTAGTTTTAAGCTAATTTACGATTATGACTTTTATATCGTATTAAATACGTTCGAAACTGGCTTAACCGGCAATAAATGTACATGGCCGATATTACAAGTGATTTAGATATTATCTGATCAAATTTTAATGTGTTTATTTTTTTGATTCTCCAAAACTCGAACTATTTTACGTAATACGGTAAATTTCCACTTCTTTATCTTAATCATAGATTATTTTATTAATCATTTCAAAATTTCAAACGGATTGGTGATACCGCGATAAGTAAATACCTACTTAATAGAGTTATTTTTAAAACAAATATTTGTACATTTGGTGTACTGGATGCTATTTTTTTTTATATTTGAACTATGCTTATTTGTGATTATTGGGGCAAGAGCAACTTCTGTAGCTGAATATACAAAGACGGATAGTGAAAGATGCCGCACTGTGACGGTTTTTTTTTTCTTTGTAAGGCGATTGTGGTTCTATCCTACATTATCCATCCATTAATTCACCCCATATTTACTACTGCTGAGTATAATAGGCCTCTTCTCGATCCTGCACAGCTCTAATTCAGAGTTTACCCGCCACCCTCGCTACGTCGTCGGACCATCGGCCTGGCGGTCGTTTCAACTCTGGGCCACCACTCCAACATCTCTTTAGTCCATCGTCCGTCTTCTCGTCATGCCGAGTGCTCCACCCACCTCCACTTAAGCTTCGTGACTGCTCTCCAATATCTTCAAACTTTGTTCTTTTCCGGATTTCTACATGTGGTATACGATTAATGAGGGCGATACCCAAAATGGCCCAATCCATGGCTCTTTGTGCAACGTTTACATACATACATACATAAAGCAGACCTATATCCCAACGGGGTAGGCAAAGACCACGTCCTTCCACCTGCTACGATCCTGGCATACCTCTTTCGCTTCTTCGACATTCATTAATCTTTTCATGCATGCTCGTCGGTTTAGAGTACTCTTGACCTTACCTTTCTTCAGAACGTCTCCGATTTGATCGATAAATGTTCGTCTAGGCCTTCCTCTTCCAACGATTCCTTTCATACTCGCATCATAAATTTGTTTAGTAATTCTTCTTTCATTCATCCTCTCAACATGTCCAAACTGTCACTCAATTTCACTCGTTTAGTTTGTGCATATTGCTTTTTGTGAGCGTCCACGTCTCGTCACCGTACGTAAGGATTGTTAAGACACATTGGTTAAAAGCATTGATCTTCAGGCACTGTGGTAAGTTCGATTTGAACAAAACACGTTGAACATAAATTGAGTAATATTAACATACACAAAAAGCAAACATTAATGATCCAGCTACGTGTCCTGCCATTGAGAAAAGGCGTCCAGCTCAGCATATACTGAAGTGCCACAGGGTACTTAGCGCTGATCTTCAGCTGGAACCCCGAAGGAAGTCACGGTGCGCCAACAATAATCAAACAAAATAAAACATAAATAACCATAATAACTCACTATTCATGACATAATATTTAAAAAAAAGACAAATAAATAAACAGAATATTCAATATAAAACAAATAAAAGGGGCACACATAAATAAATGGTAAATATTATGTAGGTGCATTATAAAACTATACAAAACATTATATCTAAGGTACATAGCAGGATATACATAGTAGACGTAATTTAATTTACCGAAGGCAGCCCACCCTAATTGAATTCGCCTCCAGATATCCATTATCTGTGGTTCTTGTCTAACTGATAAAATCGATCCGACGATATACTCAAATCTAATCCTATGTTGTATGGTTTCGAATACTGGAAACACACTTGAGTAACATTGCAAAGTGAACCCATTTTTTATATATAATATGGATCAGTTAGTTAGCTAGAGAGGTAGGGTACAGTTAATTTTTGTTTGGAGATTTCTCTCTACCTGGGGCGGTCCGACTGGTGGAATGCCTCCACCCTACAGAAGATCGCAGCAAATTATCTTGTTGTGTTCCTGCACTGACTAGGGTTTCCAGAGCATGGGTTGGGGATTCACGTTCGGCAAAACGCATCTGATACAGTATGTAATACAAGCGTCCATAGGCTACGATAGCCGCTTGTCATCAGGCGGGCCGTATGCTTGTTCGTCACCTTAGTTGTATACAAAAAATGTTATTACGTTCATTTTCGATCAACCTTTGCTTTGCGTTTTCTTTATACAAGTTAATATAATTATAACACAGTTTTTAACAAAAAATAAAATCGACTTCCCTTGTGTACCTTCAGAGTTTAAGACGGTTAAAAACTATCATATATCTACATACTTATTATCTATATTACATGTTAATGTTTATGAGAGAAAATTAGATCAATTTCTATTAGTATTTATTCGAACAACGAATGATTAAAATTACTTATGAATTATTCATAACAAAATAATTAATGCATACGACAAGGATGTGAGAATTATTATTATATAAATTATTTTATTATATTTATAGATGCTAATTATCTGCCACTGTCTACAGATAAGCGTTGTTATAAATTTTGTGATACTGTGCCCACCATTTTGTATCTGTTTACCGGTAATTATTAAAGAAAGATTTTGTGTTGAATATGCAACAGATTCATTATTTATGTTTCAAACGATTTCCTTTTGATTTCTGACAAGAAGATATGTCTTAATTTTGTTTTCAAATTCCACTAACTGTATTTTGGATGTGTATAAAATAAATTAAATCCATTAGTTAGAACTTAATGGTTAATTAATTGTGCATATTTTGTTTTTCTTCATTCTCTAAGCGATTTAATTGGTTCTGCATCAGCAAACAATATTTAGAATGTTATTTTTTTCGTTTATAATGTGGTGACAGTTTTTATCTCATTTCTATATCTTAATTAATTATCCTAGTAGCTCTAAACAAAGGTGTGATTCGAACTTTTTTATTATATTTGTACGGGGGAAGTTCTCATAAAATATAATAAAACTTTGAATCAAAAGTGGTAGGCATATGAGGACAATATTATGGTTAATCCGTAAGATTTTTTGTGACTCACAGTGGTTAGAGGAATAAGAGGAATGGGACAGGTTACCTCATTGTCCGTATCGATATTTACAACGATTGTGTAATATAGTAATTTAACTTTATCCTTATAAGCATTGTATCTTAATTAATACTCACAAAAGCTACATCTTACATTATCGATTCCAATTAAAATTATGTGTCTATTTATATAGGAAATAATATAAATTAGTACCTGTTAAACTGCATTGTTTATCTAGATAATAACGTTAGATGATTATCGAGTTTCCCAGAGTAAAATCATCTATAAACTTTTATTGTAATCACGCATAAATCCATCGAAGTGCTTAATCGTTTTATGGTTACCATAAAATGATATTTTTAACACGAATAAATTTATCTTTGAAGAGTTAAATGTCTTCTTAAACGTTTGGTTTACAGAATATACTTATTTTAGAGGGACAGTCGGTTTTTTAAAGTCACTCTCAATAAATAAACTTTCCTTTAAAATAAATTATTCATTTTACTCGTTTAAGTAAGATTTTCCGCTATGATAACATTTTTTAACAAAAAATACAACCACTTCAATGATTTTGAGGAGTTCCCATGTGTATTTTCGAATTCGAAATGCCAATGCCAATGAAATTATAATGGGAACACCCTTGAAGTATTTCTTTTCCAACAAAAGAAGAATCATCCAAATCGGTCCATAAATAAAGAAGTTATGGCTAAACATCCATAAAAATAAATATACGTTCGAATTGAGAACCTCCTGCTATTTTTGAAATCAGTTAAAATTTGCGGATTATCACCATAGGTAAAAAAATTAAGTAGTCCAAAAAAAATTTGGAAACTCTCAATTCGAACCTAATGGTGCCTGCACAATCACTGAGCTGACGTGATTTTCGATAATCATTATATTAATACGTGAGAAGAAAACTTTGGACTCCTTTTTAAGTGTATTGCGTTAACAGAAGCCTGTGAGATTTGGCATGGTTAAAGTTTATACGGAAAAGGAGTGCAGAAAGCTAAAATTTATCATCTGTTACGAATATATTAAATAAAATAAATTAATAATGCGAGTCCTAACCCCACAAGTGCCATTGAACTTAGACCCCGCAAAATATTGACATTGTCATTCAACGTAAAGTGACAGCAAGTGATGTAGATAATAATACATAAATAGTCTATGATCAAAAACTCGCTGGTCGAATTTCGACCTTGGAGCGACCGCTAATAATTAAATAAATCGAACAATTTACGGAAACAATACGTCACTGTATTTTTCTACTAGTTGTTTCACCTTCTTCGTTTGGCTTTAATTACTTACTTATTCTTTCACCGTAAACTGGTTAGGTAGTGTATTATAAAAAAAATCATGGTCGATAAACTACTTACTATCTGACTTGATCAACTATTATCGTGACTTTTTATTACATAAGTTACTTAACTATATACTGTACATACTAAAACCCGGCCAAAGCTATCACAGCTATGAATTATGGATAAAAAATCACGTACATCCGATAAGTCGTTCTCGACATAGAGGAGTAACAACACAAATGAACAGACATGCAGAGATACGTTGCGTTTTATAAATTATTTCGATCACTTGAATAACAGTATATATATCATATCATGTACCCCCCTTTCCTCAAAGAGCTCTGGAAACCCAACTAACCGCAGGAACACAAGACAAGGTTATTTGGCTTCGATTTTATTTAGGGTCGAGATATTTTTTACCCGCTGGGCTGCCCCAAGTAGAGAGAAATCTTCAAAAATAATTCTCCGTGCCCTTAAAATTATATTTGTTTCAAAGCGATAAATAATGCTACTCATGGGTTTATACATTAACGTCATATGTTAACACAGTATTATAGGATAGTCATTTATACAATCACCCTTCATACGTACTTACACTGTCATTATGCCGCATCCATCTCGGTCCGCACGATAATTACTGCGCACACGCATCTAGACAAATCGCGTGTGGACTCGGCCCCAAAGTATAAGCGTCGGGCGTTTATAAAAGTTGAAATTTTTAATGCTTAAATTTATACTTAATACACGTTAGTTACACGTTACTTAGTTCACGACTTTCATAAGATCGTTTTTTGTATGAGAGGGTTAATCTCCGGAACTACCAGTCATATCTGAAAAAATATTTTTGAATTTTATAATTTATTTATTGAGGAAGGTTACAGGCTATATATCTTAACGGTACGTCTCTAAGGAGCAGAACAGTAACCGTGAACATCAAGCAATCCGGCAAACTGTAGGCAAGTACGGAAAGTAAAAACAACGATAAGTTACACGGGTGCGTTGCTTGGCGGCGCGGCGCGGTGGAGAGGTCGAATAAATTTAAAACGGGTGAAACCGTGAGGCACGATTAGTTATTTACTAAAAGGACAAAAAATATATGAAATTCTTAAGTTTTCTGGATAATTTATGTGTAAATTGTTGAAGAAAATAAAGTGCATTTTGTGAAATTTTATTCACGTAATAACAATATTTAGAAAAATGTTCACAACACCTTTCAATGTTGTCAATACACTAGTGTCATATGTAGTAATATAACACTACAAATGCGAAAGTAACTCTGTCTGTCTGTCTGTTTGTTTGTTACTTGTGTCATGAGTCGTCACGACTGAAGGCTCTAGCCTATACAAATCAAGTCCAAAAAAATAGTCTATACAATTAATAAAATTGAAGTGTCTGTATGTAATGTTTGTTTATGGTTTTAAAAAGATATACAAAAAAGTCAGCGAGAGCATATGCTCAGGTAGACATATGTCTACCTTTTAAGGATCACAAACAATAAGCTATTTTGTCTTTAAAATATCAAGGAGCGGGGGTAGCACGATTCGCACGTGTGCCCCCGATCGACGGCATTCTGTAGTCCCCGCGAGCACAGCCGCGGGCACCGCTAGATAAGAATAAAATCTGAATTTTTATTATTAAATTAATTAATGATTGAACCGAGTCGGATGTAGTTTTCAACTTATTATAGGACTTAAATCGAGGTCGAATCTAGGTTACATATCGTTACATTTTTTTATCAGGGCTAGGTTACAATTATAAAATTAATTTAAAAAATTAGTCAAATTTTAATTCATTTAGACATGTTGTTATCAGAGAAACTATCACAATGACATCACGGGCACTAATCCGTTTATAATATACCCCATATTATCGATTTAGTTATACCATACACACAATTATTTTTTTTCGTTTTATAAACCGGGAAATCAAATCTCTGACAACCAACTTTCCTATATGACATAGCATATCATGACGCAACCGCGACGTAAGCGTAAGAAAAACATTTTTACTGGTTAACACGCTTAGCGTAATGCTGTATTAAATTTATGTTTCACGCAATATCAATTATTTAAAGAAATTATTATTATTAGAATTATTTTAATTATTTTTAGAGGTAACTTGATTAATTTCAGCATAGTAATATCAGTTTGTAAGTGCCTGTATTAACCACCACGCCATTTACATGACGTTTTACAAACGAATCAATGTATGGCAAAATGTTGATGTGAAACATCTAATGGGGCGTTTGGATGGGAGTAAAAGCATTCTGATGGGACGTCGCTACGTGCCATTTTGGCAGCGTCGTGTCTGGTTGGCGCCTTCCTTCTCAGCGCTCCCCTCTCAACATTTATTCTGAATGCTTTTTATATCTTCTATCTCTACTTCTACTGCAAACACTTGCTTTAGTGTATCAGCGTAGTTTCAGCTAACTTTATATATAATTCGTGAATATTTGTAAATTTAATTGTTTTTCTTTCTATCTGCACTACGCACACTCACTATTTTACATGTGTGTTATTGTATCGGCGTGGCTTCTTATGCCAACCTTATAATATGAATTCGTAAATCTTTGTGATTTTTTTTTTCGATTAGATTTATGTACATTTTAATCTAAAAATATCATTTAATTTAGTTACTTCACACATGTAAGGAATCACAATTTTCTTTTCATTAAATGAATGTATCAGAGCATTTCAAAAGAAAGGAGAGTTAAGTGTGTAGTTGGTTTTATTTCGCACGCACCTGCACGTTTGACCCGGGTTCTCAGTTTGGAGACCACCACGACGTTTGCCCACGCAACTTTACAGTCGAGGGCCACTTCTGCGCTGAACATGACACAGCGTTTTGTCTGTGATACGCGGTGACTAAGCGCTTTGGCGATAATACGCAATTATTATTATTTTTCCACAGAAATAAAACAATAACACTGGCAAATGCTTTTGCGACGCAACCGAAGAAAATAATCCTTTGGAAGTAAATGTAAACGCGTGTGTTTTATTGTATAATTCAATAACGGGAGTAAATTGAACAGTCGATTGAAGCCTACGTCGCGCGTCGTACCGACTTGCATTTTGGAGGAGCTAATTACGTAAGAATATTGATAAAGTATTAAGATTAGTAAAAGCGAGTCTAAATGTACCCACTATCTCTTTCGGTGTAAGTATGCGATAAAAGCCGATTTTGTTTAGCACCAATATTGGTGCTTGAACATTGTATTAAAACGATTCACGTTTTTTAATCTGTTAAAAGACGCTTCCATAGTTTTACGGTACTGGGAGTGCTTGCAAAAATTCTTTAGCATCGAATGATGTTAAATGGTCCAAAAATAACTGAACAAAAGCGTAAAATTACAATATCACATCTTAATTAGTGCACGTAACCTAGAATAAGGGTTTATCTAAGTATGCCGTTGTAGAACAATTATCTGGGCGTCGAGTACACGTTCATGTTGTTGTTTGACATAAAATTCAACATGGTACACAGTTCTTTATCATTTGCTTCGACAAATGCCACCGTTATCCTTGCTTAGGGTTCGCCTAACGTAATCTATTTTATTCTTACTTTATGAACTTATAAAATAAATAAATAATAAGCACTTATTAATGTCAAAACACTACCACCGTTTCGGAAAACATCCCAGCCATGGAAAAGAACGGACAAGAAACTCAATCGGGTTTATCAACATCATATTATCTTTTTTTAAATTGTTTTACAGTATTTAATTATTATCATTTTCAGTATATGTACAGAGAGGGAATCACATCCAGACATCACCATCATTCACGTAATCAGCCACCCTATAATAATACCCCTTCGATAATAAAAGTTGCTTAACATGATTCTTGAACTTATTATCAGGCAAATCGGTAAAGTTTATTATAGAACCTAACACAATTACCTAAAAACTTTTATTTATTTTACTAAGTCTAAAAAACGGAATGACTATTTTATATTTATTTCTAGTATTGAAATTGTGCGTGTTAGTTTTCAAGTTCAAAATTAGCTTTATTTTTCCGAACATACATTATATTTTCCAAGATGTATTGGGAAGGCAAAGTTAAGATACTAAATTGTTGAAATTTAGTCCTCAATGATTTGCGTTGTCTCATATCATAAACTGCTTGAACTGCCCGTTTTGTAATACAAATATAGTATCTACCTCAGCTGCTGAACTCCACAGTAAAGTACCATATATACCATATTGCCTGCCTGACTAGTTACAACCTCCAAGATGCAAATCTATTGCCAAACATCAATTGGTGTATTCCGGCAGCTGCACGTAAGAGCCAGTCTTCCACTAGGCTTAACGTGCTACCATCATGGTCCACATCGTCACTTAAGATCAGGTGAGATTGTGGCCACAACACTAAAACTATAAAATAAACACTTAAATAATATAAAAATAGATAATTAGATTAAAAAATAAAAATAGAATAAAATTGGTAATGAAATTTAGATTTTTAGTATTTGAATGTTTGTTTACCTTATGCGGAATAAAGTAGGGATAATAATTAATATAATTAAGCGTATTATAGTATTTTCAAAATTATTTACGTTCATCATTATTGGTGACCGCTGGAAGCGAGGGAATCCCGTCGTGATTATAATTCTGTGTTATTTTTGATCAAGCAGTTTGATTTTATATACTTTCTGCAGACACCCGGTCCGTACTTTTTTTTAGCAATGCCTCTATAATTAAAAATGGATATACATGCAAAACGTTACTACTGATGTCGTATCTGTTTCCCAATAAGTCATATGTTTTTTTGTTAATGCTATCTGTAAATTGTAAAAAGGAAAAATTTACGGATATTTATTGTTTACTTAATCAAATGATTAGGTAGTTTAAAAGACAGTTGTAGTGCCAGCCCTGGAGGAAGCGATAACTTGTACGTGACAGGTCATGTTTGCAGGTCATGCCAGTTGAACGAGTGCGTCGGCGGCGCGACGCGGTGACGGGCCATCGCATGCCACTTTATGACTTTTCGACATTCCCTAACAAAGTATATTTGTACGTTCTCTGAACAGTTCATGGTGCGTTAGCATTATTTCCTCTTATTTAGTTTCGTCTTAAGTACGCGTTTCGCTTCATACGACGATACGCTCGTGTGTTGAACCTTTGGGCAATGGAAATTGGTGTGGGATTGTTAACGTTTGCCTATTGCCTTCATTTACAGCTATACCAAAAGTAAAAAAAAAATTGCATGTATAAAAATTTACTGTAAAAAATACTTCATAGTTGTTCTGCTAGTAATATAAATTTACTGAGATATAATGTGTATACGCTGGGTTAATTCAGAAGGCGAGTCACTCCGACTGTTTTTCTATAAAATTTATGGTGATCGCGTATCATCTGGCCGCGACTTTCGTCTCATCTCGTTGTTATTTGATAGTTTTGCCAATTTCTCGTTCTACTGTACACCATAAGCAGCGTATATGTATATATGTATCAGGGGCCTATGCTGTTTTCGACAATTCATACTTATACATACAATACATACTTTACAATCGAACTTATTGCGAATGTCTTTCTTATTTGTACTGCATTATTTTTCTGATAAAAGTATGCACAAATTCAAGATTTTCATGTCACTTTAGCCTAGATAGACTGTTTCTCTAGAAATTATTAAAAAGATAACATGTGAAAAAAACCATTACCGAGATTCACAATAATTTGATACTAAAATCACGATATCATGTGCATTTTCATATTTTATTCCGTAAACTAAAATAAACTGTCAACATTTTTAGGCAATTGAAAACTGGAAGTGAATTATGATTTTGTCTTTGAATCTCGACAACCAAGCTCCACTTGCTCCTTACACTTGGCTTCCGACAAATGACGTCACATAACAGTAAAGCAAGCTGAATAGGGGACCGGTCGGCAACAATGTATAAGTCATAAAGTCGCGTATGGAACCAGCACAAATCGCTCGAACCGTTTATATTATTGGACGCCTAGAGATGACATTTTCATTTTATATTTGCATACGGATAGTAATTTGCTAGCGGTATTCTAAATGATGGGATTAATAGATAATATAATAAAAATTAAACTCATAAATAAATTAAATTGTATGAATGAGTTGCTTTTGTACATAAGCAGGTAACGTTTTTCTTAAGGGATTCGCGTTGAACACAATATCACTTGCTCTCAAGTGCAACTGCTGGAAGAAACGAATAGCAGCTTGTCGACAAAATTTTTACTTGACGAGTGCTAGATAGCCTGGCAGGCAAAAGAAAATGACCTACTATATATACTATATGCTGTGGTTTTATCACGATGTTTTCCTTCATCAAAAGATTATGTATTCGTTATTAATTTAATAAATTTTTATATTAGTCAAGCGTTTATTGATTTATACTGTTTTAGAAATACATTTGTGAAGTAAATAAATAAAATACATCGAGCCATGTCTTACTCGAACCGAACCTTGTTTGGCTATGTCGGATATTTGCGACATTTAAAATCATTCGCAAGTGGTTGTCACTTTTGCAACAGAGTTTGCGACACCTAGGTCTTGTCAGCCTGTTCGTTTACGTCACTCGCCGGTAGACCTACGGTGTGCGTAGAAGCGCAATTACCACAATCCCGCTAACACGGTTAGCAGTGCGCCGGCGCAGGAAGTGTTGCCACACTTTTTAAAGTTTCCTGTTTTTTATGTATTGATCCGTTTGTTACTTAAAGTAGTTTCAATTAAAATAACATGGTTCTATAATCGGGTATACAAGTTTTTTAAAAGAACTATAAAATTATTTCAATTATGGTCTCATATTATATTTTATATCTTAATATCCTCCCCTCCCTTCCACAACAGAACAACACGCGCTGGGCTTCGGAGTCGGTTTTAAGGTAACCTTCATCTCGGCACGAACAAAAAAGTTCTCTATGACTTATCTTGTCGTACCGTGAACCTGTGGAATCTTATTCCGGCCAGTGTGTTCCCTCCTTCTTACGACATCGGGTCCTTTAACCGTAATGTGAAGAAATATTTATGCAGCATGACAGCGGCGACAAGAGGAAAGAAGCTGCCTCAATAACCCTACGTGAATCTTGACAACTCACCTAATTTTGGCTTCATCGCATCATCGCTCTTAACTGTATGTGAGCTGAATATGACACCTGCTTCTTTCCTGGTGTATGTATTTAAACGCCATTATATATGAAGAAAAAATTAACCAATTTCAATATTTTCTTTTAAAGGCGTAACATACAAATAATATAAATAAAGAAATCAACGACTCGTTGCCTATTTTTTAAGACTCTTCCGAATGATTATAACTTAGTGTTAGAACAATGCGTCAATTCACGTAGGTTCGAATCCTGCAATGGGTTTGAATTATAATTGAAGGGAAACACTGTGATGACACCATAGCACGGCGGTAGGGTATTATCTAATGCCCGTCTAGTTAACACCCTTAATTTGGAAATTTGTCGTCAAGCGCTTATAAGATGTGTTCCGGCAGCTACAG
This sequence comes from Saturnia japonica, assembly GCA_033032175.1. Taxonomy (NCBI): domain Eukaryota; kingdom Metazoa; phylum Arthropoda; class Insecta; order Lepidoptera; family Saturniidae; genus Saturnia; species Saturnia japonica. The sequence goes on along the minus strand of CM065306.1, from coordinate 2,759,964 downwards.
TCCAAAACCGTGGTAATATTTACGCCCATATCATCACTTGATATCAGACACTGCGGCATGTGAGCATGGCTGCATAGTTGCACAACATTGTTTGTCAACAAAAAAATTTAACAGTACGAGGAACTAATAATCTTTTAATCGAATATCCTATTCAATTTTCACGCTTACACCGGCTATAATTATTTAAGTAATAATCACTAAAGTAGATTTTTTTAATAAAAAATTGTATAAAAAGTATTGTAATTCAAATTTACATCTGGCAACACCACAGCGTACGTTGCGATATCGCGTATTCAGTTCAGCTCCTTCCAATCATATTTTCACTCGGCACCGACGAAACGATGTAATTTTATATGTAAATTGTTTGTATTAAGGCGCCAGCTCTATCGATTTGTAATAAGCAGTTTTAATATCATTACATTTGTCGATGTTTCGGATTGAAACCGCGTCGATTGCGTTGTTAGCGCCCTTCAACAAGGCCATTGAATGTGAAGTTTCATACGATATAATTAGTAAAGGGTTTTGGTTTTCTTTTAAGTCATTTACATATCTTAAAAGAATATTTTCAACTAACTTCTGCCTGCGATTTCGTCAGTGTTGACTCCAGAAATGAGTCTTTACCGGAATAAAAAGTACCCATTATGTTAATACAGATTATAAAGTATCTGTGTGTCAAGACTAAATAAATAAAATTATTGATGTTTGCGTTTTGCACGCATCACGCAAAAAGTACTCGATAAATTTTTATGTATTTTTTTTTTATTCCTTATATTCTTGGTCCTTATTCAAAGAATCAATTATCAAGGTATCTTCATTAAATAGAAAAATATTAAAGTTTTAACAAAGTATGAATTTTTTGCCGTGGTTGTTTTAGAATAAACATGGCAGACGAAGTCGCGGGTATCGCCTAGTTTAATCTAAATTCATTCAGTTGTTATTCCATGATGTAGTAACAAACATCCAAAAAACAAACATTTACATTTTTAGTATTATTAGCAGTGCCCCGCGGTTTTACCTGCGTTTATTTTATACTACAAACTTCGCCAACGCACCCGTCTAGGCATTTTTAATACTTTGTGCAAAGCTATCGTGATTTTTATGAGGAATAAATTAATTTTTGTGTTTATCCATTACAAACAAAAAATCAAATATTTCCTATAATATTGGTACAGCGGTAAATTAAGTAAGATACACTTTCGACCACAATTATTGCAAATAATTATATTGATGTTGTGAGAGCTATAGGCTTGCAATACCTTCATGATATTTTCAATGTATTTTTCAAGGAATTACCATCATCGACGGCGACAAATACTCGTTGAATAGAATTCAAGTGTATCAAGCAACAAGTAGGGAATTGTTATTCTTAGAAGTCATAATTTCATTCGTTCGGTTGCTCGCACCCAGCGTTCAACATTCGCTTCGCAATCACCAGTTTCCTGTACATTTTTATGATTATGCTTATATCCTTTCATAGTTTCGTGTCTTGAACGGTTATTTTATCTTTTTATAAATTCAATATGACAACAGACAATGTTTAGTTTACTGTACTCCTGATCGCCATGCATACAAATACATAGCTATGGTAGTAAAAGCAATATTAAGCAAATATTATTTCCAAGTTCAACAGTGGCAGTAAGCTCTAGAAGTTGTGCATTCGATTCTCCAACATGAATTACTTTTTTGTTATGGACATTATAATTGTAAGTTATGTATCTGGTCTTTAAATGTCATATATTAACTGGCGTCAACTGCTAAGTCACCATAATACAAGCTAATAAAGCTAAGCTTAGTTCGAAATTAATTAGGCGTGTGTGAAATTGAGTCCCCATTTATTTTTCAGAATATAGTTGGTTGCTAAACCGAACTGCATAACTTGGTGGTAAATACTTATTTCTAAATTGATTGAGTTTGGACAAATTGTTACAAAACCAAACCATGGGAATTGGCAGCGCAGCGTCTCATTGGTAATGTGATCCAGGGTATCATTTTTATCAAACTAGCTGACCCGCGCAACTTCGTCTGCATCACATAAGAGAGAGTGGGACGTAGGCTGAGACAAATAACAATTGTCGTAGGCGCAACAATACAAGTACTTGATTATTATTTTGTTGCGGAGTTATATTAAAACTGTGATATCTCCTAAGATGTTCATTGAAATCAAAGGATGTAAAGGGCAATTTTGTCCAAAATTAAATACTTGTGATGAATAATGTATTTATTTCGATAAGGATTAATACCATGTTTATAAAAACACCTTCGCAAATAATGCTCTTAATAAATGCAAATAATTCACTTATTAAAAAAGGTTATATTGCGTCAACCTTAAAAGATAGACATATGCTATCACGGACTTTTTTAGAACTTTTTAAGACAAACAATTCCGTCACACATCTTTATTGCATAACTTTAACCAATTACGCAGTGCACGCAACGGAAACTTTCAAGAGGAATAAATTTTCCCCGTTTCTGCGATGTGCTGTGCTTACGCATGACCAAGTACCGTCGATTTATCGAGATACCATAAAAAAACTTCGCAGTTCAAGGGAGTTTAAAATGTTGAAACACGATTACTCGGTGAAGCTGTAAAAGCCGCAGCGGCTTCAGGGTCCTTAAGGCTAACAGTGTAGTCAGTTAAAAAAAAACTTTCAAGTAATGTCACTCTTGTGTATTTTGAACGTTGTCAGTTCTGTTTGATACAGCTCGTACAAGTGTTTACGATTGTACAACTACCCACAGTCGATTGTCTGTCGTTGTTCACGATGGCGTCGCACGCGCACCGAACTTTATGATTTTCGCGCGTCCATAACTTTTGCGCGTGCGCCACCTAACGGTCCGCGTAGGATTGCCAGCCTATCTCGTTGCGATTTATACGGTAGATTAATTTTGCGATATTGACGTTAGACTATTAATATTTATGATTATTATTTTCCGATTGTGGTATTTTTCGGCAGTATAATTGAAAAATGTTAATATCCTACACAAGGAAGCGTTATTAGTAAAATAATAGATGTATCATTTTATAGTACCGGTAATAATTTTAATACTGTTTCAAAGTAATATTTAAGCTATCAGTTTTTTTATGTATTATGACGTCATTGAACGAGGTCCCAGGTTTTAAGTAGCCCTTATTTTTATGTGAAGTAGTGGAGAGTCACTCGAAACACGGGCAAAAGGTTAAGCCACTTCAATTAATTGTACAGGAAATACATCCCAACAAATGTTAAATTAGTTATTAAATTTGCGGAATTAATTTTTTTAGTAGCTCAGAAAAATTACAGTAGGTAGGTACAGAACCTGATGGAAACCACAATGTGGTCTAACGCCTCGCCTCGCCATAGCCTCGTGGCGCAGTCGTAGTAAACCCTATTATTGGGCCGAGAGGTCGCTGGTTCGATCCCCGCCCATGACTGAATTTTGTGTGATGAGCATAATTGTCGGTTGTGTGTCTGGGTGTTAAAATATATATATACATATACGTCTATCAGTTGTTTAGTTACCGTAATACAAGCTTTGCTTAGTTTGGAATGAAATGGCCGTGTGTGAATTTGTATCCTCATTACTTACTTAAACAACGGCGACCGCAGTTGATAAGTTTCATCGAAGGTCGTCGATGTCCTACCAGCTTGCAGAAATGCCTCTTTTCACATTTAGTTTAAAGGACCCGATAGTGTAAGAAGCAACACGCTGGTGGAAGGGTATTCCACATCTTCACATTACGGCAAACATGAGAATTTGCAAACTACTTTGTTCGTGCCGCACTGTAAGCGTGTAGCTATGGCTTCCTATACCAGCCTTCGTGGTCTGTAGTGGAAGGGAAATGATAGGTTAAAAAGAAGGTGTAAGCTCCTATGCTTACCTATTTTGAGAAATAGAGAATTGGAGAAATATAATTTGAAGAACTGATGAAGGTTATAAAATCAGTTCAAGGTTTCATTGCTAAAACACAATCGTTATATTTTTCTACCGAAAATTAGTAGCGCTCATGTTGCTTGCTTTTTTTTTTACTAAAGCGCTCTTGCACGTGAAGCTTATTTAAGTAAGCATTAAAAATACAAACTGTTGCTTTTAAAAGTACATTATTAGCAGTGTGTATGACTTAAAGAACAGCGGTTCATTTTTATTTTTCAAAGATTCTATGTTTATTTAATTACAATCAATTTCACGTGGTTTGTGACAAAGTTTATCACACATAACTAGTGTATAAGCGGATGTTTATCCAGACCAGACTAACATAACCAGGACATACAAACGGATAATAATCTAGTTAATTATAAATAATCGGGCTTCAATAATATTTGTTTTGTTGATATACGAGTAGGATTAATAGCACGCAGTTCGCATCGTGATCGTCTATCATTGTTTGTAATTGCATTTTATATTATCTTCTCTCTGTATTTAATTTATCTCTTGTCGCTCTTTAGTAGATTCATAGTCTTCGCCAATTCTTGATATATATCTAATAACATACAGTACATAATACTTATTTACTTTTTTGCAATTAAAGAGAACATAATTTTACAATCAACATTATACGGGATATAAGTCCATATCCTGACGTCCACTTACATACAAATTATTTATTATTTATTTTTGCAAGATTTCTAAGAGAATTATTGATATTTTTTATAACCTATCTATTGAGGTATAGACATATGCTACCCATGTGCAAAGCTTCAATAAAATCTGTCGAGCCGTTTTATACTTTGACGTTTAACTTTGAAAGAAAAGAAAGTAACGTTAAATTCGAGCGCTCTACAAAATAGCTCTAAAGCAAAAATTCTGGAAAAAATATGCACGTACAAACAGAACTACAGATATGTTAATATCGATAGAAGATAGATGATCACATGTAGAAGATAAAAGTTGTTTATTTTTAGAGTTACTCCGTAGCTGCGAAAGCAGCTCTGCCGTTATAAGACTCAATTTGCGCTGTCGCTTTAGCCCCATATTCGCGGCTAATATGCATATGGATCGGCGCTGCGCACGCGCATTTGTCCCGTATTGGCGTTCTACGAGATTTATGTAAAACGATCAATATGTGCCGTGTGTTTTTATTTCTTCACGACTTGAGAATTAATATTCATGTTTTATTGAGATTTCCATCTAATTGAAGAACCAAGCCAAGAGGTTCCAAATTGAAAAAAATAATAACTTCAGCCATTAATTTAGAATACTAACCATATTTATGTCGAAAGATTTTTTTATTTAATTATATTATTGAGATATTTTTTTTCAAATTTTATATACCTACGATTAATTATTAACTTAGAGAATTATCCATACGAGGAAATATAATAATTAGCAGTAAAATTTTTAAGAATGTAAATCGGTTACCTCCTGATACATAAAGTATTAGGTATATTGACAATACCTATGTTGTCCCTAAATAATTTCTTCGGTTATACATAATACGAGTGTTTATTGAATTCCAGACATGACAAACAATAAATCGTAGTGTATCTAACTCTTACTAACTTAATGCTTTAGTAAAAAAATTAAGTATATTTTGATGCTACTTAATAAAAAAATTGTTATCCAATTTGAGAGCATTCATACATAGAAATAGACTTTGTATCTGTCCATTTACTGAAGTAGACAGTGAATTTCAGGTTCAATTTTATGAAACCTCCTAGTCAACATCACCAAGATAACGCTGAAAGCCTAGAAATGGACTATCTCTAAAGTGCAACTGTCGGTACGCATCTATATAGAAATATATTTAAAAGAAATGACAATACAATATAATATTGTAATTGGTAGATAGATATTAACTTGTCACATTAAAACATGTCAAAAGATTCAGGTCGAGTGCCTGTCACGGCAGGATTTAATCTCTAAGCCTGGTGGACCGGTCAGGTGTGGATTATTTTGTATACCAGTCAACTGCTGCAACACTAACGTTTGAGTGGAAACAGCTGTCTAGTGCTCTAGTGACGACAGGTTTGAAAGAGTTGATAAAGTTTTAGGTAAAATTTCAGGCTAAAATAGTGATGCAATATAACAAAATAGACGGATTATTATAAACAGTAAGCAATAGCATACAGACATTTAGCAAGATGTAATGGTGTAACTCGGACAAATGGAAAAATTATCTTTTTTATTCGATGATACTATATTCACATGACATTGTGTTTAGTGCGGGTTATCGTAACAAACTAAAATATTGCCATTAGCTTAATGGTCGTAAGAGTGACTGCTATGCTCGAGGTTCTGGGTTCGATTCCCAGGTAAAGCAAAGTATTATTGGATTTTCTATGAAATTCTCAGTAGCAGCTCAGAGTTTGGATTTGTGCTCAATTAATGGCAACAGGCTAGCCCTCTATTACGTTGGACCTAAAGGCGTAATGGTATGTTATGTTATGTTGTTGCAAAGCCCATTGTACTGCAACTATTCTAATGCTAAAGGTATATACAATTTAAAAAAAAATTGATCATGTTACAAAGCCCTTAATTATTTAGTAGCTATCAATGTCACACGCCAACTACAGCTAAAGAGCATTTAAAGAATATAAAAACAAGATCATTGTTACAACACAAGACACACCCAAAATATCCCCTCGCAATCAACATACTGCAATAAATTCACACGGTCCATATCACCGGTTACATCCACAATGAAGGACGTTACTAACAAAATAAGACAATAAAACCAATCTTGATATATTTCGATCACAAAAACACAATAACTAATCATCGACTCGATCGACTTTCAATAACATGAATTAACTTAATCTAACACTTCGAATCTCTCACATTAGCATATCATGAAGGTAATCAGAACCGCGGCAGTCCACTTGTCAACAATGGCAAGTATTAAATAATATTGCCCAATGTTTAATTTTATTTACTGTGAAATACCAGTTGATTGACAACCAGGGCTTGCAACATTAAATAGAAACATCTGCAGATGTAATGGATCTAGTTTTGCGTAGACTGCATTTACAGTACATACCAAGTTGGGTGAAGCTGTAAAAGCCGCAGCGGTTTCAGGGTCCCTAAGGCTAACAGTGTAGTCAGATCTAAAAATATAGTTACAGTAGATTCTCTAACAGCTAAGATTTGATAATAATAAAAGCTCAATGGTGGTATTGCTTTGGAGAATGCAGTTGATTTACAAGCTTAGCTTGCAACGTTACGTTGGAACGCCTGCAGATGTCTTGAACTTCGTTTTTCTCTAGACGGCAGGTTATAGATTATTTAGTAGTTAAAAATTTAAAGCATTAATGAGTGATCGACGTGAATTTGAATCCTATAATAAACCTGTGCTTTTTATGAAAGAAATGGTAGGATGTAATGCTCGTTTCATGTTAGAAATCTGCTTCCAAGTAGCTGTCGGTGTGTTCCGGTAGGCGCTAGTCTAAAAAAATATTATTTACAAAAAAGATATCGATGTTTATGCAAATGGTAGGAACATTTAGATATAAAAGGAATCAATAACGACCTTGGTTGCCAAAAATTTAATTTAAATCGTCAATATATAAGCTTAAGGGGCACCGATGACAATACTTTAAGCGTCTTCTTTTTTATATGGTCGTAATATTTATTTCTCTTGTTCTTTTGTTTCAGGTAAGCACCAGTTAACCCGTTGCCGTACCATCGGGTCCCGTAACACCTCTGATATCACATAATTCAATAATTTAAATTCTGCTCGTGCCACAACATGGCGGGTGAAATGCGTCTCGCGCTGCCTTATTTGTTTTTTAACGTCGTAAATATATTTTTGTCGTGTGAAATTTTTCACTGCATCAATATATTTCTGTTTTATCTTGGCGTATTGTTTATTAAACAGTTTCTTTTCGACATCATTACTACACGACAACTCTGCTGGGTTTTCTCGGTGATAAATATTTCATTTTTATTAGGTATATGAAATTTTAAGGTAGAATATTTTCAATTTAAAAATCTTCCATTACTACCCATGTGTAATAAGTTGAGACCTGGGGGGCGGTGACGCCACAGACGCCTGGTTGTACTGTGCACAAAAAAATATCACAACAAGTTTCCACCCGCGACTTCGTCTCTGCTATTTTTTCTTAACTCCCGTTGCCATACAGGTTATTTTTACTGCCTGATCAACATGTAAACAAAACTGTTTGTTCCGTTTTTCGTTTTCAAAAAAGTCCAACACTTTTAACACGAGATTTCTCTCTCCACTATGTAAAGGTTTACCCTTCATTATAACAATAAACTTAACAAAAAAAAATAACAATAAAATATAGCGGTAACTCTAATAACTATTAACGAAACAGTATCAAATAAGATTATAAAATCGGAGCGCGTCGTCGTTGCGTGACGTAAGTCACTACGAGACTAAGATGTTAAAAAAATGGCGTTGCCTACACTACAACACTGGAGCTTGAGGGGAAGTTACAGGGGTAGCGAGCGGAGGGTAGCATTCTAGGCGAGTCTCAACTTATCGCGCACGGGTAGTACGAATGAATAACAAGGTAAACTGAAAATGATAAATAACCTATCCTTAATCTAATTGGTCTCAGTGAATACATTAAGACCATTCTAACGAATCGAAGCAATATCTGTAACTTGGTGAAGAGTTAGGTATCTGGCAGATTCTAGATAATGCTGCAGCGTCAAGTCAAGGTTGCCTTGTTCTTTTATTATCATTAAAGTAATATAATACCAAATATCGAATCAAATATACTCGTGGAAAATGCTCACATACATTTTATACCAAGAAAAGAGCTGATAATCATCAAAGGGCTAGACAGATTTTCTTGAATCATAGCTAAGAAGACTCTCGATCAAGTTACCTTTCGAACAACAAGAAACCAAACCAAAGTCGTGTAGCCGTTTGGGAGCTATGACGCCACAGACAGACACACAAATACACGGATACACGATGCACACGTTAATCTTATAACACTCCTCTGGTTGCGTCGGGTGTTAATAAATTAATTATTTTATACACAATTAAGTAACCCTCAAATTGAAAGTTGTTGCCGAACACATATAGTTGTGGTCCGGCTCACCTAAGAGCCAATCACAATCATCTTGAGTTATCTGAAATAAGATGAGATTCATGAGAAACACTTAAGAAAATATTGCATATTGGTGGATGCAACGGTTGTTTGGAATCTAATAGCCGTGTGTGAGATTGTCTCACAATTATTATTACAATCCCGTGACGGATACAAATTTAATGATGTATTACTTTATGTAATCAATTAACAACATTACGCCAGAATGCCGTTCTCGAATATTTGAGAAACTAGCGAGCTAATGGCGCATGCGAGTAATGGTTGCGCGTACGCAACGTCGCGGCACTTATCATCCGGTGAGGACAGTAAACGCGACCTAAACACTGCAATACATTATAATATGGCGTAGCATTCTCGGTGATTGCCATTAAGGGTTCAGCATTTTTAATATATTTAATTGTCTTTTTTTTACGGCGGCAATTTCTAAACGTTGTTTATAGAATAACTTTACCAACCAAGTGGCGGTGTATCTATATCAATCTCCGAAACAGTTGATTTTGACACAACTTTTACTAGTAGATATCTGATGTTATAAGGCGTAACTTAGGTTACCTTTATTTTAGAAAAATAATTAAGGTTTCGCGCAATTAAAATAAACTAAAGTAACAGTGTCCAGAACTGCGCACGAAGTCACAGACACAGTTAGAATCTGGGAGTTAATCTCCGGAAGTATTGATTCGATTATGAAATTTGATTTATTAATAGACAGCTACATTATCGTTGAGTGGTGTAGATAATTTGTTTGCTTCCAAAGATTCTATAGAACCTATAGAGCGGATAAAACCGCGGAGCGCAACTAGTATAACTATAATTTTGCTTGAGACAAGATACTAACATTTGGTGAGAAGCGGGAATGTAAAGGCTCGTATCAAATGGCGCGAAACAATTATAATTTTGGATGTTGCAATGAATCGATCATTAATTACTGGCCAATGCAGCTCAAGAGTTCTCGAGTGGCTTCCTTCATACCAGACAACGCAGCGTGGGCTGCCCCCTATAAGGTGGGGCGATGATCTGGTGAACATTGCGAGAAGCCGCTGAATACGATCAGTGGAGCAGGATTTTTGGCTGAAATGATGATGTAAATAAATTATTTATCTCTAAAACTTAACGATGTTAATTAAAAGCTACCGGGCCAAAACATAAGATTTTTTTTAAACCAACTTGTTCAGCCCGTTAAAGCAAACGTCGTCAGTTTTGTACCAATTAAACGTGTTGCCACGGACAGGCGTTTAAAAATACTCAACGTTCGAGTTTCAATAAAGCTTATTAATTTTATCTTGTTAAAATTTAGTAATAATTTGCTTCGTGCTTAAAATATTTATTACCTATTTCTGACAACATAAATAATTGACAACGTCTTTATTATAAATTTTATTGTTTACAATAACAACGTTTTCCTCAACATATTCCAGTAAACTTGTCGATCGATTTTTAATGTTTTGAGGGTTAATCTTAATTCTAAGAAACACAGGCGCCACTCGCGCACACGGATCTGAATACAAAACCAATGTTTTGAGTCACTGTATTTCGTTGACAAAGTCTGAAAATATTTAATTTGACTAGACGCATAAGTTAATAGCGCGCTGTGTCACTAATGCCACATATTATACACGTAACGGTGGTAAAAAGTTGGTTTGAATTTAGAATTAAACATGGCGCCAATAATGGCGAGGCGCACACGCATTGAAATACAGTATAAGAGTATCACAGTGGGTAGACTTAATTTAAAAAGGTGCCTTTATTGTTTGTAAAACATTTTACGATTCAGGACCTCAACTGAAAGGAGAGAAAGGAGTACTTCGTATTTTATTGGTTTACTATAAGACACGGGGGCCGGCAGCACGGTGCAAGAGTGTGCACTAGCACCCACATATTGGGAAAGAAAATACTGTAGATTTCGGTTATAACGACCATGAAGGGATCACTATTAATTTGTCACTATATCCAGAAGTCGCTATATAAGTAGGCAGAAAAAAAGCAAAAATGAATGAAAACAATATTTATTGCCAGATAACATAGCCGCGCAATGCGCATATATCGCCTACTGTCTACTCAATAATACTATACACATGGTTTTTTTAAATGTGTAATATTGCATTGTTTCTATTTAGATTTATAGTGCTAACGAGCTGTACGTAACTTTATTATTATTACTATTATTATAACTGCTGAGCATCTGTGTATTTGAAGAAAAGATAAGAAAGCTTTATGATCCTATGAATGAATCTTCGTGTGTTTGTTTGTTGACTTGGTCTTAGCGTGTAGACTAGGTCCATTAACCCGAAATCGGCGTTACATTCAAAGTCACTATAACCAAATAATTTTCCTCTAAAAGTATACTTTGGTCTAAATTCATAGGACTTCAATGTTACGTCGCTATAACCATGGTCGTTATAAATCCAGTCCAATAGAAAGGATCAAGTTGTTTTATTTAGTTTAGTATTCGTTTTGTTGTATAAATTTACTGTTTGAATAAAAACTTAAGGCGTCTAGATCGTTGTCCAATTTGTATAATTGTCAATAAAATATATTTTATTAGTTTATAGTATAGTGTTTAGATGCTAATGCACTTCCCTGAAAGTAATCCTGCTTGTTTGTGCCAATGCTATGAGAGCTCAAACATTCAACGCTTGCTGTTTATACCGCGAATTATGTTTAAGTGTTTAAATACGTTGCTAAGTTTTAATTAAATTTTATTATCGTTCAATACAAGCATATAATATAGTACCTATATGATTTAGTTTTTTTAATTTTATTTTATTGTTACTACAACAACATTACACATAAAAGATATAACAGTATTATTATAATCTCAGATAAGTAGTATACCTATTTGTTGTCTTATTATATTAAGTTAGCAATTCTTGTATGTATATATGTAATTGGTTTCTCGGAAATGGCTCTAACGATTTCGATGAAACTTTGCATTTAGATAATGTTATACATTCCAAGTTTACCTAAATAGGTGTTTTTCTTTTTTTGTTTATAAGACACCGAACACAGCTCGGTCGCCCAGATATTGTTACTAATAGGAGTACACAGCTTTTCCCATAGCCTCGTAAAAATGGAAACATAAAAATATATTATTATAAGTTGACAAAATAACTTGGAGAAATAAATGATAAAATACTATAATAGTATATTTTAAAATTAATATTAATAAAATAATCAACACACTTTATTAATGAAATCCATGAGAACAAAAATGTAATCCTCTGAAATAAAATTTCCTAAATTTCTCTTCTCCTAAGCCTAATTTTCGTTTGCCTATTCTATGACATTAATGATCTGATTCATTGGAAACACATTATAAATTATGGCTTAAAAATAAATTATACTTAGACGAAATGTTGACTCACACTTGTCTTCTTTCATGGAACTTCAAAGTTAACCTACCGCTATAAATTGGAACTTTGGCAGTAGGCCATAAATTCTTACACGATTTCATTGGCCGGTCTATTCGTCAGCAAAAATCGGTGAAGCGTGCCTTTTGACTATCCTCTCAATATTCATAACGGGCCCACCATTGTTTCCCGCCTTTTGAAACGTCACGTAAGCAGCGCCATCTTAAAACGGACGTGCTTTCAAACAACCAAAAATTGTAGATCCTCAACAGAATGGGACTTTAAAAAAATATTACAAGCGATACTTGTCTATTGGGGTTCTATTTATAATGGTGATATTATTGACCCAAAGCAAATTATGAATGTGTGGCGATATGGCGTAGCATTGAAATCGGTGGCTACCCGTGTGGTGGCAGTGCTGCCTTACATATTAATTAAATTTTTACAACATGAGTTATATGGGCCAAACGTACACGCTTCGGAATGTTCCTAATGTCATGATTGTAACGAAAATGCCTCAGGTACTTGTTGTACATTGTGCAATACCACTTTAACAATATTCAGAGAAACATTAAAACACAGATTAATGGAACACGACGGAAAAAAAAATCTCGTGAAATAGCAATCGCTTAAAAACCACGATGCGGGGTATAAGTTTTACAGATAAAAAATAAGTAGGTTATAGAGTAAATTTCGTTTAGAAAGCAAGAGCTGGCAACACTACTATTGTCAAATTTCATTTGCAGTGTTTGTTAGTTATTTTGAAACCACGAATATTTGGTACGATATAGTTAAAACAAGGATTCGGTCTACCTTAAGTAGTCAAGAGTCTATAGTTTTTTACAACCAACCTTAAAGAGACCGGAGTTGTAACTGAAGCCAGTCATTAAAGAACGCCTCATTTACCCAGTGTGTACAATACAAAACACAGGAGGGTGAACATTGCTGCTCTATGGTTGAAATAGGCGTGGCAGTAGTCTTCTCCTGTCGTACCTAGCACAGGTTTTAAATTGTAATTATTTTTAATCTTCCATTTTATTACTTGAAATAAACCTTTTCGCTAATAATTCAATTCAACTCGATTCAATAATTTAATTAACTAAAGTACCTTTTATATTCCCACAGAGTAAAATGACATTTCGTGCGTTGCATGTGGATTAAAAAGCGTAGGTACTATAGTTCGCCAATTTTATCGTAACTATAGCCCAGTGTGTGCCGCGGTAATGGCGGTATTTATTCTGTCTTATGTATAATCTTGAATTGTCCATTTAAATTCGTTACCATCAATTATGAATCCAGCATTGACCTACCAACCTCTCTCCATTGTCGCAGCGTCCATAAATAACAATATGCTTAAGAAGGCTAAATGATTTTTAACACACCACATGATTTACGATTGGCAGTGTTTTGACTGACCGGCCATAAATTAAAATACAAAAAAAAATCAATAAGATGAGGACATAAAACTGTAATCTTTTGCAAGAACTTGTTTAAAAGGTACTCAACTTTTTTCATTATTATTATACGAGCCTATATCGTCGTTAATGTGGTCACCCTATTGTCTGTTATACGACCAATTTCCGATGGTGCTTGTTCGCGTAATCGAGTTGGGTTTTTAATACCGCTTCGCGATGTCCGCTTAAACGGTGTTCGCGCATAAAAATGTTGTAAATTGTAAAGCTGGTTGCAATTTATCGTCGACTCGTACAGGTACGCTACGAATCCCATATAACGATAATTTACGTGAAATGGGATTTAATTTTTTGGATTAATAAAACATTTACAAAGATATTTTGATTATAGATAAGGGACATTTCAATTAACATGTAATAATTAATTTTTACCAAATTTTTTAGTGGGTTGCCATTTTGTATTCAAAGACTTCATTTATATCCGTATGTTAGTATTCATTGTTTAAAAACAGATAGAATCGATTGTTTTGAAAAAAAAAAACAAACAACTATCGATTCATCGATTAACTATTGATTGTTGTACTGTATTTAACGTCTAGACGACCGACTGGACAACATTCGCGGCTGAGTGCCCCTAAGCGCTCGCCCCCAAGTTCGATGAAGCTGTAAAAGCCCATCAGCGGCTCTATTTTTGAATAGGGCCCCTAAGGCTAACAGTATAATCAGTCAGAAAAAAAAAACACTGGGCAACGCGAAAACAAGATCATTCGCGTAATCTCTTGGGATTCGTTGCAGTCAGACAAATTGCGTATTATCGAATAATAATTATTACTGCTTTAATATGTTGTATTGTATTGTAATATGCTTTAATAAATGCCATTGGTTCTATGAAAAGTTTACTATTATTACGACCTCTGCTTAGTTGAATGGAACCTACTTCTAGTAAATTGCTTCATTCATAGAAATATTACTAAATCTTGTGCTACTTTAAATTTATATTGCTATGTTTAGGTTCCCACCAATCTTAATATTGTCAACATAATATTATAATTAATTTTAAGTAATTTTAACATTTATACATAAATACTTACTTAAAAAATTTAAAATACTTTAAGCTCAAAATTATTTTTACAATGTTTATTATATTGGTTGTGAAAGTTAGAAAAAAATAAAATACGTCATAAGATTTCAGTAGATACAGCAGAGTTGTAGGTTTTGTCTTAAATTACCTTCAACTTTTTTAATTTTTTTAATGTTATATACTATAAAACTAGCTTTGCTCCACGGTTTCACCCACGTGTTAAAATAATCCATAAAAATTTTGAAACCCTGTTACATCCCTTTATGGGTTGAATTTTCGAAAACCTGTGTACCAAATTTCAGCCCAACCCGTTCAGCGGTTTGAGCTATGAGTTGATAGATCAGTCATTTTACTCTATACTTTATCTATATATCTATCAGACAGACAATTGTTGTCTGAAATATTATAGAGACAACCCTAGGTGTGATATACGATTTCATAAACAAGTTTGTTTAGAAACATTTAAGCTAATGAATATTCGCATTACAAATGTCACCTATCGGTTATATTTGTATTTTATTACCTGCGATTTTGTATGCAAGTTGTAAATTCTGTAGATATTGTCAAAATGTACGTTTTACAACTAATTTAGAGACAATGATGTACGATATATTATAAAGTTTGCGTAACACATCTGTCCGATGTCGCACCTAAGCTACGGCAGTAGAAAGCTATGTTATAAAACGTATCTTACGCAACGCATCTTTCCATTAGGGCTAACACTTGATAATTGATAGAATTTAAAAATAATAATGAATCATAATATTTTATTACTATGATAGATATAATCAGCAACCACGTCTCAACACCATATATAACGTAAGACATAATCGCTCAAAGGGCAATAGAGAGGGCTATGAACATCCGCAATAAAACCAAAGTTACCGATATAGGTCTAAGAATAGCTAGACTTAAGTTCCAGTGACCGATGGAGCCAAAGAGTCCTTGAGCGGCGGAAGCGTAACGACAACCTGGTTAAAGTTGTGGGAAGCCGCTTGATGCACGCACCAAAGGACCGGTCCTCGTGGCGATCTTTGCAGGATGCATATGTTCTCCTATGTTATGTGCACTATGTGAACGACTTTCGGGTGAAATGATGATGATAAATATAATGTATACTTTACTGTTTGCTCTTTTTTATTTTTCTTAGTTTTTGTATTTGTACTACCGACAATTATAATTTTGTTTCACATTATTACTGGCTAAGTCTTCGAGGGTCATTATGGCATCGAGCTCGTGAATATACGAAAAGTGTAATAAAGTGTTAATTTATTCGTAATTACACTTTTATGTTTCAGATTAGTGACTTGTTTACCGCATACCTAATTAGCGTAATGCTCAACAACTACAGTGCACATTTCTTGAGCCCTGTATACCAGTTGACCCGTGCGAATATATCACAATATAGAATGTAAATAATCTAAGTAACAGCTGTCATGTTGGTTAATAAAATGTTAATAGACAGCGTCTTGAATATATTTTCATTAGCATCAACAGATGGCATACCTAATGAAACAGTTTTTAAATCCTTTTAAAAAAAATATCAATAGAGTGAAACGTAAGCTTTACAAGACAATTTTTAACAAAAAAAGAAAACCAACTTAAAGAATCAATCAAAATGGTTCATAAATATATATATACACATTCGAATTGAGTAAGCTACGTCTTTCTTTGCAGTTGGTTAAAAATAATATTTGAATCATTAATTTTTATGAAGAATTAACGAGATATGGTGTTGCCAGTAAAACACCTTTGATAAATAATATACATTTTTTAATGTGTTCAATACGTAATAAACTACTTTTATTTCATTAATATTTTTTTAAATAATATTGTCAGTGCAATATAATATATACGTGACAACCCTATAACAATTTTGAATTTCTATCAACATATATTATTCGGGTTATTTTAAAGCGTCGATTCAAGTCTTATCGGACGCATAAATCTTATGTTTCGCATGATTTACAAGCATTCACTGTGTTATTATGTAGTTTGACCAATATTTGAGGATTGCGCCGTGCATTGCGGTCCGTTTGCGCATTTAATTGTATCAATTCACGCTCTGCTTATAATGTGTATATATCATATATTGCATACTGTATTGCATTTAGGATTATTTCATAATGTTACTACGATCAGCATTACCATATTAAACATAAGGAGAAACATCAAAATTGACTTTTTTAGTGCTTTTATACCAACATTACGACTTATGACAGCTCAAGATGATCTATCTTTTTCTCGGATTAAAATTTAATAATACAATAAAAAAGCATTCGGAAGTGAAGTAATTTATCTATATGTTGTAGAACAAACATCCGATGACATAATTGGGTTTGTAAAATTTAGAATAATAAGGCCAGAAAAATATAAGTTACATCGACAATATTCCTCTGCGAGACAAAAATATAAATAAAAACAATTGTAAACCAGTACAATAAGACCTGGAATTACTTATTTTGTGAATGGCAATTGGAAGTCATCAGACTTTCGCAAACAGATAATAGCAATAAAGGCAGGTTTTAACCGTGTGATATATCGCATATAAGAAAAAAACTTATATCTGGAAGTGATTAAAAGAGCAGCTTTAAAAAATAAATAATGACATATATGTATTTTTTTTTCTTCCAAATATATGCTTTCAGTCTGTGCGGCCTTATAGCCTGTTGTGATAAATAAAAAATGAGAAAATTAAAATGATTGTATTCCTTGGTATAAAATCAAAAAAGTAGATCTAGTAAAATAATGTCTAACACCTTGCGTTGCCTTCGACCTGTAATTATTTCAATAAAAACATGTCCTAAATGCTGTACCACAACAATTTGTACTCACCGCACTGTCGTTTGGGGTGGGGGAGAAAAAGCGGCGCGCGCGCGTCGCATAGCGCACAAGATGCCTGCCCATTAAAATTGTCGCCCGCGTGCACCTCTGTCTATTTAGAGAAATAATAGACCTCTTATGCGAGCTGTTTGCTTTTTGTTGAAGCCGGTTTTGAAGTGAAAAAACTATGTCTGCCTGGTGCTGGATAATTCTTTATTGTTGCGCAATGACCCGTCGTCTCATGCTGAACAAATTACAAAACCAGAAATTATGGGTTCAATTAAATAAAAGTACGCAGACTGGAGGTTATTACTACTCTATGCTGGATGTCGTTTGATCACCGATTAAAAAGATTAGGACATTTTTGCTATTGAATTTAGTGAAAGAATGTAGAGTAATAACTTTGAAGTAAATATTTGTTTTGGTGCGTTTTGTTGCATTTAGTAGTAACTACACGATGAAGTTAGCCAATAATGATCATTTTACTAATTTTTAAATTTATGTGTACATAGTTTTATATAGTTATTTTTATTTTGCTACGCTTAACAAGTATAACTTGTTACGTGCTAACATAAATCATTTAACTTTTCGATTCGTAATGTAGTATAAACATAATATTAATACGTGAAGCAAAATCTTTATACTCCGATGTAGATAATACTCAATGTTTAGGTTCATGAATACTGCAAATGTCAAACAGAAAATAGTCTAGGATCAAAAAGTCGCTGGTCGAATTTCGACCTTAGGGCGACCGATAAATTATAATACATAAAATGCTTATATAAACTACTTAATGGGTAATATAAAAAAATCAAAGAAAATTTTCTTCAAACGCTCATAAAGGTTAAATGCACATTTTTTTCAGTTATTCTTTTAAAGGAGTATTATAAAAATGAGAGTGATTTTTTAAGATGTGCCACCCATGTTGTAATACAAATTCTACACTATGAAGTCGCTTATTAAAAGTCTTGTATTATATATAGTATTGAAGATCGTCGCACTCGGAGTTGTAGGTCGCAGTCGGTCACATAACATCGAGTTAGCTATATATTCCAAGAAGTTATAGTAACTCTAAGATATCTAAGTTACTCTCAAGTAGTGCCTAAATGTTCTACTTCAAAAAACATTGAAGTATAACATAATAACAAATATGATTGCTGTAATTTTGAAACATCAATCAAATCCGTTGCATTTTTGATGAGTCAAGATTATGTGGGTGAGAAAATTTTTCTCTTATTACAATGTGATCAACGCAACGTTACCTCGTCGTGTGCTCGTTAATGCAAGGGTTTCGGGTCACACCACTATAAACAATGATCCCACGCCTAAAATTATCTCAGGTAGATGTAACGTGAGATTTTATTCGGCGCGGCGTCGACAGGATTCGTCCGGCTAAGTAACTCAAACGGCCGCGGCGTGCCATCAAATTTTCAAAAGAAACAGCTGCATTTCTTTATCTATTTATATAATCCAAACAATGATGGTATTGATCGACGTGAGTTCGAATCCCTGCAATGAGCCCGAGCTTTCGGTGAAAGAAAACATCGTGATGAAACCATAGCATGGTGGTAGGGCTTTTTCTAATGCCCGCCTGGCTAGCCACCACCCTCAAATTGAGAGCCAGTCTTCAACTAGGCTTAGCGTGCTACCATCTTGGGCCACATCGTCACTTCAGCTTAGGTGAGATTGTGGCAACAACGCTAAACATATAATGATAAATAAAAAATTCTAAAATACAACAAATTAATTAACATAAGATTGATAATTTTATAAATAGATATTTAACGTGAAAATAAATATAATATTTAGCAAAAATCTCACCTGATGTTAAGTGAAAATGTTGTTGATGATCTTGAAATGTTTAGCCTAGAAATGATAGTTAATATCAAGAAGACACCGAAAGATGCTTAGACTGATAATATCTTCAAGGTATACCTGTCTTCTTTTATTACATAGAAGGTAAACTTGAGAGATTTTAATCAAATTAAAATGATAGTTTATTTAAATTAATTTGAAACAATTTTTAAAAAGACTTTTTCACCATATTACATTATCATTGTCATTGATTGCTAAATTTATCATGTTGACGCGCGGGATTAAATTTTTGTAGTTATTTTGTTCCGCTAAGTAAATGTAACTTGTTACGTGTGTACAATAGGCACCTACAATTTGTTTGGTTTTTTTATTATTTTGCACATTAGGACATGCCATCACCACTTAATTATTTAATCACAATAATTTCAATTATAATCAATAGAAATTTCGAATCGAGATTGAAAAAGGGATCCATAGATTACAAGCGAAACTGAAATCATTTACATATGCATAAGTTAAATGAAAACATTCGAAATGTTCTGAATTAAATCTGTTGAGATGAAGAACCTCGAAGAAATTCCAAATATTTTTCTGAAGTGACCGACGCGTACAAATAATTCCAATTTCATTCTTCCGCAAATTGTCACCTGTAATTGCTTAATTTGACTTTCTTTCTTTGTCAGTTCCATTGAAGTCCAGCCGGACAATATTTTGTTTTGTAAACGTTTGGTTGTTTTCCAAAAAAACTATGGATTGTTTCTTGCTTCTATAAAACTAGGCAAACGAGCGACCAAGGTGAAGAAAGGTTATTCGCGTGATCTCTTAGGATTTGTTGCAGTCAAACAAATTATTATACCTTCCTTTTAAAATATAATAAATTTGTACTATCGATAATGTTAGTTCGACTATCGATAAATCTTCTTCGATTTTTGGAGCTACGGTATGTGGATATTGAATCAATATTTGAAGCAATCTGTCTGATGCTCGCCTGAAAAGCTACCACCCTAAAGATAAAAATCTATCGGTTAGCATTTATAGGTTTTTTCCGACAGCTGCACTTTAGAGAGCCAGTTTCCCCACTAGACTTAGCGTGAACTTAGTGTGACTTAGGCACATCCGCGCTTACGAGGTCAGATTGTGGGTATAACACTAAAACTATAAAATATATCAAAAATATGTTTAATGGACACTACAATGTATATACTAATGACATGGCCAATTGTGATGAAAGTCCATTACATAGACATTCCGGTATACAAAGCAAAGGCTTTGAAGTAAATGCAAATATACATTCGTGATACTGAAACCTAATCGAAGCCAGTTGCTAAGATTTATTATTCTCCGTCTATGGTGGTCGCGAACTAGTACCACCCCGTATCGCCAAACCTAATTTTAATCTTAAAAGAGACGGGACTTTCTTCGATGTCTATTTAAGAATTCTTAAAACCCAGTTGATTCGAGTATTTATATCCCTTCTTTTAATCCGATGGTAAAACTACGTTACCTGTTTTTTTCCACGGTGTTCATAACTAACTAAGGATTAACTTTCTATTAAAAATACCCATAAATCTATCGAACGACCAATTATGTTATTTTAAGTCAATTAATTTTACGGATTCCTAAATGAAAGTCTCTCCGACACACACGGTATCGTGAAATTATGCAATAAATGATTCGAAAACGGGTTTAACAGAATTAAAAGTTTGATTGATGAATGATTGTTGGAAAGAAAGTTTAGCTTTGTAGACCTTTGCAGTGCCGATTCTGTTTTTATGATAACGTTATAAAATTTACCACAGGGTGGTAGGAATCTGTACGTGACTGGGTCGCGACCACAATATACATAATGTTAAAACAAGATTAAGTACCTACATTTATAATAAACTTATTGATGTAAAATACATCGACCATTCATTTAAGTTTGGGCCTAACACGAAGAAAAATATTGTACACGACGCGGCCCCGTACTGAAAGCGTTAGAATATATGACAAGAATTTTTATCTCGAAAAGTATTTTTACTCATTCCTTTCTACATACAGAAATTAGTGAAAATAAAAAACTCATTGTGATGTTAATGTGTTGATTAATAAGAATTAAATTGTGTAATATAAATAAGTCACTTTGTAATTAACCGCGTGGAGGAGAAATCGACACCTTTAATGGAATCTCGTCAGCTTTGCGGTTTTTCGACCTTCATCTGTCAGTTGTTTGTCGCTTCTAGTTGCTAAATGTATTGATTTTTTTTTTATAAGCGGCTTTTACATCGGTTTGGAAAAATACACTAATGCATTTCAATTGGGTAACGACAATTTTAGTTCCATCGCTTTTCTGCTAGCGGTGCTGTTTATAGGTGTAAGGAAGAAGAAAAAGACGTTTATTTGTTTATGAATGTTGCCAAGATTCATGCTTGATACTGACAATTTTCGGGGCGTGATATAGTCGGTAACAAATGCTGAACCAATCAATCACCCATTCACAACTTTTTCGTTTGCTTCTTTGTATTTTGTAGAAATGGGGTTGGATTTAGTCACCCTTATAATAATTCCAAACCCCCTTACATTCCTTAATGTTTTATTCAGAAATAATGATTGTTTAAAAGTCTTTATGATTGGTAGAAAATCCACTACCATAATAAATCATCAAGTAAACAATTTGCCACTTATCATCAAAGTTTTCACTAATATTTTCCCTCCACTTAAAACGATTCGCTTTCCACATATACAATTGTTGGGAATATCGCTTTCTATGGCGTTAGAAAATTATCGACTGTACGTCCATTTTACATTGACACGTCGTCCGTATGCATTTATGAGTAAATATGAGGGATTTATATGTTGGACAAGTTTGTATCGACAGTTTGTTTTCTTTGTCGCTACTGTAGCAAATTAGGGGTCAGCTAGTTCACTTTTTTCGTTAACGATGTAGTATGGACACGTGTTAGGATACAAAAGCAAAAAAATTCGTGATACAGATATGCTACAGTACGTTTCGTTTGGGGATCGAGATTCATATAAATACTTTCTGGGGTATTCATATGACATAGACATTACGATATGGAACTTCGATAGATTCTTACATTTCTGCTGAAATCAATAAAGTCGTAAATTTATTTACCACTGGCGCCAGTGGATTTATTTTTTATTTGCATTGGCTAACATGTAGTATAATAGTCATTATCATGCAAGAGAAAAATAAGCCCTGTGATCAATATGTTTAAAAGGCGCATGATTAATGAATTATTGATTCATTCTCATCGTTTCTCACCTTTTCATCTCGATGTTAGAAATGGTTTCCGAAAGGTTGAAAATTTTCATATTAACGAGTAGGTAGTTTTTCATTACCTACAATAAACTATATTTATTTTCACTTAATTCTTCTCTGTATAAACCTGATATCTCATACACAGAAGTGGCATATATTATGTACTGAAAACATTTTAATAATCATAAAACCTTGACAAAATATGAAACAATGTTTCCGTCTTCATTGTCTGTGGTATTATAAAATGACGTGTTGGGTCGAAAATACTTTTGTGTTTTCCGAAATAACTTACGGCCGCACTATAAAGTAAAGCGTTTATCGTAATTCGCTCGTAGAGTGGACGAGCTGTATTATTAGTTCTGTGGCTAGAGCATTAGGTTCGAACAGTAATCATCTATTGTCAGACGGGGGAGAGACAAGCGTATTAATGTCAACGGAAATATCACTTTAAAATTAATCATAATATATTTAGCTTTTTGATTAAATATTTCTCAATCTCATATCCTGATTTATTTCATACGTTTCATAATATTTAAAAGTATAAAGATAAATTTGAATATCATTATAAATTAACAGAAGATTTATTTATTTATTTACATAGTGTGGCACATTTAATTTAATATGCAAAACAGTTGCCAATTAAATGGGTGTCATAATAAATTTTGTTAAATTATTGCACGTTGATAGTTTCTTTATTTGGTTATTATTTATTTTGTAAAGCGCCCCTGTGAGCGGTTAATATGTCACATTATGTCATGTTGCGAAATTTTAACGTTTTCAAGTAACAAAATATAACAACAAAAAAAAAATTCACAGTGTACCTTATTATGGCTTATTTATAAGAAATAGATATATGCTATTGCGGACTTTTTTTAGATATACTAAGGGCCAACATTTTAGTGGAACATTATATTTATGTATCATTAAACGTTACGCCAGCGCACGCGGATAAAGCAGTTCGGGAACACTTCCACTGCCGACTTACTTGACAAAAATCAACATTTAAGGCTAGCAAAGCCTTAGTTCGAGTTTTCGCCTAACATTTGATAGTCTATACATATATACTATGCCTTATGAATCTGGTTATCATATACAAAAAGAATTTATTGAATCTGACTTCTAGTTCCAGAGATTAAAGTGTTTAAACAAAGAAACAACCAAAAAACTTTTCCACTATATTATATTATTATAATATATATTATACTACTTACTTGTCTATGTTATTTGCTACAATGTCGACGACAGCTAAAAAATAGGCAAAAATAAGTTTCGCTCTCATTGGTTAATCTATAAGATCTAAAACACTCCCGCTCAACCCTTGCGTGTCGTTTGTAGCTGACTTCGCGTGCATTATCTGTATCTACTATTTTTATTTTCAGTTCTTCTATAAGTTTAGATATTTAAAGTCAATCTGTTTTAAACACGATTATTTAAAGAGCACAATAATAAACTATTGAAATAATAAAAATCAGACCGATATTTATTTTATTTCACCTTGCGAAAAAATTTGTTATTTGTAATTTATAGCACACAATATATGGAAATCTTTGGCCATTTTGTGTTGCCAGTGTTGACATATGGTCACTAATGGTGGGTCTGACAAGAAAGTTCAAGGTCAAGAAGGCGATGTTCGAAGTTTATCTGCGTGATTGAATCAGAAATAAGGAGATACGCAGATGAACTAAAGTCACTGGTATAGCTCTCAGAATTGCTAGAGTTAAGTGACAGTGAGCTTGCCATATCGCTGGTAGAATGTATGGCCGATGGGGTCGAAGAGTTCTTGAGTGGCGGCCACTTAGCGGAAGGCGTAGCGTGGGTGAATCCGCCACAAGGTGGACCGATGACCTAGTGAAGGTTGAGGAAGTGAACTGGATGCGAGTAGCGCAGGACCGGAAGTTATGGCAATTTTTGGGGAAGGCCTAGATCCAGTAGTGGAGATCTTTTGGATGGATGGAATATTTACTTTTCTATATATTTGTAGCATCAAGCTATAAACGGAAAGCTATCAATATTGTGTTGCTGTTAAATAATTGAGGGGTTAGATTAAAGTACGGTCAGCATATTCATCGTTTGCAATTTGGCTATTAT
Source organism: Saturnia japonica (assembly GCA_033032175.1). Taxonomy (NCBI): domain Eukaryota; kingdom Metazoa; phylum Arthropoda; class Insecta; order Lepidoptera; family Saturniidae; genus Saturnia; species Saturnia japonica. The sequence goes on along the minus strand of CM065306.1, from coordinate 2,735,137 downwards.
AACATTGATAACGAGAAAATAGTAACATACTAAGTCGACAAAGAGGATTCGCCCCCAAATTCCACCGGAACCCACCGATAATTGCATAGGGTCAAAATTTACATTAGAGGGTTAGAGATGTTGCCACTGAATAGTCCTTTAAAGGATCTGACACCATAAGGTTTAAACGAGTTTCTATAGAAGTAGTAACTCAATATTCAACAAATACAATTATCAATTGACCCCAATCGAAGAATCGTATTTAGAATATGCGTCAGACTGCATTCGTGTCTACAAAAGGCGGTGATGTGCATTCATCCAATTAACCTCGCTCGCTAATATAGCTGAGGACAAATTCATCGGATGTGTGTCACTCGATCCTTCTCTCAATGCTCTCTGGTAATCGAGCAAAGCGTTATATGTAAAACTAAATCACATTTTTTGGCAAAAACTAATTATGTTCATTTGCATCATCTATGAAATACTATGAAAAGAAAAACAGCAATATGGCGTCATTTCATTTCGCTACTTTCTAAGATTCAAGAAAGAAATCTCATCTGATGCTGCGTGATTATGTAGTTGAAGATAATTAGAAATTCAATAAATCTAGAAAGGGAGCTAACCCGAAAAGAGCTAATACACACTACACACCGATACGTTCTTCGTGACAGATCTTCAATTCGAGGATGGTAGCTAGCTAGAGAGTTTATGATACCAGGTAGCTCATGCTTATTTTAAGATTGGAACCCAAGCTGATTTACTTTTTGACGACCATAGAAAAACTATATTTTATACTTCAAGTCTGATAAAGAAAGGAAACTATTATGATATCGTTCCCGCGGCCTTCGCTTGATGATTCACACGCAGATCTCCTCTGTGTCCAACGTCACATTGATATATTGCGTAACGTTGACTCTATTTTTATATTTGACAATATAAAGCGTTCTATTGAGTGCGGGCTCTGTCTGCGCACGCGCCTTTCCGCGAGACGCGACGCGATGCGGTGGGTGTGACAATATATCGAGTTTAATGGCGAAAGTGTCTCAGGGCGGACCTTTTGATCTCGCCCGCGTTAATGCTGATTAATCACTTGCATGCACTTTTGTTAAATTGTTATTTAGAACATACAAGTCAGTGTTGGGAAACAGTTTGTTAAACTGCTGATAATATTTCGGATACCATACATTACACCAATATTAAGATATCTGCTTGATATATTACTTTAAGGAGTCCAAATAAAGAAAAACTTTATTCAAATTAGACTCCACGAAGGCACTTATGAATGTCTTAAAACTACTAAAACTACTACAGATCTGGAAAACATCCCGAGTCTTCGAAAAGAGTCAACAAGATTCTTATCATTTTTTCGACAATGAAATTTACTTTACCTACACTATTCTGCTAATTAGTAATACTACTTAAGAAGTTTATGGTTCAACTAGAACTAGAAATGAAACAATAAACCTTTTTTTTGTTATACTAAATCTAAAAGTTGGAATTAGGTAGGTTCTATTTCATAATTATATTTCTAGTATGGAAATTGTGCCCACAAGATTAATCTGTAAACCCTACCCTCATTTATTTACAGTTAATATTATTCATAACCTCTATCCCTTCCCATGTAATCAACATCCTACAATTATGTACTGTATAAGTTATGAGTGAGAATGTAAATTTAAATTAAAGTATATTAATAAAGCCATCGATATGAAGCCGGAGACGTCCGCGGACTTTTCTCCGATCAATCTAGACTTGGAACCGTGTCGTCCAGTTTGACTTCTTGGGAAGGGATGGCTCGTATTAAATCGCGACCACCTCCTATTCCCTTTTATCTTGTTAATTTAAAATATATATCAGTGTTAGAGAACACAAAAAAAGTTTGAGTTATTGGGTTGGTATATTATGTTACAAAATGTTGCGCTCGGACAGAACGAATGTATTTCAAACAGGATGGAGTATCAAAAATAATAATATCGCTACTTAGAAGAGTCATTATTATTATATCCAGCAAATGGCTGTCACTGTGAACATTTCAAAATAAAATAATTAAATACAGAACTTTATTTTCATTGTAATTTGTTTTAACTGTTGTGTACCTATATCAACATTTTTATTCTTTACAACCTACCTTGTGAAGTATCATAATAAAATATGTAATACGCTTTTTTTAAAGCTTAGGAGCGATTCCCGACACGATTAAATTATTTTTTTTAAACTATTAATGCAGTTTACCTTTTCTTTGAAACTGATGTCATGGTTCTATATACTATTTCCATTTCTTTATTTTCTCGATGACAGTTCTAATTTGATAGTTGTAGTATTGTGACCAAATACGTAATGATATCGAATTGAATGAATATCGATATGAAATAAGTAGTGACGATTCATCAGATTTTGTTTAAAATAAATAAATAAAGATTACCTGTCGTTATAATTATTTCGTTTCATTGTCGCCGACGGTCATTTGTTTCACCGACTTATTTTACATCTTCTAAAATTTTGAAGAAGGTGGCATTATCAATCAAGAATTAATACGTGTAACATCTTGTAATGAAATATAATATTAGTTAATAAATTTGTACAAAAGTATCCGGTAGTCGTTTAGTTTCCTACATTTTGTAAAAAAATATTGGGTCTGTTATCGTGTTACGTTTATCGATATAGCTACATCTCTATCAGTTTCTCCGACTATGGTATAACGTTGTACGTGTGCAAAAGTCATATTTTTATAAAATAATGCACATACATCGTATAAAAAAGACGCTCGTTTAAGTTTTCACAGGAGCTGTCATCGAGAAAATAAAGAAATTGAAATGGTATAAAACATATTTCTCTATCTCTTATAGTTTGAGACGTTCCCATATTGACCGTTCTTAATGTTAGACCCTAGGATTTAAATAATCTTATCATTGCTGGCAATGGAGGTTTGGCTGAAGAACAATGCAGTGGGTAATGTTACTTTTATCACAAGCGGTAAATGCTGACATCAAGCCTCATTGTAACGTAGGGACAAACAAAAGGAAAAAAAGGTTTTTTCTCTATTTATAATCTACATTTATATGATTCTATGTAAAATTTTACCAATAACTACGTTTCTTTCATTCAAGTATTTAGTTCCAACTTATTGTTATTACTTTTTATTTTATTTATATACAAAATGTTGTTTTATTTGAATTGTAAGTCGACAAAAAAATATTAACTTAAAACTCCGATTTGGGCCCATTAAAAATATTTCAAGCGACCGTTTCAAGGTGACATGTCAAAGGACAGACAATTCGTATTGAACGAAATAAATTAAGACGCCAATAAAAAAAGATTGTGATATCTAATTTATTTCTATTATGTATATGGCAGGTGGGACGTTTTATTTTGACAGTCGCAACCTTGGATGTTAAAACTTTGTGCATAATAAAGAATTCGACATTGATTGCCATCTATCAATTAAACGAATTCTTATGCAAATGCATAGAAAAAATTTGTATACAGTACCTAATGTACATAGACATCAAGGCGATGTTTTTATATGCGCAATATAGCATAAAGCGCTTACTTAAGCAAAGATTTAACCTTCCTGTCAGCGATTTAGAATTGATCCATAAAATTAAGTATGTAAGTGCAATGAAGGTAGCTAATGATAATAATGTAAATTTTACCGACATTTTTTTATTACATACTCATACCATAATTATTATTTTCCTTGCAATACAAAATGCTACTGGCATTTTTTCAACTCTTTTTTAATTTTTTTATACTATATAGGTAAGATATTTGCACCTCTCATAGTTTTACGCACTATACACTACATAACCAGTTGTGAACTTTGAGACTTAGCGATGTTCATTCTCTTAAGCACAATTTACTTGATAACTTATTTTGATAATATTCTAAGTATATGCCTGCTTGTGTCTTTTTTGTCAGTAGGTTTAATTGTACAGGTAACATTTGAAGTCAACAGCTGTCCATGTTGGTTATCATAAAAATGTTCAGTTAAGTGTTAACATAATTGAATACCTTTTGTCACTGACCTTCGTCTACCTACATTAAGTTTTCCTGTAGCACCGTTTCACATGTCACTGAATGTTTAGAACGAGATGGAAAATATATTTCGCGTTCTATTTATTTCATTTAATTCACCATCACCATAATTAAGGCGTGGTCGATTGGTAGGTTTTTCTGAGAATTTGTTTGCGGAATTCTACGATTTATAAAGTAATGATATGATCACTAGAGTCGTGAATTTTATAGCATATCGTTACGGTTTACTACTAAATCGAGTAGGCAGTGTAAGGAAGTAACTAAGACCCTATGTTGGCAACCCAATTATTATATTATTTTGCTAATGTTAATTGTGGTACCATTTTGGACACCCTTAAATTTTTCTAAGTAGTCGATAAATTTCATTTTGTATGTAAATTAATCTCACTCGAAGGACCTTTTTAGAATTTTTTTAAATAGTAGACTCTCTTGTAATTAATTACGTTTATCAACAATTATCACATTACGTTGTTTTATTGTTTTTGTTTAAATGTATATTTATTGGAGAAGATTATTACACTCCATCTAGAGCTAGAAAAGTACAAGAAAACACTGGTGTCTAGTAAAATATGAGAGTCCATGGACGGTTAACTTTTCTATAGAAACATTTACAGATTAAGATGAGCTATCTATCACCAGTCCACACAAATAAATATATCTCAATCCAGTCGGACGAGTCGAGACAACTCAATCGGATCTTAACAATGATAGCCGCCGTGCTAAACAGTCCGTCATTAAACCCGTGAGAGCTTAGACGCGCACAATGGGCCCATATAGCTAGCAATTGAACTTTCAATGCCAGCGAAATTGGACGGTTAATTTGGTTCTAATACTTTAAAACTTGATAGTGTTCTTGTGCTGGCAGATGTCGCCCGCGGCTTCGATTTCTTTAAATATTGTTCACGTATTAGGTCACTTATTTAGTTAATAGCAGAGGCTTCCTCATCATCATTATCAACTCGTAATCGCCATCCGCTGAGAATAGGCCTCTTTTATAAGCCATTCACCCTCAGCTAATTTGATCTATGTCTGACCCGCGATTTTAACAATATCGTCAACCCAACGAGCTGTTGGGCGGCCGACTCCTCGCTTAACCATACGTGGCCACCAATCCGTCAACACTTTAGGGTACCTGCCGTCATTTGCATGCCATGCTCGGCATCAAATTACGAGATCGAGTCAGAAATGTCGATATCACGACAAAATGTCAATGATTCCGACTGACAAGCGTCGATGTCTGTGCCGTGATGATGTGACTTCGTAGATATTCCGCGTGGTTTTGTAGTGGAAGGGAAAAGAACCCTTCAAGCTTAGATAACAACTTTAGATATCTAAACTATATTATAATAGTGCATGAATGTGCATAATTATAGATGCCAATCTGTCGTGAGCAGATGTGGTGTTTGTTCCTTAATTCAGGAAAAGACTATCACATAATATAGCTTGCGACGCGACGAAGTGCAGGCATTGCTTTCAAGGACTCGTTCTAAGAACTCATAATTGCTAACGTATAAATGAACTAAAAAAAAATACCTTACGAGTTCATTTCACTGAATCATTAGTAATGAAATAATGTGCACTTCAACTAATACGTTGAAAAAGTCTTACAGTTAACACGCATTGCATATTTATTGCGCAAAATACATATTTAGAGCAACTTTGATACGTGGGTTAACGAAAAAAAAAAATTTTTTCTTCTTGCACGGCAATGTCATGGAACTATGCCTGATGGTATGCACGGTACAATCTAAAAACAGTGGCGACCACCGAGAAATCTAATAACCATCGGCATTCAGCAGTCGCTAATAGAATCTATAATTATTAATTGCATCGGCTGATCCAGAAACGCCCTCGGCAAGGTGCGTCTCGTGCAGGTGAGGTGTACATGGATGTCGCAAGTCTTAATATATTATTTTAGACTCAATATATATACATACATAGCTTATGAATCGCCATGGGTTATTTTTGTTTGAAGATTTATTTTGTTTGGTTTTGTTCAGAAAAGATATTCGTTCTTATTTTTTACAAAATAAATTTTCAATAATCACGTTATTTACCAGCATTCACATAGAGAAAATAAACTGAACATAATAATAGAAAGAGATAATTGGTAGACATTGAAACTTTCTATTAAATCTTAAAATTAAAGTTGATTGGAGATAATAATCGACGTTCGTACATATTTCCTCTAATGCTGAATCGTTTACAGAAATTGTTAGAAAGCGAAATGGACGTTCACAATTAAATGCTTTTAAAGGGATTCCTCGTAAATCTTGATAATTAAATGTTTACTGATTCATTCATAGTTCTGTGTTGATGAACTATCAACTCTATTTGTTATTATTATTGGTCGGTTTTTGTTTAAAACCCATACAAGCAGATAAGTCATTGGAAAGTGAAATTGGGTCGCACCTGACGATGCTTTCTTTACATCTCGCTATACTTTTTGCTTCAGTGAGAGTGGTCTAGATTCGATAATTGTGTCGGTAGCGACTCCGTGACGTGTCCGGTACGCGGTCCAGGGTTCGCGCCTACCATCGTCTCTCGAATCCTCACTTTAAAAATATATATCTCACACATATTTTTTACTGCAATTAGAACTATGAATATTCAATCAGAAGTCAAATTCTATAAGATTGTGTAAAGAATATCAATTTGCACCCTGTTAAATATTTCTGAGTCATTACATTAGTGAGGCCCATTATGAGTAACAAAGGACTTTATAGTAAGTAGTCACATTTTGAGAATTTTGTACGATTTACAAATATTTTATTTATATATAGCTAAGTTAAAATTCTTTACATTATGCAGTTAATAGCTGAGTGACAGTTATAGAGTAATTATATTTTTAATTGTTGGGAAGTTTATGCCGAAGAATAAGTTATTACTAAAAATTATAACTTAAAAATAATCGCCAAAAAACTTTATATATAAAATTTTAAAACTTCTGAAGCTAGTAACATAATAATTAGTGTTTAAATTATTAGTTAGGAATACATCATTAAAGGTGTGCTTTTAAACAACTTTTAAAGAGATGAATTTGATGATGTGAGTTTCGAACAGCAGTTGCGTCAATTATTGAGTTATTGTCGTGAAATTTAATATTTGAACATGATGATTGAAGTACAAAAAATTACAATAATAAAACCCTTAAAACGTAAAAGTTATTCATGGATAATCAATTTTACAATGGTACAACATACTTAAAATTATCATCATTTTCATCAAAACAATTATATATGCATGAAGTCGGCGTAGTCTATTACTAAATATGATCAGCGTATATAAGTTGTTCATTACGACGTACTTTCAAAATAATTACATTTTTAATATATTTTAACTTAAAACTCACCTATTAACACTCGACGGGCCATACGGACCTCACTGTATTCATATTTTTAGTAATGCGTTAGTACCCACTATGGAATTTGTAAAAATTATGTAAATTAATTGGCATTATATTAACTGCGTCACATATAACTCAATGTAATTAACATTTTCTAACAATAATAATTGTTATATTTCCTTATATACCTGCACTGATTTTAAAGTGGAATAAAAAACTAGACTTGTATAATATTGAATTATATAGTTCTTCACTTATGGCGGCTTGCACTAAAACCTTTAATCATATTTGCATCGTTAAATCAAATTAAAGACTGTCTTGAATTTAAGCTAAAACATAATTTAAATTTTTTGGTGCAAGTCGCCCTTAATATGCTTCGTGTTTTCGACGATGTTTACATTTCATCTGACGGTAGTTAAAATTCGAGAATAGTAGAGAATACTCACTAAAACCCCCACAACCGCGATGCTCTGCCAGCAAGGCCTAACGAAAAAGCCGAAAATCCTATCGGCCACACGGCTAGTAATGAATAAAAATAAAATCTAAAAGCATGATTAAAATCCATTATTGCAACTAGTTTCGACATGGTTGTGTAGTATTTGCCTGCCCGTGCTACGACATTGATTATAAATATATCGTCCGTTCAATCTCACCGGGTCATTGGCAAAATAAAAAAGGTAAATACTTTCATATTGATATCAATATTATTCATAATCAATGTGATCGATTTAAAAGCGAAAACACGTCGTAACGACACCGTATTTGTTTCTATCTGTCTCATCGTCGAGTGTTTGTCGAAAGTCGTGATTCTATCGATAATTTCGTCTCATTGTCGTCGGACGGATTGTTTAATGTCGCGTTTGCCGCGCGTTAGAAACTCGAATTTGTTATTTATTTCTATTAACATTTTTGTTCTTTCAATTTTAACTTTTATTATATAAAAAAGTATACGAGCAGAGGTACAATTAATATTCCGCCTCGCTCAACAGTGATACCATAAACCTGAACTTTTAGATGGAGGAAAAACATGGTAGCATTTTTAAATGCTTGCATACCTGGTTAGAACTCTAAAAAAATCTGTACTCAATCCCACATCGATGTGTTCACTTGAGAACCGATCTCTTTCTACGTTTAGCGTTTCACGTCACTTAATTTGAGATGAGATAGTTGGCCATACCTATAACTCAATAGTACATCTATCCGTGTATAGCCAAGTGGACTAAGTTAAGACTAAGTGAAGTTGAACTGGAAAACAATCGATGTTTAATACAGACCATCAAAAAAAAAACTTGACTATCCTGATAAAACACATACTCATCCTGCTAACTACACAGACATTACCTTCGATGACCAACACACATTAACTCATGTAATTATTACTAATACTTGCTGAGCCCGCGGCTGCGCTCGCGTGGACTACCAACTACCAGTTATTTCAAAGATAAAAATGTTTATTGTGAGTGATCCTTGGAAGACAGATGCTCTTGTTGACCTTTTGTAGGTCTTCTTAATAACTGCAATTATATAGTACATTAATTTGATATATCTCTTATGGTTTACTCAGCGTAAGCCATTTAAGCGTCCGAAGTGATCAACCATGACCAATTTTTTTTTATTTGCGAGGAAACCTAATTATTTTTATAAAACTAAAGTAGCATAAGTTACTCCACACAACACTAGCTATCTACCAATGAAAGTCCCGTTTAAATCGGTCCAACTGTTTCGGAGATTAACCGGAACAAACTGAAAAGACAAAAAAAAATTGTTATAGGTATCGTATATACTTTCATATGCATTTAGTTAAAAGCTGTTATTTTGACATTACAAACAGACACTTCAATTTTAGTAATTACGTAGATAGATAAAGCTCAAGATATTATGTTTGAACACACTAATCTCGGGAACTACCAGTCAGATTTGAAAAAATATTTTAGTAATTCATAGTCCATTTATTTAATAAGGCTATAGGCTATGTAACTTCACGCTTCGACCCTAAGGATTGGAGTAATAACCATGAACGTCAATCAATATGGCAAGCTGTAGGCAAGTAAGGGAAGTGAGATCGAATAAACTTAGTACGGTTAAACCGTGGGGTATAATAACTGGTACAATATATATCATCATTGCTCCTATGAAATGTGCAAGTCAATTAAAAGACTATTAAAATATATTTTTTTCTTAATTAGTTTGCCAAGTATACAATCAAATATTTAACTACATAGTAATATTTATCAGTCCTACTGATGGATGGAACTTTCACCGAGTATTCCGCAGTTTGCGTTACGAAATGATGGATGATTAATCAGCGAACGGGCTAGACGTTCGTGCACAGACGCCCGGGCGCCGCTCCCCACCGCACCGCCCCGCCCGCCCCTCGCTGCGACTGTATCGCGCGCAGGCTGCGCTCGCGCCGACGAAAGTGCAAGTCTCCCAGTTCTCACGACCCTTCAGTTGTACCCTCCAACCGTTAGGGCTGTCAGTTTCATCTACAATCGACTTCACGTCGCGCCGCGCTGTAGTAATTGCCAGTATCAGTGTTTTATATTACTGAAAAATAAAATAAATATAATGTTACCAAAGTTTAACTCGACGTAATTCATTTAACGTGTTTTCTTGATTTAGTCAATATCTAAGTATTTTCTTTAAATACTTTATATGATTAGCGTTTGACCAATATCGTTTTCGCAGTTTTAATCAAATTAAAATAATATTTATGTACAGACCACAATTTTTTTTTTACAAAGAAACATTGTCAGTAGAATGATTTTACATTATTATCACTGAATACTGATACTAATTTTATAATGTCACACTTCCGTCACATGATGCGCGCAATCTCACACTATTTCCACGCTCTCAATTTCACACTAATAATTAAACATAAGTTGTATATATAGCCTTTGCTTTACACCATACATCTCTTTCGGCTCCTACTAAATTAACCTGATTATTAAATTAATAAACACGCAAATTGCCAACCCTAAGATACTCCATCTGCCGGCGGATTCGCGCACTGATCTACGATTGTAATTCGAATTATTTACACTTTCGGAAAGTAATCGTGCGCATGCGATGATGTTCCAGCGATAATGAACGCCATGTTTGGAGAGAGCGATAATTCCTCGTGCCGCGATTGAACGATTTGTTTATGTTCAACTCGGTAAATGTATCGGCGTGAAAACATTTATATTCGCTATGAAAGTTACCGAGTGAATCGTCAGATTCGGTTTAGATAACGACATGCTTGATGGATGGATCACATAATAGGACTGAAAGGCACAGAACTAACATAGGTATAAATTATCCAAATATAATATTTGTGAATGTTTTAATGTTAATACTTTCTATTATATACTTTTTAACTGACTTCAAAAAAGGAGGAGTTTCTTCTTTGTTTATGAATCGATATGAATGATTATTTTTTCATTGGAAAGAGAGAACCTCAAGGGTTGTCTCATATTAGTTTCGTTGGTATTGGATCTTGGACTCCGGAGATACACCAGGGAACACCTCAATACCATTCCCGCGGTTACTCGGCGGTGAGTAAAGTTTCCAGAGCTCCTTAGGGAAAAGGGGTTCAAGGTCGGTAACGTGCTAGTGATGCCTACAAGCTTCCATAGGCTGCGGTAACCACTTAACATCAGGCGGGCCGTACGCTTATTTGCTATCTTAGTGGTATTTTTGTCCCTAGTACCTCGGTCACGCACAAACATGTACGACTACAGAGTCGCACTGTTACTAAAATAATTCTACAGCCCTACTATGGAATAAAAATGCTCACAAAAATATCCTACACTATCTGTCATACAATTAAAAATAATCTTAATTTAAAAGAAAATTAAATATTTCGATCAATTTATCTTATTTTTTTATAGTCTCCAATGACGAATTGTGGCTCGAATGAAACGGAATAAATTTGATATCGGTAAGCACCGTAGCTAATTAAGAATGCAATAAAACATGATAAGCTAGGATAGATGGAGTAGCTCCATCAGCATAATGCGTACGCTACCTTAGTCTTAGCTACTGACGTTAATACCAATATGTCGCTTTTAAGGCGTTCACTTCATGTATGGTACATTTTAAACGAAAAATCCTTTTTCTGCAACTATTTATTTTTAACTATTAACTTCGACTTTGTAGAAACTATCAAAAAACTACAATGGAATTTGACCGGACATGTTGCTAGGCGAAATGACGGCAGGCGGACTAACGGCCGTTTCCAATATCTTTAGTAACTGAAACAACGGATATACGGATTATTGTCGAAGGTGTATTGTAATAGGGTGGCAGATTACGTGAATGATGGTGATGTTTAGATGTAATTCCCTCTCTGTACAACTACTGAAAATGATAATAACTTTATATAATTGAATACTGTAAAACAATTAAAAAAAAGATAATAAGATGTGGATAACCCCGATCGAGTTTCTTGTCGGTTCTTCTCGATGGCTGGGATGTTTGTCGAACCGGTGGTAGTGTTTTGACATTTATAAGTGCCTTCTTGGGCCTAAATTGAATAAAATATATTTTGATAGATAGGTTATTGAAAACGGTCGTTTAGCGTTTCGAGAAAGATATTCTAATAATCTATATATTAATACGTGAAGCAAAAGCTTTCTACCCCTTTTTAAGCGTATTGCGTGCACGGAAGACTGAGATTTGGCATGGTTAAAGTTTATATGGAGAAGGAGTGCAGAAAGCTAAAATTTATCATCTGTTACAAATATATTAAATTAAATAAATTAATACTGCGAATATACTAAACTGACCTGTGCCATTGAACTTAGACCCCCCAAAATATTGACATTGTTACTCAATGAAAAGTGGCAGCACGTGATGTAGTTAATACTCATTGTTTAGGTTCATGAATACTGCAAATGTGAAACAGAAAATAGTCTGATCAAAAAGTCGCAGGTCGAATTTCGATCTCAGGGCGATCGCTTGTATAAGTTATAATGAAAAATCGCTCTATGCTTGTAACTTGAAAATTAAATAAAACAGATAAACGTAAATTATACCATAGTGATCCGGTGGCGCGGCAGTTTTTAAACTGTCGCGGAACGAATTTATAGTCTATGGCATAAGTTTAGTCAAAGCGGGACGTAAACGTCAGTGGACAACGCAACGATATTAATTTTATTTAACCTTTATCCATTAAGTAGGAGGCTTAAACTTGTTGATATTATGTTGAAAGTATTGTTTATATATTTTAACCCGTTACGTACTTTATTAGTATGTATAAATTTTCTATTGAAGCAGGTCGGCGTAATGGTGATTAGGTACTGTCGCTTGAACAAGTACCACAAAAATCTGAACCACAAAAAACTAATATGGACAGTATAAAGGTGGCCTGCCATAGTCCGTGATATTGCGGATTCTCACGCTCGGCCGACGAGCACGGACAGCCACACACTGAACATTAAGGGTACGGATTTATCTGCGCTTCCACAAACGACACTCTTCCCAAGGTGCGTTGCTGTGGGCCGCTCCGCGTCCGTCCGCAATTTCACGAACCATGGGAAGCTACCTTTAGATGTACCTATAACCGTTGTGTTAGGTTTAGGACTTCACCGTACTTGACAACAGTTTCTGCTTAGTTATTTTGCAGTGTTAGATTAAAAAATAACTCTTTAAAGTTTTTCTTCCATATCCAAATATTTTTTTTTGCCACAAATGAAGTTTTCAATAAGTTCGAGATGAAAGTATTTCATCAGGTTTTATGACTAATCTAAACGTTCTTACAAGTCAGTCAAAATACCAAATAAAAAAATAAATAATTAAACACTATTTATAAAATCTAATTACTAATTATAAATCATACGTTTTTAGATGCTGTTAAGTTTAAATTTAAATATAGCTCTGTTTTATCCCTTCTGTTTATATATAACCGCGATCTCATTTTATCAAATTTTTATATTCGCGGCTGAGTGCTTTAGACCGCTTAAACTGTCAGAGCCTTCTGAGGCTTCAAGGCCCTTACAGCTAACAATGTAGTTAGGTAAAAAATAACCATAAAAGAAGCAGCACCGACAAACAAGGTAGACCGGTACGCTAAGATATTATAAAATCAAAAACTTGTAAGATAATAATTATGGTTAGACATTTTAAAAATGGCATAATATGAGAATAGAAATCTTTGAACGATAAAATACGCATTTAGAGGGTCTACTCTGATAATTATTGTCGTCTGACGTCTAGTGAGGTCCGTGAAACACGCATCGTGGGAATAATTTCATCAAATTAAATATCATAAACATAAAAATCATATTGTGAAATAAAATTCTAAAAGGAAAATATAAAACCAGCGTCATGAAGCCTATGTAAGTGAATATTGGCCCTTAATAAAATCCCATAAAAAGGTTTTTATATCCGCGCGTTACGCTCCGACTTCCAGTGAGGCAATGTCAGGGATAATTTATTTACCGTACTTAAACGGCCAGGTGGTATAGAATTGCGGGATTAGAAACGAAATCCTCTAGGAGTGATGGCCGTCGTATTATGGCTTAGAAATGTATTAGAAACCCAGAAGAACCTGTAATAGATTTTTTTTTATAAGCGTTAACAGAAAATTTTATATTCTTCAATAAAAAGGTTTTGTGGTATGTTTAATGTTTTGTCACAGAATTATAAGTAAAAGCCGCTCCTTTTCCCTTTGAAAAAATCTTATAATGTTACTATTGAAATTGTTCCATTAATATATTCCATATATCTAACATGAATTCAATATTTTATTTTAGAACATGTATTATAGGTACGTTGAAATAATCTTCGAATTTGGAATATTCTTTTCTGCAACTTATAAATAAAATTAAGCGTTTTTTATTTAATGGCATTTTATATATAGACAGCGCAATTTATTTATATACATATAAACTATAAGTAATGCTTCCAGTTATACAGTACGCAAAAAAGAGAAAGACTATGAAAGTTTATATGCTATTTTTGTTGTTAGATAGAAATTAATATATATTTCGACCTGTAGGTCGTCACGTCAGTGCAATCGCGACAATGGATAATACGTGACTGAAAAAATGTCGGGCAATTACCTGACTTTAGTATTGCCAAAATAAAATGCGGGTAACGCATCTATTATTATAAACGTTATTGTATTCTGTCGACTGCCGTATTTTATAAACCACATAAAGATGATGACAATATTTTTAATACTGTGTTAATATGTTATGGCAGTTGCCGTGGCTAATTTTAAGTAGGCAGTTATTTTATATTAGTCGGCTTACACACTGCCTCGGGTTTGACTCCAGGCTCGGGCGAAGAATGTTTAGATTAATTCAATTTTTTTTTCTGGTATTTAATACCGTTTCACGTGGGTAGCTAATCGTAACCGATTTTTAGTTTATAGCTACGATTTTTTTTACGAAACAAAGTGTTACTTCATCATTCGACAGAAACAAAAGATCTTCGCAAAGTAATATAGACAGATAGATATATTCACTGAAGTAGGAAAAAAGTAGGTGTAGGTACTTTATGTACGCACGTAATAAGTTATGCTTTTTTAGTGTTACAAAACAAAAATAAACTGCAAAACTTTTAATGTTGTATAAATAAATATGGTTTATGTTATTATTCAAATAGTAATAATAATAAAATAAAAATTGAAGTCGAAAGGTCAAGGTCGAAATTCGACCAGCGACTTTTTGATCATAGACTATTTTCTGTTTGACATTTGCTGTATTCACGAATCTAAACACTGAGTATTAACTACATCACTTGCTGTCACTTTTCGATTAGGATTCGTAGTATTAATTTATTTTATTTAATACATTAGTAACAGATGATAAATTTTAGCTTTCTGCACTCCTCCATATAATCTTTAACCATGCCAAATCTCACAGTCTTCCGTGTAGGCAATACGCTTAAAAAGGTACCGAAAGCTTTTGCTTCACGTATTAATATATAGATAATACCTAATTAGAATAACATATTTTAATGTGATAAATTGCTAAATTATTTTTACAAAATAAAAAAAATGTCAGTTAAATTAATTTTCATAATATTTATCTTTGACATCTAGCTTCACCATGTCATACTTCCGTCATATGATGCAGGCGTATAGCTTTCAATTTTACCCTCGACTAAACGCGACAAAAAAAAGTGTAACTTAAAGTGTCGGCTTAAGAAATTATATAAACGTGTTTTCCACCAACAATGATTACCCATAGAACACATTAAGTTATAGCAAGGAAACAAGCACTAAGTGTGGGCGCGGGACACGTCTATAAATACTTGGTAACATATTTCCAACTTGAAGGAGGCTAGTTAGACATAACGTAAAAAAATAAATAATTGTTTTAAAAAGAAACTAAAAAAACATGCTTTTATAGAAAAAAACCAACAAAAATTAGAAAATTAATTTTAATAAATTTTAATTACGAATAGCGTAAAAAATTCTAAGAAAAAAAAAGTATTTTATTGGTAATAAAGCGTAGGGTACATGGTGGCAATAATTATATAAATATTTTATTGTCAGTTAGGAGTAGAAGGATTATTATTTTGATAATATCTTAAAAAGCACCCCACACTTTTTACAATATAAAATACATTTTTTTTCTTAAATTTTTTTACTCTATTCTTAATTGAAATTTATTAAAATTTATTTTATATTTTTTAGTTGGATTTTTGCTAATCCTGGTTATCCTAGTAAGGGTGTAACTGTTTGAAATATTGAATTGTCATCGGTCCTTGATAAGTATGCCAAATTTCGTGTTAATCCGACTTTTGAAGGGGGTCAAAATCATGTTCAAAGTTTCTATTACATACATACATACGTATGAAACTAATGAAAGCGTATAAAAATGGCCTACCACCTTTACCGAAAACTAAGGCTTGTTATTGGATTTAAACCCGCCTCGATAGACACGGTGATCGAGCTCGTTTACTCTGATCCAACTGTAGGGCCCTTCGCAAACGATTCACACAAGTCTTCGATACTGCCATTGAAAACTTACGTCGATGTATGTAGTCAGTGATTATTCCGTACACGGGAGCTACTGAAATCTAGTTATTTGCATCGCCACTAGGACAGTTATCTAATTCAAGTGATGAAGAAACCCATTTATAATATTACAATTATGGAAATAGGAGAACTTGCCAAAGGTAAGAGATCTTGGGTTTTACCATCCTTATATTGGAAGATATATAAACTGCAAGCTGTTTGTAAATTAATAGATTTTCCTAAATCCAAGAACGCTTCTTCGTTTTTTTTTTTTTTTTGTTGGTAGTTGTACAAGCAGATATTTCTGCATCTTGATCAAATTTAATGTTTACTAATTGCTCCGCCATGATTAAAAATCTCTAGGACTCGTGTTACGGATACCTCAGGAAACATGTCCCGTGAGACTTGCGCGTTTGCTAGGCTCTATAGAAATGCACTGCAGTAGTCGTCATGTGCGAAGCGCTTAAGTTTTGGATAATAAACAACGTCAATATCGACGGCACTGATCTAAGAGGC
Source organism: Saturnia japonica (assembly GCA_033032175.1). NCBI lineage: Eukaryota > Metazoa > Arthropoda > Insecta > Lepidoptera > Saturniidae > Saturnia > Saturnia japonica. The sequence continues at coordinate 2,718,305 of CM065306.1, read as the reverse complement.
CAGCGCACACGCAGCTGACATTCGATACGCATAGATCAGTATTGCCGCTTGCTTTAATGTCATATAACGGTTTTAATCACATTACTTTGTTCTTTATGGGATTGCCAACTGACACACATAAGGTACCGAGAGCTGTGGTTGCTTCCTAAAGACAAATACTTAGTTCCGTTCTATTGTAACTAACTCCGGTTGTGGATTTTTTGGCGGGGCCTTGAAATGAACTTAGGTTTTTTGACCTTTTTTTTTATATAATATTGTTGGCATTTTATATGATATAGTTTGGTTGTCGTGCATAAGTGAAGTGGATTATAAATATAAAGTGTAAAAACATGCATTTTGGGATGTCAAAAAAATCTCCCTAGATAGTTCTGACAAGATGGTAGCTTCAAGTATCAAGAGATCCGTAATCCTTCGCCGGTCGCCGTTGTCATCCTTGCCTGCCAAAAATATCTGTCCACGATACTCTTAGAAGACCCGATGTCGTAAGAAGAAGAAAATGTACTGATCGGTAGTCAGTTACACAGTTTTATAGTACGGAAAGATAAGCCATTGAGCGTCTTATAGTTCGTGCCAAGAAGAAGCGTGGCTTCGAAGCCCAATGCGTGTGTTTCTGTCAAGGATGAGAAAAGAGTGAATTGTATTGGACAGTTACTCTAAACATCATGATACAAAAAGTAGAACACGCTATATTTACTACATATTTATTGCCTTTAGATATAATATACTACATTTCTTGATAAATGAATAAACTGCTATAGGGTGACGTGTCAACGTGAATTGATGCAATTTCGATACAAGATTGATAAAAATTTGTACTCTTCAGCTAAAAGATTTGTAGAACCCACGCAAGTTTCGACTTAATAAGCACCACTGCTACATCGGTTCTACCGCAAAGCAATAGTGCTCGTGCTGCTGTGTCAGAAGGATGTGATTGCAACTCGGATCTGGCAGACGTGGGCTCCACGGACAAATTAAGGAACCAATTGACGTTGAGAATTACAAATAAACAACAAACACCATTTTTTTTAAATTATATCTTTAGCGTTGTGGTCATAATCTCACCTGATTTTATGTTACGATGTGGCCCAAGATGGGTAGCACGCTAAGCCTAGTGGAAGACTGGCTCTCAAGTGCAGCTGCCGGAACACACCTATTGGTGTTTGGCGACATATTTTCAACTTGAGGGTGGTACCTAGCCAGGCACGCATTAGAAAAAGCCCTACCACCATTCTATGGTTTCATCACGATGTTTTCCTTCACCGAAAGCTCAGACTGATTGCAGGGATTCGAACTGCGAACGACGCGGAGTCCGAACACGCTACCAACTGAGCCATCATTGCTTGCGCGATCCAATGTATTAAATCAGCTGGTCAAGTTAAGGGCAATTCTACAGAAATCTCTAATCCAGAAATATAAACATAATCAATAAAATTAATATTAAAAAGAAAGGGTTAAAGCATTACCAAATATAAGTCTGAGATTTTCGTACTTCCGTGACAAAACTGCTTGAGAACGAAATCGTAACGAATTTTATGTGAAGTGTCACGGAATCACTCGATGTACATAACAGTACCATCGGTGACGTAACACGGTCAATGACCCAGCCGCGGTATGACCATAATATAACAATAAACTTGACGACTGGCCTCATAAGTATCACTCCGAACACGTTTTTCCCTTTATATTATTTTATTATCGCATTGTATAACATATAATCACATTTCATTTGTGTTCATAAACATTGACACTGGCATATGTTTCTGCGACGCCAGTCGAAGGAAAAGAAAAAAGAAGCGAAATGTTGCAACTTTTACAAACCAAGGTTTATAAAGAGTTTTGGCGAAATCTTCGCTTGGCAGTAGTGGTTTTGTTGGTTATTCATAAATTTGTGTTTTTTGCCCAACAAGTGAAATTGACTGGAAATAATAAGTGGATCATAAATTCTCAAATGATACAAAAATTAACAAGGGAGCGAACATTTTTGTACAATACTGAAATAATCACAGGAGACTCTAGAATTAATCACTCGGTAATTAAAGTAATGGTATTTATTAATTACGACTAGTTGCCAAGTTAGGAAAAGAAAGAAAATGAAAATTTACAAAGAAACCTACACGAAGTTTTTTTGTGGTATACAACGCTTAAGAAACCATTTTAAACACTGCTTCAGATTATAAACTAAGCATAACTTGTAACTATGGTAACCACCTTAACAAAATACAAATTACAACGAATGAATCAGAATGTTTGCGTTTATTATTCACTTATGTATAAAAAGGAATTGAAACTTATTACCAGTTAATATATAACATTAATAAAATTTAAGTGTCTGTTTGTAATGTCGAAATAACAGCTTTTTACTAAATGCATATGAAAGTATATACGATACCTATAACAAAAAACCTAAATTTTTTGTTTGTCTGTCTGTTTGTTCCCGGTAATCTCCGATACGGTTGCACCGATTTTTAAGGGACTTTCATTGGTAGATAGCTGATTTTATATGGGAGTAACTTAGGCTACTTTTATTTTAGAAAAGAAGTAGAGTTCCGCATAAATAAAAAAAAACTGGTCATGGTGAATCAAATCGGGTGCTTAAATGGCTTACACTGAGTAAACCGTAAGAGATATAGCAAATTAATTAATTAAATAATTTTAGACATTAAAAATACCTACAAAAAAGTCAGCGTACACCGAAAATAAGTATTTTTGTCCTTGAAATAGCCGGGAGCGGGGAAATAAGATTCGCGCAGGCATTCCGTAGTACAATTGACCGAAGGTGCGGGCGCAGCTACTATAATATAAAATTCATTGACAAAACTGTGACCTCGTAATTTTACGAGGGTCACCAGTAATCTGTACAAGCCACAACGCCCACGAGGAGGAACGAACGGGTTGATCTTCCAAAGATATGCGATGACAGCACTGTGATACCAGAAATACAAGTACAACATACGGATTTACCTAAACCCAATGCCTAATATTTATTTTACCTGCAACCTTTTAGGAATCGTTCATATGGGTTCATATGGTTCATATATTTTCATTCGTAACATTTTCTCAAATAATGGTCAACTGGTCAAAGATCCACGATGACTACCAAATCACGAATTATATTTGCATGCGGCTAACAATGTAATCTACTGCTGATCCTCACAACTTACCGTTTTTGTAACATTTTTCATTGACGCTCTGCTCCTATTGGTCGCAGCGTGATGTTATATAGCCTATAACTTTCCTAGATAAATGGGCTATCCAACACTAAAATAATTTTTCCATTTCAAGCAGTATTTTCTGAGATTAGAGCGTTCAACCAAGCATACAAACTCTTCAGCTTTATAATATTAGTATAGATTTGAGATGTAGGGCATATAGCTGTTTGGGGTAGCGGGTTCAATGTCGACATGCGCTAGTGATATCCTATGGCTTACAAGTGGCTATAGGGTACGGTAGTGGCTTACCACCAGGTGAGCCGTATGCTCCTTAGTTTCCATCTTAGATGTATAAAAAATTGTGTGTGTATGTGGCAGGTGCGACGCACGACTTAAATTTACTGCTTAAGTACGATTCTCTTTGAATATGCAATCACTCACTCACTCACTCACTGCCAATGTCACTGATTTTATTTCTGATTTATTGACTGACTGACGGACTGAGTGACTGAGTGATTAATGATTTATCTTAAAGCAAGATGATGTATGTATACAAAACAAATACATGATTTCATAGTGGAAACGTAACGTTTTTTGTTAACGCTTTTATAAAATTCACTTCCTATAAAATTTCGTTACCGGGGTTCTTAAATATACATTGATCCTTGGAGTATAAACTCCAAAAACAGTAATACTGACAAAAGTTTCTGCGATACCGAACGTACAAAGAATTTTATTAGTAGGACAACTTATATCATACAGGGATTATGCATGCGGCACCATTACGCCATTGTTATGAACATTAATAAATAAAATGACGTATGTAAGGTGTGTTTTGTATTAGAAAGAAATAACAATAGCTTAAAACAATGTTTACATAAATTGTGTTCAGAGTGAATCACGATTTGTAACTCTTACATAGAATAACCGTAATAAATATTATACATATAGACTTTTCATTTTTATTTAGTAACTAGTTTTCTGCCTAACGCATCGGTGGCATTTAAACATAATTAAATGTAGTATAAACCATTTACTGAAAGAAACATATTTTTTAAATTGAATCCGCAGTTAAATTACTTCCAAGTTAGAAGCTTTATTTCTTTTAGTTTAGTAGATACATAATATGAGACATTTGAGCAGGTCGGCCGACGCATTACAGCAACGACAGGCGATGGATTGTAGATCCCTCGGTGGTCGCTAATGTTGGATTGCATTGTGCTCGCCATTAAGAACAGTGACATCACTTTGCTTTGCTACGATAAAAAAAAAAACACTTTTCGTATCTCTAACAAATATCATTAAGTTAAATACGTCGCCAAGTACCTATAGACTACATTTGACCGTTAGTCAACTTTCTAGACTATTCTAATATCTTTGAGCAACAACATAATAGGAGTCATTGTAGCCAAATGCTATGCGTTTACAAAGTTTGCTGAGGAATGATGGTTTTGAAATTTGTAAATTTATTTCAATTCTTTGTTCACAGGCAAGCCGAAAGATATCTAAATGCGGGTATCTATTCGTGGCGCCAGGTTGGGACTTCTCCAATCCGCTCTACAGAACAAAGGTAAGCTAAGCTATAAAGAGTCACGTGTGAAATCTAAAACAGTTTATCTTTTTTTATGTATTTCCAATTTACAAAAAAAAAAAAAATTAATTATATTATCGCCAAACTGTAAAACAATGTTGGCGTAAAACAAATGCACTTAATTAATACAACTATATTTTAAACAGCAAGGTACTTCAAATAATATTTTTACTTTAAAGTTTTAAATTACCAAAAAAAAAAAAAACAAAGTTTGACTTAAAAATAATATTATTATACTTAATATTTATTCCAAAACTATGTCTAGCATGATGATGGTCTTTATTTTCTTCTTAAATTTATTAACATTTATATAATCTTCTGTTCTCATCATTTGATTATCACGTATTCTGGGTAATAAGTACTCAGCGGTCTTTTCTCCCTAAAAATTATTTGACTGGGTTCTAAAATATTCTTTATAGTGGTCGGTCTTCATTTAATCAAAACCAAAAATTATTTGTCTTCAAAAATCAAATCTCTTCCTTGTTACATTCAAAAGGACGTAAAGAAATTGCAGTGAAAGGTGCTTTATATGTGGTTGAACTTTTGAAATTTTTGGTTTACTTTTACCCGGGAACATTTATAAATTGATTATTATTGATAGGTAAAGTTATTATCAAACCTGTTTGACTTCTTCTTAGCACCTTTATGTTGGCTAAAATGTGAACGATATTTTAGCCTATAGAGAGGTATTTATGGTTCAGTGAAGGTGCGTTTAGGCGGTATGACGATTGTGTCCGAGTAACAAACATTTGCGTTTCGGAATCAAATTATATACCCGCCAAGTGGCTTGCAGGCCGGCAGGCTGGCAGGACAGCAACGACCGGCTATGAATCCGATCTCTCGGCGGTCGCCGTAGAAAATCTTTGTTTGTTTGTTTGTACTGTACTTTTGAAGCAATAATGACTGTGGTGACGTGTACGGATATCGCGTCGATCGACGTGAGTTCGAATCTCTGCTATGAGCCTGAGCTTTCGGTAAAGAAAAACATCATGATGAAACCATAGCATGCTGGTGGGGCTTCTTTTAATGCCAGCCTGTCTGTCACCAAACACAAATACCTGTGTTCCGGCAGCTGCACTTGAGAGCCAGACTTCCACTAGGCTTAGCATGCTTACTCCTTTTACTGCAAATTTTGGTGCAATGTTACATGCAGACCTTTTCGATTTGTTTTATAAATGTAATTTTATTTCGTAATCTCATTTTATAACGTAGGTACTACTCAGAGTGCAAATATTTTCTGACATTGTTTCCAAACACATGTTTTAAATTGTAATTTAAAACGTAGTGAATGCATACAAATATATCATAGAATGATTTATACAATACAATGATTACGTAAGATTTATTTAATGTAACTGTTTGATATGAAGAATTAGATTTTTTGTTGATTTTACAGGTTTTTTTAACTTATTTTATTTTAAATATGCATATTAGAACAAAACAGAAAGTATAGAAATAATAAATTAACAAAAGTGATAATATATATTCAGATTAAATGTTTTAAAAATTAATAACAGTGCAAACATACAAATTAAAATATTAAACAAATAGTAAGTAATATAATAATTAAGGAAAAAAAGCTGTTTGAATATTTTTACAAAATGTATCAAAATCACGAGTTCAATGGGCGGTGTTATTTTTTATTAATTACTAATAAAGATGAATTGTGCTAATTTACTGTGCGAAGAGATGTTTAATCATTTGCTTTTTCAATTTATTACAAATTATATCAATTTAAAACTTATTTACAAGAGTATTTTCGATAGCACTCATCAGTTTTATACATACAATTTTAAATTTCGACATCTGGCAATACGGTTTTGTTCTCGGTACATGCAAATGCCGATGCCACAGTACAATTGTGGCCGGTACAAATAAATCGAGCTCCGTAATTTCTGTTAACCGTTAAATACCGTTATGTGAATCTATTAAGGCTTTGTTTTCACGTATGGAAATTTGTTATTTATCACGCACGGCATAATTATATATGGATGACTGAACGCATTTCTCCACGAGCGTCCGCGTACGATTCTGCGAATATTTTTTTACAAAATTTAACAATGAACAACTCACGGAGATATGTCTAGTAGTTGTGCCCAACTGGATCTCGATAACCAAAAAAAAAACCAGCCACAATCACTCGACTCGGTTTGGTTTTTTTTTTATGGTAAAAAGAGGCAAGCGGGCAGGTGGCGCACTTGATGGAAACTGATCACCGCCGCCCACAAACATCCTGCAACAACCGAGGGCTCGCAAATGCGGAGCCGGCCTTTTAGGAAAGAATAAGCTCTCTTCTTGAAGGACACCAGGTCATAACGGCTTGGAAAAATCTCAGGCGACAGCTGGTTCCACAGAGTGGTTGTGCGAGGCCCATTTCAAGACCATTAAGTGTTCCTACACTTTGTGGTTTTCGCCGGGGTTAGTGTAGGTTGGCGACGGTAACTGCCCCTTAGATTCTGATCTCCCGACAGTCAACGCAATTCTACAAATGCACTTTACTCATCATCTAGTAAAGTACAATTAGTTCGCAAATTTCGGATTAAAATTATAAACCTCAATTTTTTGTCATACTATATTATAAACAAAGTCCCCTGCCGCGTTTGTCTGTCTGTCAGAACGCGATAAACTCAAAAACTACCCAAAGGTTTGTCAATACGATTTTCATCAATAGACAGAGTGATTCATGAGGAAGGTTTAGGTGCATAATTCATTAATGTTCGTGTAAATTGGCATAAATATGCCGACTGGAAGCTTAAAGGCGAGCGCCGCGTAAACCAATAGAGTTACATGTATTACTCGTGCTACCCGTGCAAAGCCAGGGCGCTTTGCTAGTATTAAATAGATAAAAATATAGTAATTACAATATACACGTGAGCTTTTCATTTCAAAAACTACAAATTTAAAATTTTCTAAAATTTGTCACGGTAAGCGATTGTGTTGTATTAAGTTTAATTAGAGAATTGTCTTTATTTTTGTCTTTGTTGGCTCCAATGCATTGGTTTTGTCCATGTAATTTAAAGGAAAACAATAAATCATACCACGGTCTGAAGAGTTTACAAAGTTTTGAGACGGTATCTCGTGTCCAGCTCATGTTCCGAACATATTTATCTTTATTAATATTCATTCCTCTTTCATTAGATCCCCTTTAATTAAGCGTATGGTTTTCTCCAAAAAACAACTTAAGGTTCGCACTCCGAGCTGCATTAATAGTGATACCAGGCTTAACAATCAAAAAATTACTGTAAACTTTATAATATTTACGAAATAATTTTAGTAGAATATTAATAATTGATTGTTATAATTAAACGAAGATACAAATAGTATTAGTTATTTAAAATTCAGATTATAATTTGTGGTTCAGTGGTAGTAGGTTCACTGTTTCAATGAGAGTTCTTCGATTTGATTCCGTTAAGGGATTGGTTTTTTTTTTGGGACGGCAATTATGAGTGTTTATTCCGTGACCGTATATTTATTTATGTCAGTTGTTTGATTACTATAGCTCACGTTTTGCTTAGTTAGAAATTAAATAGCGGTATGTAAGATTGTTCTCAGAATTTTATTATTTTTGCAATTAGGTTCTTCTGTTAAGAACGTTTCAACTATAGAAATGCCACTGTTGCTATTTCTTCCGCAGAGTAGTTCGTCCGAAAGGTGTATAGTAACACGTACGAACGTACGAAGCGTGTCAACTAACTTCTTAGATATATACTAACTTATCATGATTGACGTCAGCTAGGTTTGTAGATTGAGACTGTTTCCAGGCTCAAGTGACAATTTAACATTAGATAGTTTAGTCCTACGAGACCACTACTGCATGCCTGATGAAAAAATATTCATTAAACTGCATTGTCTTACTTTGTTTTGAGCTGACCTGCAAACTTCTCCATAATAAAAAGGACTGAACGTCATTTTGCATTGTAAAATATGAAATAAATTCTACAGAAACTATTGTAAAAAGTTCCAAAATTAATTATAAACATCCTGACTACCATCACATTATATATGTATGGTAATTTTAGATTAAAAATTTTCTTTTTCCTTTTCCTTATTTTTTAAGTAGTTAGGTAGTCAGGTAGTTACCTGGCAACCCTGTATTCGTGTTATTTTGACACTTTTTGGCGCCGCTCGCTCGGACCCCCATCGCGGTTTTATCGTAATCTCGAGAAATGTACATTTCGGATCGACGGTTTTTTTCGGATAATAATAATATTTCGTACGTTATCGCGGGCCCTTGAGTAATGAAACAGACGAAAATTCAACAATGGAACACGAAGCCGCTTCTCCAGTTATTTTTAGTGAGACAAATAAAGTAATATGACCTACTCCGTTGTTTTAATTTGCAGTTCGGTTCGTTTCTCGTATTCAGAAGACGAAAACGTTGAAATCACGAATCTCTTTAACCATTAAATGCGTGCTTTATTCATGTACAAATTCGAATGGATTGCAAAAAAAGCGTATTAGTATATAAATAAATAAGGAGATATAAACAACGTATTTACGATGTTCATCTCTACACCGTTATGCGCGGAAGGTTTTAAACCATTATCCCGAACTTTTTTTGTTATAATAATGAAATTAGGTACTTTTTTAATAATTCAAACAAGTTATTTTAGGTGGAAGCTATCTAACAATTTTTATCTGCATCGTTTGCAGTCGTTTTTATAACTAAAGTACGTAAATTAATTATTATTTTCTTAAATCGTCTCTATTAATCAAATCGCGATTTTTGTTCATTTCATAGGTACCTTTATGAAAATTAAATAACCTATGTTGAAATTAAATCCTACTGTAGAACGTACTTGAAAGTTCACACAATTTCGTTTAAATCAGTTTCAATAATATCACCATCTATTTGTACTGTACTTGAGACTTGGATGTTATTTTTAATCAACTAATCTTGTTTGAGACTCACTAGTTTTGTATTATCAAATATTTGGTGTAGATATATGCGAGACCCCAAATTCCTAGTGATAGTCAACATTAGCGAGGCAGAAAGAAAACTGCGTTTTCGAAGTTCAAATTACGTTTGTTTTTTGCCCTTTGATAAAACTGTCGTACATACGTGTACGTATTACCATTTTCGGCTAAATCGTTACTTAGCATCAAGCGATATTATGGTAAAATTTGTCAATGTCAAAAATCAATAAAGTCCGTCTTAAAACGCTTAAGATGAAATTTTGTGGCCAAAAAATACCTTTTTTGCAGTAACTCTGTAAAATGGCTGTACATCATCTAATGTTAAATACGGTACAGGCCACAAACTACGGCGGCTGTCGGTCACAAACATTTCATCGGCAGTAGACGATGTCATTGCGGCTTGCTGAAATACCTCTTCATACCTCGTGTGAAGGACCCAGTATAATAGAAAAGATGGAGCACGCGGGCTGGAAGACCGTTTCCACATCCACACGGTAAACTGTAAAGATGTTATCTATAAACTTCTTCCTTCATACCGTGATGGGCGCTATCGTGTAGCCGTATTCCCATTGCTGAGTGCTTGCTTAAGTAGTTAGTGGAGTATTTTAATAAACACACAATATTGTATGGTCGACAGTTTGGATTCACGAAAAAGAAAATCCACCACTGACGCTGGTGCAACACTACTAAGTCATATATTTGGGGCATGGGAAGAGTCACAGGATGCCATCGGTGTATTCTGCGATCTCTCAAAAGCCATCGACTACGTTTTACACACCATGCTGAAACTTTAACAAAAACATTATGGTGTTTGTGGCCCTTCTCTCAACTTTCTTATCTCTTATTTAACAGACCGCTGTCTAAAAGTAATTTTAAATGGGGCAACGTCTTCTAGATCATTGGCAAGAATCGGCGTCCCTCGGGGATCGATTTTGGGACCATTTTTGTTTCTCGTTTATATAAGCGATCGAACCCTAGTAGTTGAAAACGGCGCTGACATGGTTCTTTTTTCGGACGACACTTCACTTAAATTCAAAGTGAAAAAAATAGATTCGGAGCTTAGGCAATTAAACAATATTTTAGTTACAGTGTCTGAATGGTTTGCTTTAAATAATTTACTGCTAAATGCAAACAAGACCAAATATATGAGATTTGTCTTGCCCAATGTCCGGCTTATTGATAGTAGTATCAAGATAGAAGGGAATTTAGTATACTGAGTTGATAGTACTGTTTTCTTGGGTATTACGCTTGATTCTAAATTACTATGGGGTCCGTACATTAAAACCTTGGCGGGAAGATTAAGCTCTGCTGCATTTGCAGCACGTAAGATTCGACAGTTAACAAATATTGCCACTGCTAGATTAGTCTACTTCAATTACTTTCATAGCTTAATGTCTTACGGTATTTTGCTGTGGGGTCCAGCAGCTGAGGTAGATACCATATTTATATTACAAAACCGGGCAATTCGTGCAATGTACAACCTAAAACCTCGTGAATCAGTAAAGAACAAATTTCAGAAATATAATATCTTAACTTTGCCCTCCCAATGCATCCTTGATAACTTAATGTATATTCGTAAAAACTTAGTCAAGTTAGATTTTGTCAAAGATCAGCACAATGTTAATACTAGAAATAGAGATAAATTAGTCGTACCGTGTTGTTACCGTGTAGGGTAGATCATTATGTGAATGATAGTGATGTCTGGAAGTGACTCCCTTTCTGTGCATCCACTAAATTATTATTATTGTACCTTATAAATGAATATTTGTACAGTTGGCAAAAAAGAGATAAACCCGATCGAGTTTGTTACCGGTTCTTCTCGATGTCTGGGACGTTTTCCGAACCGGCAGTAGTGTTTTGACGTTCATAATGTGCTTTCTTAGGGCCTAAATTGAATAAAGATGTAATTTAATCATCAAATTGCGTAACAGTCAAACGATAGCTTTCTAACCTAACGGTGTCCAGTGGCTCCGCACGCGTTTATTTCGCGCTAGAATTTTGGTCAAATTGTTTCATTTTTGATTCATATTATTGACAATTCTTCTGTCAAATGTCATGTTGGGGAATGACATACTTAATCTTCCTAATTCCGGTATGCAAAATTAATAAAAATTGGTTCAGAATAAATACTTTATTTATATGATTTCTGAAAGATTGATATTTTTCGCAACCTGTCGATTAACAAATCTAATTTACCATATATTTCCCGTGTACAAAATTTAATAAAAATAAGTTAAGAATCAATACAAATTTCCTTTTTTTAGGATTCATTTAAGTAAAATATTGACATTCTTATAACAATCACAAAGGTTCCCGTGTAGAAAATTTAATTAAAATTGGTCAAGCCGTTTTTGAGTTAAATCCTTACATACAGACGGACAGATCGAAAAACTAATAACATATTTGTGATCATTGTCGTAAGTATATATAGGATGTTTATCGGGAAATTTGATGTACAAGACAAATGTAATATAAAACTACATTTAAAAAAAAAATGTTAAACTGAAATGTACACGATCTCCAAGTATAAATAAATTTTCGCAGCAACATTTCAAAAAATTGAATTCCGTGACATAATTTAAAGTTTATGATTGACGTACTTACAAAATATGATGATGAATCGTAGCGGTATTTTAAACCCTACCGTATCAACTGAATGTGTGAGAGAACGAACGTCGCCGACGTCCCTATAACGGGTTCTTGATTAATATTAATTATTCTTATGAAACACCACGGTCCACGGTTTGTAGTGTTTGCAATTTCACGTTTGAGACCGAAACAGTTTCGGCTTTTATACTTTCGTTTCGGTCAAATTGATAGCGATCCTTGAGCTTATTTTTCTGTTTTTTTATTATGGATGTTCAGCCATAACTTCTTTGATTATGAACCGATTTGGATGATTCTCTTTTAGTTGGATAGGGGATACCACAAGGGTGGTCCCATTTTAATTGATTGGCATTGGACCTTCAACTTCGAAGATACACCAGAGAACCCTTTAAAATCATTGAAGTTGGGTTTCTTTTTTGATAATAATTGTCTTCTGCCTTTGACAGACTTAGATTTATCAGTATTAATCAACAAATGTGTTGTTGCTATGAAATGTTATGAAAATTAATAAATTTGGTTGAGATATGTGAAAAATAGTGTTTCTACTTTGACCATCTTTTCGGTTTTTTTAACCGAAACCAAATAATATTCAAAAACTATCGAGAGGTATTCGACATTTTAAAATTAAACCTTCTCGGCTCCGAAGTAAAGGAGAGTATTTGATAATATACTCAGCTCGCAAATCTTCATTCGCGAGATTGGAACGATAATTAAAACAATATTTTATTAGATTAGTTTGATGTTTATGTGGATGTGAAATTTGAACGAATTTTATTGCGTAGCTGTTGTTAATATAAACTCGTTTTTGTTTGTTTTTAAAGCGAATAGTCCGTTATTTCAATGTTCCACATTCGTAGGGTCTAAATTGAGTCATGTTCATGCACTTTAAATTAAATATGATTAGTGTTTATAGTAGTAATTTGGGAGAGGTGCACAGCTAATACGCTAACAGAAACAACCATTGAAAACAAAATTGAAAAAGTTAGTTTAGGACAAATACAGTTGTGGAATATTTTTTACAAAACATAAGGCAAACATAAGCAAAATTGTATAATTTTAATAATACAAAAAATCAGCGATTTCTAAACTTTGAAAGCTGCAGAATTTTTAACAAGTCTCTTTTTATTTTACGAATCCTTTCAATTAAATGATTTTATTATTATTAGATATGCGTAACTTGAAATTAAGCGTTATTGGGTTTTTCCTATGAAATTCTCAGTAGCAGCTCGGAGTTCGGTTTCGTGCCAGATTAATGGCAATAGGCTCGCTCCCTATTACATCGGACCTAAAAACATACTCGGCGAACTGTGGGTGTACAAATGCACACCTCTGCCTAACCCTTCGGGGAATACAGGCGTGATGGTATGTTATGTTATGACTAACAGCAAAATAACAATATAAAAACCGCGAAATTGAACAAATCGACAAAATAAAGAGAGTGTAGGAGTAAAAAGCTTTTATTACAATTATTGCGTTGTTCTTAAATTTTTTTGTAATCATAGAATTATTTAACAGTCATAAATACACAACCCGTAACTGATTAGTTAAACCCTGATAAAATTTTCTTGTAGAAATTTCTGATTTATATACCAATCTAATCGCCGTAAAAGTGTTGCTAGTCTATTTATGACCTTAAATATTTCTTCTAAATCAACTTTGACAAGGTTGTCGCTAAAACGAAACATGTTTGTTAAACAACGAGATGGCCAGTATCGATTAATATTTCAATCAACCCTTACTGTTTAATCAAAATAGTTAACCTAAATACATAGGTTATAGTTAAAGATGACATACATTGTTCGAGTAGGGCGACGCGGCGACGGTGCGTGTGCAAATGTCGCTGTTATTCCTAGTCTCGAATTCGAAGAAATGACATTGCATTAGTTAGTTAATATCCGCTATTACCATTTATACATTTGCCGAGTTCAAAAAATTCTATGTTGCATTAGCGAAAACGTATACTACGATTTCCATTTATACATTTGCTCAATATTGATCTGTCTGTGTACGAAAACATACTACGATGCAATCTTTTTTTGCTAATATTGACTGTCTGTGTTTTCGAACGTGCATAACATGTAACGTAGTAATTTAAGCTAACATGGTTTTCGCTGAAATATACATAGAGATTCCAAAAGTGACACACATTAATAGTAACGGTTTCTCATCTATGAAGTGCTTAATATTAAGAAATTTAGAGAAAATATATATAATTATAATTATTAAACTTTTTTACATTGCAATCGGTGTTGCCTGGACGAATGTTAAATTAACAAATTATATAGGTACCTACCTTTTTAATAAAAATGTATCAAATACAATTTCAGTTAACACTACATTGCAGCACTCATCAAATTATACGAAGTATTTTTTTTTTTGTATAATAATTTAAAATCAATTTGGAAAAAAAGTAGGAATGTAGTTGATGCAAATTGGTTTGTATAGCCAACAGCGATCATAAAAACTTCAGAAGGGACAGCTGTCACGACTGAGGTCAGTTCCTGATTGATTACTCTACTACCTCTGAAGTTTTGAGTTGGAACTACACTTTTACTATCAGAACACAGAAGACAATGTGGTAGTGGGGTAAGCGCTGCTCTTAAGTGAAAGGACAAAAAGTTAAAAGTTCTATCGTTTGCATTTTTTTTTTGCCCAAAATTAACACTCTAAACACGTAAATTTAGACAGTTTTTTAGGTCACACATCATCACTTTACACAATAATCTTGACAGTGAAACATCTCCATCAAAAGCATAACAGAGGAGCATTACAAATTCGACGGTCTCGGCAAACAGCGCGTGTTAACAAGCAAACACAACATTCTAAGGAACGGTACTTCGAACCCGGGAACACGTGTTACCGCTCAATAATATGTGAACTGCCAAGTGGGCACTAATTAGATATCTGTTAGCACGTTGTTACGCGACTAACCGTTGTTGTGTAACTGTTAAAGTTACTTAAATAAGAAAGTATTTAGGGTGTCGAATGCGATGCCCTAAATGGGAATTTATAGTTTTGTTACCTTTTTTTAATGGCAACTGTGTTTAACCACAGTTCTGCCAACATCACGTGAATTAAATATTATTCTAATTATTCTTGTAATCTTAAAACATAGCTAGCTATCTCTAACGAAATGGCGGCTCCCTTTATTAACCTACTTCGAAAAAGGAGGTTATCAATTCGAATGTATATTTTTTTAATTAAGCCATTAACTATAGTGTTTATGAACCGCTTTGGATGATTATCTTTTCCTCAAGGGTGGTCGTATTTTAATTTCATTGACATTGGACCTTCAACTTCGAAGATTCAGCAGGGAATATCTCAAAATCATTGTAGTTGGTTTTCTTTTTTTTTAAATTGTTTTATAAAATAGTCAAGGGAGTTTATGTGGTAACTTAAAATTATAATGATTACTTATTCCATAGACAGTTAGTTAGTACAAAATAACAAAAATCTCATAAAATGCCTTCAAATTACATAGTATAGGGCCAAATAACATAAGTTTCCGAATTACAATAATGCTGCGAAAAACTCATTTAGTTACTAATCAAACATGGAGTTTCGTATAAGATTAGTCTAACACAGTAATTCTTAAATTTTTCGGACATTTAGATATTTTGAAGTCCGATTCTTTCTATTTGTTTTCTATTTTGATATTACATTTTATAAATGTTAATAAAGTAATATGTAGTTCTGATAAAATATAAATACACTATGATTAAATTACATATTTTTAAAATCAGCAGAAAATTGAGTTTTATTAATACTTATTTAAATTAGTCTGCTATGTAAAATTAAAATTAATGAAAAAAATTTAAACAACAATAAAATCAACTTGTAGGATATGATATTAATAAATGCATATTTAAATTGATTCCAGTAAAAATTAAAGTCCAAAATGTAGTAAAATTAATATGCAGACACTAATCTACCTCATACCTTTAGTAATACGAAGAATTATGTTAGAAATTAAGCCCTAACAACTGGTTATGATACCGGTGTGGTAAGAACGCGGAATAACACTCGCTACACACGGCCGTTAACTTCATCGAGTAAACTTGTTGTTGTTACTTAACGATCATCATCCGGGTCTATTAATAATAACTAGCGGTCGCCCAATGATCGAAATTCGACCAGCGACTTTTTGATCATTGACTATTTTCTGTTTGACATTTTCAATATGAACCTAAACAATGAATATTGATATCACTTGTTACTTTTCATTGCGTGACAATGTCAATGTTTTGGAGGTCTAAGTTCAATGAGACTGGTCGGTTTAGGATTCGCAGTATTAATTTATTTTATTTAATATATTAGTAACAGATAATATAGATAAATTTTAGCTTTCAGCACTACTTCTCCATATAAACTTTAACCGTGCCAAATCTCAGTCTTCCGTGCACGCAATACGCTTAAAAAGGGGTAGTAGAAAGCTTTTGCTTCACGTATTAATATAATTACATTTGGATTCTGTTAAAGTACCAAGTTATTCCGTAGAGTGGATGAAAGTTCGCGTTCTACATAATCTCAGAGTGATTACCTAACACCAAAGTGAGATTACAGTAAATTTCAAACCTTATAAAGTCTATAAAAGATAAATAAATCAATGCAAATGATATTTAAATTTTGTAACCGGGGTTTATTTATCCAATAGGAGACGGGAGAAAAGTATAAACACAATAAAATAAATAATAGCATGGTGGTAGGGAATGTTCTAGTAATCGCCTGACTAGCTACCACCTTCAAGTTGAAAATATGTCACCAAGCACCTATAATAAGTATGTTCCGGCAGCTGCATTTGAAAGCAAATCCATTCACTAGGGTTAGCGTATTTGATTGATTTAGGCGTTATTTTGCGGAAATCTATCGTAATTTCTCTATTCCAATTTTCTTAGCTACTTCCGTGAACAATAAATAAAACTTATAAGCGGAGACCATTAAAATGATTTTAAGCTATTGCATAGCTTATATCGCGGGCCTTGAGCGTGGAGACCGAATCCAGAAATTCCGTAACGAAAATAACCTAACACCCCCCACTCCGACCGGCACAGCGGTGATACTTTGACTTGGGTGTCGCAACAGGCTCAACGGGAACACGGACTTTCTCACCGCTAGATGGCGTTGTAAAATATGTTTGATAAAAAAACGACATACATAGAGTTGTAAAACCTACATAATTTTATTTGTTCATTATAAGTTATAAAATAATATATATATATAATTAACTTCTCATTTATTTAATAAAAGAAAAAAAATGTTTTTTTATTGGTCACCACACCCAAAAAGTGTAACTTGAATTAATATCAAAGAAAAAAAACTGCATAAATAAAATAAATAAATAATTATAATTGCATAAGTTGATAAAAAATGCTATGCAATAGCTTTACCGCGGCAGTCCCCGAGTGCCACACGTCTTTTTTTATAACGTGTTCATTAAAGAGAACCAACGATTTTGTACCTCAAACTGCATGGCTGCATGTCATGATTACAAGTAAATTCCTGTCTACAGTCCTCTACCCCCCAGCGCTGTAACGGAAGAATAAAACTTACAACAATTTGTTAGAGCAACGATCGCTTGTTTACATCTCTAGTAAATATTTTACATTATGGTATAGGTAAACGGGTTCACAATGAGGGTAAAATATATTATCTACACTTACAAGAAGATTTCATAAAGATTTGTAGTTTTTATGTTGGTGTCATACATTAAAATAATTTGGTCGTATTTATCTTTCTAAAACCTCTTCTTGCAAGTATATTATGTTCCATTGCTGGGTAAAGGCCTATTGGCGAAGGTAGTCACGGACTTTAATGGCGCCAGTAAGGATGTATTAGCAATTTCAAATTTTTAGAAATATTCAATACATTTTTGTATTTCTCATGGCATACAGGTTTCCTCACGATCTTTTCTTTCACCGCGAGCTGATAATTTTTAGCCTATATAATACAATGCTTTCGTCGATATTATAAGTTATTTAAAAAAAAGTTACTTTTTTACAGTATGTATTTAATATATATGTATAGAGTACGATTCTAAATCTAGAAACATTTTATTTTTGTATACGTCTAATAAAAGCAATGGCCTGTCCTATGAAAAATCTTAGCTAAAAAAATCTCTAAGTGTTGCTACTTACTCTATAACAATAAAACTCTCATGAAAGTACCGTTTAAATAATTTACGATGCCAGCCACCATAACAGTCGGTGGATTACCGCAACATTACATTCCCTCACTACCGCGACTCGACGACACCAATTAACTTGGGCGTGTCGGGCACGCGCACTATCCACACTGATTTAGCGTTATGTGCGCCAACGCAGAACTTTGGCTTGGAACGTACTGTCACCGTGATTAAAAACTAAACGCTTTGAATAAACAAAACATTTTATAACATTAAACATCTATATATTTCATTGAAAACTAACTCTATGGTATGTTTATCTCCGTTAAAATTTTAATTATATCATATATATATATATATATACTAAAAATATTATTTAAAGTTATAGTGATCCGAATATTTATATTATGGAGTAATATATTTTAAAAGTTGCCCAAACACTTATTTATGGCATGGCTGACTGATGGGTTTGTTGTACCTAATTTTGTGTCAATCCTTTTTATTTTTTTATCAAATTAATAAAAATTCCGGTCATAAGTCCATAACCTACAATGTTGGACACAAAGTTGGGTACTAAGTTCGTCGATATCAAAGTCCGTGTGTGTTCGCAATTTATAACTCTACACTACTCCATTTCTCCGTGGTAATTGAGGGTGCATCAGCCACTTCCTAGCCTCACCATAATAGGATTCGTCAGGTTCAAAACCCGTCAGGTTACATTGTCCGTTCGAGGGGAAAAAAGCTAATGAATTACACCATTCGATGGCACTGATGCTGTCCATATTTACGCGTAATTTAATAAAAAAAGTTTTTCTTACATGATTTGAAATGAAATTATTTTATTGAATTTTAATAAAGGATAATAATTGAATTTTGCATAAGTTTAAAATTAAGTAAAATTACATTGTTTCTGGTAAATGACGGAAAATACCACGTGTTAAATAAATGAGATGCGAAACTTAGTTATTTGAACTGAAATGTTTGCTTAGTAAATTTTATAAAAATTTATTACGTTGGAATAAGTTAGCTTTTAAATGTTAAAGGAAAGGGAAATAAAAGTATAGATCTGACTAATTATCAGTCTTACAATTTAATAATTAACAAGGAAGCTGTCCAACAAAAAGAACAAACATGAAGGAAGTGTTGTACATATTTATAATGAGTTGTGGCCCACGGTTTCGAATTCCGTGTTGATATTTTGGAAAGGATTTGCTTAAAAATTCTTAGTGAGCGTCTAGATCGCAACAGGAGTATGTTAAATTTCAAGTCAATCGGACCTATAGTTTGGGAGATCTCGTAATAAAAAAATAATAATCAATTAATACAATATAGAAAAAAGACAATTAACTAGATTCTAAAGTTTTGTTCTCCTGTATATTTATGTAGATAAATTATATAGATTAGTTTTTCAGTTTCATCAAACTGCCATTAAAGAAAAGCTACCGAAACTTACCTCAATTGGTGAAAATAGTAGATTATACACCAAGTGAAAAAAGAGGGAATTTAATTCGAGGGACTGAGTTAGATCCCGAGAGCAGCGAAGGATTCTAGAGTATGAGTCGTACCCTAATCGATGGATTAGACGCGGAGGTGCTATTGCTTGGCCACCACGCTCGTTTGACCTTAAACCCTTTCGATTATTTCTTATGGGTTTACTTTAAAGAAGCAGTTTATGAGAGTAATAATACAAATGAGTGTGTGTTAAGAGAAAAACTGAACCTTGTGGCTGAAACTGTAAAAAACAATACGCGGGCTCTAAGAAATCTAAAAATAAATTTTATTAGAAGATTGTGGTTGTGCGTAAGAGTTAGAAAAAGGCATTTTAAGCATTTATTGTAATAAAATGAGCCGCAATAAATACTTTTTTAATAATAATATTACATTTGTTTTATTTTAATTGCCGTCGAAAAAATAGTCCGTAATATTGAATGATGAATAAAAAAGTTTTAATTACTTTATACCATAGAATTATACCTTATTGGATTCGGTATGTACTGTAGATGTTTTTAAATAAAAGTCCCATAAGGCTATCATTCAATTTTTTTTCACCAGCTTCATTACAATATCACATTGCATATTTTGTCAATTAATTTATGCATATGTTTTAGCTTTTATTTTTATGTTATACTCAAAATGAAGTAAGAATAACATTTTGATTATAAATGTTCATGTTTTCTTAAATCCCTTAAACAAAAAAATTATAATTCATCATCATCAAAATCATAACTTTAAAACTACTAGGCCTAGGACAATAAATTTTAATGTTTCTATTGGATCATGTCACCCTCTATAACCATCATAGCGTTGGTCCATTCCTTACGGGACATCCTGTATATTGAATAATCTCAGCAACGTCTCTATCTCTCACAGTTTGGATCCTCTCCTGTAATGAAAATCAACAGCTGCTAACAGACTTAACCAAAAGATCATATTCTTAATTATTATCATTTGTATTGGGTAATTAATTTTTCGGCTATATTTGGCAATACTTTAGTATGTATTGACTATAGTCATATTTACTTATGTGTTTGTTTTTGTTTTAATGTAATTACTTGTAAAGAACTTGTAATCAAGAGAACGAGAGAACGAGGGTTTGGAAATCTGTAGTTCAGGTCATTGTACGTTTTTCAGACTCCGGACCTCACATTTTGTTTTTCTTCTTTTTTTGCAATTGTTGTGGATTGATTGTATTAGATTATATTAATTTAGTAATGTTGTGAGGTCAAATAAATAAAACTTACAATTATTACTTATTATTACAATAAGAGAGTATTTATTAATATATAACCTTGTCATAGTTAAAAAACGAAATCATTATCGTGTAGTGCGTGTGTTAGTAAACTGCCAAGACTAACCGCGCAGCCGCTTCCGCATTTCACACGACCCGTCTTGTCCAACTCTGTGGATGCATTGGGACGTGCCGGATTTTATTTCTATTTAAGACTACACGATAATTATATGTTTTCTTATTATTGCGTATATGCGTGCACGATGATAGAATTATCGTGATAAACAGTAAAAAAATCGGCACGTTTCGATGCGTGATTTGTACACGCAAATGCGTATTGTAATCATGATTTAAATTGTTTTCTTTATTTCACTTAATCGATATCGAGTGCTATTATGTAAACCTTTTATTAGTTGAACTTAACAATAAGGTAAAGAAAGACGAACAAATACTTGTATTTACATACATAAATCACGCCTATTTCCCAACGGGGTAGGCAGAGCCAACGTCCTTCCACCTGCTACGATCCTGGCATACATCTTTCGCATCTTTAACATTCATTAATCTTTTCATGCACGCTCGTCGGTTTAGAGTACTCTTGACCTGACCTTTCTTCAGAACGTCTCCGATTTGATCGATAAACGTTCGTATAAGTCTAGGCCTTCCTCTTCCATCGTTTCTTTCACACTCGCATTATAAATTTGCTTAGTCATTCTACTTTCATTCATCCTCTCGACATGCCCAAACCATCCCTTTCTCAATCCGTGTCACTATTATCTTCTTTCATACCACACACCATACCATACCCACTATTTCTTATCCTGTTACTTGTATTTAAATCACTACATAGAACAAAATAAGTAACGGAGAATTTAATTATTAATTATAATATTTTGAATTCATTTTATAACTTTTAATTTTGATTTGTAAAGAAATATTTTAACGGAGTATAAATAAACACTATTTCATTTGATTGAATTTCAATTCCATTTAAGTAACGTCTTTATCATTCATTCATTCAGTTAAATTCTTCTTCAGTTTGTTCGCACGTGGGCTAAAGTTTTCGAAGTTATTCTTGTTTTTTTAATGTCAATAAAATATAAGTTGTTATGTGCGCGCATAAATACATACTCACAATTTTTTTTTTTTTTCGTCTGACATTTATTATTGCAAGTTATGAAATAAGTTTCTGAGACGTCTTTGTAAATCTATGTCAGTTTGTAAGTAGGTACATTGCGTACAACGAGTGGACATGTGATATTGTAGCGAGAGGTGCGCACGCGCCGTGACACGGACGGCCCGTGACGCGTTATTAGACTAGAACCGATGTCTACCCGCCACAACGCGCTGTTGTCACAATTTACTATTTATTAGGAACTTTATGTTCATAAGTTTGTTATAAACAGCTGTGGATGCAGTACCCATTTAATATTAAGTTCACTGTATATTTATTTGTTACTTCAGACCATTATAAAGAACAACATTAAGTCTTTTGTTATCGCATAAGGTATTTAGCTACAGCTCTCAAGCTGGCAATTTGTGTTCCGGTAGCCGCATTTGGGTTTAGTTCACGGGTTACTATAAATACAAATATTTGCCAGAACTTTACTTAACTAAACTTTATATACTTCTTCTTTCTGTCCTTATGCTACACTAGGTGGGGTCGGCACATTATGTTTTCCTCTTCCACTCCAGCTCATCACCCGCCAGCTCTGCACTCATTCCCTGCACACGCATATCTTCCTTAGGGTTGCCAACTTTTCTTGAGAAAAATAACTTATCAAATTCTTGGAATAGGAAAAAATATTTGGAAGAAAAAAAAAAGGATTTCTAAAATCTATGTTATTGTTCCCTGAAACAATTAAAACTTTTTTTTTCATTAAAATTATGATGATCTGTCACTTCTCGCCACTTCAGCTTTGTAACCGAAAAAACTCTCTTAGTGTAAGCTGAAGTAGCGGTGACAGAGACTAAATAAGAAATATATATTATTATTTTACATTGCTAAGTTATCAGATGCATTTTTAAGTATATAAATGTTGCTGTTTGCCAACAATATATTTGTCTGAAAGTTCTTTATAATGTTTAGTAGATTTACTTTACTTGTATGTATAGATATATAGTTAAGTAATTACCCACACGAGTGTTTCGTTTTACGTATTACAGTAAACATTGTAAATAAAGTATTTTCGCATACTTTATTCTTATGCAAAAGTATAAAGTATATATGCCGAAAATAAAGTAGACTACTATATTATAAAATATGGTTGGCAACGCTAATCCTCCTCCACACAGTTGATCCAAGTCTTTCTAGGGTGCCCTTTTCTCGCATAACCGCTTACTATCATCCCTATTGTCCTTTATGCCACATGACTTTCATCACTTCGTATAGCATACCTATCTATACCATAATCATCCACTCTTTAATTTTTCAGTCACGGGGCTACTTTCAGACTTCCTCTGACATATTCATTCCTTATTCTATCACATTCATCCATCCACTCTTGTCACTCCCTACATGCTTCTCAACATTCGCATCGCTTTTATAAGGACTGTCCTTTCATCCACCGCTTTCGTAGCTCAGCACTCTGATCCATACAAAACGACAGGTCTTATAATAATTGTCTTATAGATTTTCCACTTAAGTTTTTATATACTACTAGTTGCGCCCGTGGCTTCGCTCATGTGGACTACAGAATGCCCGCGCGAATCTTGCTCCCCCGCTCCCGGCTATTTTAAAGAAAAAATGCTTATTGTGGATGTTTCTTAGAAGATAGTCTTAGAATAGAAAACTCAACAAGGGGGCGTGGCTAGCTGTTTCACTTCGCTGCAAGCTCAGAGTCGTCGGGGAGGAGGTTGAGGTGGCGGCGGGCGCAGCGAACACACCGCCTCGGCCACTTCGTTCTTGGCTTCAGGGATAGACGAGCGTTGCACACTCGCGTAGTGATCTCGTAGTTACTAGTTACCCACATTTTGGTCGTTTAAGGATAATGTTATTTTAGTTTGTTTTAGTTATATTTTTTTGATATCTTCGGTTTTAATTTCTGATTATAGATATATACTCTCCCGAACTTTTTTGTAGGTCTTTTTAATGTCTATAATTATGTAGTACATTAATTTGCTATACCTATAACTTATGGTTTACTCAGCATTAGCCATTTAGGTGCCCAAATTGATTCACCATGACCAATTTTTTTTATTTGTGCGGAACCCTAATTCTTTTTCTAAAATAAAAGTAGCCTAAGTTACTCCCTATAATATATATCTATCAGTGAAACTTCAGTCAAAATCGGTCCAACCGTTTCGGAGATTACCCGGAACAAACAGACAGACAGACAGACAAAAATTTAAAAAATGGATTTTTTGTTATAAGTATCGTATATACTTTCATATGAATTTAGTAAAAAACTGCTATTTTGACATTACAAACAGACACTTCAATGTTATTAATT
This sequence comes from Saturnia japonica, assembly GCA_033032175.1. Taxonomy (NCBI): domain Eukaryota; kingdom Metazoa; phylum Arthropoda; class Insecta; order Lepidoptera; family Saturniidae; genus Saturnia; species Saturnia japonica. Next base: position 2,693,740 of record CM065306.1, on the reverse strand, counting down.
CAATAGATGTAGAATGAAGTCCTCGGCCTCCGTGAAATTAGACAAATTAATCGTCGGCAGTAAATAAATCACTTTTTCAACATTGTAACACGAGATGCGTGGTCGCACTCTGAGCAAGAACGAATATGGATATTATATATGCGTTAAAGGACATAATTAAATCCTCATCAAGTGTGCCGATGACCCCTCCGCAAACTTGTTCTGACAGAGTACACCACACTTTTATTACATCGAAGATTGCCGATGATTACAGATCTTATCAATAAGAGACTTACTCAACAAATTTCCACCGAACACTATACACCGATAAGCAATTAAGTGAAATCAACTTCTATTTTAAAATTCTATTCTATTCAAAACACTACCACCGGTTCGGATAACATCATCCAAGTCATTGGGAAGAACCGATAAGAAATTCCATCAATATATATAGTTTTTGTGATATAAAAATATTGTTTTACGATTTACAGTTTTTCTTGCCACAGATTTAATTGACATAGCGTGTCAGTAATGATTTTGTATAAACCAAATCGTGTGTTATTAACCACAGTTAGAATATGTACCGTCCGCGTCCGTTCCTCATAAATAAACACATAGCCAATACAAATTTCGCAAACACGGTTGCTTCACGTCCCGAGACTTCAAAGTTTGTCGGCCATTTAAAGTGGGAAGCTATGTTAGTGCTTATATGATCAAAGTTTTACTTAACTTAAGCGGTTTTACCTTTAGGATACAAAGGGAAGATTTGAGGTAGAACCAATAAAGACCTGCAGATAATATACTCTCTGCTGAAGAACAAATTGGGACAAAATCAAATAGTTCAGAGGTTGGGTACTTTATTGCAAGTCCGAGTAGTTGGTAGTGAGAGATGCAAAGGTCATGATGATTCAGCTATCAGTCAACATGTTAGTTAACTAAAGACATTCATTGTAGTAACTTTACATTGGCATAAACAAAATAGTTGTTTCTCCATGATCGTCATTATTATTGGAATGTACTTATAATACTTACTATAAATTTGAGCACAATCATTGCCGCGCCATTGAGGTCAAGTTCATAGAAATGCAAAACTATCATAATGTGGCATTTAATATACAACTGGTTTTATGTAGCCCACGTTACCACTCCCTAGTTACTCAATTTAGTTCGGAAATGAGCAAATTTTAATATCACAGACCTCCGGTCGTGACTCCATGCAGGAGTTTCGTACCGCTTTGTGATATTTCATCAGCTCATGCATCTATTTGAAGAATGATTGGTGAACGTAATTCAAGTCTTGTAATAATAGCAGCATCTTGATCTTGAGCTTTCAGTGAAAATAATACATAGTAATGAAACTACAGCATGCTGTTAGGGAATTTTATAGTGATCACTGTAGCTAGCTACCGTTTTTAAGTTAAATTTTTTTTGTCGAACAACATTGTGTGTATTCCGGCGGATATAATTAAGGATGTGGTGGTCGCCGATGTTATTGGATTCGACTATGGTTACCGTCAGGTACAGTACCGTCACTTTGCTGCATTGTGTTTAAAAATAGTTCTAATTCTGGCGTGTTAAAACTCCAACTGTCCATTCCCTCTCTCAAAATTAATGATCGTGGTCATTATGATTATCGCTAGAACGTATTTCTTGACTTAAAGAAGACTTAGACTTAGAAGAGCTTGCCAGATAGCTCTGCATTCAGCGGTGCATATGACTACGTATAATTGAAGCTTCGTAACAGTTATCACTAGTCTAGCTGTATAGCGAGCGGTGCGTTTCATGGTAAATCATAAACGATCATGAAGTAGAAGAGCGTTACTTCAAACAGTTACAGAAACCCATTATTCACTGTTATGTAAAAAATTTCAACAGCTGCTACACTTTTGAAGCCGGGACAATTTTTTATGTAAGCGTAAAGTATTTGTGGAAAACGTTGTAATTTTACAATAATACAGCGGCGTTGTTTTGGTTGTGCAATATCTGTGAATCGATTCGTAAACTGTGACAATGGTCGATGGAAAGCGAATTTTGTTTGGTGACCCATGACAGTTCGATGCGACTTAGGTCAGGAAAGTCAACTTTTTCTCTAATAAATTTTTATTCCAGTTTAAAGACATTCTTAAGTACCAGTTTAAAACCAAGTTTAAAAAAAAAATGATTTACAATTTAGGATTTAATTTAGGAAATATCCTGGGGTTATCACACGAACACAGTAAATTGATATGAAATGAAATAGGTGTCTATAGCAAATATGAACATAGCAACAGTTCTAGTCCACGGCTACTTAACATGAAACAGATATGTAGTCATATCCTATCAAATACTTCGGGGATATAAGAGTGTTGCTACCAAAAAAAAGCAGTAATATAATTTAAGCTATACTACGTTCAAATGGGTTCACGAGTTTACATATATCATGTACTTGAGGTTTGGTACCATAAGTTTATAGTGAGATAATTTGGCATTAGTCTTGCTAGATCTCTTTAAGCCCGCCTGCGTTTCCTTGGAACCGTTAAACGTTATGCAGTTGGCGCATTGCTTAGCTTGAGCAATAAAAGCTGATACTCAGAAGAAAACAATAACGGAAGCACCCATAAATACTTACCTAGTTTTCCCTTAACCTAAATAAAAGTCATCACCAATGACATTCACCACAATGAAGCAAGCGGTTACTTTCTACATCAACTCGTGCATACGATCCGCACCAGTTGGCAGCGTTACGGTCCCATCGTCGTCAGGCTAATCAAAAACACCTGTAGAAAGTCGGATAATATACGCATTTACTTCAATATTCATGAATCATAGAAACACTGTTGATGGAGTAAGCAAAAAGAAAGCGACGCTTCCCATTTAAAAGAATATTGTAGTTGATCACCAAGCTGCGGTGACGATATTATTGTTACTTGAATATAAGGTAACATCAACAATATATCTATATAGGCAACTAATATTAAAAGCGAGAGTTTCTGTCGACGCGTTTGGGTAATCACGTGTAAGCTTTCGTTCTAAAATCTAGCACTAGTTTACGGCTCACGATTAATAATAAAAATTGTTGTAACTCATAGTTACTTCTATTCTCTTCTTATTCTTATAGTAATTTTATTTCGCGACTCGCTGTCTCATTATATCTGATTTAGTTTACAGATTTTTTTCATACTTGTTGCAAAAACAGCCTACTTAATAAAAACCCTTAAAACCGACTGACAGATAACAAACCGTCCATAATTTGATATTTTGCGCATAATTTTGTTATATAACGTAGGGTGATCATTAACAAAGGGTTTTTTTTTTAATTCAACCCCTTAAAAATAATTACTGATATACTGACGATGAGAAATTCCATTGGTTCCGGGGTAAATATCAACTAGAACGAACTTCAATATGAACGTCAAAATGAACGTCGCATCGAGAGGAAGAGACTCAGTCAGATTTATGAAATATACATACATACATAAATGGGTTGGCAGAGACCACGTCCTTCCACTGGCTACGATCCGGGCATACATCTTTCCTTTCTTTAATATTCATCAATCTTTTCATACATGCTCGTCGGTTTAGAGTACTCTTGTCCTGATCTTTCTTCAGAATGTCCCCAATTTGATCGAAGAACGTACGTCTAGGCCTCCCTCTTCCGACGTTTTCATTATAAATTTGTTTAGTCATTTTTCCTTTATTCATCCTCTCAACATACCCAAACCATCTAAGCACCAATTTCTCAATACTTCTTTCACACCACAAAGTTCTCTTATCACACTGAATTATAAATATTACAATAATAAAGGAACATTAGGCGTCTATTGGATATGTTATTGATATATAACTATAATAAAATATATAATTTCTCTATTAAGTAATCATATATATTCAAGTTTAGTGACTTTCAACTCATTATGTAATCTGATCGTGTACGTTACGCCGCCGCGCCGCGCAGCGCCGTATCGTTGACAACTGCCAGATATTTCGATTGACAGTCAAGATTGATAGAAATTTTGTGTAAGATTAATTATAATCGTGTAGCTTTTGGAGGCAGTTTCGCCTACTGTAAATATATGATTTCTTTTCATAATAAATATTTAGAAAATATAGTATTAATAAAAAAATGGCCAAGTGCGAGTCGGACTCGCGCACCGAGGGTTACGTAATTGTTCATCCATATGCACTAAAATAATATGGTGATATTACTGAAGAAAGTGCCGAATAATTCTAACGAAAAGGTAAATTATATTTACTACGTAATAACTACGTTGCTGAGTTAAACTACGTTAGGAAACTGTTCTCCCCATACATCGATATCATACCGCGGTTAGTTTACCATCTGCAAATAAGTTTGTAATCGCAATATTTTTTTTATTTGTAATTTACGGTTTTCGGATTTTTTTTCCTTTACTTGTACTATAAGAGATTGCTTCTTGCCAAATTTCATAATTCTGAGTCAACTGGAAGTACCCTATTGGTTTATTTTTTTCACAGCTCCAAGGGACTGGAGACTGGATTATTTGAAATCAACTTCAACTTGATCTCTCGCACTCCTGAGAAAAAGAGTCTTGACAGACAGACAACGAAGTGATCCTATAGGGGGTTCTTTTTCCTTTTGAGGTATAGAACTCTAAAAAGGATATGACGGGAAAAAAATTTGAAATGAAATTTCTTAGGCGGCGATTCGATATTTGAATGAGAATCGAGAATGAAATTTCAAGGTTGCGTCACGTTCATGCACATTCCGTTACATAACGGAGAAGAAAGATCTCACGTACAGAGAAGTAGAATGATAAGTAGTTATATATTGTATATTTTAAAGTCACATTTCTATCTCGTGTACGGTGCTGCGCGCGCAATATGCTAAATTATGCTTTTCATTAGCACACAAGATTGCTTATACTTTTTTACTAATGTCCTAAGTAATTTAGTTATGATATTGCATTTTACATCTATATAAATAAACATGTAAATATTTGTTTGTTGTAAACGCTAATAATATCTTCGAAATTTCTTTGACATTTTGACAAAACGTTGTATTCGAATACGCGCTTGTGTTTACATACTTTTGAAGACACCATACAGAATTTCGGCAAAACGTCGCGGGGAGTGTATATATATATATTTGGTTATAGTGACCAATGCTACAGAGCCAATGTTTTGAAACACATGCGCAGTGACTAAGTGCCTAAGTTGTTTATCTATATTCTCTTAATTTTATGTACATTTAAAATTATTTACACTTTTTATTTTTAGCATGTCAGAGCAACCTTTGATTAAGACAACACTTAGATTCTAATTTAAGCATGTTCTGTATTTTTAATTTTAGTGAAGTGTATGTCTTGTTGGTAGCTTAATAAAAAAATATTATGTTCTGAACAAAATATTTATATATATAGTGCGATACCATCTAATATTATGGAAATTAAAAAGATTGCGTAGTAAACTTGCATCTTTACAGGCATCTTAAGGTCATATAAGTGAACTAAACATACTAAATTTGTACGCACTAAGCAAAAATAAAGAGGTTTAAAATACAAAAACTACTGGACAGATATTGGTCAAATTTAGTTTGTTCTATTCCTTAGATACTCGGTCTTTATCTAAAAAAAATATCACGATATCTTTATTCAATAAAAAGTCATTATTAGATTTTTATGATCATTACGCATTTTACTGGCGTCCACGCAAGCGGAGCCGCGGGAACAGCTAATAATATTATAAATGCGAAAGCGAGTTTTTTCGTTTTCCTTGTTACTCAATTACGCAAAAACGGCTAAACGGATTTAGGTGAAATTTGCCACAGAGATATTTTTCAATTCTCTCTGGGCCCAATTGTAAAGTCCATGCAGACGAAATCGCGGGCAGAAGTTAGTTTTATAATAAATGAAACTGGTCATTTGAAAGCAAACGCTACTTTCCATTTCAAGACCGCATACGCCCGCGCACATGAAAAAAATAAAACAATAATAGCACTCAATCTATGCGCATATGATTATTTTTATCAAATATGGTCTAAAGTTGACGGTAAACGGTTGAGATAAGATTGTACAAGCGGTAAATTGATTCACAAAGTAAATAAGTTTGTGTGATTCGTTATAAAGATAATAATATTCGATTTGAATTACAAAGTCATGATGTCTTATATATATTATATTTAAAATTGAGCAGGTATTCATTTCAGTTTTTTCTTAACTGTTTAAATCCTTTATAATTCAATTTTTTTTAATAATCATAGAACATTGATTCCTTGCGTGACCTCTGTCAATATAAAGCAGGTAAGGAAGTTTATCGATAAGTGATCTACGATCTTCTGATTTTTTGTTATTTCTATTCAAGCGTTTTGTATGTGTATTAAGAAAATATGAAAAAAGAGTAATTTCATTGAAATTTCATGTAATTTATTTATATTATTGATATAAATAAAATATATTTTTTATCCTACAATACCGCTTTATTCATTCAATATAACCACCCACAAGTAATCTGATATTTCAAACATGCTTAGTTATAGGTTATACTTAGCTACGGAAAACTTATACAGTGATCTAACTTACATATTGGGCAGGATGTAATAGGTTATAAGCTAAAATAATATACATTTATGAGTAAATTATTACTTTAAACTGGGCAGAGTCGTGTGCAGGAGCTAGTTATTAATAAATAACTTCTAAGTATGTTATTACTGGTAAGATACATTTAACACGTAGGTACGTAAGTACAAAAATCTTTTTTAACTATAATGTGTCGCAGGCTAAGGCGTCTTCTACACTGAAAAGACGTCGCGGTCGCGGTCATAGCGATAACGTTGTGATTAGAGATGAACCGGATATCCTGTAACTATCCGGTATCTGACCTATCCGGTCTTTATTCACTATCCGCTGTCCGACCTGATTCCGAATATTAAAATTTACAAAAATTTTCATTATTTTAAACAACGCAAATCATATTACAATAAGTTATGAAGACCGCTTATTTTTATTATCGCACGTCAAAAATGTTTGTTTTATTAATTAGTTTAGTTTATTTCCGATCTCGTTCACCGTGCCAATATTCAAATCAAACTGATCGCGTCATGTAACGCGCATGTGGCTCCGTAGCTTACCGAATATCCGGTATCCAGCCAAACCACTATCCGTTTCATCTCTAGTTGCAATCATTTAAAAATAAAGAGACACGTAAATGGATTTTTATTCCCCTAAGAATCAATTGATGCAATATGCCGTTTAAAAGGATATCGTATTGTATTTGGTTATCAAAGTAGTAAATTGAATATTTAATATTGTAACCTATTCAGTGTATGTTGTTTATTTCTCTCATATAAATGACATTTGGTAACACTTATGCAATAATATTGTGATGGTAAAGAGCCTTTACAAAAACATGAGTTTTTATTACATTCTACTTACTTGTTTGTCTTCAGATGTGTATATGTATGTATATTTGATGCGGGTTTTACTGCTGAAGTTCAGTTGTAAATAAACTGTTACCCTGATATATAAATAAGTGCATACAAGGTATGCGAAATTGCGAACATCATAAAACATATAACATCATAAATCAATAAAACATAACGTAGCTCGATTGATACCTGTTCACGGCAACAATCACAGAGGTCAGTATTTTTACGGACCATTGCAAGACTTCCCTATGTTTGCTGCTTGTCGGGACGACAAAGGTGTGACGCGGCAGCTGTAGAAAAACTCTTCTTGGGTAACTAACCGAGCGGCTCGGCAAAACACTATTATGGCTAAGTCGATCATTATTTTATTAATACGTGAAGCAAAAACTTTCTACCCCTTTTTAAGCCTATTGCGGGCACGGAAGACTGTGAGATTTGGCATGGTTAAACTTTATATGGAGATCCTTGAACAGAAAGCTTAAATTTATCTATAATATCTGTTACTAATATATTAAATTAAATAAATTAATACCGCGAATCCTAAACTGACCAGTGCCATTGAACTTAGGCCCCCCAAAATATTGACATTGTCACTTAACGAATAGTGACAGCAAGTGATGTAGATAATTCTCATTGTGTATGAATACTGTAAATGTCAAACAGAAAATAGTCTATGAACAAAAAGTCGTTGGTCGAATTTCGACCTTAGGGTGATCGCTAGTTATTATTTATTGCGTGTTTGTGAACGTGTTATCACTTGTCGATCGAAACTTCAAATATGGTTATTCGAAAGTGCATAGGCATTTAGTTCTGTACAAACAAGGAATATTAAGAAACTGCTATTATATCCTGAAACCTAAAACTACTGTTAGCAAATTACAAAATGTTGTATTAATGTATATGCAACTGAATGAAGTCCTTGGCCCATTAAAAGAATCTCATCGACTATGCCCGCGATGTGATTGATAAAGTAGTTTATTAAACGGATACGATTTTAATTAACTGTTAATACCTAATGTATTGCTTTTCATTTAACCGATAACTCAAAACTAAAGTAGCTGGTTGTCATTTGACGCTTATATCTTTAAATATGACTCCGGCTTTAAATTTATTCGCATTGACATAGAATTTATTACCGCCGCGGGTGATCATAATCATGGCGGCCACTTCCGCCGCTGCACACACCTGTCTGCGTTCGCGCAGCGAAAGTTGCGTATTTGTCAACACGACGCCATGCTAGATGCCTTCACCCAGTTTTTTATGTTGTAGAAATAATTTTTCACGGCATTTTTTTATATTACATATATATAATTTATTAGCTTTTTCTCACACTGAAAAAGATTAGGAGATTTATAGATAAGTTTTTCTTATTGAGTATTTAGAAAATTTAAAATTCATATTGGCTGCAAAGCTAAAATCATACCTTGTCTCAAACTCAATAATTTCAGATAAATAATAAAAATGTATTTTGTTTCAGGTAACAATCTTAAGGTTGATGATACCTTAAGTAAGACATGAAAAGCAGACGATATTATGGTACGTCCGTGATGTGTTGGTTGTTTTACCTATTGATTGTTGGACAGCATCATATGTATTCTTATCACAATATCGCGATATCGGTATGATCAGGAGTTAAATGTACTTCATAATTGGATGTCGCATGAGCTTAAACAAATGATTAAAAAGATCTTCTATTTTGACAGATTCTGGATTTTGTCCAATTTAGGTATGAATTAAAAAGGTAAGAAAAAACCCGAGTGTAACAAAAAATACTTAATTTTTTTTATATTTAAGCTTTTTATTTCATTCCCAGACGTCGTACTTAAATATTAGATAGCATATATAACTCCCACATTTAAGACAAATCTAAAGGCACCTACAATGCTAAAATCCGTCAAGTCATTTGGGCTACAACAGAACGTGCCAAAGAAATATACATACATACATACGTACATGCGCTCGAAAAACATAACCCTCCTTCAACTTCAATTTCTTTTTAAATGGCTTCTCGTAATTACGAATTCTGCCAGTGTCAACTCAGTCCTAATAATAACCCTCCGTTTTCGCAGTCAGGTAAATAATTAATTCAGAATACATATCATCTTGATCGACGGATGTAAGTTTAAAGAGAAACCGTAACTATTGTGCAATATAATACACTCACCTGTTTGAGTATATCTTTTGCTAAATCATTGTTTTTAGTGTATTTAAAAAAGTAAAAGTGGGGAATTCGTTACGGCCGAGTCGACAGTAAAAGTATCCGCTCATGCTTTTACATCACATGCAAGATAATGACAGCCTCTTACATTTCAGAGTCTCGAGTGTTTATATCTTCATGCTAGTCACGTTTGTGGCGGTATCGAATACACATTTAATTAAGACGAATTACGTGTATTGCTGTTGACGATACAAAGTCTTTTGACTTGCTTACATTAAGCTCTTCCTATAAGTATATAATATCTGGCCGACCGAGCTGCGCTCGGTGTCTTATAAATATTATAAATATTATAATTTCTTTTTTAAGAAAAACACCTATTTAGATAAACTTGGAATGTAAAACATTATCTAAATCCAAAGTTTCATCGAAATCGTTGGAACCGTTTCCGAGAAATCAATTACATAAGGTACACTTAATATAATAAGATTTTATACTAGTTGTTCCGAGGTATCAATCGCGTTGAATTAAAAAAAAATATTTAAAGTTCTGATATAAAGCTTATAGTATTAAATATGCTATACAATAAATTAAATAATGCAAATAATTTTGCAAAAGTGATTGGTACATTTTCTATTTTATTCTATTTTCAAATCTATTTTCCAAAGATTAGAGCGTTCCAAGAACTTTTTTTATATTTTTAGATCTGACTACACTGTTAGCCTTAGGGGCCCTGAAGCCGCTACGGCTTTTACAGCTTCACCGAACTTGGGCACGTTCCAACAACCAAGCAATTGATAGCTTAATACTATTTGACTACGTTTAAGAAACTTCCAGTTACGTATTTATAAATTACGGACTATATAAATCGTCCAATAGTTCGAAATATAATTATTTTACTGTTAGCCATAAGGGCCCTGGACCCTTAGATAGTTTTCACAGCTTCACCGTGGTTTGGGGGTGAGCGCTTAAAGCATTCAGCTTTGAAAGCGTGACAACTTGCTCAAGGGTGCCAAAGTGATCGAACCTCGGCTTGGGCTGTTGCCGTTGTTGCAACTAAGTAGCGAGCTGGCTAATTCCCTATCCGTAGAAATTCAAGCTAACTAACTATATATTTATACATGTCCCTGTCTCCTGAGAGGAAGAAAGGATCGTGTGTTGTGTTATCAGTCAATTTTTGTCTAAAACAAAAAAAGAAAAAAAAGTCCCTTATAGAACTTATGTACCGGTATGGTGTGCACGAGTGTGGACGTGGAGTGCAGTGTAATGGTGTGTCTGTGGTGGCTAGTGATTGCAAGTGCACTGTCATTTGTATCGCACGAGCGGCTGCTAGACTCAAGGGCTTCACATCTAGGAAAGATCTTTAGGACTGTTGTTGCCGGTTTATATAATGCTCACGGTTACAGAACAAACCAGTTGCTTCCGCCACCCGTCAATAGTGCGGGTCATTACTCATACCAACAAATATCTAAAGCAGTCTCTTGCGCTTTATAATATTCTTAGCTGTGCCCGCGGTTTCACACGTGTTAAATTTATACGAGAAACTGCACCGCGCTGCCGCTAAGGCATCCGTGTAGCCCATCATTCTCTCATTCAAATAGGTTACAATATGCAAAAAAGAAGATTACAAATCTGATTGGTAGTTCTAGAGATTAGCGCATATGTATACATGTATGTATATATGTAATACTTCATTCTAATCTCGTATTTAATGTGTGTTGTGTTAATTACTCTGTATTATCATCATCAAATAAATCTGCTTTCTGTATTTTCATTATTTCTTTGTTCAAGTAAAAAATCTCTTTATAATATTAGTTTAAATATATAGATATACAAAGTATGTGTCTCTACTGAACCAGAGATTAATTACATGTAAAACTTTCGTTCAGTATAATCGATGAAGTAGCAAACTATCGATCATATCGAACGAACACATGTGTAGTAACATCAGACAAGTCCGTACAAAGGTAATTAGCCCGTTAGACTAGTTTTAGATTTTATCACACACGTAAATAAATTGCAATTTCACTTCTAAACGGTAGCCGGGTACCGCAATTAATCTTAATTAGAGTGGGTCACATGGAAAAAAAAAATCGTTTATTATCGATATGACCTCTAAAACACTTGCTCTACATATTTATATTTTTGTTTTGTTTTTCTCTGTTTGTAATTCAACTTTTTCTGTATTTATTCTTGATGTGGCGAGACTTTGCGTCACAGCGCTTAGCACCAGTATTGAGTACAGAGATCCTGAAATTGAGTTTTGCGTAGGTCAGATTTATATGTAATAAACTTCTTAAGCACATTACCGAAAAAGCAAGTTTTATTATCTAAAGGGTATATAGGGTTGATCATAACGTAAATGTTTGTGATGTGTGGAAGTGACTTTTTTGTAGATGTACTATAAACAATACTTTTGAATTCTATAATTTAAATTTTTTTTTTTTAAACAACGATCGACTTTCTTTCTGACTCTTCTTGATGTCTGGAATGTTTTCCTTACTGTCGGTATTTTTTAGACATTCGACAAGTGCCTTTTTAGAGCCTAAATTGAATAAAGTATTTTTGAATCATGATATTGTCCTTCAAAGCCGAGGCTCATTGTAGGTAGGAATTAGGATACAAATCCACGACGCGGTATCCGGTCGTGCTACCGGTGGCCATCATTGCTTCAAATGTGTATTCAGAATAAACAATCAGCTAGTATTAAAGAGTTAAAACGTTATAATTCACTTATCGTCATGACCTACAATGTAAGTAAGTCATCCTTGTGAACTTCCTTTTGAATTTAGGTAATTAACAACATTAACCTTAATTCATAATTATTTCCTCACTTTAATACCGGTCCGATCATCTAAATTACATGAAATAACTTGTTATCTTTTGCTAATTCGATTACATTATTAGATGTAGGCTGACGGAGTTCCCCACCAGCGGACTAATATATTTGCAAGAGTATAGTGTAAAATGAAAGAAGTTTGCCTTACTGTGAAGATGTGAAATCGTCTCCCGGTCAGCATGTTCCCTCCCTCCTACGATATAGGTCCTTCAAACGAGGCATGAAGACCCACTTCTGCAAGTGATAGTGCTTGGCACCGGCGGTCGCTATTGTTTTTGGTCTTAACTGTACCGTAGGCATTTTATCGTTTTCTTGTAATAATGTCTTTTATCTATTAATATCGGGGAATAAAACATAGACTAACAATATTAGCTTGAACGTAGGCTTCTATCACGGATAGAGTTTTTACCGTTTTTGAAACCACGTTCCATAATGCACGGTACGGACTTGGCGTGAGGGGGGGGGGGGAAGGTAGGTGAAAAAGTGTATGAATTTTCCGACACGACCCTTTCTATAGTGTAGACCACTGTAAACGGTTATCCATAACGCGTATGCTACATAGCTGCGCGCTTACTGGTTCAAGGATTTTTTTTTATTTATACCACTTTGCCCGCAACTTCACTCACATCGTAGTTATTATGTCCGTTCTAACTGAATTCTCAATACCAATATACGAATTTTCATAGAAACTTGCATCCCCTTTTTCACCACCTTATTATTATTATTATATTCTTTATTGCACAAAAAAAAAATTCAAATGGAAGACTTAATGCTAAAAAGCATTCTCTGCCAGTCTTCCAAGAGGGAGCAAGGGAAAGGTATATGCAAGATGTGCATAATGTTAAGTAAAAAAAAAAAAAAAAAACCCTAGCCAATATTCAATTGCTCCAAGTAAAACCTACGTAGCGAATACTTGAGTGAATTTAGTAGTTGAGTTTGGCGAAAATCCTTCCTGAGTTCTCACCTATAGTGTAAAAGGAACACGCATGCAAATTTTCATGTTCCTAGACCCAGTAATTTGGATTGTGCGTTGATATAATCAGTAAGTCAGTCAGTTATCATTTTATATACCTAATAACTATCTGTGCTCGCGGCTTCGCTTACATGGACTACAGAATGCCCGCGCGAATCTTGCTCCTCCGCTCCCACATACTTTAAAAACAAAAATGCTTATTGTGGCTGATTCTTAGAAGATATAAATATACTCTCGCTGACTTTTTTGTAGGTCTTTTTAATGTCTACAATAAATTATATACTAAATTAATTTGCTATATCTCTTATGGTTTACTAAACGTAAGCCATTCAAGCGGCTGAATTGATTCACATGACAAGATCTTTTTTATTTGTGCAGAACCCAAATTATTTTTCTAAAATTAAAGTAGCCTAAGTTACTCCCTATAAAATCAGCTATCTACCATTGAATGTCCCGTTAAAATCGGTCCAACCATTTCGGAAGTTACCCGGAACAAACAGACAAAAATTGAAGAAATGGGTTTTTTGTTATAGGTATCGTATATACTTTCATATGCATTTAGTAAAAAGCTGTTATTTTGATATTACAAACAGACACTTCTATTTTATTAATTGTATAGATATAGATAGTAAATAAGAAAAAGCGAAGTCGAATTGCTAATAATTTGTACAATATCTAATTAAAATGTCATATAATGTAGCCAAAATAACACTGTAAAGTAACCATAGAGGTCCGGTGTACCGCTGCCGTGTTCGTATGCGTACCGCTGAGTCAATAGTTCTTCTGGTTATCTCAAAATCATTTGTAGCAAAAACACTCAGCAACATAGCCCATTATTGACTCGAGAGATCGTATCGGGACCGCATTACGTACTTAGCGATATCTCGAATGTTTCGAAACTCGATACAAACGTGATAGTATCGCCGGATTGAAATATATATCCTAGAGATAAACGTTTTGTCGAAAGTGTAGTTAAAAATAAAAGTGTAATAATGGTTTTGATTGAGATTCAATAAGAATTTAAAAAAATATTTGTAAAGTTGTTCACACCTGTCGATATGTAATGTTATGTTAAAACATACGATCCTATACCATCGCGGTGTTTATAGGCCAATGTTCTATCCCTTGGGAAAGACTTCCATTTTTATCGTTCACGACTCTCTTCGTTATATTAAATTTTATAACAAGATATTGTAGATTTAGTGTGTTCTTTATTTGATTTATTATTTGCAGTAATTTTCAAAAATAGCTGTTGCATAATCAACAACATAAGCAAAGTGATAAATGTGAAAAGAACGTCTATTTAAAAATTTTCTACGTAACTGCTCACCAACTTACAGCAGAGGTACCATGTTAGGGGCTCATTTGAATGTTGTCAATGAATAGATTACTTGTATTGTAGGTTTTCAAATTTTCAATGGTTTCAAATAAAAGCAATTTTACTTACTGCACGTAGTGAACTATGCACGCACCTTTTAAGTGAAGTGTATTTGACAGGGAAAGTCGGAAAAATCTCGTCCTACCGTGTTTTTATGAATCAGGAAAATATATTTTCCTGCATGCGTCGCGACGTAGAGGACAGCTTTCTTTTTAATCTTCATGTATCGCCTTAAAAGATTGTTAAGTTGCTTGGGGTTACCTACCTGTTGTGGATTCCGGCTTCACTGATGGCTTATTCTGATGTAACTTCACACACACATTACTATTATCCTGGGGATATAAAACACTGGCTGATATCGAAACGTGACAAACTAAAAGAAAGCCATTATGACGGGCTTCTCACCATGTGCAATGTACAAATACTCTACCATGCTGTTTTATTACCTAATGGCCGCTCCAGACTCGCGCCGTGAACTCCGCGCGACAAGAACTACACTCCACACTCACAATATTCACAGTTGGGTTCACTCACTGATACTAAATGGAAGTCACTTCAGCTGCCGCGTCTTTGAACCTATGTGCACTGAAATTTTATAATCATTTCCATAATAAAGATACAAAACAAACCAAAAAAAGCAAATGATGGATAACGAGTACACATCGCAACACATCGAGTTATTTATGAATTACACGTGTTTATTTTAACATGATATACCTAAAGTACCTTCAAATCTGGCAATATTATCATAAATATTGAACTGAAATATATAACCTCTAACTTTTTTTTTTTAAATATAAGTAGCCTAAGTTACTTCTTATAAGATCGGCTATCTGCCAGTGAAAGTCCCGTCACAATCGATCCAACCGTTTCCGAGATTACCTTGAACAAATAGACAGATAGACAGAAAGACAAAAATTGTAAAAATTGGGTTTTTGTTATAGGTATCGTACAAACTTTCATATGAGTTTAGAAAAAATCTGTTATTTTAATATTCCAAACAGACACTTCAATTTTATTAATTGTATAGACTATTTATCGACGGACTCGACGGCAAGTGGAATGTGTGAATACTCAGATCCCGCAGCGAAGTTGGAAACTCACGATCTATGATCAGCTCACACTCCTAATAGTATCTTAAACATTTTGTTATTCGTTGGTTGCGCAGTTCTTACTAAAGAGTGTGGGCAGCGATCTGCAAAAATCGACAGTTTTTCAAATATGGGGTCACAATTCTACTCTCTTAATTTCAAACTAAACATTGCTTGTATTATGGTAACTAAACAGCTGATACGCATGCTTATATAGATAAAATAACACCCTCATCATAAAAATTTCAGTCGTATCGAACCCGCGACCTCTCGGCTCAGTATTGGGGCTTATTTTTAAACTTGATTTTATAAGTATCGTATATATATGTACTTTCATATGCGTTTGTCTTGACATTACAAACGGACTCTTCAATTTTATTAATTGTATAGATATTTCCGTTCATTTATTTTTTAGAACCATAAACTTTAGACTGAACACTGGAATTAGTTGACATAATTACGAATATTCTCCAATTTCAATGTCATAGCGGGTGTCCTCAGCTGATGTTTTGCTCTGCTGTACTAATGAGATGGCCATTAAAAATGGCTGCCGTAATTTTAACCGACGTACGACTTTAGATTATATACAGAAATGTTGTTAGACCGCACCTTTGTAGGCCTGGGTAAATTAAATAAGAAATTGCCCTTTATTTTCTTTTTCTTTTGCTAGCTTCTTATGACGGTGTATAATACTTGTGATATAAGTATTATAAAAAAAAAGTGAGTGTCGCCTCCAACGTACAACTGGATTTTACTACTTCAGTTCGAATGTCTTTGAATATGCAATAGGCAAAGAGCTGATTGATTGACTGACTGACGAACTGACTGCTTGATACATCTCAAAAACAAGATGGTATATATACACTACATGATTTCATAGTGAAAACGTAACGCTTTTTGTTAACGCTTTTATGAATTTCACTCGTCATAAAATTTCCATATCGGGGTTCTTATATGTAAATAAATTCTTTAGAAGTAAACTCCATTTACTGAATAGTTAATGATTAATTTTAAGAAAATTATTATTATTGTCGTAAATCGTACGAAGTTTCCGATTCCGTTTTATATCGGAATTTCTAAAACAATATTCCTTGTGGTAGTACTTTCACTTTTCTCAATTTTCAAAGCGACATAATATTGTGAATATTAAAATACGATATTTATTTATTCTGGGGTATATTGGCATGATGTGGAGTACACATACGCGCAGTCTGTGTCCAGGTATTGGTGAATTTAAGATCCAGTGTGAAACCTGTGAACGATGATTGTATAGAGGCGTTTAAATTTATGCTCCTATTTCATACAATATTCGTTCTTATCAAAGCTTCCCTGGGAGATAAAAAAAAAGTGTCTTATGATCTATTTCACGAAGTTTTATGATGTCTCAGATGGTAGAGAGTACAGACTCCGGACTCCGCGTCGATCGACGTGAGTTCAAAATCCCTGCAATGATCCTGAGCTTTGGGTGAAGGAAAACATCGTGATGAAACCAAAGCACGGTCGTAAGACTACTGCTATTGCTCGCCTGGCTAGCTATCACCTTCAAATTGAAAATCTGTCGCCAAGCACTAATAGGTTTGTTCCGACTGCTGCACTTTGAAACCAGTTGTGGCCACAACGCTAAACCTATAATGTAAAAAAAATTGTAACTTGAGCGCGGTTGATGGACAAACATACAAACAATTGTGCTTTCATATTTTTATAATATACTTACTACCTGATCTCGCAGGCGTTCTTCTCTTTCCAGTAGTCGAGAACTCGACTACAATGCCACCTGTCGCATTCAGAAATAGCACAGAAAACTTATTACTTAAACCAAATAACCGATATGGTAATTCTTGTGTACATTATTCCTAATGTACAAAACGTCAGTTTCGTTGTTGAGTTTCGCATAAAGCTCTGCACGAGTCGCACACTCTGCGAATGTCGATGCGATGCGTTTGTTGAACCTGGGCCATGCGCACGCGCACCGCATCACGATGCGTCCGATCCAGCTGCAAGTAACCCGTGGTCCGGATTATGCACACATCAATGTCACGGGGCGGTCGTGGCTGTTCAATAACTTTTTTTGTTTATTTCGAATGCTTATACCTGTGCACCAGTCAAAGAAACTTGATCTTAACGGGTCATAACGTCATGTGTAAATATTTGGTGTGCTGTCAGTTTAAAAGTTTAGTGAAAATTATTGTATCATATTATAATTTATCTTTGGGTGTACAAATAAATATATTGTATGTTTTAAACGTTGCCAATAGCATTTTATGTTATGGCTATACCATTCTAATTAAATTTTGTAACTCGGCATTCATATGATATAATTTTATTTAACAGCAGTCTGATAGTATTTTGTTGTACTTACTAAAATTTAAAAAAATGTTCCGGCTTTAAAAAAGAATTTGCTAATAATGACAATAGAAAGTTTTAATATCGATATATGTACTTATCATTAGTAAATAATTTACTTGTCCTGGACAATAAAATGTTTGTCGCATCTGGACTAAACGGTGGCCTTTTAAACGATTGCTGAGAACTTAATGCTTTGCGTGTGAGAAAAAAATAGACAAAGACATTTGATATTTTGTGTTCTACAAGACAATAAAATTACATAAGTGTATTCGAAATTGTTTAATTTATGTGTTGTCTATGTGGATTTTAATTTAGTAAACAAACAGAAGTTCATTGACATTCAATAAATATATTATAATGACTAGTCCTATCGAGTGTCTGTCGGTTCTTCCCGTTGGCAAGGATGTTTACGAAGCGCTAGGCATTTTCTCATGCTATAAGTTGAATATAGTTGTCATTGATTTTGCCCAATCTTCAGCGTTTCACAACTAATCGTTTTCAGCTGTCCTCTTTAAACTGTCGCTTCACCTAGCCGGGTGAGATAACATTCCGGTAACCGAGACGCTAGAAATTTTGATTATAATTTTTAATTTCGAGAATTCACTCCAGTTAGACTGTCTTCCTGTCCTCACACTTGGGAGTCAAGCTTTCTGACAGATAACCGTCGGTCTATATACACATACCAATAGGTGAGATCGAAGTCAAGCTCGTACCTTTAAATCATTATAAAAAATTATATACTCTAAAAACGAGTTACTAGTTAATGAATATATTTGTTGCTGAAATGAAAACTTAAAGGATTAACATTTGGAAATTCTCTGCTCTAATACATGAAGAGTACTGTAACTATCACCTCTGGGGCACTGTAGATCTTATTATATCTAAAAAACTGATGAAGAAAAAGAGTTGCAGACAATTTTACCGACTCTCAATCAAGGGTTCCGAGATAACCAACAACCGAATCGAAAACTTGCGAGTTTCTAAAACATTATTTACGCGATTAGTGTGTTTATTTGTTTATTTATTAATAATTGGTCACCAAAATATTTATAAGCATTACACGTTTTTAATGATAACTATTCTTATAATAAAATTTTAATGCCGATATATTTAATCTCTTATAAGAAATTAATTATTACACACACATTTTAAAAACAAAGTTAACAAATACTTATCCCTACGTATATAATTACTAATATTAACCCCAATACGCAACTTTATTATAAATCAGTGATAAGATTAAAAATTATTACCCAAATCTCGTAGAAATTTTAGGTAATAAATTGAATAACATTGCTAATTTATACGGTTAAAACGTAGCGCCATCATAGAAATTTTAATCCTTGAAAACTGCCCGAACCTAATTAAATATTCAAATATCCGAACCATACCTGCTTGACCCGACGCGACGCCGGGTCACATAGCACGTCAAGGTCACATTTAGTGTCAACGAATCACGAATAAATACCATCCATTTGCCGATGTGTCATCCCACCAATGTAATTTTACGATTCAATATTTCGAAATTCGTAATAATCCAACGATAATAAGGTTCAAAATTAAATTTTCAAATTTCATAAATCGAACATTGTTAATCTCATCCGGTTGGATATTAATTCCTAAGGTCACAATGGAGGCGTGCGTTCAAAATTATTAAATAGTACGAAGGTGCATACATAATATAAAAGTTATGTAGGTATGTTAGAGAAAGTTAATATATGTAAAAACTTTACAAGTTACATAAGTGACATTACGTTGCTCTTTTACTATTGTTGACGGACTTGTGTGTGTCATCGACTTCACTTTCATATGATTAGGCGTATAGTTAAGAATTATTCTGAATGAACTGGTCAGGCAGACGTTTTTATGACCTTTCCAACAGGAAGGAACAGAAAACTATTCATGAGCGGAACAACCAAACCAAAATAGGAAATACATACGCATATCCTTCGTTAGAATCGTGAGTTGCTGCGGTCTTGTGTTCATAAAAAATCCAACAGCAAAAGGTTTTTCAGTTTTACCGAAAATGACAGATTTTCCGGGAGAGTTTTTGGATTTTTCTCTCGCTAAAATCTTTATTCGGACTATTACTAACATAAAAGAAAGAATTAGCCAAACTAATCCAGCCTTTCTCAAGTGATGCGCTTACATACAAAAAGTATGTCATTATTATTTAAATAGATTTATAAAGGAAATCAGTGTTAAGTTATAATTGCATAAATCGAATCTGCCGAGAATTTTTTTTAATATATTTTTTTGCTCTTGTATCTTTATCTAAAAAAAAACATGTAAGTCGCTGTATGTTAACTATTGTGGCAAAATTGATATATCAGTCGCAAAAGCACCAATAAAATTAATTATTGCATCGCGGATTGTATGGCAAGAAATCTCAGGGAGCAGAAATTTTTTTTTAATTACTTTAATAATGTAACTAAACCTCTTCCTTTATTCCTGCTGATGCTCTTTTCCTTAATCCACGTATAACTTATTAAGGTTTATTATATACATACTATATTATTTTCACAATCAACTCAATGATTATTTAATCGCAGTACCGAAATCGAGTTACCAGATATCAATATAAGAACCGAGGATTTTTTTTACATAATTATATGTGTATTCCTACATACACCTGATTTATTAAATACGTGAAGAAATGAGTAATTGCTAATCTGAGTAAGTAAGAAAATGAAACACGGAAAAATACATAGTAATATCAATTATGTAAATTTTTATCTCATTTTTACTTCAATTACCGAGCAAAGGGTACAATTATTATTTCATCCGAAAACAATTTTACGTTCGACCATAGTAATTTAAGAAATGTCACACGCGGAGCCCACGGCTTTTGCAGTTTATGTACACCTTATGTCTGAATGTGTAAGGTTGAATCTAGATTACATTTTATGAAGTAAGTAATCATTTACTGTGAATAAGAACGCCATGTTACTTTTGTAACGATGATTTCGTCTCTGAACCCTTCGTTCGGCAGCGTATGTATTATGTGGTGACAAAAAAAAGTCGATTATCGTAAATATATAACTTTGATCAATGGGAAGTTCCTAAGTCAATTGTTCACCTTTTAGATTTGAATATTTATGTATGTATATAAAATTAATATTCCTTTATTTGTTTGTTTGTTCTCTATGCGTTCCTAAACTGTTCACCCGATTGCGATCAAAATTTGGTGATTTGTGACGCATAATCGCGAAGTTTCTGTATTAGTACCAATCAGTTTACAATAGATGGCGTCCGAGTAGCTTCATTTCGAAGACTCCGGAAATGAAGTCGCGTTCAAAGCTACATAAAATTGACAAAACACTGTAATTTATCTGCGAACGATATTATCTCATAATTACTAAATTGATATCACCATCCACGGGTTAAATATCATTACATCGACATCGAAAAAAAAAACCGATACCATTTTACGAGAGCACAGTAACCCTTTCGGGATGTAATTGGTTGAAAATTACTTTGTTATTTATTGCATTGTGAGGTAATTTGGGTGTTTTTTTACCTGTTATATTTTTGAAATCCGGATAACGAATTGACAGATAAATTTGGTACTCGGATGATGTATTTTTTGAATATCTGTTGTTATACAAGAAACTCTCAAGGGTTAGTCTTTTGGAATGCCACTTTTGATGCTTACAGACAGATGATATATTTTGTTATTTATTATTATTATAAAAACATATAAACAAATTGTAAATTTAATCAGTACATTCACATACGAAAATTGCATAATATATAACAATAAAATTATTATATTCATAACTTTAAAAACAAAGGCTATAAAAAAAAAAATACAATTTTATTACCTGTCTTTCATTGTGTTTGTTATTTAATAATACATAATATATAAGCGTGAGTAATTTGGTTCCTACCGGGTTTCCCACGACACCCCCCGAGTTTTAAACATTGTGATGAACTAAAAAAAAACTTAAATGATGACGTCACACAGCATTAACAATAAATAAATTAAAAACATACATAATATAAAAATTATTTCTTTAATTTTTTTATTTATTACCCGTTTTTTTATTTTATATATTTTTGAAACGCCGCGCCGTGGGAATATTTTTTTTATCAAAAACAATAATTGTATTAATAATAAGTAATATTAATATTCCATTGTCTGTCAGAATAGCAGATAAATAAATTTTTGAACCTAAGTGAATTCCGATTTGTAAGGAATAACGTAAAATGGCGAGAAATAATTGAATAAACATGAATTAAAGGAATCCCAGATGCCATAAAGCCATGCCATTCCAGTGCATTGTACAGGCACATTATGTGCAGATAAATCATAGGAACAAACAGACATACATACAAACATACCGATATACGTCGGGTGCACGTGCGCCTTGCCGTTCCCACACATTCCACACACTGAATGTGTAGGTACTGTCGACGACGTAAGTGTTAAATATATATTTTTTTAATATTAACGAAAATATAAACTATTTTATATTACATTCTAGCTGACCCGCGCAACTTCGTCTGCGTCACATAGTGGAAGCTCTCAAAAGGAATAAATATTCCCCGTTTTTGCAACATTTTTCATTGGGTAGCGTGATGTTATATAGCCCATAGTCTTCCTTGATAAATGGGCTATCCAACACTAAAATATTTTTTCCATTCGAACCAGTAGGTCCTGAGATTAGCGCGTTCAACCAAACAAACAAACTCTTCAGCTTTATGATATTAGTATAGATGATATAAACCTTTCGTAAAAAATTATCTAAATTGTTAGTGAAAACCGCATTAAAATCAGTTTCATAGTTTCAAAGATCTAAGCGTACATACGGACAGTTAGTCAGTGTGTATTATAGAAGTATGTCTCCGTGTCTTAGTGCCGATTAAAAATAAGTTTAAAATAAAGTCCACCTTTTATGCAAACGACTTGTGTGAGTGACTAAATTATGAACCATAAGTACTCTCACAGCGCTAAGCTTGTAAAGAAAGTTATTTTTTTCTTATCTAGATACTGACATAATATAAACTAAACCCAGTACTTTTATTTCTCGATGTTTATTTTCTTTATAGGTTTAGCGTTTGACAATGACATTGAAGCTCAAGGTGGACACGCTAGTGGGAGGACTGTCTCTCAAGTGCAGCTCTCAAAATACACCTATAGGTGCTTGGTGACAGATTTTCAACATGCTTATGGTTTCATCACGATGTTTACCTTTACCGAATGCCCAGGCTTATTCCAGGGATTCTAAACACACGACCACTGAGCAACCACTGCTTCAAAATACAAATTTTCTTTGCAACAAATTACTTGAAGTCAAAGATAACTTGTAGAATACAAAATAAAAATGTAGTGGTAAATTCAGTGTATTTTTGAACTGGAAATTTCTTTAGTACCTACTCTTGAGATTTAAAACGCGTTAAAAAAGGCGACACTAAAAAGAGACAACCGCGTACATCTATAGGATTTCGTCTTCGAGAGAATGAGATACATTGTACACGGTTAATGCAAGTCCTGATTCACGACTATGATGATACAGTACGAGTGGTGGATTTTTAAAAAGAGATTTTAAAGAGAGAGAGAGAGAGAGAGAGAGAGAGAGATAAACAATGTTCAATAGAAATAAGTTGCATAGAAGTCAGCTTAACTTGAATTTAATGGACCCAAGCATCTTTCACAGGATCTTGTGAGGAACCCAAAATTTTGTGGAAGTTTGGCATTAGTGGACTAAGGTAGTTGTGTGATGCTATGGTTAGGTTACGATGGGACTGGCATGTTATTTTTAAACCCAAGTTCCTGAATTAAGATACATTAAAAAATATATATATATATTTGTTTTCTGAAAGTGTCACCTCTACAGCGTGTGAACACTGCGCACACATGTATTTTTTTTCTGCATGAGATAATAAACGTAGAGATAATCGTTATCTATCGACATTAGGCTTTGCTCTCGTCAATATAATCAGGTGGCTCGTCCCTGACTCACATCCGAGCACGAACGCTGGCGATCCCTCGAGGAATTAACATTTAATTGCAAAAGATCTGTGATACATGAGCTACAGAGTCGATGGCCTTATAAAACGACTGATAACAATTACCTAACTTGATTGACGCGCCGACTCTGATTCGTGAAGGTCAAATGAATGAATTAACTAGATTAGGCTGTCGAGTTCGCTTGCTTAGCAACAGTAGGTGCGAAAGATTTTCTATGTATATATTGTTATGTTTATGTAAGTTAAATTGTTGTTTATAATACATTCGATATCTTGAAATAGATGCTCTAAAAAATTTTTTTTGGTAGTTTTTATATAATAAACGTTCTAAAAATATGCATCATTTTTTAAATTAGTATTCCGACGTGCAATAAGTTCTATTACGTGTTTATTCATAATCAGTTTTTAAATCGTTTATCTACAAATATGCAACGTACAAACTTTTATGATTCATGAATTAATTGAAAATTTTAAACTAGACGCGCGTGGAAGTGATTGTTCATGAATCTACAGATTATAAGATCAAACTGCACTTAAACAAAGTGGATAGGATTTTAAAATGGTTAAGAAATATTTAAAATATAAAAAAGATGACGTAACTCTATCAAAACGTAGAGATTTCACCGATTTGAGAAAAAGGCAAATCTATGTGAGATTTATGAGTTAAATTACATGCGGAAGGAATAATAAAGGCGTTTTATTAACCACAAAACTTCAAACTCTCGTCATCAATATTTGACAGTTATTTAATTGAGAAAACTTTGCCGAATATGTGTATATTCAAGTATATTTAGGAGTGAATAGGTAACTACATTGATTTATGATATTTATAAGTTTGCCCGTCTAAAAAGTAAATAGACAATTAACGGTACAATAGAAGACAGCGGGACGTAAATTTATCCTCTTAACTCATGAATGAAAGCATTTATATTTATCAATCTCATTACTAAAGCATATTTCAATGTCAATTTACGCTCTCGATATCGAATACCGCACGCGACTCCGGCCTAGCACTTTCCACAGCTCCACCCGCCATTGTCTATGGCCATTCATTTGACTGATCACTTGTCAGCGGCGGACAAATCAAGATCGATTCCGATATTCTTAATTTGAATCTGTTCTCTTATTCCTTCACGCAACAATATTAATAAAAGTTGCCGTCTCGCTCTACCGTTATGCGTGATCACGCCGAGCGTGATCGTTGCGCCATTTGTCATTGTAATTCATTTTTCGAATACAGATAAGGAATATACGTTATGACACTTTATAAATTGGGCGAATTGACGTGGTCGATAAAGGGGCGTATTTTTTTATTTGGAATCTGAACTCGGGGATTGTGTTTCGAGGTCGGACGGGAGATTAATTTTCGATTTATTATTTATGAAAAATACATACATAATTGATCATAATTATTTATTTTAATGAAAACAGTGAATTTATTACACAAATAAATACTTTTTGGATGAGCGGTTGGCTCTTCACTTCACAGTTTGACTGACTTTTTAATTTAAAACTTTAAATTTAGGATAAATTATGATAAGATTCATAACTGGTTTACAAAATAATACCTAGTTTGATTTTAAAAGAAATTATGTGACATAATAGTGCAATAAAATATATAAAAAATACATAATATAAAAAAATGTAAACTTAGTAGATACGGGCATCGTAAAATACCACAAAACAACGAGCCCACGTGTGTTAAGATAGAAAAAAAACAATAGATACAAACCAAGCATGAAGTTTGTCAATAACCTGTGAAAAAAAACCGTAAAAAGGCTACCCGGTTACAACGTAATAATGAAAATGTTTACAAAGTAATAACCGGAAACAATAACCGGCCACAATGGATTCCCACAACAAACTGCCGCCGGCCGTTTCGTTACAACACCGACTGTAATATAATAATACAATAACAAAGAAATGTGCTAATTTCTGTTTTAATTGCATAAAGCGAGTTATTGTGTTATTTCTTTTTTATTTACGAACTAATGTGTGCTGTTACCTCAATGGATGTAATATTTATTTACGGTGGTTGGTAGGTGGAACACGGTTAGAATGCACGTAAAAGCTTCTTTTGTTTTATCCTTATTCCAAGCTAATTAGGGTTGGCCATGTTCTCCTCTTTAAACTGCCATAGCAGTTAAACACATATCATTTCACACAATTCATCACTACCATCTTTCATCTTTGGTCTTCCTCTAACCCTATATCTGTCTACCTTCACATTTAACACTGTTCTAGTTACATAGCTTTCATAAGACATGTTCATACCACGGTAACCTATTATCGGCCAATTTGTCTATGACTGATGCTATTTACATGCTTCCGAAGATGTACTCATTCCAAATCTTATCCATTCTAGTTAGAGCGTATATCCATCTTGACATTCGCATTTTTGTCACAATATATAATATTTTATTTGTGTTTCATAACCAGTTGACAATTGTCAACTACTCACACCATTTATTGATGACGCTTCAAGAGCAGTGATGATTGTCAAATCACATTTGAACAGTAAATTAACATGAGAAATGACACTCGGTACTCGATCAAACTTTGAGACGTATGTAAACTAGTGTTTCAAAATAATGGCGCGTTCACACGAACAGTCTGGATGCTTGGCGTGACCTGCCATTTCAGAGATGCGCGACTCCTAGTGAAGCAACACCTTGGACCGCTTCGCTATGCACGGCTAGCCAGCTTCCTGGTTCGTTCGTTAGTTATTAAATAAGACTGAACACTTTCATTTCAAAAGACTTTGTATTAGTAATTCGCTTCTGTTAACAGTGCCTTCTCTATTTGTTAACAACCGTGTACATTTTTTTTGATCGTCTATTACTTTTCGACAAATCTTGTAAGATTCTAGGCAATCAACCAATGAAAACTCTGTGAAAGAGTATACATAGATTACATATACATACATTGTACAAATATTTCTCGACGCATCGGTTTCTGTAGGAATAAACATGAAACTTTTCCGTCAAAAGCAGCGTCGCGTCGCGTCGGAACGAGGTATATTTTAAAATAATTTGCTAGACGTAGTATATATATTTATTTATATTGATTGATTTATGTCAAAAACGGAATCTTTTTTTAAGGTTCTTTAAATATCTTCTACTCGTATTAAAATTGTAAAGATGTATTACTAACGGAAAAAGCAGTGGGTTTGGAAGCTTGAAATTTTGGCTAAGGGATTCGTAAAAACCAATCCCCTTAAGGGATTAAATAGCGGTTAAAAATAGAATGGTTTCTGAGTTGTTGATTATGGGAAATCCAATGGGGACAAACCTAGTACTTTATAATAGAGTTAGGGCTGGGGTGTTCTAGCCAGCGTGGCGCCTTGGATCACTTTCACTATCTACTGTAAGGTCAACGTACTTTACAGCCAAAAATAAATATCGATCGCGCGCCAACTTACGTCACAACGGTGTCTTCGCGGTTGACGCTGCGGTCTGGCGGTCTAATTGTTTGTCTTGCGTGATGATTTGCTTCGTGTTTGAAAGTTTGTCGTTCCCTATTTGTTTTTACTTTCAGGATTAAGTTTTTTTTTTAATTTGTTCTCATATGCAGACTGTTTTCTCATAAACGCAATGTAGCGATAAGAAACGATGTTAAATGAAAGCAATTGAAATAATAGCTTTCTCGGACAGAAAAGAACATAGTGTTATCACTGTAGCTAATTAAACAAATATAACTAGAAGATTCAAGCCCTAGGATCAAGATATTTTTTATCATTCGGTATAGCCGTATAGGTTTAGCGTTGTGACCACAATCTCGTCTGATATTAAGTGACGATGTGGCTAGTCAGGTATACTTTAGAAAAACCCTACCACGATGCTATGGTTTCATCACGATATTTTCATTTACAGAAAGCTCAGGCTCATTGTAGAGAGTCGAACACACGTCGATCGACGCGGTGCCAGTACATGCTACCAACTGAGCCATCATATAGTATCGTTGAAATGTGACGTCACTGTGTCTGATGGTGAACACAGATTGCACAACGGCAACCATCGAGAGATCAGCAATACATCACCAACCCTAATTTATTTTTTTCTAAAATACAAGTGGCCTTTGTTACTCCTTATAAAATTAGCTACCCCCTCAGTGAAAGTCCCATCAAAATCGATTACCCGGAACAAACAAACAGGCAGACAAAATTAAAAAAAAATTGCATTTTTTACAAGTATATATGTATTATGCATTTAGTAAAAAAACTGTTATTTTGACATTACAAAAAGACACTACATTTTTATTTATTTGTATAGATTTAAAGATATAAATACTTTAGGTTAATAGTCACATTTCACGTAAATTGTATTAATAATACGATAAAAAATGTAATCGTTAACATAACAGATTACAGGAGACAACAGTGAGAGCTAATAAATCCAATACCAATCGAGCTACGGTACTTGAGAATTGTGTTACGCTCGCGGTTCTACTTAATTTGGACTTTGCATGTCCAATCGATTACAAATGAAATCGGATAACAAAAATGTTTGGTGAAACGATTATAACAATGTGTAATCGATCGTCAGGTCATGTTGTCCGAGATTATATTGGTTATGTAATCCGACAACAATAGGACTTATAGTTACGCTTATCTATTAGTAGGATAGACATATTAATAACGACAGCGATTGATATTATTAAAATATAAGGCATTAGTATATTCAAAATTTTGGTGAGTTAAATTGTGGTCGTCGAGTGATTTAGACCAGCGGAAAACAAATCGATGTCCGCAGATTGGAACCCCGGCATCAGCATGTAAAGATGTACGGAATTTGTGTACATTTACTAATTTAAATTGGTAGAACACTATCGGCTGATGGTGAAGTTGAACACCGTGAGGAAAACTGAACGCTTGAGAAATGTTGTTATAGTATATTCCTCAGATATATTGATTATATGATTGATAATATATTTATTTCTCGACGTTTGAAGTCGTCAATACGTAGTGGGCAGGCGCGGGCGTGGTGACCAAACCCGTGTCTTCCCTCGGGAAGAGGTTTCATTGCCCAATAGTGGGATATTTACAGGCCGATATTCTTCTCCTTCTTGTTTTGGCGCCGCAAATAGCACTTGCCAGTGTCACTGATGATTTTAGGCTATTGCTTTACTATATATAGAAGGTAACCCTCATATTTATTTCTATAGGTACATAAAAACAGCGAGCTATTCCGTTAAAGTCAATTCTGACACCGCTGCCGACCATTTTAACACTTATTCGGCGTGACGATGAAAGTATGTTTTCTTTATTGATCAATAGATTGGTATGTAATGAAATGACTAGGGACACTTTCTCTCCATTTCACTGTCCCTGCCTTAGAGAATGCATCATTTCTACGACTCATTAGATATCATCTGTCTCACTCCATAGATACTTTCACTTGAATGTTAGAGCGGTATGGATGAACATCGGTATTTGGCAAGCTTTGCGCATTGAGTGGGATTTGTTTATTTAGTAAATTAACTTAACAAGTATTTATCTTATCACATAAATGTGAAAGTATAATTGTTTAAATGTTTACACTTCAGTCACGCGTAAACGTCTGTACGGATTCTTGAGCATATCAAAAGATGTTCATCAACGAAATCGAATCGAATTTAAGCAAATAGCTCAGTGGTAGCGCTTACGGACTCCGCGTTGATCGACGTAAGTTCAAATCCCTGCAATGAGCCTTCAGCTTTCGTTGAAGCAAAACATCTTTTTGAAACCATATCATGGTGGCAGGCCATTTTCCAATCCCCGCCTGGGCTAGCTACTATACACACATAACATCACTCCTGTATCCCCGAAAGGTTAGGCAGAGCTGTACTAATTTACACCCACAATTCGCCGTGTATGTTTTTAGGTCCCATGTAATAGGGGGCGAACCTATTGCCATTAATCGGGCACAAACCCAAACTCAGAGATGCTACTGAGAATTTCATTAACAAAAACCATAAATCCTTTGCTCGACCTGGGAATCGAACCCAGGACCTCGATCATAGCAATCGCGCTTACGACCACTAGGCTAATAAGGCAGTACTATCCTCAAGTTGAAAATTTGTCGCCAAGCACCTGTCTTCCGGCAGCTGCACTTGAGAGCTAGTCCAGGCTTTTACAATAGGTGAGGTTGTGATGAAACGCTAAAATCCTCTAAAGAATTAAAAAGGAAGACCATTTTATCTATGTTAGTTGAAAACGGAAATATTGACCACCGGCAACCACGGAAGTATCATTTGCGTTTATTCAACGTGTCTAGTTTAATGCTTGACAGGTTTTCCTAGAACTTTAGCCCCCGTGTATTGTAAATAATGTTTTCTTGGTTCCAGGTAAGCACGTCGAGTTATTCCCACCGAACGGATCAATGATGTAGAGCTCGCGAGTCGGCTGTCTCGTATGTAACCAATAATAATATTTATTTTAATTAACTCATGCCATTGCGAGCCTTATTATAGTGACGAGCGGTAGCGGAAACGCTCATGTAAACTATATTAATTAACTCGTTGCGGTACATTCACTTACTGTAATGGAAATGGTTGAGTGTTTTTTTTTGTGTCGTAAGAATCACGTTTTTACTTTTACTTAGTTTAGTCTTTTTATAACGCTGTATCCATCTCGTGGTGTCACCAAACGGCCCCAAAGGAAGACCAGCGCTGGTTGTTTACAACCAGCATTATGCTTAACTGGCGCCGTTTTGTAGCAACTGGCATTTGATTTTTGTTTATCTAAGTAGCTGTAAATATTTTTTAAATGAGTGAACTTACAAATGTCTTTGTTACAAATAAATCTTTCTTTAATTTATATTGTAATTAGTTTTGCTGGGTGGTAGAGAACTACATTTGCGTCTGGTGAGATCGCATCCGTTAACAAGTGTAACTCTCATCGTAGAGGAATGTTTGGACGTGTCGCGTTAAGAGATCACGGCGTATATCCAGTAATCAAGGGCGTTGGTAGGGATCTGTTCGGTACTAGGTCGCGAACAACATGCACATGGTAATATACCCATCGCAGTGACTTTGCCAAGCGGCTTCGGCTTACAGGCGGATATGGCAGCGACGACCGGCGGTGGATTGCGGATATCATGGCGGTCACCGTTGTTTTTGACCTTTACCGTGTTACTAAAAAAATACATATATTTATGTTATCCATCTTGATACCTAAATAGCCCACAATACAAGCAACAACATTTACATGATATGTGAGTGCAAGCAATAAGGGACTAGCGTCAGCAAAAAAGTAAGATAATATTCATCAACTAGTACCTATAGGTAAAATATCGAACAGTAAATATAATTTAAAAAGCCTTTTAAGTACATTTTCTATTCAATAAATAAACTCATGCAACGGATAAAAATGTCGAAAATCAGTTTCTTTGCCTTTTTCACATCGGTTATGTACATCGTGGTATCTTCATCATGAAACTTTAAAAGAGATGATATAGTTAATGAGAGATGAGAGACGTTAATTATTTTACCGACAGTAAATCGAATTTGAAGTAAAATTTATAATTTAAGGAGTATGGGAATCTGGTCTACATCTTCTGGGTCGAACTAAGTGAATGAATTTGCACCCCTACGAATGTACGCAATGGAAAATCAACCAAATAATTATGGTAGGCTGGCATATTATGAATTGCTTAACACAATTAATAAGACAATTTATTAAAAAAAGCCAACTTCAATGATTTTGAGAAGTTCCCTTGTGTTTCTTCGAAGCCGAAGGTCCAATGCCAATGATATTAATATGTGCCCACCATTTCCAACAATAACAATCATCTAAATCCGTTTATAAACAAAGAAGTTATGGCTGAACGTTCATAAAAAGAAATATTAATTCGAATAATTGAAAACCGCCTCTTTTTTTGTCGGTTAAAAACTTTGAATGAAATAAAACCAAATCGCTACTTCTCCAATATAAACATGTAACCGCTCCCTTAAACGTTCGAACCAATAAACCAAACCGTCAAAGGCAGTCATATAATTTCATAAACATGATATCAGTTTCAGGTACATGAAACTAGAAATATCAGTTTTAAACACTGTTTTAGTCTGTTGTTTGTTCAGTTGTTCTCAATCTTAAAATTATTGCCCCCTTGGCCCGTTAGTTTGATTAATTTTCGCATGACATCAAGTGTACATTAAGTATACTTTTTTTTTCTAGAATGCAAGAAGTATTCTGATTGCCTTGGTTAAGGTTATGTAAAATTATATATTTCAAAGTATGAGATACTTAAATATTGTGATTAATGTTGATAGAAATAAAATAAACTATGTATATTTGGTTTATTAAGATAACAGGCTAGATGAAGTCAGTGTAAATTTGTTATGACGTATGTTAGACACAATTTTGTCAGAGGTGTAAAAAATAATCTTGTTTATAGATTTGGAATCAAAATCTATAATATTCCAAAAATGTATAAAAGACAAAACTAGACATCGTTACTTATTTGCCAAGTTCGGTGAAGCTGTCAAAGCCGCTGCGGCTTCTGGGCCTCTAAGGCTAACAGTATAGCCAGTTCTAAAAAAAAAAAGAATTTACTTATTCTTGAAATAACACCATAGTATTTTTGAGTTATTTTTACCAAGATAATACTAGAAGCGGTCGATATTGCAATTCCAACTTATATATAACGGAACCAATAAAATATGTTTTTTCTGGTAAAACAATGTTTACAATGTTTAGACATGCAATGTTGCAATAATAACATTATATTTTCTTTTCTATGTTTTTTGTTTTAATAATAAAATCTAGACGCAAGAACTTAGGCCTCGATAAGACTGAAATGGGTTTTGCAGTTTGTTAATGTATAATAATATTTTCAAAATACATTTTTTTACATTAACGAAGGGACAATCTACAATAAGTTTAGAATCGTTGCGTTACAGGTTTATTTATTAAATACCTTACAAGGGTATGTTAGTTTTAATTGAAGCTCAGAATAGCGGCAAGATGAAGCTAGGTAACATATTACGAGTCACAGCGATATTAATTAAAACCATTACCATTAAGTGTTGTAATACCTTAAGCACCTTGATCAGTCACGCCGGGTCGCGGGGTCGCGGGTTCGGATCCAACGCGTACATTTTCAAATCTCGATAGAGTTCCCACACGTTATAACTTCACGGTCGACTGTTGTTGCCTTATTTATTGCTACACTAGCTTTCTCGGCTTCATCAGGGTTAATAAAAGAAAAGGATATTTCTTATTCTTCTTTTTCTTGTAACTCCCGGTCCAGTTACGAGAGATCTTGAATGTCAAGTCTACCTTGATACTTTTTAAAAATTATTTAAAAAGCCGTCACGGGACGCCTGTCAGATGTGAAACATCGAAAGGGGTTCCGAAAGGGTATCCCGACAATTTCCCTGTGGGAAGTCTTTGGGGGGTCAGTGGGGGGTCCTAAAGGGTGCCCGACAATTTGCCTGTGAGGGGTCATTGGGGTTGCACTGATTATTTTCATAATTGTATATTCATAATTTCATAATTTATAGTACATATATTCCATCATATAGCGTGGCGATGAGTCGCCACGGCCTGTACCGCCACGCCAACAAACAGGTTTACCCCTCGCCTATAGATGTTTCACATCAATAAATGTAGGTAGTAAAATCTAATCAGAACAAAATCTGTACACCTTTTACACCTGGTGTCTTGTGGTGTTTCTTTCGGACACGTGTCTTTAAACCAGAATAGAGAATGAGATAGATAACTTTTTTTTTTAATGAGAAATTTACGGACAAGTATTGTGGAGACATGTGTATGTGTGCAATTTATATTAATTTGTTCCTGAAGCACAAAAGAAACTCGACAATACAAGAGAAGACATTTTATTAATGTTGCCAGAATATTTACGTACACCAAACGCATAGACACGACAGTCTATTCACGAATTAACAGGTGGTAACGCGAACATATCCGATTCCCACCCTTGAATGTTGTGTCAGGGTCTGTCAGCGATTATAAAAGTTAATCGCTTACAAACACAACAAACAATTTGTATGCGTAAGTGACATAATATTTGTGTAGATGCGCCGGCACAAGGTCGGTGGGTTCGTGTACTGTGTATGTAGGGTTGGCGCTATTCTTTAATAGTTTTCTTTTACTCTATGGATCTTTAGTGCTTACCTTTTTTGAAACTGTAGCTTTATTTAAATTGGAATAATTGAATTAAGTACCTGCTTAAAATATAGGTACTTGTATTTACAACTTTAAAACTAAACGAGTCTAAATTT
This sequence comes from Saturnia japonica, assembly GCA_033032175.1. Taxonomy (NCBI): domain Eukaryota; kingdom Metazoa; phylum Arthropoda; class Insecta; order Lepidoptera; family Saturniidae; genus Saturnia; species Saturnia japonica. The sequence goes on along the minus strand of CM065306.1, from coordinate 2,659,401 downwards.
TTTTAAAGTTTGGTTTAAAATATTTTTATATATTTTTTTAGATCTGTAATTTGAATTACATGTATCATTAACGTATTTATATAGAAATAAAAAGCACTGTATAATAAAAATGAAACAGGCATACAGCCTGGCAATTGGTACAGAAATTAATTATTCTAAATGCATGTTACTTTTGAATATTTAAAGTAGATATATATATGTAGGTATAATGGACCTTTTATTTTTGTGGTTTATTGAATAGTTAAGAAGAATTATTTATCTATAGCGTAAGAGTATTTTGTTGTTGTTTATTCTATCTTTCTAAATCTGGCACTAAGCATATAATGGCATATTTCATCATCTACGACTATGAATGTGAGCCACCTTCGATATCTCACATCTGTTCTATGACAATGCGAATTGCTGATTGGCTTCCGGAGATTCACCGTAGAGTTCGAATGAAAGAAGATGTTTCTATTTAGACGCGGAGAATATTTGCTGCTTTCGAGGTTGATTCTAGATTAAATTCTTGAACGATTTTGTTATGAATTAGTCCCCTTTCTTGCTTATGTTTACTACCTTTGGACACATCATTATTTAACGATCCATAAATTAATTCAAAAGTATTGCTTTGTCTTTTTCCAACCCTACGGTTCAGCCACACAGTCAACCGTTAGCTCCAACACACCGTTTAAACTAATTGAATACGCAATTATAAATAATTTAAATTAATTAACTATAAATACGTGACTTTGAATTTTGTCTTCTCGAACTGAGGCTTACAATTCCGGAACATCTTGTCTCGAAAAGCATTTCGTTTTTTTTTTAAATATTATATCATACATAAAAGCCAAATTACAAACGCAAAATATGAAGCCAAAATAAATTACAAAGAGCCTCGCTATGAAAGTACATTTCAAAACGTACGTTTGAATTTATCATTCGGACCGCATAAATAAGAAGGGGGGCTATTATCGAATTCACAAAAACGTCCGATAAATGCGATAAGGATCGCAGCTGCCAAATCCCAAATCAGTATAATGGATATGAGATCTTAACAATATAACCCTTAGCCGAAATATTTCGTCGGTTCAAAAGGTTGTGTTTTCAATGCAACAATACAGAATGGGATTTTAAATAATAACGACAATCTGCTTGAGTTGAGTGTATTTTGTGAGGGCATTTATACGTGATTTGTTCCGTCGTCTGCGAAATCACCAATACTATAGCTGTTTTCCAATTTGAAGAGCGTGGCTCTGGCTCTTTAACCGTACCTTTTTGATGTGAAACATTTAATGCGGCTGGTCAGGACGACTGTTGGCGTGGCGACGCATCGCCATGTCTTGCGTTTGTAAACATGGAAGACGGCATGGTGACGCGTCGCCATGCGCTTAAATAAACAATAATCTTTTTCTTTTAAAAAATTTCAATATTTTATTTTTGATTATGCCATATTTATTTCCTTTCATAAACTATCCTTTTATGCTTAGTATCTGCACAAAATAATTTCGATATTTCACATTTGCCAGTCGCTTCGCAACGGCGCACGTCCTTTTCTCCTTCAGTGGCTTCGATCTGTCTATAACAGATTTCAAATGGAACTTCATTAGGCTATAATGATCACTTAACAACAGATATTCACAGATAACAGAGTATTCCCAGTATTCATTTACTTAATTTAATATATTAGTAACAGATATTATAGATAAATTTTAACTTTTTGCACTCCTTCTCCATATAAACATTAATCATGCCACATCTCGCAGTCTTCCGTGCACGCAATACGCTTAAAAATGTACCGAAATCTTTTGCTTCACGTATTAATATATAGATTGGTATTTATAGTTATGTAGGATATATAGTGACTTCTCTGAGAATTATTTCAAAAATTGTATAACTATCTCCCGAAACTATTAAATGAAACACAGCGTGAGCTATACGGATATAAACCAAAACAGATATCCAATGGTTAATTTAATAGAAACCATAAATTAATTTCACAATTAAAGTCTAAGATTACATATAAAATTAGTAGCTCATAACCTAACGTCTTAATAATATATTTTATTACAAATTCCTTCCATTCATAGCGCTTCGTATGCGATGTTAAATCGATACAAGCAGTCGATTTAATCGATAATTGACCGCGGGAAACCGATTCTAACCTTAAAATAGTGTCCCACGCGCAACCGTCGCGCTGTCTTGTTTTGTTAGACAAAATAGACTTTTTGCCATTGATATAATGAATGTAAACATTTACAGAAGTATGTTTGTAATGTAGAAACTGATATGGTACATAATTACTATTTTCACCTTGCTCCACATAACAAGTGTTGTGTGTATTTATTTATAGATACACCTACTCTAAATCACACGATTTACAATCATTTTTATGTTCATAAAAATCATTTAACCATACGATCATAAAAAAATTTCCTTCCAATTATCTATCTATATAAATCAAATTAGAGATATTTGCAGTTGTGCGCGCATCTCGCAAAAACTACAGTACCTATGTCCTAAAAGTATCCGACTTGTACCTGTAACTTCGCACTGGCATTATTTTTCGTCATCCGGCTCACAGCTTCCTTCGAAGTAGTCCCCTTACGACTGAACAAGACGCTTCCATCGGTGCTTTCACATTCTGATGCTGTTCTTGTAATCGGATTTCGGAATGGCCATGAGTGTACGCGTCGCATTCGTTCCAACCGTCTCTCTGTTTTCAAACTCGTGTCCTTTAAGCGCCATTTTTTAATTTTGGAAACAGCCAAAAGTCGTTCGTGGCTATGTCGAGACTGTACGGCGGCTGAAGGAGTTGTTTAATATTGTGTTTCGCTAAAAACTGTAGCACGAGGTTCGATGAATGCGCTGGCGCGTTATCATGGTAGAGAAGCCAGTCGCCGCTCGCCCAAACACTCGTGCGACCGATTTTGAATCGCTTGTACCACTCTTTTATTTGAGTTTTTCCCATACAAGCATCTTCAAAGGCATCCTGCATCATTTCGATGGTCTCTACACAACTCTTTCCGAGTGTTCGTTGTTCCGGAATCCGTCATTTTCAACGACTGCATAATCTGACGAACGCGAAATCGACAATGAACGTAAGAACATGCTGCGCTCGAAATAAATCTCGTCGGTTGAACTGATAGCCGATGACTTCGTGATAAGTCACTTGTTACGCTCGTACTCATAAAGGTCATTTGGGGGTTTTGGCGCAAAGTTATGGGTACACGTACAGGTCGGCTACTTTTGGGAAACCTCATATATTGATAATTTTTTTTCAGATCAATTTTTCAGATTTTTATCAATAAGATGTTATTAAAGTCTTAAAAATTACGATTTTTATAAGCACTACGCGTTCAGCGATGTATTTTCTTGCCGTGGTGTTAATATAATAAACACCGCAGACGAAAACGTGAGGCAAATGCATTAGATAAATAGTGTTCTTTTTGAGAAAACTTGCATAACAATAAAATTTGTATCAATTGCAGTGCAATCAAAATTGTTAGTGAATTAAGTGAGCTATTTATATACTTATTGCATGCGACTTCCGTTTGTTTTTATTTTATAGTAGTTTTTCCCACGACATCGTCAGCGTGGCTTTCAAAATTGGGTCTTTACCAGGATAAAAATAATCCTATGTATTAATCCAGATTATAAACTTTCTAAGTGTCAAATTTTATCCAAATCCGTTCAGGCGCTTTTGCATGATTGAGTAATAATAAACATCCATACACAAACATACAAAAATGAGTAGGAATTAATTTATTTCATACCTTTTAGTTCCTTTTCAAAGTCAATTTTAATAAAACAATGACTTGTGACTACTTTCAAGAATGGACATTTTAAATTTTTAAGATATTTCTCGAAATAATAGAATAAAAACTGCTTGTATAATCTAAATGAATTTTCAATTTAAAAACAATTTTATTATACAATCGCTTTCACACGTAAATAAATTATTAATATTTTTTCATTAAGTTATAGACCAATTAATAAAGTCTATTGTTGGCATTTCGCATTCACAAAGGGCAAATAATATTAAGGTCGTTGCGAACAAAGCTAATAATTCCATTCTATCAATCGTTCGTTCGCTCATTCGTTCAATTGTGATTTATTTCGCAGGTGTTAAAAGTGGCCGTGTGAACGCAACCATTTGTTTTAGAACTTTAATTAGATTTCTTATTCAGTAGCAATCGTTGTGCAATGCCTAATACATTTTTATTACCTTTATTATTTTTACGCTTCATTTTTAATGGAACGGACAGTATAATTATTATCAGCATTAATGAGAATAGGTCTGCTTATAATATTTTCAGTACAATATTGGTGATCCTAGATTTGTTGGACCTAATACAGAAGTCAGAGGACAATAAACAATTACGCACAGTTTTACGAATGGGGGGGGGGGGGAGAGTATTTTCAATACTAAACTCACCTAAAGAATAATATAATCCCGAAATGGTTTTTTGGAACTGTAAATCTACAGACAGCTATATGTGCGGAACTCCATTGAAGCAATTAATGCCGAATGATGGGATATAAATTGCTCCAATATCCACTTTAATCATTATCAATTAACATCAATTTGTAGTAAATAAAATTGATTCGTTAGATTTCTTTTAATTGTTGTACAAATAAGTCATTTAACGGTAATCTCATCTGGTCTTAAATGATGATGCAGTAAAATATAGTAATACGTTAAGCCTAGAAAGCGAGCTGTCTTTCAAATGCAGCTGCCGGAACACACCTTTGAGTTTTGGCTATCGATTTCCAATAGGAAGCTGGTAGCTAACTAGCCATGTTGTCATTAGAAAATAACTAGAAAAATTTTAGGGCTCATCTAAAAGCTTAAATCGGAATCACGAGTACATTATCCATAATAAATAACGTAGAAAGTGAATTTACCCATGATCCGTTCGAAAATTGATTTTCTCTTTGACGGATGAAAGTCCGACGTTACCGCTCATATTATCCATATATAATATTGGTTATATTAGTTTAATAGACCCTGCTTAGCCCGTGACCGAGCTAGCTGCACGTAACAATAATCTGTACAAGAGAAATTTATTCATGTTTGTACTAACAGTTTTGTTGACGTAAAATTGCTTTTTTATGGTATGGTCAATAGAGCCAATAGCTATTCATAACAGCATCAAAAAGGATCATAACCTAACCGAGGTCAGTCAGCAATAGATTGCTACTCCTTGTAGAATCGAATTGGAATACTTTGCCAACAACTTCTCTCCGCCCAGATTACATCACGAGCACTGTTTCTTTGCGCCAGAAATTCTACAACTCTTAAAGAAACTCTTAATGAGTCCTGTATTTTTATTTTCATCCAAGCTCGGTTAGATAAGTGCACTTCATTTAACGGTGCAATGTACAGGATAAGAATAGCAAATGGGACTTTCAAGAGATAACGACTATGACCGTCTTTATGCTGACTTATAAACCTACCAAGGTGATGTCCACCAATCAGCTCGACGTATACAGGTTGTTGCTGTAACATGCAACGCTGTAGCAGAACAACCAATCGAACTGATTTGTGTAGACCGTATAGAAAAATTGTTGGCCTGAGGAAAGGAAGAATAATTTGGAAAATAAGTGTATACGTAAAGGCGTCAATTAGTTTGAAAGAAGAGAATGAAATTTGCAAGCGTAGGATAGGATTGGTGATCCATTCTTTCTATCTACCTAGATAGACAAATATCCATTAAACGACTATCATAAATGTTTTCAATAATAATGCCAACCCAGGCATCAAAGATAACAGATTAAAGCGGTATAATTAATTCAGCTTAATTGTGTCCGCACAGCTAATCGCACCAAATTGGTCATACAGTTTGTAATTAGTTTGCCTATTGGATATTGCTAGGTTAACGGATAATAAAGCGATGGGTCAAGATTGGTTTAATTGGTTCAATTCGGAACATGGCCAATTTCTTCCTTTAACAATAGTCTGATGAAAACCGCTTTTGATTAGCGATTAGTAAGTTAATTACTGTTGCGGATAATGTGGAAGGAGATGAAGATATGCAATAGTCTTTCTAGCAGTTTCTTAAGAAGTGAAAACACTTAGTGGAATGAGTTTTTTAGAGGAAGTATGAAAACAACACGAGGGACAAAGAAGGTAAGGTGTAATAGGTTAGTGCGGTATGGGAATGGTGGGGTATGATAAGGAGGAATTAAAGTAATATAAAAAGAGTTAAATATCAATAATAATTGAATTCGTAGTATTAGATCTTCATGATACATCGGTTGTTGATTTCATTTGACTTATGAAATGAGAGCTTTGTACGTATCATAACTACCACTAGGGCCTGTAATCGTAATAAATTGCTTGGGTGCGCGAGCGCATGCCCATAATTCAGGGCCGCGCCTGAACACTGACAGTGGCCTTCATAACTGCGGCCTGGTTTGATTTTACATTGCCATCTTGATAATACGAATCGCGTTAAAATGAATACACTATAAAGTTTTGTGTTAATCCGTTCAAGTTGAAAATAAGTTTATATATTTTAACTAACTGTGCCCGTGGCTTCGCTCACGTGGACTACAGATTGCCCGCGCGAATTTTGCTCCACCGCTCCCGGCTATTTTAAAGACAAAAATGCTTATTGTTGGTGTTCCTTAGAAGATAGACGTATACTCTTGGTGACTTTTTGTAGGTATTTTTAATGTCCACAATTATGTAGTATATTAATTTGCTATATCTCTTATGGTTTACTCAGCGTAAGCCATTTAAGCGCCCGAATTGATTCAACATTACCAGTATTTTTTTTATTTGTGCCCAGCCCTAATTCTTTTTCGAAAATAAAAGTAGCCTAAGTTACTCCCTATAATATATATCTATCATTGAAACTTCAGTCAAAATCGGTCCAACCGTTTCGGAGATTACCCGGAACATACAGACAGACAAAAAAAAAATTGGCTTTTTGTTATAGGTATTGTTTATATACTTTCATATGCAATTGTAAAAAGCTGATATTTTGACATTTCAAACGGACATTTCAATTTAATTAATTGTATAAATTTATAAACACATACTACTTGGTCCACATAAAATGAGAGTAGTAGAAAAATGTGCAAGGTGCAAGTTTCGACTACGGAAGCACCACCGCAACAACTTTTCCTGCCGCAAAGCAGCAGTTCCTACGCTGCTGTATACAGGTTCGAAGGATGTAGTGGCAACACGTAATAGCACACGAGGTGGTTCAACTCAGTCCTCGAGGGAGAAACGACCCATTATTACTGGCCTCAGGACTGCGGTTCATTTTAAGTTGTATGTATATAGTTAGTTACTATCACAGATTACAGTGAAAACTTAAATATCACTTGTAATTGCATAACTATGCTACTTCTTGCTTTCTCTTAATTTGCATCTGCAATCTGCATATTGCATCCAAAGGCTGATTGTGTTGTAAAAGACTTTCGACTATACAGTGTAAACACTTCACTTGACTTCAGTGGACATTCCGCGTAATCAGTAAATGAGAATGCTAGATGAAGACTAGCAATGAAAACAAAGAGGTTCTTATACTTTTCATAAGGGCCGCTATATGAAAGCTTGAATATGATGCCTTTTGTAATTACTATAATTTAGCAACATACATTACATGACCGGAATTTGATGAAATAACATGCCAAGTAAAAAAGGAATGTTATAACTTATTCCAATCTTCCTATTAACGAGGTATAGCATCGTCGCGCCCCTATCGTATTTGATTTAGTGAAATGGAAAGGCGTCGGCCATTGTTTTCACTTGAAAATTTACCGAACCCAAGTCTGTATTTGGTTTTGTAATGAAAGCTGCCATTTGAAATGCACCGCGGTTCGCTGAAGGTATTTGCGGCTACGCAAATTGCTTGTTCAAACACACAATATTATTGTAGGGATATTCATTCAGATGATTCGACATACAGGCGAAGTGGATTCAAAAGAGATGGCGTAATTCGTTAGTCTGCTTTTTTTGTTGTTCTGTTGAGAAGAGATAGAAGTCTTAAATGTTGTTTCTCTTTTTGTTAGTGTTTGATCACTGGATGTATGAGAAGTCATTATGATTTAGCAAAGAGAGACGATACCCTCGGCAGTCATTCTTGATTCTAACTTCACTGACTAACCAATCTTTTCACCACGGAACGAGCAATATTTTTTTATTTCTATTATGTCTTGTGTTGTCTTGCCACGAAAATGCAAAGATTGTTGATTGTTGGTAAATGACTAAGAGGTCGAAAATGGTAACTGTTGATTGTTGGTAAACGACTAACAGGTCGAAAATGGTAACTCACTAAGCCTAAAAAAACGACTCATACTTATTTATGAATGCCGTAACACATATATGAACCCTGACGAGAATTAGTCAATACCCTACTACTATGATATTAGTTTCCTCATGATTTGTATTCTCCACCTAATGGTAGATTCAGCCAATGCTGATGGTTTTAAAAATTTCTTGATATTAATAAATGTACCTATAGGATCTACAGCCCTTTTAAATACTCCGATGATAACCAACGAATATCATCTCGGTATCCACCACCATAACTTGTCGAGAGAAAACTATTTGTGACAACTGTAAGTATAAGTGAATATATTTATACAACAGTTTTAAGATCTTAATCAATAATAATTATGTTGTAATTACTTCATAAAAATCCCGTCCCAAGTTTTACCCCGCGTCCCTGTCAGAATGTATGTTCATAAGAAACGCGATGTATACGCATCAAACGTCAGTTGACTGTCCTCAGAGTATCCCGATTGGTCCCGTCCCGAAACACAAAATGTTAATCGCTTACTCGTCCCCCACAGCAGCGCGTGCGCATTCTCAGCAAAAACGATATCGAAGAAAGGGAACTTAGGACGCTTACGCACCGGTGATATAAATCGCCAATTTTATTATCGCGATAAAATATTAAAAGTTATTCGTAATAACATAGTCAATTAAATGATCTGAAGTTAATAATAACTTTAAAATTAAAAATTCTAATATTAAAAAAATATACTTACTATGTAAAATTTTCTGTAATCTTCCAGCTTAAATTATTAAGGTCATGTAATCTAATGTACTAGCTGTGCCCCACGGTTTCACCCATGTTTATTTTATACGACAAACATTGTCAACGCACCCGTGTAGGCAATTTTTTATAATTTGTTTAAAACTATCGACATTTTTATGAGGAATAAACTAATTTTTCAAATTATGATATAGCCTATGTTACTCGCTGATACTGTGGCTTTATATTAGTGAAAGAATTTTTAAAATAGGTCCATTAGTTGTTGAGTTAATCCATTAAAAACTAAAAATGAAATCATTAATTACTCTTTATAATATTGGTATAGATGAATCAAAGGATATTGGGTATTGGTGGCCAAAGGTGTCATTTTACCTTCAGCTAAACTATATAAATTTTTTTCTGTGCTTACCAGCAGGGGCCGTGCCGTCACTTTGCCGAACTTCTATTCAAATAAGAGTAAGCATGCATTATTTAACTGCGAATTAATAATAATTTATTGCCTCCGTAATTAAATTGTTTGCCTAACACCAGCCGTCGTGATTAGGTTATTAACCTCATTATGTTGATTAACCAGTAGGTATCCGCTATAATCAACTAAATTCTTGAATCGTGTTTCGCAATCTCTAAAAGTCTCATGATGATTTAACGAACACTTATATCAAACATATGCACAACAACGGTGTCCAAGACACAAGAAATTGCTGATTCTGCGATATTGCGGACAAATTACCACGATCTTTTGTGAATATAATCCCCTGAAAACTTACGACAACCGTGTTCTGTGCAAGAACGTGCAGCCTTCGGTAAAGATTCAAACGTTCTATGCTAAAGAAGTCCTGCAGTATACAGTATACATTAGGACTATAGAACAAGTCTGTGAGCTTTAGTAGTGTGAGGTGATCACGATAGATCTTATCGATCTGAGTAATATAGGATTGTATTTGCCATTTGGAATAATAATAAGAACTAGCGGACACCCAATGATCGAAATTTTCGATCAGCGACTTTTTAATCATAGACTATTTTCTGTTTGACATTTGAAGTATGAACCTAAACTATTATATCACTTGCTGTCATTTTTATTGAATGACAATGTCAATATTTTGAGGGGTCTATAAGTTCAATGGCACTAGTCGGGTTAGGATTCGCAGTATTAATTTATTTATTTTAATATATTAGTAACAGATATTACAGATAAATTTTAGCTTTCTGCACTCCTCCATATAAACTTTAACCATGCCAAATCTCACAGTCTTCCGTGCACGCAAAATACGCTTAACAAGGGCTAGAAAGTTTTTGCTTCACATAGTAATATAATGACGAGCACTCATCATAGTATGCAAATAACTGTAGATTATTTACAGACTGGATTGGATGGACTACGATAAGTTTGGTTTATAATGTGTTTATTGAGGTGTAGTTACTACCAGCGCTGGTTTTAGCCATCTCAGTGCCATGGTCGAAGTATATTGAGGCCTCCTTATTCATTATCCTTATTATTTATCATCCTTCAGCTCCGTCGACCATTGCTTTTCAGAGGCTAGACTTACGAGGTGGGTTAAGCCAGCGCGGTGCCAATAACAACAATGTGAGCAAAAGAGTCAATAATAAAAATAATCGACCGCTTAGTTTTAACAGGTGGTGAACTCGGCCCTGCGTAATACAGTGACTTTACTGAAAAAGTAAAAAAAATTATGACGTACAAATATTCGGGAATCGCACGACAACGTCATCAGTGTGTAATGTTCTTAACAAATGCCTGCAGGAATCCGTAAATAAAAATGCCCCGACTAAAAACCAGTTGGCGCCAATTAAGGTGCGCTCCGAAATATCTAAGCTTCAGGTTCGACGGCCTCTTAGGGACAGGATAACCGGCCGAATGAAGAACACAAGGTCAATGTGAAAATAAGTAAAAAGTTCTTTTAAAAAGTTATTAATTAAAACACGCCGACAGTCTAATTTTACACTCAATTATGAAAATAGATCTACAGAGAAAAACTGATAAATCAATTATTTCACACATTCTGTTTATATTATTGTGAACTAAACTTGTATAATTTATTTCTAATTCGCGTAGTAGTTGCATTTCATTTTACCTTTTTAACTTCTCTAAATCATATTGCTCTTAGTCTTTTCTTTATAATTTTTTATGAACCTATTCGCAAAAGATTATTTTATTGAGTATTATGCCGACATGCAATTTTTATATAGAAATGACAACATAATTTACTGCACTTTCACATTAATTTAACTATAGACAAAAATTTAATTTTTTCTATGAATTTGTAGATTTTTAGGTAGAACCGGTTAGGTCATAAGTTTCGGTTTACTAAACCAGACCTTGAATGAAATAGAGGTCAAGATTTGAATAAATGATAAATTTCACAAAAGTTCCGCAAAAACCGTTAATGTCGCAAACGTGGGCGCTTATTACATTAAAACCCACAAAATACACGTTTTGATGCTAAATCACAAAAAAAACATGAATCTCTAAGGTGAAACTTGAAATGTAAAAAATTCTAACCACAATGTTAGACGAAATTGGGTTCAATTTTAATTTGAATAGAATGTGTTTTATCATTAAAATCATTGAAAGATTTCTTATGACGTTCACAATTATTATAAAGGAATCGTATTATTTTTAAATTAATGTTTAAAAAAAAATTCAAATCACTTTTTTTCCCCACAACCAAACTCTCCCTGTAACATTGTCATATAACCTGAACTACATTATTTATACAATTAACAAAATTGAAGTGACTATTTGTAATATCAAAATAATAGCTTATTATTAAATGCATATGAAAGCATACCTATAACAAAAAACCCCATTTTTTAAAATTTTTGTCTGTTTGTTCCGGGTAATCTCCGAAACGGTTGGACCTAGTTTGTCGGGACTTTCACTGGTATATAGCTGATATTATAAGAGTGACTTAGGTCCCTTTTATTTTAGAAAAATAATTAGGGTTCCGAGCAAAAAAATACCTTGTCATGGTGAATCCATTCGGGCGTTTAAATGGCTTACGCTGAGTAAATCACAGGAGTTATAGGAACATAGACAATAGACATTAAAAAGACCTAAAAAAAGCCATCGGGAGTATATGTCTATCTTCTAACGAACACCCACAATAGGCATTTTTGTCTTTAAAATAACCGCGAGGAGCAAGATTCGCGCGTGTGCCCGATCAATGGCATTCTGTTGTCCACGTGAGCGAAGCCGCGGCCACAGCTACTAATCTGTATAAAAAATTAAAAAGTGTTCGCTTATAAGCGCATCACTTGAGAACCACTGGACCTATATGGCGAATTCTCCCTCTCAAATATTAATAATAAGGTTTTTAAAGAAAAAAATTAATTGGAAAATTAAAAAAAAAAAAAAACTGAAAATCCTTTTTTCTATTGGTTTTTATTTATGACGTCAAGACCACTCAAACTCACGATTCGAATGATGGATACGCGTAACTCTTGTTTTGTTCGTTATGCTCCTGGAACAATTTTTAGGGAAAAATATTGGGACAGGTGGCGCTGTGATCGAGTTATTTGACTTCTGGAAAGAGCAGCACAACATATAATAATAATAATAAAATAAATCCATCAAAGCCAACTTCATAGGCATACTACTCTTCTGGAAATCGCAGGTCATTTGACTGAGCCGGCCTAAATCCAATTCTCAGTAAAATCTGATAAATGGTTCCAAACGCACATTACTTCTCCACTGTTATAACGAGCAGATAAATGTAATGTGACCCCTATTATTGCAAATATATCTACATCGATATTGCCGCAATGTTCGTACTATAATTTTACAACTTCTCTATGTATATTATTTTGCAATAAAAATATTAATGTATTTTAATTCATTTAATAGCTGCGATTAAATTAATCGAGCGCGACAACCATGCCGTTCATTCAACGGATTCAACATTAATTCTCTACGTCAGAATGAAATGAATCTCGTGAGGATAATTTATAGGAAGCAATAAATAGCAAATGTATCGAGATGCTAGGACAATTTTGCTTATTCGATGAGTCGCTACCTTAATCCTTGTTTAAATCCCGGGGACAGCAGACAGGTTATATATGAATTCTACTCACTAAAACGCTATAACGCCTCCAATGCGCGAATAGGTTTCGCATCTTTTTGCAATCTCCGTAAGCAAATATCTCAGAAGATGGAATACCAGCTGAAGTTTCCTCCGATCGCATTCTCAGTCCTCTGGTATAATTTTTTTACGAGGTTTTATTTAAAGAGGTTTTTCTTAGTGGAGGTTTTCTTAGCATGATGCTTTCTTAGTGGATGTTTTTTAGCAAGACGAGGTTTTCTTAGTGGAGGTTTTCTTAGCAAGATGATGCTTTCTATGTCTAAATTTTCTAACGAGGTTTTATTTCTCAAGGTCACAAGTGAGCCACTCCGGGATTTATTTTAGATTTTACTGTAAAAAGGTTATTATTATAGGGTGGATCATTATGTGAATAATAGTGATGTCTGGAAGTGACTCCCTCTCTGTGCATTCACTAAGTTATTATTATTGTACCTGTTATATTAACATTTGTACAATTGAGAAGAAAAAAAAACCGATCGAGTTTCTTGCCGGTCCTTCTCGATGGCTGGGATGTTTTCCGAACCGGTAGTAGTGTTTTGACGTTCATAAGTGCCTTCTGAGGGCCTACATTGAATAAAGATTATTTTGATTTTTGATATTGTTTTTGAGATGGATTTTCTTCCTCGCGGCTGAGGTTCAGAAGGTTAGGCCCTCGCTCCTAAGCGGAGCGAATGACCACATGATTAACAGATAATCGATGGTGATGAAGGAGAATGAAGTTCCCTCCCACCTGCCCGACGACAGACTAAGCGCATGCCGAGCCCGCCTTTCAAGACAGGAGCGCCGCAATTCAACTAATTAGTATCCCGGGTAAAACTTGCCAACGTTGCTTCGCCTAACATCACACATCTGGTGTGCAAGTTGTTCGACTCTGCCTTCACATGAAAAGAGACTCTTGTTCAATAGTGATTTGGTTTCATTAAACGACGCCTTATGGAACCATTACATAGACATTTTATATTTTAAATATTCTTCAATTAATAAATGTACAATTTCACACACGTCAATATAAATAAGCACTAAATTCAAATTAACTTAATTAATATCGTATTTAATTCTCCGCGGTACAAGATCCACAATAATTATTAAATCGTCGTAAAATTGCATGCGCGCGCACAGCATCCAGCGTTTGTAATTAAGCCCGTATACGCTTGTTCGTTGTTGAATTTTAAGTAGCTTGCTCTAAACAGGAGTTACGTTTAATTTATTTTATAAAAATGCTGCATCGCAATATGCATTTATTTTAATCAAAGCAGAATATCATAAGACAGCCCACTAAAACATTTTGTAAATGAGATAAAGATTTCTGAACTGAAGAATACGTTATAAAGATAATCAAAGTTTTCGTTTTATGGTATAGTCACAATAGTCTAAAAGAGTGAGAGGAAGGTTCAATCTAACTCATCTGACAAGACCAACATGGGCTAACTCAATTTATCGGTAGCGTATTATGATAAAGAAAGCAGAAAGCTTTCCAAAGAAATGGTTGATCCATAACTATGTAAGAACTGGAAATGAAAACCTCCATCCAAACTCTTAATCTGATTCGGCACTACATACTACGCCATTTGGAAAAACGAAGGGACATAATTTAATGACAAACATAAAACAGAGTTCGTGTTTCCACTGCCACACAAAGAATACAATAAAATGTAAAACAAATTTTATGAAAAATCATTTATACTATTATACAAACAATACAAATATTAAAATTAAAGTGTATTTTTGTAATCTCAAAATACAGCTACAGCTTTTTACTAAAATATAAAAGTATATGCGGTACATAAAACAAAAAACAAATTTTAAAATTTTTGTCTATCTATCTGTTTGTTCCGGGTAACCTCCGAAACAGTTGGGCCGAAATTAATCTATACAATTCATAAAATTGAAGTGGCTGTCTGTAATGTCAAAATGACAGCATTTTACTAAATGTATATGAAAGTATATACGATACCTATAACAAAATCTAATTTTATTTTAATTGTATTGACTTATTCTTGTATTGCGTATATTTTGAAGATGTCAAATTCTTTGTACGTTTTGTGAAAAACTTGATAATTTTTAATTTTTTCAACTAGTTTGTAATTTTTTATTATTCGATTCAAACTTTAAATAATCCCATAAAAAAATTATATACGAAATTAGAATCCATTATTCGGGATTGATATTGAATATTCGATATTTCTTCTTTTCTTCGATTCAAAGTTCAAATGGAATAGTAACATTCTATTAACATTCATTAACATTTGACAAATAAAAAACTGCAAAATCAACCCTTCTAAATGGGAATCAACTGCTGAGAAACGTTCAGTGTGGAGGAACATTTTAAACCTAAAGATTTACACTTTTGAGGACAGAAGAAAAAAAGAGCTATACAACAAGCGTAATGAACTGAAAACCAGAGACTACCTGCTGACTACAACTACTGTGCCGGTGTTCTTACTTGACCCAAGTGTAACCGCACGTTTACGGCGAAGATAGGGTACATAAGTCATGTACGTGCACACAAAAGGGCGGAACAGTCAGATTGTTAGAATGAAGAATTCAAGCGGTCGCTGTAACCGAAAACGGTTAGAAGCAGATGATGAACATTCGATTCCAATGCTATTCGCACACCTCTAAACATTTTTTCTATCTGTGATTCCCTGCGAAAACTATATTATAAAAGTGAACATTACAACTTTTACGATTGAGTTTAGTAATATCCGTGAACTCCAGTCTAACTTAAATGCCATCCACCAACATATCGAGAAGGTTCAAACCAGCAATGGTCTTCTTAATGGAGACTCAGATTTGCCATCCGGCATACACATCTAACTTAAAATACTCCAGCTATCTGATTGAAGAAAACTTTAAAGCAAAAGCCGGAGTATGTGCTATGTATGTAACCAATATAAAACAAATTTTTAACAAAAAAGAAAACCAACTTCAAAGATTTTGAAAAGTTCCTTTGTTCTCCCTTCGAAGTTCAAAGACCAATACCATTGAAATTATAAGATTATCCACTCTTGAGGTATTCCCTATCCAACGAAAAAAAAGAAACATAAAAATCGGTTCATAAACAAAGAAGCTATGCCTGAAGATTCATTAAAAAAATTACATTCGAATTGAGTAACCCGTCTTTAGTTGAAGTCAGTTAAAAACTAAAAACTGCGGAATTTCTTTTTAAATGAAAACTTTTTTAAATATATCTTAATTCTATAAATGACACTCATGTCACTTCGATGTCAAATAATATATCGTTTTTTACAGAAACATTTTTATTCTCACTTTTTTGTAGTATTTTTTCCGTTATAAAATGTCTTCTGACGAATATCAAGAGGAGGAGATGCCTACAACAGTCATTTTTGAAGCCGACGTTGAGGAGAGTTCCGAAGAACCTCCCATGGAAGATTGGTCATCCCTGATACTAACGTTTTCAGAAACAAACATAAAAAAAGAATTACAAGAACAGGGTCTCTACCATCCAGGCAGCGGCGAGATATGTGCAAAATATATTACTGTGTCAAACAGTTCAGTTTTTAGACATCCTTACTATAACTACCCTTCTGTAAAAGATCCAGGAATCAGAAGTGCACTCTTAAAACCCGAACTACCAATCATATATCCTGATGATGGCCAAGAACTGTACTTGGTTCTGTGTAAAGAAATGAAGCAATGCCCCGTTAGGATCTTCCATCGAGGATTGTTTGAAGAGCATATAGATTTACGGAATTACTGTGTCAATCCAAACGGAGTGCGATGCATAGCCATAGCTTTACGGTATAATAAATACGTCAAGATACTTGATTTGACCGACAATTTTTTAAACAATGATGCTTCTTATCACTTAGGAGAAATGTTGATGAGAAATACGACCTTGCAAGAATTGAGTTTGTCAGGATGCCGCATTGGAGCTGAAGGGGCTAAAAGGTTATTTGTGAATATACCTATAAACCGCTCTTTAAAAGTTTTGAAGCTGAACAAAAATCAGTTGGAAGATGATGGAATAGAATACATTGCTAAAGCTATATTTCAAGGTATGAATGTGACGCATATTTATCTCAGTTATAATGGTATAGGAACTAAGGGAGCTAATATGTTAGCTGAAGCATTTGAAACTTACAATAAAATTGTACATTTGGATTTGTCTTGGAATAAACTTTTTACACCAAGTGGCACTTATAATCTTCTTACTAAATTGGGTGAAAGTAAATTACTCGAAGAACTAAATTTAGCTTGGAATTCCTTGAGTGGAGCTCGTATAGGAACAGCTATTAAGAAAGTCCTGAAAGCACCTAATTTACGTTATTTAAATTTAAGTAACAATAAACTTAATGGTGAAGCTATTACCAATTTTATAGTAGGTATTAGTAAAGCTAAGAAGTTATTAACTCTTAATCTGTCCTACAACCCCTTGACTCCGAGTGATGCTTTAGAACTACTGTCAATATTGACGATACCAGTCGTGCAATTACAAGATCTATTAATGGAAAATGTATTCATTAATGTTGAATTCCTGGTGATGCTAGACCAAATCAAGAAATCAAGAAAAAATACTAATGTCACTTATGGTGGTGTAGTTGGTACTTATAAGCCGCAAGGACCTGATGTGCGGGAACTTGTACTAAACAGAGCAGAATATTTATGCAAAAAACGAAAGAAGCAGCCTGTTGATATTGCTCTAGTTGTTTTACAACTTCTTAAAGATAAAAATAATATAATGGCTGCTAAAGATTTTTCAGGTGCTATAAAAGATTCCAGAGCACCGATGGACGAAAATTTAATTGATGAGATAGTAAATGTTTTTGCTGGACCTCGTACCGGAAAAGCGAAGACTATAGATGTAACACTTTTAGGTGATTACGTCAAAAGAAAATGGCCTGATCGAAAATTACCACCTACTCCTCCGCCAGAGTTAGCTCCGACTCCGATTTCGGTGCCTGTGGAAAAATAGTAAATTAATGAAATGTGATGTGATATGAAACGGATTTCTAATTGATATTTTTAATTTTATATATTTGTTTACTTATAATTCTAATTTGTAAGTTATGTTTATCTTTAGAGGATTCGTTTTTTATTTATTTAAGAAGACACTATTTATTTTATTTTTTGTTTCTTTTTTAAATATCCTTCCTTGTATGAGACAATTCAAAGTATTATTTATTATTTTATAGCCGATTATGCTATAATTTTTTAAGTGTCACAAATGTTTTGTTTGATTTTTCGCAATTACACTAAACGGAATACATAAATTGTTTGATAATAAAATTTTAACTTGAAATTTCAAAGGAAACATTGGAAAAAAACTACTAAAATTCCTTGGTTATACCACGTTTTCCTTTCATTCTAGGGTTCTTTACTTGCATTGTTACACGCAACATCATCGATATCTTTATCTCCCTAACTTTGCTTTTATGAGCTGGTTGTGTTAGGTCGAGTACATTTCATGCAGAAACAATAAATATCGAAAGCATACTTCTCAAATGGAACGATGAACAATGAACAAGGCTTTATGAAATTGCATACATAAATTCTAGTCAGGATATAAAATGTTATATAATTCGATTTTATTCCTAATTTTTCTTTAGGGTCGTTTAACATCGTGAGGTCGCATACGATGCGTCCAAGAGTGATTTACATCTTTAACAAGCTCATGAACCGTGTCCATTGTTTTCCGTCACGGTGCGCATGACAATATCGGTAAACATGCATTCTAAGAAAGTATACCCCAGACTATTTTAGATGCGGATTTAATTATAATAGCAATGGTCTTGTCAGTATCCATAGTCATCTAGTTCACGTCATTTGTGGCATGACAGGCCTCATTGTATACAGACAATAGATGAATGTTCATTTGCAGACGTTTAATGTTCACTTACTTTGTTCTTAGTGGCCTTTCATGATAGCTTGACGACAAACCTTATTTTTTCTTCTATGTAATACAATCTTTTCTAGGTTACTAGGAGAATAATGGTTTCAGCTATACGTAAATTGCTATCGACGTCTTTTGGCTGAGTAATAGTTTAGATTACATCGACCTTCCGGTCTAATAGAAAAGTCTATTTTTTACAAATCGCGCAAAACACAGATAAAAGCTGTCGACTATATTTTATTCCCTTTGGAAGAAAATACTTTAAATTAATGATTATAACGACTATGACTCGTATCCGGTGTTATGGAGTCGCACGCCCTCTGGCGATCCTAAAGGTATACGGTAGCGTGCCTCACGCAACCAGATCTTGTCCGCTTTATTATTATTTATTGCTTTTCTATAAACCACTAGATAATATTTTTAATAACGTATAATGCAGCTAAACGGCATTCTTACATGTTACGTGATTTGGAGTATGATGTTACAAGATACTACGACTGTTTCATGAAGTTCTAATTATGTTTAATAGCTAGTTTAGGTAGTTGGCTTTACTTTCGTATTTTAACAGTTTGACGTACCAGATGAACTTTATGCTACATTAGTATACAATTTCAGTTTTGTTGGCGTACATATTAAAATTAAGCAGTTTTTTAACTGCAGTATAAAGTTTGCTGAAATAATTGAATTTTAATTTTAGAAATCCAAAAATTCCTAATCCTAATTAAATTTTATTACTTTCACAATTACATACAACTATCTCTAGCATTATAATTGCACATCTGATAATTAAAAAAATGTCTTGTTTCAGGTAACTTTCACGAGTGATTCCGAGAAGAAAGTGGTTAAATGGCGAAACGTCAGTTGGGCACGCGCATGAAAGTTGACGGAGCGTTTGAACGCATCGCCTAGACCGCTATCTGCTGCATCTATACGGCATTTACAGAAAACGGCACGTCTGATAACCTATCTGAGACAAGTACCACTCGTAATGGCAGGTTCTTCAACTGCGCTATAATGTCTTTTTTCTACCCACAACATTTATACGTGCTCCATTTGCCTAGTAAAAAGTTTGAGAATTACATTTTCGGGATTTCAACCTTTTTTTACAGTTTTTCATCAGTATGCAATGCGTGCAGATTAATTTATTTGTTTATTTTATCCTAATCTCTTTCAACACTTAATCGTCTGTTGCAGTTTATAACTTTTTTGTAAGATCCTAACTAATTCCGACCAACTAAAATTTTTTTTATTGTGATGTAATGTTTGGCTATTAACATACTTGATATTAAGTGTTGATGTGCGTAAAGGTGATGATCAGGTTAATCGAGTATCAAGTGCAGCTGTGTAGCTTGACAATCTCAGTGGTGTGTGTTTTTTTTATATCTTTGCGTTGTTTATATCTTTAGGTTGGTAACACGTTTCAAATGATAATGGCTCAGAGTATTCTGACATCGCGTCATCGTCGATCAATTCGTATCCTACAATGAGTATAAGCATTCGGAGAAGGAATACATTGTGATGAAAACATAGAATGGTGCTAGGACTTTTTCTAATATCTACCACGCACAAGTTGAAAATCTATTTCCAAGTATCTATAGGTGTTTTACGGTAGCTGCACTGCATCTTAGTCCGTATCGTCACAGATGAGATTGTGTTCAAGTGCATTTGAATATGTTGTATCACTGTGATCTATACTCATCCTTAAGTACCACTGGAATAAGAGGATTGTAGACGTAATAAGATTTATTACATAACAATTAATGACCTGTTAGTTAATTAACGCCTTTTATTTAAAACCGCCAAATATTTACTGGCTACGAGATAATCTATTTGATTTCGATATAATATTGGTTTTTTGATTTACGATACGTCCAGCTTCCGACTCTAATAATTAAATCTATGATTAAAAAGTTAATCGAACTCGAAATCAATAGCTCATACAGTCATTGTTATAGGAAACACCTTCTCAAGATTAAACTTTTTAATAACAATTTTTTTATCGTTTCTCTCTATTTTTGGTACTAAATCATGTGGTTAGAACCTTTTGCGTCAAGGGCCATCTCTGGTTCAAATTTATCCAAAACCAAATTTTATAGGTTTTTATAATCTTTTGTATTCAAGGACGAGTGTTTTTATTTAAGCTATTGCTTGTTGTTTGGGCCAAATAGTGCGTGGTTGTCAGGGTTTCCTATCCTGGTAAGGGTTGGCTATGAGCTCGCTCAAATGACTCGCATCCAGTCGTCGGTATGCGTGCGCGTGAGAACCCCGGCGACGCGCACCGCGGTTTGAAAACACTATGAGTCGTCGAGTAGTCGAGTTACCGCTGCCGCCATTTTTGTTCGTGGTGTTATAAGAAAAAACTGCCTTTAATTATTATTAAGGTTAATTGCGTGATAAATCAAGGTGTAAAAAATTATATACTAGAGAAGCGTCGGGACAAACGTTTTCGGGTGTGAGTTGCGAGTGGAAAAGAGTCGCCGGCCAGCTACGTGACTACCGATTCGGTGCAGCGCTGAAAACCTCCAGGTGGGTGGGCTTTACTGCTACATTCTTGCTGGGGTAGGTGAATCCGCAACCACACATAAACAGTGCACTCAAAACCCCAGGCGTCTGATCTGGGAATATTTTACCCATCCGGACATCGGTAGGTTTAGCCGGTGGCCGGAACAGCTTGTTGTTTCCTTCTAGCTACCAAATATTGGCGATTATCTTCTTTAATAATACCTATTTAAACGTAAATTTTAGTTGTAACTGATAAATGAAGCTCAATTTCATATTATGTAAATTTTCAAAATACATCTTTGTTACGTCTTGTAGCAAATTTTTCAGCATTCTCGAGGTACCTTATATTTACGACACTTGGTCGATTTTCTTGCAATTTTATCAGTCATGGAGATTCCGATTCTCTTAAAAGCTTTCGTTAAATAATTGCCTTACTTACCGTAATGAGATTAAGGAATGGAGAATATATGCATACGGTAGTGGATTTTAAAGTAAAGGAAATAAATAAATTTAGCGTGTGATAATTAAATGCCGTTTATACTTCTTCATCATTATATGGAAGCATTGGTATACTAGGCATTATTAGTCCTGATTATTTATCATTAGAAATTTATGCAATGATCACATAATATAAGTCTAATTTTAGCAACCGTGACGAAGCATAGTACAGCTTGACGATATAATCTAAAATCAGAGACGATACGATAACACGATTAGGTCACACGCTAAAACCCAATGTGGTCCGTCTAACATTGACCTCGTTTGAAGGTAATTTGTCACTTAACACGAAGCCAAACAGTTTCGTAAGTAGAAAGCGCTCGGTCGCAATCGCCGCGTGGGCGAGTGGGCGCATGCTGGTCACAGAATACGCTGCCCGCGGCTTTTCCACATACATACGTTCTATTTGCACTTTTACTTTTTGAATTATATTTTCACTTTGTGCCGTTTGATTAAGGCGCAGTTGTTGACAGCGCGATGGATTTTATTATCCATTTCTTATTAACGCCAACATATCATCATCAAACGCCAATACATTAATTAACGTCAACATAAATTAATCTCTGAAATATTTAAAAACACCCATTTCAATCTCTCGCGGATTAGATAGGTACGTTTTTTGATACTTTAATTTTCAGTACGCCCAATTACCATACTAATTTTCCCGGCCGATCTTTCGCCGTAATAGAAGTATGACTGGAATTCGCTTTATATTATCACCCAAAAGCCAACTCTCGGGATTCCTTCAAGCATTCGCTACTTCGTTTCTATATGGAGCAGTTGATCCAAGTACTTCTACTAGATTTTGTTTACTAAACATTATGCACACCTTGCATAGACCTTTCTCTTGCACCCCTGGAAGACTAGTAGCAAATGCGTTTAGTATTAAGTCCTTAAGTGCAATAAATAATTAAAATTGTTGGCTAAAACATATTTTTTTCGGGTTAATAGTGTTAACCTGTTCCTTTACTATATCAATGCATAATATAAATGATCGTTTATTTAATTAAACGTTTTCGACGTTTTCGATTGTTTGTTTGTTGTTTTATTTGTATTCTACATTAGTACAACCCGTTTATAATAGATGGCGTATGAGTCGTTCCATTTCAAAGACAATGATAATGAAGTCGCAAGCTAAAGCTAGTTACAAAAATGTTTTTTGTTTAGATGTATTATAACTCTCAGGCAAAAGAGCCTAAAGCAGTTTGCCTAATTCGTTGTCGCATGGCGACACGATTCCGCAGTTATTTCTGGTGATGACTTTGTTTTATCTTGTTTTATGATAGCCTTTTATCTTTGTGTCATCACGCCACGAGGAAGGTAAATTAACAAAATATATACAGATATGTTATACGAGGTCAACTGAACCAAGTACATGGTTACTTACGACAACAGTCATAGTATGAACTTTTCTTCCATAGGATTTCATTGTTAGTTTTGGTTTTATTCAAAACTAAATACTGTAAAACTTACATCGATTTTTTTATAGCCTTATGGTAAACACAGTACAGAGTCATCCATCGTTGGTCGACGCAGTCGTGCCTGCCTGCAAGCCTCTCTGAAGCTGGATATACAAAGGCTGGTCCCTAGACGCGACAAATCAAATGAGATTCGATATCGGGTTTATAACCATGAGCATGGTGGTCCGCTTGATTACTGGATATATACCGGCTGATCCCGGAAGGCAATAAGTCTAAGCATGCCACTATGACGGGTGTTTCACGTGGTATATTGTGGTCCGCTATCCAAATTTACTGCTAATTAATCTGAATTATATACCACTTCAGTCAAATAGCTGGAGATGTTTAAATAAGAACGATCATGCAAGTAACATGACAATATTTTTATTTATTTTGTGTTTATCCATAGATATAGTATATATATTCAATCTATGTGTTTGATACACACAATCTACATAATGAAAGTTGTTGATTCTTTAATAGTTATAGTTATAATTACCAGGGCAAATGAAGTTTTATTGTTAAACTTTGCAATCGAGTGTTTGAATTCGATTGTTTGAAATTTTCATGTTAATAATATGTTTGTAATCGATATTAATTTTACTGTAGTTCGTTCGAACTGGATTAATAAATCGACTATTTACCAGTTCAATTTAATTTAATAAATATATGTGCGCACAGTTATCAGTTACTTTCAAAATTTGAAGGATATGTCTCACAGAATTATGAACTCGGCGTGTTAGAGTAGAGCGGACTTTATTACTCTATGGTATGTCTTTATCTATACTAATATAATAAAGTAGAATAGTGTTTTGTTTGTTTGTTTAAACACGCTAATCTCTGGAACTACCAGTCGGATTAAAAAATTCTACTTTTATCAGATTCACGAGGAATATTATAGGCTATCTAACGTTAGGTTACAACTCTCAGCTAGCCTTAAATATTGATTTTTGTTACGTAAGTCGGCGCTGCGTGCGCTGGCGTTATCGTTAATGATACGAAAATACAATGTTATACATAAATATTGATCCTTAGTATAACAAAAAAAAACAGAGCATATGCCAATCTCTTAGCCACAATATGGAATTTTGTGACAAAGATTTGTTGAAAATTAAAAAGTGATTTATTAGCACTATTTCTAGACATGGTATATTAATTCTTACGTGAACAAAAGTTACTTCATCATAAAGACAATTTTATGAAGTAAAATTTTGCTCTTTATAGTATGCTATTTGGACACAGTTTAAGGAGATAATGAAAAATTAAAATAATTTGTACTTGCGGGAAGAACAATTATGATAGACTACACGGAGCGTTGGCGGCGCGGTTTTTAAAAATAAAATAAACGGTGGATAAAATTAACACAGGTGAATCTGTGGGGCACAACTAGTGTCTTACAATGATGAAACAAAATGTACTTAAAAGATATAGTTTCTGGAAGTTTTCTTTTTTAATAAATCAACAGAAAATGGTTTGCTTTAAAATTTTATGATGGTCATGTGCACGGTAGGTACATTATTTTCTTTATCGGATGTGATTTTTATAGAATGGCGTTATGTCATAGTGTCAATTTTGAATTTTCACTTTAATTAATATTTAATAATATTATATTATAATATGTTATTTACTCTCGTAAACATCATTAGCTTATTAGACATTGATTGAATCGATTTTTGAACTAGCATGTCCTGTTAATACCTAGTGTTCTTACGTTTATTAGACGATGAGATCTACGCGCGTTTCATAGGATGGAAGTGCGAGATTTTATTATCTTTATAGGCTTTAGCGTAATAGCCACAATTTTACCTAATCTTAAATGACGAGGTGGTCCTAGATGGTAGCACGCTAAGCCTAGTGGAAGACCGGCTCTCAAGTGCAGCTGCCGGAACACACCTATTGGTGCTTGGCGACAGATTTTCAACTTTATGGTGATAGCTAGCCAGACGAGAATTAGAAAAAGCCTTACCAACATGCTATGACATCATCACGATGTTTTTCTTCACCGAAAGCCCAGGCTCATTGCAGGGAATCAAATTTACGTCTATGGACACGGAGTAAGTACACGTTTCCACTGAGCCATCATTGATGGCCATGATGAAATTAGTCAGTAATATGTTAGACAGTAAAACATATTTTAGTGGTGTAATTTTTTTAATTAGTATTTCTTAATAATTTAACAGTGATATATAACTATTTACACAGCGTTAAATGAATCTTCATTATTATCATTGATTGCTAACTTCATAGTGTTGTTTGCATGTGGGATAACAATTTTGGAGTTTTTTTTGTTTACTTTTTTTTACGCTAAAGTAGTATAACTTCTTACGTGCATACAATAAGTACACACATTTTTGTTTATTAAAAATGCACGTAATTATAAATAATATCAGTGAAATTATGTTTCCTAGTTGGTTTATTATTACGTAATGTCGTCCATACCGGGGCGATGCGTGTGCACAATTTACGAAAATGCCCGCGGGCAACGGTTTTTGAATAATTCATACGGTCAAGTCTGCGCCGCGCCGCGCCGGCCGTAGTATTGCCTTTTGGGCCGTAATGGGACTGTATTGAAAATATATTATTGATATTATCGAAACGACTGTTTTATGAGTGAAAACAGATATGTTTAAACATATCCAGCGAGAGGTTCGCAAATTCGAATGTAAATAATAATTATATGATCGTGTCCTTTTTGTAAATTAAATTTTATTCGTTTCTGCTCATAATAATTGAAAGCAGATACGATAATAGTTCATCTTTACGCTTTATTACTTAAGGGGAGGTAAGTTTAATAATAATAACTTTGGAAGACACGGTCCAATCCAAACTGGTCATAATATTTTTTACAGAATGACACAAACAAGGTAAAAGACATTATCTGCGTCTCTTAAGTATAATTTTATTATACACTTCTTACTTTTTTTAAAGTTAAGTAGTTAATTATTTAAAATAAAAATAATAATCTTGCTTATATAAATACGAAATTGAAAACTTTGAATTCATCTCCGAATTTTTTTTGGTAAGATCATGAACGCTTTAAGTATTTTTGTAAATTTAAAACTTTCTCGGTGATATTAAATTAAAACTAGGAAACAATTGTGCCAGTATTGAATTTGAATAAAACGCAGCTATGTATGTAAGCGGCTCGGTGAACGCTTTCGTCTCACGTACATGCGCTCCGGTGCAGTTTTCGCTTTCGTTAACCCGGAGCGCATGCGCGTGAAGACTTCGTCACGGTTTTCCGCTTTTGAAATTGAATTTTATTTTAACTTAAATTATAGATTTTTAAAAATTTTACTTCGCTTCCATTGTGTATCTATACTTAAATTTATCGAATCATTCCGGCTTAATAATTAATTTATCATCAATGACAGAAAGATATTTTGGCGGGGTCATGATCTGTAATATAGTGTTTTTATTTTAATTAATAAACTTATGTTATTTGGCAATATAGTGAGTAATTTTTGTGGTATTTTATGTACCTAATGTAGTTTGGGTATTGTGCAGAAGTGAAGTGGATTGTTAATAATGAGGTGATCCCGGCCACGCATCGCTGTACCGTTTTGGAGTCCATAGGGAACATTAATCCGATCGCTACTAAACTTTACAGGCGCTGGTTTGATATGAAGGTTGTCTGAAAATTTGGAGTACATAGGAAACATACATACAAATATCGATTTTTATATAGGTAATAGAATAGGTTGCCACAAAAACGTGCGCCATCGTGTTAGAGTAGTGTGGGAAGATTACAAGGATATTAAAAAATATATTCTATTCATTTGACGTAGGCAGAATTGTGGATGTACATACTTGCCATTCAATTAAAAAAAGAACAATGACAGAAAACGATTTTAATTCACTTAATACCTCCCGCGCGAAACTAATGAATATACAGCGCTGTAATAATTATTTATAAATGTTCCAAAAACGTCGACCAGTAAATAAGATCTCAAGTTAAACGTTTAAGGGGAAACCTTTTATCGAAATTACGAACAGTCCACCTCTTAATTTCGCCTTTCACAATTCACAGTACACACGTATGTCGTGAAGAATTTGAGCGACTTCCCTTTAACGTCTCGTCACTCCGCCACTCTCGATAATGAGATGCTCATCCGACTTGTAATGAGAGAGTTACGACGCCGACCCGTTTACCGTGGCCGTACTGATCGCTGGAAAAATACTGATCGAAATTACGCACGCAAACGTTAATATAATAATAATCAAAGTCTACATTAGTCTTAGTCGATATTTAAACATTTTTTCCTGTATCCTGTTCTTTCCTATAAGGTACCTAATTATTATCATCTGTCACCACACGGTGTCTTTGCCGAAAAATTATGTATCATAGTCATATTGGTGTCAGAAGCTTTCTCATAGCTAAGAATACAATGTACAGAAGAAACATTCGTTGGATTCCACTGAAACTAAATTTTAGTTTTTCTATTTAATTCAATACTGTATTCGTTAAATCAGTTTAATGGGAATGGAATTATCTTTCTTTGAACAAAATGGCATATTCAAGTAATCTTTCAAGTATGCATATTGATGTTAAAAGCAAAATATTGAAAATGTTCTAAAAGCACAAAGATTTCTGAATATGACAAAACAATTTACCAAAACATCTTAACATATTTGGTCAGATAATATTTTATTTATAAATAAGTTCATTTAAATTTTTTTTCTTAACCCTCTATTTTAACAACCCGTATGTTTTCACTTCACCTGTAAGTTGAACCTAAGTAGGACGCACACAGACTGACCAGTTGACCCCAGAGACACCGGCAACTATAGCTCCGTTGCCATTGCAATATCATATGAGCCATTATAAATTATTTGGTTTCTAAATGTTATACTACAAATTGTTTATTAGTTATTTTATTTCATGATTATTATAGTATTGGCCTTTGATTTCGCATTATTACGATAGTTAAAACGATGTTCTT
Organism: Saturnia japonica; assembly: GCA_033032175.1. NCBI lineage: Eukaryota > Metazoa > Arthropoda > Insecta > Lepidoptera > Saturniidae > Saturnia > Saturnia japonica. The sequence goes on along the minus strand of CM065306.1, from coordinate 2,631,045 downwards.
TAAATATTATGTAAAATTACAAAACTTCGTAAACTTTATTTTTTTACAAATAAGACTGTCCAAGTGTAGGTAGCTTTTGGAACACACCTATAAGTTTCTAAAGATTAATTTTCAAGTTGAGGGTTCCACACCCAGGCGGGTAGTTGAAAAGCTTTACCACCTCGCAAAATATGTAAGATCCATTTGGCGTTCGTAATAATTTAAAAAATCAAAAATCATAACTATTATTAACCGACTACAACAAAAGACCGGAAGGAAGGAACTCAATTCGAATGTATATTTTATTAAGGATGTTCAGCCGTAACTTCTTTGTTTATGAATCGATTTGGATGATGATCTTTTAGTTGGATAGGGGATACCTCAAGGGTATTTGAAGATGCAAAAGGAAACTCCTCAAAATCATTTAAGTAGGTTTTCTTTTGTTAAGAATGTAAATGAATTATTTTTACCAGACTGCGAAAGAGGAAGGTTATGTTTTTCGAGCGTAGCCTATGTATATCTATTTCTTTGGTACACTCTGTAGCCTAAACAGCTTGATGGATTTTAGCATACGAGGTGTCGTTTGATTCGTCTTAATTGTAGGAGTGACATATAGGCTATACAATATTTAACTACAACGTCTGGGAATCAGATAAAAAGCAATAATAAAATTTCAGGTTTTTTTTTGTTTCCTTCTTAATAATTTTTATTTAAATTATTTGTACTTTTTAGCACGTTTTGTTAGTACGAAATGTATCGGAAAACTTTTTTGCGATTTCTGACATTTTGAGTACTCTAACTTCAGTTGGTCTCATAGAGTTTATTGATGCTTATGAGAAACAGGATCGATTGGTATGAAAAAAAGTTTTTGTGTAAAGTACTCATTTTTTGCTAACTGTACACTTTTTTAAAAACTGTAAATGCCGGTAAAAATATCTCAAAAGTTAAGGACAGTCTCTTCAAAAAGTTTTCATGTAGCTACAACGGTTAAGGTACCTACCCTTATTGGTCCATCTCAAAAATCCACCCCGTACCACTACATCATGTATTAGCAAGACATAAAATACTTTTTGTGATCAAAATTACTTATTTTTTTTAGGTTATCTTTTATGACGCATTTTTTTTATTTACGTATTTTCAATATATTATGTCAATAAACGTATAATTAAAATTATTTATAATTAGAAGGTATCTCAATAAAGCATCGACGCTTGAAAAATATGGTCCTGGTACCAATAGGTAAAACAAAAGTATTATGATCCCCTAGGTCTCAAATTACCAGTAACTAAATTGCCTTGCGTGGTAATGAAACATTTTCTTATCCCTCGGAAAGTATTTGCCCAATAGTGATATTATATTGTACCGGTAAATTTATTATAAAAAAGCCGGTTCAAACTCGGGACTTCTATATAAAGGACAATTTACATTATCTAACTATAATCCTGTCGCATATCCCACCTGTTCATTTTGGGCCACTTTCTTCCCTATTAGTTTAAACTTGACTCCAATAAGGCAAAAAAGCCGTTTAATATTGACGCTACGGAAAATACTAATTATACGATTTACTAAATCTTTTAAATTTAGCCGAATAACGCTCATTATAAGAATTTAGCAACTGACATCAATTCACCAAATCAACTGAATATACTATAGCTGTCGTTAAACATAACGACTAAATTGTAATAATGAATTGAGATATTTCTTTGTACGTCATTGTCGATCAGACGACCAATTTGCAATTACCCGTAACTACGGAGCCAGTGCGTGTACTCAATGACTAGTAATTTACTAGACAAGCAATTTCATCCAAATCTTGACATGGCTTAAGCGCGGTAAACGCCAAGTGCAGACGTCCTAATGAAGAGTAATTGGCAGCACTACTAACATTAACTTTACTAAAACGTAATCTACTATTTTATTTAATACTTAATACTATTTTAAAGCAGTATTTATACTTAATATAATAAAGCAGAAAAGTTTATTTTTATATTTTTGTCTGGACGCTAATCTTACGATCTTTGTCTGGACGATAATTCTTTTTTTATATGATAGCCAGACTGACAAGGAATAGTATGGGCTATAAAACATTAGGCTAAAGTTTCTAGTTAGCCTTAAATATTGATTTTTGTTACGAAAGTCGAGGCCCTTCCTACCCTAGGCGTGCCACTGGCGGATGCTACTCCTGGTGTTTGGTGATCGCAATTCAGTCTGACAAAATTATTGTATCCTACTACCCAACAAATCTTCACGACTCGACTCTCTCTGTCTCTCTCCTCGTCTTATCGCTTTGCTTCATCTTGTCTTGTCTAAATTATAAACTTCGCCTGGTTCTGTTCTATAAGTAGGTACTAGTAGCCCCGCCGCGTCTAACTCTCCACAATTACACAATTAGGTCAATATAAATACTACCATTAATATATTAAATATAGACATACCGCAAAACATTACTTCAAATGAAAATGCAAAAAATATTCTCTAGTGACTTAAAATTTGAACTTTATTGTTTTTTTATAAACAAAGTATAATTTTAAATTAAAAACATCGATGACTATAACTGAGGCTAACCGTGCCTCACAGTTTCACACGTATTAAATCTATTTGACCAACTCCACCACACCGCCTCCAACGAGCCGGTCACGGTAATCAGACGTAGTCTATAATGCAGTTTGACAGATTGTTTGACGTTCATTGTTAGCGCTTCTAGTGTAATATAGATTAATTGCGTCTACTTCTATTCACACACACACACACACACGCGCGCGCGCCCTCGCACATACTTAGACGCAGTAATCTCGCACTTTCTACTTTAAATAGTGTTTATTAACACTGTGTAGTTGATTGATAAAGCGTACGTTTATGCTGTTAGCTGCAGTTTTATTGAAATTGATGTAAATACATAAAACGTAAAAATTTAAAATGATTGGTTAAAATCACATAGCGGTACTAAGTTGTAACTTTCACTGACAAATGCTTGTTAGTTATTGTTTTGTACGTAGGTGATTTTTTTATACATAATGCTCTGCTAAAATCATATTAGTAGTCTGTGTGGGGATATGGCGATCGAAGTGACTTCGAATGAATATTCAATGGACGAAAACATCGTGATGAAACCACAGTATATTAATTAGGTACGTTGGTATAACATCGATTCTGTGCAAATTCGATAGTATCGATTGTTTAAAAAAACTATCGACTAATTGATTGACTGTCGATTCTTTCCTAGTATGGAATGTATGTCAGCCCATCTGCGTGGCGACAGTGAAAAAAGGTCATTCGCGTATTCCTCAGCTTTTCGCAGCTTAGTGCCTTAAGCGCTCGCCCCCAAGTCACGGAGAAGCTGTAAAAGCCGTCTGAGGCTTCAGGGCCCTTATGGCTAACAGTCTAGTCAGTTAGAAAAAAAAAGTTCCTCAGCTTGCATAGGTTATTTAATTGACACGCTACAAAGAGTGCATTCTCGCAAATTTTATGTACAGGTGGCCCAGAAAGAATTGCACTTTTTAAAATTCAAGGAAAAACTGTATAATTTTGTAGAACTTGTATTTATTACAATTTTTAAGATAATTAAATGATTTTTTTTTAATTACTTTTGTTTTCTATTAACCGCTTTTGAGAGCCAGACTGGCTAGGTTAAGCATGTTACCAACCATCTTCACCCACTTAGCCACATAATATCGTTGTGGTCAAAATTAAAAAATAGCAAGACCTGTGTAGGATTCTACTGCAGAAACTCTACCGCCATCTTTATTTATTCCGCAAAGCAGCAATTTTAGCGCTGCTGTGGTTCCAGTTCCATCCACCATCACAGGAGGCGTTCCATTTCATTTCTCAGGAGTAGTAACCTATTCTCATTAGCCTAAGGCCTGCGGTCCTTTTGGGAATCGTTGTAGATCTACTTAGCCATAGGTTGCAGTAACAAATAGATATGAGATGGGCAGCATGTCTCTTTGTTATATTATAATATTAGCTATGCCCGTGGTTTCGCTCACGTGGACAACAGAATGCCCGCGCGAAACTTTCTTCCCCGCTCCCGGCTATTTTAAAGACAAAAATGCTTATTGTGGGTGTTTCTTAGAAGATAGACGTATACTCTCCCTGACTTTTTTGTAGTTCTTTTTAATGTCTACAATTATGTATTGCATTAATTTGGTATATCTCTTATCGTTTACTCAGCGTAAGCCATTTAAGTGCCTGAATTGATTCACCATGACCAGTTTTTTTATATGTGTGGAACCCTAATTGTTTTTCTAAAACAAAAGTAGCCTAAGTTACACCCTATAAAATCGGCTATCTACCAGTGAAAGTCCCATCAAAGTCGGCTCAACAGTTTCGGAGATTACCCGGAACAAACAGACAGACAGACAGACAAAAATTTTAAAAATGGATTTTTTGTTATAAGTATCGTATATACTTTCATATGCATTTAGTAAAAAAACTGTTATTTTAACATTGTAAACAGACATTTCAATTTTATTAATTGTATATAGATGAAAAAATAAAAATTTTCTGTTTCAAACCAAAGCCTGTAAGATGGGATTAGATATGAAGCACGCCTGCCAGAATACGTCAATAGGTAATTAGCGATAGAGCAACCAATTTAGGAGTTGTGACCAACCAGGTGCTCCTAGGAAATGACTCATCACGATGCTATAGTTTCACCATGAAAAGATCAGAAATAGTGTACTGAAACATATGCACATATGCCGGTCTGAACCATTAACGCTTCGGTATTCTATTTACCTAAGGTTTAGATTTCCTCACTTTTTATCGTAGCTCGGCAAAGTACCGCTTGTGTTCATCATGGTAAGTACTTTTTATCGTTATAGGTTTAGCGATGTGGCCCAAGAACACACCTGAACAATTACCACACCACAACATTAGAAAAAGCTCTACCACCATGCTATGGTTTCATCACGATGTTTTCCTTTACCGACAGCTCAGGCTCATTGCAGGATTCGAACTCACGTCGATCGACGCGGAATCCGTACACGCTACCAACTGAGCCATCATTGTTTCAAAGTAAGTAAGTTTCCAAGTAGAGTACAATCGAAAAACAACGGCGACCACCGAGAGAGATTGCCGGTTGTCGCTGTCACCAGCCTGCAAGACTTGAAAATTGAATATACACAGCTAAATCTGAAACGCGATAAACGAAAATAAAGCCACATTGACTGTTTTTTTTTTAAACTTACTACACTGTTAGCCTGGGGTGCCCTATTCAGAAACAGAGCCGCTGATGGCTTTTACACGCTTGGGGGCGAGCGCTTAAGGCACTCAGCCGCGAAAGCACTTTAACTGGCTTAATATCATGTGCATGGTGGTCGCAACTCAATCGGACACTTTTAGGCCATAGTAAGTAAATATTTACCCCGAACCAAAACCTACTTACATAACTCATGCCCCTCCTCTTAACTGCAAACGGTCTGAAACCATTAATTTAATCTGATATTCGAAGCTGATCACGACCACATGAAGCGAAAGAGCTATCATTATAAAAACATCAAAATTAAAATACAAAACATGTTGCCAACATAAACATCACGTATGTTGATGCGATTTATTGTTGTTTCGTGAGAGTACGCTCTTGGAGTGGCAGATAGAAATATAGCCATATCACTGAGTAAATATATTCAGCGAGAAGTGCCATTAGTCTATTGTGTGCATTTTTGTGTATTTTTGAGAGTTGTACCTTGCTTTCGGCATCATCTTTTTATCGATATATCTAGCCGATCTTTTGAAATCTCAACAACAAAAGCTGTATCGTGACCAATCATCAATTTTAGGAATTGAATTATGCATTTTTATATGGCATTAGATTTCGCTCCGGACTTCTTTCTATCATCAACCATCGTGGGTTCGCACAACAGTACACCAAAGTTTTATCGCAATTGGTTGAATGGCTATGCAGGCTTGTGTACCACGACAAAATCTTAACTAACTGGGACTGAGAAAGCGAATCATAAAGTATTTTTTTCTTTCGAAATCCCTAATAAACACGACTATAATATAAATGCACAGTTAAATAAATAATTATTCTATTCGAAATAATAACTTAATTTTAATAGCTTTTATACGATATAACTATTATAGAAGACTATAATAGTAATACTTTTAACTGTACTGAAATACAAGACATAATATGGTTGACTTTAATTAGTAATCCAATAATTCTTTAACTTCAAAATCATTAATAATTGTTACTGGTGTCAATTCTTTATAAATAAATTAATGAATTTAATAAAAAATTTTGCTACAAAAGTAATAGGTTTTATTATTATTTGTCTAAAAACAGGTAAATAAGTAGACAGGATAAAACAAAAAAATATGAAAACAATTTAAAAATATTATAAAACCCTAAATTAGTTTGTAGTTGTGTTTAAATTTATAGGAAAATATCATCATTAATAAAAGTATGGAATCGCTTCAGGGTTATTTCGCGCAAATAAAAGCGTAGTTGATTGAACGTGTTAACGATTGTCATTATTTACCAATCACCAAATTCAGTTTAATATCATTTATTATCGATAACCGAATAAATTACTATCGTAGCACTGATACTCACGCACAAAGCTTAAAACGGTTATTTCAACGTACATTGCCAAAGTAAACTAACTTTTAGTAAATAAACGTGTCAGTTATACAAACACCTAAGATGCTGTAACGAGTAGAAAATGAAAATTGTAATTTAATTTTCCTATTTAAATGTGCAGATAGCAATATTTGACTTAACCTATATTTCTTGCCATGTGTAATAAAGTAATAATAATAAAATATTCATTATATGATATGTATATTTTCTACTTAATTTAAGGATGAAAATATTTTAACAAATACACGAATAAAAATCTTTTCATGTCGACAGTACAAAATATTACCATTTCGAGATTTTGATTACGTATCGTGTCTATTAGGATGCGCGTGAGTCTATCACAAAGGCGCCGACGCGGAAACCATTCCCGGGATTAGACTCGCCACGGTTCCCGGGACCCGCGGGACTGCTCTGGAGTAATCTTTGTGCATGAGGAAGGGAATTTTATGGTTAACGGTAAAACGATAATGGGCTTCTCCGTAGACTGCTGTTGGAATTGTTTTCTTCGGTAATCTTATTCATACTTCAATGTTATTGACACGAATGTAAAATTGTATATCATACCTGTCCACTACTGAAATAGTAGAGTGTATTATTAAAATCCAATAGATACATTAATACTCAAATTTATTGGAATTTGTTTTCGTCATCATAAAAAATAATAATAACGGGTAATTTTGCATTGAACTTTATAAAATTGTGTTTGTGATGAAGTAACTTTTGTTTGTAAAGATTAACATGCCATATCTAAAACTAATCCTTATAAATCACTTTTTAATTTTCAACAAATCGTTGTCACAAAATACCTTATTGTGGCTACTTCTGACTTACGAAACAAAAGTCAATATTTAAGGCTATCTGAGAGTTGTAGCCCGAATCCGACTGGTAGTAACAAAGATTAGGCGTGTTTAAACAAACAAATAATCAAAACAACTTTTCCGCTATATAATGTATTATATATATATATATAGATAGATAATACGGGTAATCAAATTTACCATACCGTGAACGGAGTACCACACTAAGCGGTATTTTTATAATAATAGCCTGTTGTAATTACAAATTAATCCGTAGCGATTTCAAAAATTACACCCGAACCCACAGCACTGTTCAATTCAACCGTTCACTGTGCAATTATGCCAAAACAATGCACGTGGCATTACTGTACGTTATTAAATTTAATTATAGCCTATTAGTCATCAATGCGGCCATGGTGGTTTACGGTGAGCTTGTCCCATATTCGCTTCGTGGTACACACAAACTGCATATAGGGAATTACATAATTATGTAAAAATAATCAACATAAATTCTAACATTACGACTCTTATTGTCCGTACTTTAATGATTAATTTTTTGTCTACTAACTTGAATAAACTCTTTGGTTCGCGTCTCTGATATTAGCTTAATATTTTTTTAATTATTCCGACTGAGGTAACATTGGTTGAAATCATAACAATAGATCAGAAGATCTCAACCAAATAACCTTGTGTTGTATTCCTGCGGTGGTAGGGTTTCCAGAACTCCTTGGAGTAGGAGGCTTCAAGGTCGGCAACGCGCTATGGTGATACAAACATATATAGATAGGCTACGGTAGCCGCTTACCATCATGCGGGCCATATGCCTATGTGCCACCTTAGTTGTATTAAATAATAAAATATTAAAAAGGGCAATCTGACGACAGAACTGAAAACTTTGGATTAACTAAGTTGTTTTTTTTATTTTAAAATTAATCGTGTTTTTCACATCTGTTGGCACTTCGAGTAATAATTAACATAGATCTTTTATACTGAAATAATGTTTTGTTTCACTCAAACTTTGGCTATCTGTTACGAAATGAAAAGGTAAACTTTTTGTTGAGTAATAAATTATTAAGCAATTTTTTGCAAATAAACTGTATTTACTAATTCACTAAAAAAAGGCAAATATATGTTTGTAGATGTATCAATAGTAATATATACTCAACTATACATATAAAATGCTTTGTCCTGAATGACTGACGGACCAACTTGGCACAGCCTAAACCGCTAATCGTTGAGACCTGAAACTTGGAGGGTGTATTCTTTGTATAACGTAGGCATCCGATAAGAAAGGATTTTCCGAAATTCTACTCTTACGGGGGTGAAAAATAGAGGCAAAGTTTGTATGGGACAAGGTGATTCCTTGGTCCAATTAATTTCAAATTTTGCATAAACCTTTTTTAACAGAATGCATCCCTTAACGGGGTTAAAAACAGGTAGAAAGTTATTTTGGCGGTGATTTGCTTCGAAGTTGATATATCAATACTCCTTAGTGCTTTTGATTTAAATTACATTTTATTTTTACACATGTTTGAAAACTCAATCCGATTTTGTTCAAAAAATGCTGAACTCACTCTAAATAAGCAAATACTTTTTTAAATTGGAATGTCTCAAAAATCACTGTACTATATTAGTACCTCATTTGAAGGTTTCTTTCTAATCATAAAGACAATTTATAATGAAGATAAACTTTTTCTTTTACAGCATGTTTTTTGGACGCATAGTTTGAGAGATAATACAACATTAAAATAATTCACCACTCGGCTCAGGTCTATGTCTATAGTAGTTAGCGGCGCGAACGAGCCGTGCAATGTCGCGATGTAACCATCTGGCCGACCGATAAAAATATTGTCTTTATTGAAGTATTATAAATCATCAATCAGTGATTTCTTCTAAATATGCGAGTGAAACCGCGGGGCACAGCTAGTGTTATTATATTTTCATACAGAACTTTCGAGAAACAGGCGTAGCCACTTAAAATATTTACAGACAATTTAGCTGTTTGGTAAATAAAAATAATATTTATTAATATTTAGCGTTGACTGTAGTACATCTTTATGATTATGTCACGAGTTTCGGATGGACGCGACGGGACACGCCTCGAGCGCGGTGCGTTATATTACGCAAGCACAGGTGCACAAATGTCAGGTGGGTGTAGACTGTAGTACACTTGCGCCGTAAAACGTATGAAACTCTTTACAGTTATTACTTGCATTGTCATTGTGAGTTATCTTCCCCCTCACTATCGTTTCACGTTACGCAATCGTACATTCGATGTTACTCAGTAGTCAATTTTAAATAAGCACTTGAGATTTACTTTCAGTGGTATCTTATATGGGAACCGCATCGATCGATGTATTCTTACACTAAGCTTTCGATAAAGGAAAATCGAAATCAATAAAAATCTTTATTCAGTTTAGGCCCTAAGAAAGGCACTTACAAACGTCAAACACTACTGATCTACATCGTGATGAAACCATAGCATGATGGTAGGGCATTTACTATTGCCCGCCTGTCTAGCTACCACCCTCGATATCTGCAAGCACCTATAGGTGATTTCCGTCAGCTGTCAGCCAGTCCCCCCTCTAGGTTTAGCGTGTTACCATCTTGAGTCATATTTTCACTTATATCAAGTAAGAGCTAACGCTAAATCTACATACAAACAATTAAAAAAGACAAAATACCCTGAGATGCAATACGGCTTTACACAAAGTTCACTAACCACTGAGCAATAATACGAAGATGCGAACAATAATAAAACCTATATTAATGTATCGTTGTGAAGCATGAACACTAGCAGAAAAAGAGATACGAAAACTACTGATACCAGAAATTAAAATACTTGGAAAAATCTCAGGACAGACGAAGAGAGAAGATGTGACACAGAGGACCCGTAAAAACTTGGAAACCGAAAATTTAATAGACGAGCCTAATATTATAGACCAAATTGTAGCGAAAAAAGCGTATCTGGGCCGAATAAATAGACGAAGACCAGGCCGACGTCCCAGGTATAAGATTGCTTGAAGCTCTAGAAAAGACCTATGAGTATTCCAAGCGAAGGAATCTGAAGACGGAGCTGTGTAGACAACGATGGCGTTTAGTGTCGGAGTCCAAAATTCACTTTTGGTCACTGCGTCATTGCAGTGTGTGTGGTTTTTTTGTATTTGACTAAAGTTGAAAGTTTATTTCGTCAAATTGTCGATAAATTGTTACGCGGAAGGTTCATAAATACCATCTTTCTACCATTATCACGAATTAATATAAATAATCCGCATCCACATAGATTGTATCCTTAAAAGCATTCGTCTTCATTGCGACTTGATTGGCAGCTTGTGTGTGTCCCTAGCAGAGTAAAAACCTGTCCGTCTTTTACATAATCTTTGTTCTGCGGCTTCCGTCAGAGGTAATTGCAGTCGGCTATCGAGTCCTGTCCAGGGTTATCACTACCTGTGTAGTTAAATTACCGTTAACTTGTACCAAAGTTGATTGTCAGTTGCCGTATGGAGATTGGATGTTGCAAATGCGGTATCTGATGTAATATGACAAAATAAATAGATTGTAAATATGTTAATGTATTGTAATGTTAACCACAATCTTGATTATATTATATATCCATATATATAAATGGCTCTCATCTGCCCAATTCACTGAATGATAACCAAAATGAATTAATTATGTGTTCTATTCCACGGAATAATCTACTTCTATGCCAAGTTTTATTTAAATCGATCCAGCTGTTTCAGAGTTCAAACTAACGTACTTTCATCTATTTATTATACTAACGGTGAGCTCGCGGCTCCGCACGCGTTTATAGTTACGCAGTAATTATTTACATCCTGTAATTTTATTTTTACCCATATTGTTGACAATTCATATGCCGTATCAATTGAGGAAAGGCGTGTATTTCCCGTGTACAATTTTCATCAAATAATTCTTTTTATTTCTTTCTTACCAAAGGCATAAATATGAATATATCCCTAATTTGAGACATGACGGGTTCTTCATACAAACTTGCACCCAAGTTTTATTTTCACCATATGAGTAATAACACAATGAAATAATTCACTTGTAGCAAAACTGTATAATCCAGATAATTTACAATAGGTATATGGTTTATAATATATAAACTCCCGCGAACTGCGATTGACATCATAAAATAGAACCGTAATAATGCCGTATTGCGTAGTTAAACAGTTTAAAAACACTTCAGCCAATCTTAAAAAGAATACTGGACTATCATTTAATAGCTAATTACTAGAAATACAATACATTTCTTATAAATTAAACCAATGTCACTATATTAACAAACTAGGTTGACAATCAACAAACTGTTTGGTATGGCAGCCGATGTCATTTCACCATTATCGCGCATGTGCATTTGGTGTTCCCATATTTTGTTCATAGAAACTTTCATCCCCTATTTTCTACCCTTAAAGTTTTATTTTTGGTACAAAAAGTACCCGATGTCCTTTCCTAAGGTCCAATACATCTCTATACCAAAATTCATCAAAGTTGGGTAAGCGGTCTAGGCGTCAAAACGTAACAGACAGATAGACAGAGTTACTTTCGCATTTATAATATTAGTATGGTATATATTATATTATTATTACTATTTTTTTCTATAATAATATACTTTAATGTTATTAATCTACCATTCAATCTTAACTTCATTAATAATTAATTTAAATTTTATACTTAGGCTTTAGGTTACTTATTATTGTATGAAAGCCAATCAAAGACGTCTTTTTGCAAATGAATACTATTATTGTATATTACTATAACATTTAACACACAATTAAAATAAAGTTTATCCGACTAATCTTATAACTTACCACACAATAAAATTGATGATAGCTGTTCAAGATAAAAGTAAAGTATATATATAAATGTCGTCCTATGTATAATATATTTGTGTACTTTATTACTTTTTCATTACAGGAACAGAGTATAAAAAATTACCATTATTTCAAAAACTAGCGACTTCGTTCGCGTTGATCCATACCAATATTATAATCCAACTTTTCACGCCCAGAAAACACATCGCTAAACGCGAGTTTATAAAAATGGTAGTTTCTCAAAACTCTGATATTTTTTTTTAGTTAAGAACCAAGTCTTTAAGTTTGATTAAAGCCTATCCAGTTGTTCTTGCGTGATGCGCGCGTAACGGCGAACTTAGATCATTTTATTTATTTAAATTTAATTTTTTATCGTTGAAGGTTTTAGCGCTATGGCCACGATCTTACCTGACCTTAACGACATGGCCCAAGATGGTAGCACGCTAAGCCTAGTGGAAGACTGGCTCTCAAGTGCAGCTGCCGGAACACACCTATTGGTGTTTGGCGACAAATTTTTGATTTGAAGGTGGTAGCTAGCCAGGCGGGCATTATAAAAAGCCCTACCATCAACCATGCTATGATTACATCACTTTTTTTTCCTTCACTGAAAGTTCGGGCACATTGCAGCGATTCGAACTTACGTCAATCGACGCGGAGTTCGTAAAAGCTACCAACTGAGCCACCATGGCTTCAAAATTAACCTGCTGAGTAAGAATTATCGTGTATTTAAACAATACAGATTCATGTAAAAATTAATTATTTTCTGAGAAGTACTTACGTAATTTTTTAAATATAATATTGTAACCCTATCCCCGGTAGTATAAATTAGTGAAGCCAAAAAAGGGGCGAGCGCATCCGATGCGCTTGCACATGCGCCTCCCTCTCTCCCCGCGCCATCCGCGCTGATGCCATTTGCATTTAAACTCCGTGATTATAACCTGTAAGGAAAGAAAATCGCTTTTATCTGCATTTTTGATGATCGAATTTTAATTAATTATTCCGTGTCGGCATGTATCAGATGTCGTTAATTTTATTTTCGATTACATTATTTTTCTAGGCTTCAGTCATTTTTTTACGTAGATTTAAAACTTGCCAGCAATTTGAAATTAAAATCTATCAGTGTTTTAGTGAAACCTTCTCCTTCTAACGAGGTTGCGGAAATGTTATGTGGTTATGAAGTTAAAGATGATTATGTGAAAGAGTATATTATTATGTAAGGTTTTAATTTTGGTATTATTATGCTAAGACTAGCTGGTACCCGCGACTTCGTCTGCGTATTATTGGATATACACAGATACATCTCAGAACACAAGAAACCAAAAGAAAATCATGGATGGGATTATCACTATGTGTATATGGTGGACGCGATCCCTATCACCCCGCTATTTTACTGTATATTTACCGGCTGATTTCGAAACACGACAAAGCAAAAGAAAATCATATATGTGTTTGTCACTGTTTGTATGGTATTTTCATTATATACCAATATGAATCTAACACATTAACCGTCCCAATAAAACTTACAACAGTACAAAAAACAAACATACAAACTTTAAATTTATTATATTTGTAGTATAACACTAGTTAAGCTATGACTTTTACTGGGATATAAAGTACCCTGTCTGTTATTCCAGGCCATAAACTATCTGTGTGCCAAATTTGATCTAAATCCGTTCAGCCGTTTTCGCGTGGCTGAGTAACAAACATACAAACTTTCCATTTATTATATTTGTAGAGTAACACGGTTAAACTATTACTTTAACCGGGATAAAAAGTACTCTATGTGTTATTCCAGGTCATAGACTATCTGTCTGCCAAATTTCATTCAAATCCGTTCAGCCGTTTTTGCATGATTGAGTAACAAACATCTAAACATCCAAACATACACACTTTCACATTTATTATATTATTATTATAGTAGGATTATATTATAAGGCCTACTACTATAAAATGAATCATATGAATACTATAAAAGTTATCAAAAATTATATAATAAATATTATAACTTTTTAATAGACACTTGGATACATAAACTGAAACCTGACATTTTAAAGAGGCACTTTCTAGGTCCAATGAAGTAGCTTGATTGCCACGGACGCGGTTGATAAGGAAACAAATTGAAAAACATTATTCTTCTTTAGTAGGATTGGAGTAGGATTGGCACATGTTTTTCTCTTTCACTCCCCTCTACCAGGTTTCCTCTCAGTATTCAAATGATTTATATACATAATATTATTCCTCACACTATCCATCCGTACCTTCTTTTGGTCTTCTTCTACTCCTGTATACGTTTACATCCTACTAGTTATATAGTTTTCATCCTTCTTCAAGACTTGCCTATATACCACGCGAACCTTTCACACCACAACTTCTTTGTCAAATTCGAAAAAATTAATATTGCGAAATTAACTTATTTTGTATTTATTGATAAACTAAACAAACTATGATGATAATTCGGTGCATGGTCTATTTTTAAGGTGTTTACTTTTTATGAAACTCTTCTTATAAATCAACAGAGTAATTACGAATCAAATACGAATGTAGCCGCGAAAAACAGATAGCTAGTAAAATATAAAATGCAACTACTCAATTTCTTGTTTATAATTTCAAACTCCATTTTGTTGTAGACGATCGTTAAAAGGTTTTTTCTTGCTGCATCGCTTATAGTGCGGTTACTTCGTCTATACTTAAAAGATCAAGTTCCTTGTACAGGGGGGTTTTAGAGTCCCTTAGTGAGAAAACATGAACCATGCTATCCACTAAATAAACTAATTATGATTTAATTAGCTCATGCCTAATACGTGATGGAAAAAAGCCTGAAAAAAAATACCAAATACTACAAAACCGCGACACCGCGAAATTATAAAACATTTGATAAAATTAAAACAGTCATATCTTTGTGACGTATGTGAGAGAGTCGATGATATTTACTATATTCTGACAGAGTATGTAATGTTCTAGTGAATCAGGTAGGAGTTAAGTTTGAACAGACTACCTTTGGTATCCATACTAATATTATAAAACTCAAGAGATTTACCCAGCGAACTTCGGGTGTACTCTGCCTAACTATTCGTGGATACAGGCGTGATGGTATGTTTTGCTATGTGGTTTTGCTATGAAGGGGTTGACATGTGAGAACTGCAAAAACGCTCCTAAAATACAAGAATAAAAACTCATCTAACTATATCTCATAAAACCCAACCAATAATCTCCTGCCCGTGAATATTGAATTTGCTAAACGTTCTCCGAAATATATCGCAAGCGTCCTACGGTAGGCGGAACCCTTATCAGTAAAACTCTTATTACTTAACGCTGATTTATTTTAATTTAACCCTGTTGCGGTCGCCGGAGGAAGTTTCGTATGGCTGTCGATCCCCTTGCAATTTATAATGTCGGCTCTGCGGTTTTCGATATCGCTGAGTGTTCTCATGTCGTTAGCTTTTTATCTTCGTCCTTTTGTTGTGACGTCTTCCTTTTGTGGTGACCATCCACGTGAGGCTTCTTTGATGTGTAATGATACGACGGTCTTATGTAGTTTTTTGTTAATTATCCGTGATCATGAGAGGTTAGCGGTGAAGCGATGATAGCTTCAGGTCGATTAATTATTTTTATTTTGCTTAAGCCTTGACTCATTTGTATGAAATTATATGTAAATGTACGAATTTGTTTGGCAATGTATGAAATATTTGTACCTATTAAATTTTCTTAATCACAAAAATCTACGTAAGACTCGATATATTTTTTTCAAAACTTATATTTATTGCGTTATTATATCATAAATTCAATAAACATTTATTTTTAATGAATTCAACATCAGTCATAAACAATTTCATGTTAATGTTTGTCTACGCTTAACATAAAAAATTATCGACCCTGTACATTCGGATACTGTACCGTATGATCTAGGCTTGTATGTTACTGTAAACCTAAGTGTCGGCGAAGAAAAACATATTATGGTGAAACCATAATATTTTGTACTGGTATACCACCTTCAAGTTTATCGCCAAGCCGCTATTGCTGTGTTCCAACAAAAGTTCTTGAGTAATAGCAGACGTAAATATTACAGTTAATGTATTTACTAATGAGTTCTTCTTTCATGTCAGTAAAGAATGTTCCTGCAGAAGGAAGCTTTACTATTAATAGCTTAGTTTCTATAAACCTATTGCGATATTGAATCCCGATCGATCAAACCGACTCGATCTAAATTGCTTCTGTCGATATCTGTGATCGAAATATATTTATTAACGTCAGTGCGAGAGACATTGAAGTTTAGTTATGGTAAATGTATTTCGCGAATTACTCTGAAATCATCAATCTTCACGTCATGATGAATGGTAATTGTTCTAGAGTTCGTAGTTCAAACAGTATGGTAACGAGGGAAAGTTCGGGGCCCCGGGGCCTCTGTATCATTTATTCAGTTAAAACAAACGTCTTTTGTTTAATTAAATGTAAGATAAACCTATTTGTTCTAATCAACTAAAATTATTTTATACATGCTGTATTTTATTTTGTGGGCAAAACTAGGTCTAAGTTCGACACAATAATATGTGAAAAATAGAATACTTATAGTCTTGGGTTAGGCAAATCTGTTTACGAAATTAAAGAATATTTGTTTGGGCTAAAATATTTTGACCAACTAAAGATCTAAATAATTATATGTTTACATACTATTAGCAGGCCCCGTAGACTTTGTTCTTCACTTTTCAGTAGTGAATAACTCGACTACATCTCTACCTATTGTATTTAGGGATAGCATAAAACCTTTATCCATAAAAGCTTTTATGATGGTCGGTAAAACGTTATGGAAGTTACTAAATAGATATTACTAGGGTGTCTACTATATTCACTTTTGTATGTATAAAATTTGCATGTTAGTTTCTAAACTAAATATATGGTAATCAAGAAAGTGGGGTCATTAGGATCTTAATTGTTTCCTTGAATACGCTTCTGTAAAGTTGGTAGTGCGTGAGGTCGGCGCGTGCGCAGCGGTCACGCGTTGCTCCCGGAACGACGCGACGCGACGCTCCGTAAACTATTGTATCGTTTGTTTGTTTGTATTGCATAACATCTGAATGACTATGCACTTGCGGTTCATTCCTCACTCCTTTTAAAATTTTACCGTTTTTCCAAACATTTTAAACTGAATTTATATTTGAACATTACGATACCGGATTTTACGAATGAATTGGACGTAACGGGACAATTCACTTATACAGTGAATCGATTGATCAGTACAAGTAATAAAACAAATAAAAATAGAAAAGCCTTTTATTTATTAAAATACTAAACTAGTCAAGTTACTATATCTAACTACTATTCTATAAATAAGTTACATAACTATTTTGTAATCAACATATTATTTCAATTATATTGTAGCACTCGCCTCTGCGGTGCGGCGTAGGCCTCTCACAAGTTTCTCCATTTGTCCTTTCTTTTCGCTATTCTAGTCCATTCCCAATCACATCTTTCCTTAAAAATATCGCGCCATCTCTTATGGGTCTTCCTTTTTTCCTTTTATCTCCCCATGGACAAAGAAAAAGTGATAGTAGAAGTACCGAGGAGAAAATATCTAGAAATATAAATCAGCAAAATGACTGAATAGCACCTGATGCTAAGTACTGTACATAGACAACGGTGACTGTCGGTAACACTTTCATCGGCAGTCATCGATACCTGCCTGCTGAAATATCTCTTGACATCTTGTAACTCGTTTGAAGAACCCATTATAATATCACCCAAGTCGATGCCTAAGTTGACGAAACAAAACTGGTTCTTATATGCATTCGCCGGAAAACACAAACAGATGCTTAGCGACTACACTATCACCGAGATATAATACAGTAAATATTTGTAGGAAGTCTAGTGTTGAACCAATGATGGCTCAGTTGGTAGCGTTTACAGATTCCCGTCTCGTCGTCCCGGACTCGTCGGATCGACGTGAGTTCGAATCTCTGCAATGAGCCTGTGCTTTCGATGAAGGAAAACATCCTGATGAAACCATAGCATCGTGGTATGGCTTTTTTAATGCCCGCATGGCTAGCTACCACCCTAAAGTTGAAAATCTATCGCCAAGCACCAATAGGTGTGTTACGGCAGCTGCACTTGAGAGCCAGTCTTGCAGGCTTTGCGTGCTACCATCTTAGTCCACCTCGTCATGTAAGATCAGGTGACCCGTAGCGTGAATTTATATAGTCTATAACCTGCCTCAATAAATAGGCTATAACATGCAAAAACAATTTTTCAAATCTCTTGATCTTCATTTTCTTCTTTCGTATCGTTATAAACCTTGACGCCTGTTTCCCGAAGGGTTAGTCAGCGGTGTACTGTTTACCCACAGTTCGCCGGGTATGCTTTAGGTCTCATGTAATAGGGGGCGAGCCTATTGCAATTAATCGGGTACAAAACCAAACTCCGAGCTGCTACTGAGAATTTCATAGAACTTACGATCACTAGGTAAATGAGGCAGTCAGGACATGTTATTCTCTGATTTAAGGCTATTTTTACCAGTTGGTGGTTACTTTCACGGTGTTGAACGAGCTGGTCAACAAATCACTCACTGTACATGTAAAGAGGCATGAGGGACATGTGAGCAAATGTAGCATGGACTGCATTTAGGCACCACACTGGCACTGCGTGTCCCTCTCAGCGATTACGCCACACCAGCTATGGTTTTTCATCCAGCGGCCGACTTGGCCCGCAGTTTTATAAATCTTGGTATAGATTATGTTGTAACAGCGAAATAATGTTCTTGGTGAAGAATAAAGCAACTAAAATCGTCAGAAGAGAAAACAAAACGTTTGATCGTGGTATAAGTCGTACTACATCTCACAGTTATTTCAACTTATGATATAATTACGTCGTGCATACATTTACGCACGCGTATATATCTTTCAACACGACTTCCCTATCTTTAAAACCTTGACACATCGTGTTTCAAATGTCGCTGTTAATGATAATAATGGTTGTACGTTTCTGTTTGTCTGTCTGTTTGGTAAACGCACGATTCCGATGTCAAATGTCATGAACAACTTGTATATTTATGTTAATACGCTTTATAACTTTATAATTCAATTGAGAATTCGAATAATGGCGATCCATGGATTCCTCTATGAAATATAGACGTTATTGGTTTATTTGTAAAGATATAAATCGAAATAAAATTAACCTGATTCAAATATATAAGAATACAAGGAATATCACAGACTTAGAACCGGATTTATTTATTTATTTTGTCACACAAATCTGTTGAAAAGATTAATAATTTTCAACTAAACCATATTGTTCCCATAAGTTGATCTAGTTCATAAAATATTGAGAATTGTGTACCTAAGACTGAATCGCGACCACCATATACTAGGGTGTAATACGCCCTACCGTGGCCAGCTTAGATGTATCTAGTTTCATGACAGCGACCATCGACGACTATTTATCGGTGTCACAGTAGTTGACATTGTTCTTTTTTTTAATTGTACTGTTCTTACCACCAGTCACAATGCCGTCACTTTGCCTTGCTATTAATAAAAATAGTATTATTAAAACAAGATTCATCATTTTCTGATAACACTATCTACATAATGATAAATAAATAGAGCTATAAAGATAATAATGACATAGAATTATCATTGACGTATTATTTTATGTACAATGCGCATAATAAAAAGTCTTAGCTATTTTTACACGAATGTCCAAAAAAGGAATGTAATGTTTCAGGATTCATGTATGTGAGTTTCTTTATTCCGTCATAACTTTTAAATACACGAACAATTTTGGACGTATGAGGAATCATTAAAATCTTTACATGACTCTGAGTGACACTGGCTATATATTTATATTTTTTTTTGAGTCAAATTGTCGGCAGTATGCCACCATTTTCAAATGTGAAGCTTTTTGGTTTTGCTTTGATACAGATTAACTAATACAATCTTTTTGGTCCAGCTATTTATTGTACGGAATAAAACAAAGCCCCTA
The DNA here is from genome assembly GCA_033032175.1 of Saturnia japonica. Lineage (NCBI taxonomy): Eukaryota > Metazoa > Arthropoda > Insecta > Lepidoptera > Saturniidae > Saturnia > Saturnia japonica. The sequence goes on along the minus strand of CM065306.1, from coordinate 2,610,880 downwards.
TTTTAGTAACATGCATTTAAAAATTTATTACTAGGCTCGAACGAAAAAATGTTGGTCGACCCATCTAACTTACCCTATAACGAATGAAACACAGCGGTATGTTATTTCTAAACGACCAAATTCAATTTCATACGTTACTAATTTTAACTACAAATTACTGCGGTAAAGGAAACGCATCTCGTTTTTTTGAGGCCTCCCGTAATGGAACCACGGCTTCGGGACACACGACCTCCCTCGGATACTATCTAATGGACATTCCTCGCGGCCGTTCCCTGATTCGGGATCATTTTTTACGCCGCCACGGTCACGGCAATTAGGACCAAGGGTTGACATGTTCCGATTAAATTATAGATAAAAATGGGCACGGTGGAAGTTAACTACATTATTGAAACGTGTTTAATGCTTTTTACTTTTTTGGAATTTACTGCTTAAGAATACATTTTCATATAAGACCCTCGGTATGGAAATTTTATGGGGAGTGTTTTTTTTTTAACCAAATATACTTTTAGCCATGGAGTCTCAGACGACTTTTGCAACTTCACCGTGGCTTGGGGGCGAACGCTTAAGGCATTCCGCGGAAGCATGGAAACATGCTCAGAGGTTCCAAAATTGTCGAACCTCTGCTTGGGCTATTGCCGTAGTTGTAACTAAGTATCGAAGTGGTTATTCCCTGTTCGTAGAAATTCAAGCTAACTAACTATACATTGCTGTATAACATACATTCTTGTTTCTGCCTCCTGGGAGGAAAGAAAGAACACGTGTATTTATATGTATTTAGTGGTCCGTTAGTTTTTGTCAAACTAGTACAAAAAATAAAAAAAGATCCCTTACACAACTTATGATGTACCCGTGTGGGGTGCAGTGTAATGGTGTCTGTTGGTTGCTAGTGATTGCAAGTGCAGTGTCACTTGTATCGCGCGAGCGGCTGTTTGGCTCAAGGGCTCCACACCGAAGGAACAGACCTCGGCAGGAGATGGTGGACGTGGCGGGTGTGCGGGAGTGAAGTTAATCGCTCGTCCACTGTGGAGGGAACGGTGGTTTCGCGGGCGTGGTTAATGAGGAGTGAAATAAATACAAGTGTTACGTTGTTCTGCACAACGTACCTTGTACGATGGAGCTGACATACGGTTTCTTTTTCTATAATTATTATAATCCTGGATTGAACTTTGGTTTTAGTTAGGTTACTAAAGACAATTAATAAATAATGTAAATTTTTGCAATTTTTTTACAATATTCAAAAGTTGTTATTCTTCTTGTAAACTTATTATTTTATTTTGTTTTTTTTTTTGTTTATTCTTTGAGTGTTTTATCAGCAACATTCAAACATTTCCTTTATAAATAATTTGTATTATAAATGTGCACTGCGATTTTTATATTCATTTATGATATTAAATGATTTTGTAGTGTTAATATTCAAAATAAAAACTAAGTAAAACAAATAGCAGTAAAATAATTTTATATTATTGACATTGAAGGCTAACTTCACCATGTAGCACTTTCGTCACTTGAGGCGCGGCGCTGCTCTCGATTTTACCTTTTAGTAAATTCGCCAAAAGAAATATGATACAAAAAATCACATAATAATTCACCTAACAAATAGATTATATGGTGATATAAACTAAATTTATTAGAAATAGGTATTAAGTTGTCATGCGCAGACGCGTAGAAATAAATATGCAAACAATAATTATATATTTGAAAAGCAAATAGAATTTATTAAATATAGGCCCCGATAAGCTTCACGTGGATCTCAAAAGTCAAAACTGCCACCGGCTCATAAATATTATATCTCTGACCTAGAAAACAACCTGTGAGTAACACGACCGGATGCATCAATTTGCTCTAATATCTTCTAGTACTATTTTAAAAAAAAACTGGTTTTAGTGTTTTACAGTTTAAAATTGTGTATCCAATTTTTGCCCGACTGACCACAAGAAGGATAATTTTTTTCGAGAGTATGAGCGTATGTCTATTTCTTTGGAACCTCTTGGCTTTAACCAATGAGATAATGTTAGACTCGGTCTTTTATTTTGGGAATCACATGGGGATAAAGAAAATTAAAAAAGAGGATGGATGAAAAATATTTTTTACATGCGAATCATCACATGAACAATTGGTTCATTCTGCCAGTTTTATTATTTGTGTTATTATTTAGTAAAAGGTGAATTTTTATCTCAGATTTTTTGACTATCTGACAACCCTAAATTCATCAAGATCACCAAGGCAATAAAACAATTACAATTTCGAGCAACGCATTCTCGTAGTCCGTACAAAATTACGTAAGGACAGCGCGTCCAATTGTGTTGGACCCATCATATCTTTACCTTCTTTTTCCTTTTTGTCGTATTCTAATGACCCTTCCCAGAATAGGACCTTTAAAAGGGTTTGAAGTAAGAAGTGGCATGTATATTAGATAATAAATGACATGCGTACACGGTTTGCAATACCACTGGATATTGTTATGTTTGAATCAGTAGGTATGTCAGCTAAATATTTGAGGCACTCCAGCCTCACCTGCAAGGAGAAATTCTACTGCAACCATCACACACGCGCATGGTGAAAACTCCATTACAGTATAACTGGATTTGGAGTGTCGCAGTTTTATTTAAGACCTAGCTAGCTACCTTTTTCTTAGCTTAGGTAGCTTTTGTCATGGTAGGTTTATTTATAGGTTGAATGGCGAAGGTTACTGCCAACAAATCTCATAACTCGACAGTCGCAGCTATTTGATTAATAAAAAAATCTTTATACATGTCATTGGATTGTAACAAAAACAATATTACGTACAAAAAAAATGTTTTAAGGTATGGTTCTTTATAATGAGTACCTTCCTTTAATTAAAATATATAAACTTCAATTCTTTGATCTAGAGATAAATAGAAGGTTTGATTGGCGTGATCTAACTCTATATAGCCGTCCATATATTAATAATAAAGATTTCTAATTGTTTTATATTCTGTTGTTATGTTTTTGTTAGTTAATTATTATCGTAGTCGTCTAAAAATTAATTACATAAAAACTAGGCTTGCTTAAGGATCCAATCAATATTTTACGATAAATTCAATAATTAACAGGCAAGAAATACTAGAGACGAATACAAGTCCTACATGCGTCTGTAATTTTACTTTTATTTACAAAAAATGATTTGCATTCGTGAAACAAGTAAATACTTGAATATTTCTAAGACAAGTTCCTCAAACGACCGCAAAGACATTGTTGTCTAAACAACTATTCAAAATCGGTAACCAAAAAGTAAATAAAATACATAGATTCAGTACTCCGGGCACATCCGTATCTTCGGTGATTGATGGACCCGTCTTTTGTCGGGGAGCAGCCTTTAATGGAGTTCTGACGTTGATTTAATAAAACCCTTCATTACACCATCAAAAGCAGTCGAGGTCAAGACCGGACCATAAACATGGACGGCTACAGAAGGTTTACTTTTTAGCTGTGTTTCACCGTATCTGTGCTAATTTCTGGAACTAAGAGTCAGATTTATCAATTTTTATTTTTTATATTTTATAGCTTATTTATCGAGACGGATTATAAGCTATCTAACATCACGCTACGACCCTTGGAAGCGGAGTAGTGACCATAAACAACCAATCTAGCAATCTGTCGACAAGTAGTTACTATAATTATATATGAAACTAGCATTCACAATCCAAATTGAACGCGAGTGAATCCGTGAGTCTCAGTAATAAATAAGTCGGAAGCTGATTTAACACCTGCCATCCATCGATAAGAAACCTTTGAGGCCAATAGTTCGACAGTTTTAACATGCTTATTTAAACAATTAATAAAATTTAATGCCAAAGTAATTGTTTTTTACTAAATACATATGAAAGTATATACGATATCTATAACAAAAAGCCCATTTTTTAAATTTTTATCTGTCTGTCTTATTGTTCCGGGTATTCTCCGAAACGGTTATACCGATTTAGACGGGACTTTCACTGATAGATATCCGTTGATACAGGGAATAACTTAGGCTACTTTTATTTTAGAAAAATAATTAGGGTTCCGCACAAATAAAAAAAACTGGTCATGGTGAATCAATTCGGGCGCTTAAATTGCTTATGCTGAGTAACCCATAAGAGATATAGCAAATTAATGTACTACATAATTATAGGCATTTAAAAGACCTACAAAAAAGTCTGGGAGAGTATAGTATACATCTATCTTCTAAGGAACACCCACAATAAGCATTATTGTCTTTATAATAGCTGGGAGCGGGAAAGCAAGATTTGCGCGGGCATTCTGTAGTCAACGTGAGCGAAGCCACGCGCACAGCTAGTAAACTAATAAATCCCGATGCGTTGATTGGAAATATGCTTTTAAATTATTTTCGATAAATAATATCAATTACTCTACTCATCTTTTAGAGCGCGACAGTGTCGTAGGCGCTTCGATCAATAATACAGTGATCGAAGCGTAGGCGTCTATTTTATAATGAGTGAAATTAGACCTTCTGCTTTGTCTGTGCGTTGTGTAAAAACGATTGTGTACTACGAGACATGCGATATGCGGTAATTATTTTGAAACCCAAGTCCATGTTCGAACTTAAAAATTAATGCCAGATATTACATCAGAAGTGTCTGTCATTCCATTCCGTATAATCCAGAATTAATAGATCTGAATATGTATTTTTTTATCATGACATTTTAATTGAAAATTGTAATTAGTTATTTAAAATTGTCGTTTCATATTTAAAATCTAAGTTCTGTTTTTATCATGAGAAGACCAAATGACTTAAAGAGACTTAAGAAGCTATGATAGCTAAGTTATAATCCTTAGCACGGTCGCATCCTGCGTCAATGGGCTAACTGACATTTTAATCCTACTATGACCCTAAAATTTCGCTGTATGCGATCGTGACAAAACAATTGTATAGTGATAGGGAGTTTCCTAATCCTATCCTAGATAGCAACTACATCGAGAATTTGTAGCTAATTATCTATCGATGCCAAAGATGGCAATAAAAATTCGTTTTCAAATAAACTACATTTGTACCTAGGGAGTTTCCTAATCCTATCCTAGATAGCAATTACATCCATAATTTGTTGCTAATAACCTATCAGTACCGAAGGTGCCACACTAAACCTAGATAAAAATTCGTTTTAAAAAAAACTACATTTGTATCTATGCTTAGCGTTTGCCATCTTTCACCACAATGGACATCATTTCTTAACAAAAAACATCGCGTGGTTAAGGTAGAAAGAACCCTAACTCAGAATATTAAAAAAACCCGCTTAACTAAAAAAAAATTTTGCACGTGTGCATCTTAAACTTTGCTCTTTTTCCGCCGTCCCATATGATGGATAAATTCAGTAGTAGGGCCCCATAATAACGTTTTTGTTTTAGTCGTTTTTGGCCACCGAAATGATAGGCTCCTTAGCACTTTTGGCCCTCGTGATGTCCAATTTGGACGGACGCGTATTTTATCCCGACGCGATGTTTTTAAATTGTTGTTATTCTTAGAAATGCATTATGTCTGGGACAGTTTGTATTTTTTCACTATATTATAGTAACGTTGTTGCGTGAGATTGGGGAATGCATTTAAATGATGTGGGTTGATGGAAACTGGCAGGAGGTTGATTAAAAATGTGATTAGATGGTGATGGAATTGTTAATGATGGACTTCTCTTGCATGACTTTGGCCTGACGATGGCGTCAACACTGGATCCTCATTTTTCGACAATAACTTTTGTTTTTTTTTTTTTATCTAAACTTGTCGAAATATCTGGACTTATTTTAGGGAGTTGAGCGTTAAGGGCTTAATGTGTATAGTTTTTTTTAATGGTTATAGGTTTATCTTTGTGGCCACAATCTCATCCTACCTGATCTCAAGTGACGAATTTTTCCAAGATGGGGACACGCTAAACCTAGTGGAACACTGTGTTTTCACTTACTGATGATTGGCGACAGATTTTCAACTCGAGGGTGGTAGCTAGCCAGGCGGGTATTAGAAAAAGCCCACGTCCCACGGTTCGTGATATTGCGGATCATCACGCACGCCCGACTACTACGGACGGCTACGCACCGCACACCAAGGCTACGGACTTGTCTGTGCTTCCACAGACGACACTCTTCCCATAGTGCGTCGGTACGGGCTAGTTCGCGTCCGTCCGCAATATCACGGGCCGTGGAAGGCCATCTTTAGTGATGCCATAATTCGTCGACGTGTCAATAAGTCAGAATTTTCGGTATAGTTAAACAATGTGATGAAACCCGGCATAGGCATAGGTGATCTTCTACTGTTCGTCTGGCCTACTACCGCCCACAAGATGAAATCATAGCATTGCATTACGCCTGTATCCTTGAAGGGTTAGGCAGAGGTGTACTAATGTACACCCATAGTTCGCCGTGTATGTTTTTTAGGTCCCATGTAATAGAGGACGAGCCTATTACCATTAATCGTGCACAAAGCCAAACTCCGAGTTGCTACTACGAATTTCATACAAAAACCCAATAACACTTTGGTCAACCTGGGAATCGAACCCAGCACCTCGATCATAGCAGTCGCACATACGACCACTAGGCTAATGAGAAAATCACTTGCTAAGTATATTCAACCACACTTGAATCACAGTATCCTATTCTAGGGTTCTCGTGTTACCATCATCGACCACTACGTGACTTAGCAAATCTAAATCAATCAATAGAACTCTTGATATTAAGTAATGTACTAAGAACAGCGTCCACGAATAAGAGATGAAGTTCTGATAACATTCGATTTCACTATAACCACTTATAAATCCGCATACAGCGAAGTCCGTCTCGTAATTGTGTTCACCATGAAACTCAACTTATGGGCACTACGTTACTGATTTTTTCAAGATGTGTATGGTAGTCGCAGTACAGTGGGGCACGTTGGCACCACGCTGTTGCCATTCCCTCGTGACTTGTGGATCCAAAAAATTTATATCCCTAAAAACCCCAGGAGTATTAAAACTATCAAGTTGAATGCTTGTAATATTTTCGAGTCTTATATAAAAACGTTGAAGTCTCTACAACGGTTAATTTTAGAACAAACACAAACAACTTATTCTCTTATGTAATGTCTGCAGTAATTCTAAAAGTTGACCTTACACGTTCTTTGTCATATATTAACACGATTAGGAATGTTGTTTGAATCAATAAGTATGCCGTTTATTTGTTTTTAATTCGTCTCCCATTGTTAGAGATTACATTTGCTATACAATTATAAAGGTGTTTGGCGGTTTATTTATGTATTTAAACATTTTTGAACGCTTTATTTACTGGAATTTTTAATAAAGTTTGTTAATAACGTAATAAAAACAAAATGCATTTAGTATATTAATCAGATTTTTATGATTTAGACATAAACAGACTCTAAACTTAAAAAGGACAATTTTTCTGGTGCAAGTTCCATATGCTGGAATTTACACGACTTGATGCTTACCTGTAGCTTTTTAACTTGAGAATAGCAGTTATTAAGTAGACGAGCAGTAGAAAATAATTCACAATTCTAGGAGTGGAACTCACGTTCTTTTTAGGAGTAGCAGAGGTCCAAAACTCTGAAAAACGTTCTTACGTGTGCATGTCGATAGGGCATTTTCTTAAGCACGCCTAGCTAGCTAGTAGTAACTAAATTTTTTTTTTTTTTTTCGAAATGGCCTTACTGTTAGCCTGAGGGACCCAATCCGAAAACAGAGCCGCTGATGGCTTTTACAGCTTTACCGGGCTTGGGGGCGAGCGCATAAGGCACTCAGCCGAGAAAGCGTGGGCAACAAGCGCGCAAGGGTGCCAAAGTGGCTGTACCTCGGTTTGAGCTGTTGCCGCGATTACAAAGAAGTCGCAATCTGACTAATTCCCTATACGTGTTCCTCATCCACCATTGAAAAGGGAGGATCCTCCTACCAGACTGGTATTATGTCTGGCAGGCTGCTTCCAACGTTTGTTTTTTTTTAGAACTGACTATACTGTTAGCCTTAGGGCCCTGAAGCCGTTGCAGCTTTTACAACTTCACCGAACTTGGTGGCGGGATCTTGTATATATACTCAATTGTTCGGTTTATTTTAATATCGCGATGTAGGATGCGTCGTATGTGGTGAGATAGATGTTTCTATGTATGATGCGATAGTTATGGCGAGGATAGATGTCGCTGCAAATCTAAAAGGAATTTGAGCAATAGCTGTAATTTTGTATGAATCTTTTTCAAATTGCTAAAATTACTTCTTAATAGTTTTATTTACATCATATTTCGAACAATAAACCATTGTTTGAGACAACGAAAACATTATGCCGATACATGTAGGTACTGTCCAATGTCCGCAAGAGGGTAACGTACTTTGGCAAGTTTTTGTGAAGTTCATTGTATGCCGATGGGGTCGGGACTCGACGATTTAGTTCTTAGCTGCATGAAACTTTAAGATCGTCCGTCTCTAATTATAAACAATACAATGTAACTTTTTGTTATATTATATACCGGCATTGTTTTATTCCACAAACAAAACTTACATAGCCTGCGAAAAGTCAATGGGCGACGTTCTTAGTACACCGACTTACGCTAATTCGGAGTTCCGCAATTTTATAAACTTGCTGATCAAGATTTAAAAAAGATGTATTTGTAATCTTGATAGAAATGCTCAGTTCAATTGAAAAGTGTTAAAATTTTAGTAAACATCTTCTCCAAAAGAGGGTATACATTTACATACAAAACAGGGAATAAAAAAATAGCATAATAACAGATTTTTACCCGTCTCAGACGGCTTTGTTAAATCTTTAATTTGTTAAATCGTTAAAATTATGTCGGCTACGTTTTTACATTTTTGAAGTTTAAGCATAAAATTTGTTGTATCAGTAATTTAGGACCAGATTACTTTTTTGTTTGTGTTTTTAGGCTCCTGACCTAATTAAACATCATCATATGTATGAATTTGTAATAATGTAAATTCGACTGACTCGGTTATTGTTCGATAGCACCTGTCGCGTATGTTTGGAGTATTACTGTAAATGACGAAATCCAACATAATTCATCAACATATAGGCAAGTACAAGTGTGATAACTGTATTAGTTGATATCGCCTGTCTCTATCATTTAGAACAGAGTTTTGTTCTGTTCTCACCAGAATAACTAATCTGATGTAAAAATTTGTGTTATGTACCAAACCGAAGCCAATTATTATATCTGCTAGTTTTGATTTGAGGTGCATAGACTACAAAGTGTTATACAAAAGAAAAGCACGGTCTTATTTCCAGTAGTATTTAACACACTATGGACAATATGAGGTGCCAATTAGCTTACAAATCAATTTTCACAAATAAAGAATTACTTTATTGAGAGTTTTCGTCACTAATCCTTGTACTGTTTCGTAACGTTGAAACGCGGGCAAAGCCACTGGCAGTCGCTAGTTACATTCAGTACAATAGTGAACCTCGCATCGTTAATGTATTTTTAAACGAACCATTTATCTTAAGAAGTAATGACTTATAAAGCTCAATGGAATAAACGAAAACTAATTATTTATATTAACTGCTCAGTACTTACTCGTCTCAGGAGTTCTTGTAATCACGGATGTTCGTAGGGCTACCACGCAAAGCTCACACCAGTAAGAATTCTTATATAATATAATTAAATGTATTCTTACTTTTATCAAAATAATTAAGTATTTATTACTTTATTTGCTATAAATAACATACTTATTTAATGAATAACTTTGAAAACAACTGAGCAAATAGTTCTGATAATAAATAGACATTTTAATAATAAATTTACATGTTTAAATATAAAGACGGCTTATAACAATGTTCGACCAGAATTTTTTTTTATTTGTTAATGAGTAACTCATATGAAAACATAATTTTTCATCTGGTAGGCTAGTGGATATATGAATCATATAGATGCAAAGGGCACGACATCCCATTTGTTAATACTGGATTTTCAATACTTAAATTACTCTTGTGAATATCAGAAATCTCGTTCTACAGTATTTCCAATAACGTTATTTGAAGTAAAACATCTAATGGGGCGAGTCAGACCGGTTGTTTGCGTGGAGTAGCCTTGGCCCCAACGTCGGCGGTGTGAAGCCGACTTCGTTTAATTAAATAGACAAACTGAATCACTTCAAATTTGTATGTAAAAATAAACATAAACATCTTCACAGTGACTTGCATTTGGTTTGTCGTGTCTCGGGATCACCCGGTTTATTTAATATTCACATATGTTGAGCGTCCAGTGACGGTCAATTTTTGTTGTTGATCTAAGTTATTATAAATAGTAATTACTGCGTGCATTGTGAATAAAAAAATGTCAAAACCTTTTGCAATGAAAATGGATATTGCAACTTTTGCTTCTATATGAGTGTAATGTAATTTAACTTATAAATGAGACAACCCTATAACTTGCGTCAGTGCACCGGCAACACAATCGTCTTTTGCGCAACCTGCCAAAACTAACAGACACGCCGCCGGCGCGCCCTTGTCTCACGTGACTGATTAAACATCTCCTCGTCCCATTGTCTACGATGCCGTAAAGGTCACGAGGTTATGGGATTTATTTTTGTACCATGTGTAATCTAGGCGTGTCGCATTGAAATCTGTTAATAAATCAATCATCGACGATTCTGGATCATTATATTGCCATGCTTTTGTTCATTTCCTACCTTTTAATTATTTTGATGCTGATAAATTTTTCCAACGATTTTCTAACACATCAATCACATGAACAAATTTAATGATCGTGAATATATATTATAGCTGACCCGCGCAACTTCGTCTGCGTCACATAATGGAAGTTGTCAAAAAGAATAAATTTTTCCCGTTTTTACAACATTTTTCATTTATGCGCTCAGCTCCTATTGCTCGTAACGTGATGTTATATAGCCTTTAAAGCCTTCCTCGATAAATGTGTTAACCAAAACTAAAATATTTTTTTCATTAAAAAATTGGTTGCCTGTAAAGTCGGTATACGGGCGAAAGTTTTACGTGACAACGACTTTATGTCTGTCTCTCTCGCTCTTAGGCGGGCTAACCATGCCCGAGTGGAAGGGACGCGTGCCTCTCACTCGCTCTCATTGTGAGCGCATAACGTGAGCGGAGCGTAACGCAGTTTCTTGAAGTGTCACCCGGCAAACCAATTTATAAGACGTTGTCACGTCAACAGTAGTTCCTGAGATTAGCGCGTTCAACCGAACAAGAAATAATTCTTGAGCTTTATAATATTAGTAGTATATATTTCAATAAAAAAAATGAAATGTTTTTGGCAAAATTACAATAATCTTTTAATTAATTTTTATGCTAATAGATCGTTCCAATGATGAACACATCACATAATTAAATTTATAGTTGTTACTGAAAGAATGTTATTTCAACTTTTTTTTCAGTGTAATTTGTTTGTTAAACTTTAGAAGTTTAAAAAACTTGAATAGAAAGGTCTTGGCAAAATTTATTTTGTGCGATAAACAAAACCCCGTTGTCTACGATCGTTATCGTACGGTAAGAAAAGTACATTTGATTTTCTTCTATGCCACGTCAGCGGACGGTATGTTCGACGGAACCGCATGAGCACGTCCAAACTGACAGACATTCACACAATCAATCATGGTACCGCACATGCGTGAGCTCGAACGTCTAGTTTTGACATTTGCACGGCCGCACGCTGCGTTGCGTCACAGTTTTGGAGTAATGGAATCTTGGAACGAGATTCCGTGCTGCTTGTTGCTATGTCTGCGAAATCCTTTTAAGTAGTAGGTCGGTATGTTATATGATTTAGGTCCGGTTTTTCAATCCCCAGATAACTTTATTTACCTGTTTACGGCCGTTTTCAATAGCCTTATCTATCCGTTATTTAACTTACTAAAGATAGACAACACAATACAAATATAACCTTTTGTCCTTACTTTTTTTCAATAACCTATCAATGGATAATTTTTCGTATCTACATAATATATATCCATATTCTATAGCTTGAATAGATAAAACGGAAGCTGATATCTGTCTAAGTTAAAAATAATACTTATTATATGTACTAATCGATGATGGTAAACTTATATATGTTATTGAAAACGGCCATAAGACGACAAAGGTGTTGCCCAAATAAAGTTTTTTTTTGTTTTTTTTTTTTTAGGTTATCTTACGATTGAAAAATGTGGCCTTAGTTGAAAAGTTTATAGCTGAATAAGTGGAATCTCTACGTACATGTAACTTATTCTAACTTAATTGCCTGTTTACTCACTCTATGAGATATCCAAGTACAAAATAATTGTCGCATTTGCAATACTATTTTTATTAATGATGGTTCCGTTTTAGCGCGTACGAACAACGCGTCGATCGACGTGAGTTCGAATCCCTGCAATGAGCCCGAGTTTTCGGTGAATGTTTCATAGTGATGAAATTATAACATAATGGTAGGATATTTTCTAATGCCTGCCATGGCTAGCTACCACCCTCAAGTTGAAAATCTGTTGCCAAGCACCTCTAGGTATGTTCCAGTAGCTACACCCGAGAAGCAGCCTTCCTACTAGGTTTTTCGTGTACCATCTTGGGCCATATCGTCAGATAATAAAAGTGATGTTGTGCAGAGAAATCCTAAACATTTAAAGAATTAAAAAAATAAAGTACTTTATAATTAAACAATAGTTAACAATTTTAACTTAAAAACTCTGCTGGTAAAAAGAAATACATTATGACCTGTAAAGCAAAAATATAAGTACCTTTAAGTTTTCTCAGTTATAAAAGTCCTAAATGATCCATTATAGTAATTATCTTATTATACATATAAAAATCACGTGTCAACATTGTTTGTGGTCGCAGTCCTCCGGAACAGCTGGACCGATTTTTATGATATTTTTTATGTATATTTGGTAGGTATGATAATGGGTCGGTCGTAAAGTATATTTCATACCGCTAGGTGATTCGAGTGTCCCTATCCAGAATTTTTTTTCTATTTTACGGGTGAAAACGTGGAGCACAGCTAATATGTTTGTATAATCTATACATTTTTTTATAAATTAATGCTTAAGTTAATTAATTGAAAGTTTTAAAAAAATCACTAACTATGAATTGAATTTAAATTTCTTAAACTAATAAACTTAAAAAGTTTTGAATGCGTCGATAATGAAAGTAAATAAATATTTGTAATTGAAATTCTCTTGTATTCAAATTGGAATTGATATTGTGAACTACGGAAATTATGAACAAGGTAAACTATTTTAACCTAGGTTTTACAAGACCCCATCAATCTTAGATTGACGAGAAAAAGAAAACTAATCGTTCATCTCATTAGAAAAATAAAGACGCAAACAACCAACTTCTATCAACTCGTATTAATTTTGTGTCTATATTCTCGTTAATGTTAACAAAAAAAAAAACAATTTTTATTTTTGTGATGTAAAAAAGGTCTTAAAATGTTCTACACCGTCAACCATAATAATTTCGTGTCACTGATTGACAAACCCTGCCTGTCCTGTGAGAGATAGGCGAGAAGATAACAAATAACAGTAGAATCACGATCAATGTAACGATAAAAGCGACACACGGTCGTACAAGCAAAAATTTAGATCCCATCAGTGCACTATAAAAATTGATATCACAAATAAAAAATGCAAATTTAAACGTTATACCAAAGCAATTAAGTTTCAAAATAGTTTAAGGTTAATGAAGAATTCATATCGTAACGTGTGTGGCGCATTTACAAAGTGTCGTAATTAAAAAAAAATATTGCTTTAATTACGTCAGCGTCGAAAGCTGGCTTCGTGAACAATCCGTCTATGAGCTGTGTGCTTGTTGTACTTCGACAGCTGTAATTGTTTTTAACACATGACCTTTTTAATATATCAGATTTTTAAGGAAGGATATTTACGGACTTGTAACGTAATCAATTATGACTTGTTAGCTATTAATAAAAGAAACGAAAATCTATAAATTATCATCCGATCATTCAACCGGTTGGTAAAATGTGATTTAAAATTGCAAATTGTTTTCATATCTATTGCATTTTCAGTAAAAAATAAAAGAGTTGATCATCACCACATTCGTTTTATTCTCTATCTCGCCTACACACTTCTAATTGTTTTTACTCTTTCAAACTAATACAACTTAAATAAACTATCCTTTTCTTCCAATTAAAACGTGCCATTCCTGTGTACATTACAGCGACATATGAACATCCTTATCCACCGCTTTGTTTAATTATTAAATATTGATAATTAACTTATTTCTTCATTGATTTGTAATTATATGCTAACGTTACATATTTCTCTAAATTCTACAATATATGTACTTTAACTTACTCCTATCCAAATTTAAATATTTGTTGAGCACTGAATAAGTAAGTACATATTGAGAGTGCGAAGGTGTTTTGTAGGTTACATATACGCGTTTAATTCTATGGCAGTGTTTGAATATATCTACCGTCATTAGAGTAATTCTAAAAAAAATATTTTTTTAGAAAGTAACACAGGACGGTTCATCGTAGTAAACGTTTATAGATAATTATTTTACGTACTTTATTTAGACATAGGTCTATAGCCGTATCCTAACATGCTAGAAATATAAAAGCTTATTAATGCTGTAAAAATAATATCTTATAAATCATGTGACATCTAACATGTACAGCTTCTGAACTAAACGGACATTTAGGCGGTCAATGTCCCGGTCACATCGTGCCTTGATTAATTAAGTGTGGAGATGAGACGTGTCAATATGGAGATACCAAGAAAAATTCGCTTCTTAAATATGTAATAGTATAAAGCTTTTGCACCCGGATTGGCTTGACTTATGTTTAATTTCGTAGAGTCGCAGTTTGGTGTTAGTGGCTTTTATTCAATATCGATTTCACAAGTTCTAATCCATATGAATATTTTTAGTTATTATTGTCTTTCGGTGCTCTGCATAGTAGGAGTGCTCAGGTTTTATTTAAGGCTCAATCAAACCCGCGACACCGTTTATTAATTTTTTTTAAGTCAAAACTTCTTTAACCGCGTTGAGCAATTTTTGGTATAAGAAAAAATTGTGAGTTCGCGCGACCTTCGTGTCACAACCTCGACATGCTCGTGACGTATTGCGTTACGTCATACCAGCGACCAGTAGTATAGCGGCCTATGTACACATATACGCATATATACCCTAATACATTGTATATACTCGACTGTACATATCTTATGCGTGTTTGACTTTTTGGATGGGTAAAATCTTGTGATTTTGCGTCACCGACATGCTCCGCAATAATTCAAACTATAATTGATTTTTAAAAAAACGTGTGCGTCTCGGGATGCTCGACAGAATTCATAACTTAAAGTAATCTAAGTTGAACTATTTAATATTAAAATTGTTTAACTTGAGAAAAGCTTAGGTTATTACTTAACCTTTATGGTATATTAATATGACAATGTGAGGAAAGGTTTTTATTAATAAAATCTTTTAATGATTATAAAATATATTTTATCCTTAGTTACAATTCTTGAATATGTACCATTAGAACACTGAGTAGAGAAGGGAAGCCAGACAGAGTGTCGCCGTAACGCGTTACTTTACGAAGCGGTTTACCCTCCCTTAAGAAGTTATCACTTCAAAATTCAAAACTGAGTTTACTCTTCTTTCGGCAGTCCTTATGACTGCCTTCTTTTTTATTCGTATATGTTTTATCACAATCCAATATGAATTGATGATCTGGTTTAAGATAGAAACACGCTACACCTAGTGCAACTGCCGGAATACACCTAAATATACACGGACCTTGGTGACCGATTTTCATCTTAAAGTTTTAGTTAGCCAGGCGTGTATTAGAAAATTTCCTACCACGATTTAAAATCCCAAGTACATTGCAAGATTCGAAGAGCCATCGCCGCTTCTACAATATAAATTTTTGTTCATTCTTTATCCTCCATGTTCAATCAAGCAGTGATCGATGCGCTCGCACCCGCGCCTCTTGCCTATTACAATTGTCTACAGCGGTCACAACACTGGTATCGACAATCCGATAATGCTTTACAATTGAAACAGTAATTATTTCTGATCGATTTGGCGCCAACATGTAAAGAGTGATGTACACTGACGATTTTAATGGTATCCAATATACCGACAAATAAAAGAACCTACAAGGCGGAAATTAGTTTTTTAAAATGCTTTCTCTATTTATTTGTACACCCACCATGAGTGAACGTGGCCCTTCTCGGACTTAGAATAATATTTCATTATCAACAATCCACCATAATGCAAGATTATTTTTAAGTTACATGTGCTATAATAATTTAGAGGGAGAACAGGCTCTTAATTGCAGCTATACACACCTACAGGTGGTACATGGTGACAGATTTTCAACTTAAAGCTGGTAGCTGCTAGCCAGGCAGGCACTAGAAAAAGCCCTACCATAATGCTATGATTTCATCACGATGTTTTCATTCACCGAAAGCTCAGGCTCATTGCAGGGATTCGAACTCACATCGATCGAAACGATATCCGTCCACCCACCGAGCTATCGTTTTTTCAAGAAGTGTGGTAGATAAGCGATCAATACTTGTGTAAAACATTTTGCCTCATCTTGCACATAACATGGCGAACGTATCGCGGACTACGTTTGTTTTTAATCACCACTACATTATGATACCTTAAGCAGATACTTAATTCCCATATAAGTTTATCCTGAACTACAATTTAAGATACCCAGCTTTTTGATATGGATAAATAAGAAAATATAATGAAAAAAATAGTGCACATAAAACCCTTGATCTAAAAATTCTCGTTGTAAGCCTACTTACTTTATTATACATCTATAAATTGTAGGAGACTAAACTCAATCAGTCTGTGTACTTTTTAATGTAATCTGTCATATTATTATTTTTGTCCATGGATACTTGTTCTTTGTCTGTTTCCTTCCTGTGTAACATGTCCGTTTTATTATGTTTTCGAATGTTGCTTGTCGGTTTTATATATTATTATATCCACTGTAATCTGACTAATAAGTAAATAAATAAATGTGTTGAAGCTAGAACTTAGTTCTAATTACAACATTAATATTCAAATAATGTATTCCTAAACTTCTGTAATAATGAATTTTAATAACATAAAAACAAGTTTCTTACGCACAATTAAACCTGTTTTATTTACAAATCGTGACGGCCGCGCCGTGTACTGCTTACCTTATGCGCGTACGCATCCGATACGAGCGGTATGACAAATCGACCCGCCGCGGTATATTGATCCATCGGGTGTTACACGGCTATCGAGTCGATATATCGAGTTATCACCTCACTGGGACGTAAACCGGTAACTAATGCAACTTAAGCAGTGACGGCAATAAGTTATTTTAAACTTACTAATAATAATTTAATTTACGCAGTACTGAGTAAATAATCATTACTAATCATTACAAGCCTACGATGTAGTGGTACTTTTACAACTGTATTTGTGTTTGTAATTCATCAATGTTATTGTAGATGTATAAATTCTTAAGTGTTATATGTACACACATTTTTTTACCTAAAATTAATTGCCTATAACTCAAGATAAATAGGACTGCGTACTAACTCTGCTTTAGAATGTTTCATATGCCAGCACTTGCTGCCAACGACATCTATGAACAAAGCACACTTCTCTTTGCACAAAACTAAACTCCGGTTTATAAAACATTATTGTCTGATATCAATAGCAAGCTTTAATAAAAATTCATTTGGACGTGGCCTCATTGGAGATAAAGTAATTGATGGATAGATAGCAAGACATTATTGCTTTCTGTTCGTATTTGTACATTGCGCAATGTTGCGCATTTCGTAACACTTGTTTTATTGTTTCTGGCAACAATCGTAATCGATTCTGTGTAACTCGGAATGGCATCCCACGCGGCAACGTTAGCAGAAGTATTATAATAATCGTTTAAAATTGATCACACTTTTGCATTTGATTCTTTCTTTACAGAAAATTTCTTTATAAAAAAAATTACACGTACCTTTTTTTAAAGCACAGTACAATCCAAACACAACGGCTACCACCTCGAGATCTAAATCCATCGACGGCAGCCGCTCTCATACCGGCCGGCATAAATATCTCTTCACGTTACGCTTAAAGGACCCCATTTCGTAAGAAGGAGGGAACACACTGTCCGGAAGAAGGTTCCACAGCTTCACGGTACGACAAAGATAAGTCATAGAGATCTTTTTAGTTCGTGCCCAGCGCGTGTGGTTCTGTTGTGGATGGGAGAGGGTGGCATTAGATTGAATAGCACTTCAGAACACTGTCCATGATACAGACGATAGAACACGCCCAGCGAGGCGATGTTCCTGCGCAGCTGAAGCGGCTCGATGTATTTGGTAAAGTCTGCTACATCTAGCATCGAGGAGGTATTTAGCGGATCCATCCCAGAGATGCGAACAATTTTCCATACATGGCCGAACTTGCGCCTTGTAAAGAAGATACAGTTGACCGGGCCGTCGCACCCTGTTCAGGATTGCGAGTCTCCGAGATGTTGTAGAGATTACACTCCCGATGTAATCCCTCAAGTTGAGGTCGCTGCGAATATTCACACCTAGGATATTGAGGCTGTCACGCATTGCTAGCGAGACATTCTGAAGAGTGGGGAGAGGAAGAAATGGATGAAAGAACAATTTTTTTTGCATTGAACTGAACCAAGTTATTTGCTCCCTGTGTAGACACGTGGTGCAAGGATTGGCTAAGTTCAATAGCAAGCTCCTTCCGTCTCTTTTCTATTTCTTCCCGACCACATGAAGGCTTGCTGTAATAGCACCCATGCATAGCAATGAGTATGGCCTAAAGGTAACATATCATTGATATGCAGAAGAAACAGAGTGAGTGAAAGCACAGACCCTTGAGGAACTCCAGCGTTTACGGATATGAACTGCGAACTACATCCGTCAACCAGTCCAGTTACAAAGGTTGTCAGGAAGTTCGTAAGCCGGATGCCAGACCCTATCAAAAGCCTTCACTATGTCAAGACTGATTGCCATGCTTCATGCCTATCACAGTGGTGCAGTACATACGCCATAAGATCACCCGTTGATCGAATCTGGCGTAACCCATATTGATGATTATTAATCAAAGAGTGCTCCTCTGGCTAACGGACAAGCTGGGTGTTAATGATCCGATCCATAATCTTGCACAACACTGAGGTTAGGGCAAAAAAAGTTATTTCCAACTTAATACAATAACAAAAAGATACATAATGTAGTCTCTACTTTTCTTCGAAAACATCTACAACTACCAGGTATTCTCTAACGTAAGATTTTATTGAAAAA
Source organism: Saturnia japonica (assembly GCA_033032175.1). Classification (NCBI taxonomy): domain Eukaryota; kingdom Metazoa; phylum Arthropoda; class Insecta; order Lepidoptera; family Saturniidae; genus Saturnia; species Saturnia japonica. Next base: position 2,591,669 of record CM065306.1, on the reverse strand, counting down.
AGAACGCACATTTAATTTCGTTGTATTGCTACATAAAAAATTAATTACCCAGAAACAAAATATAAACAAGTAAAGAAATTTCCATAATGTTTTTCGCTTTTCATGACAAAAGAAGATAAGAATCGACATTAATTATTATCGACTTTCACTTTCACCGCAATTAGTTTACACGTGGTAAACAATACAATCGATTCCCCTTTAATTGTTACCATGGGAAAATTCATTACAATGGTAAATAACATAGTAAACGTAAAGTTATAGTATCGTGCATGTTAATCACCAACGTTCTCAGAGTTACCCGCTCTTATTGTTTTATGGGTAATTATTTTAATACGCATAATATAATCTACTAGGAACACTTTCACTAAAAATTTCATGTTATGACCGTATTTCGCCGGTTTTCAGATCTATTTATGTTAGTCCTCGCTGTGACACATTGATAGAATAAAGATAAGTCAACCAAAATCAAATGAGTGTAATTTTCTTATTTGAAGAAAATTAAAAAAAAAAAGGAACAGTGAGTTTCCTAAAACTTGACAAGGGCCTTATCGCAAGGGAATACACGGGTTTGACAACGCGCTATCTCACCACGTATTCAAAAATTTATTCAATTTAAGCCATAAGAAGGGTGTTATGAAAGTCAATACACTACCACCGGTTCGGAAAACATCCCATTCAAGAAAGTCGAACGGTTTTATCGACTTTTTTATTTATTTGAATTGTAACTTATTTCATAATACGACTTACATAAAACATATAATGACATGTTAAAAGAATATACCGAAGTAATAATCTTAAAACCTTGGTTTGTTAGTTCAATGATACGAGTATATTATTATTACACAATGAACACAGACATATTTGGATGAAGTATAAAAAAAACTGTGAAACATTAATTCAAATTTGCTGTTATCCTTTAAGATGCCTTAATAAGATTAACGATGCTCACAAAAATAACACAATCATCAATACTAATTGACCAGTGTTGCCATAAAAAAATCAAAAAGCTACCGGCGGAAATAGCATGTCCATTTAGCCGGTAAAACGTAGAACGCGTTATTAGAGGAATTTGATCGTGCAATCATATATTATGATCGAACTTTGTGGATGGCGGCGCGAAACGTACTATTGAACTGATTGACCGATAAAATACAAGCTCGCGTACACTCTATAGCGATTGGACGATATAAGGCACGTGCGTTTGTACTATCTCCGATTAATCGAATTGTTTTACAACAATAAATTCTATTTAAAAAAAAAACACTTTCGTGTTTGTATTATATGGTACTACAATATTGATTAAGATAATATGAGGAATTCTATTTATAATGTGTGTCCATTAACTTGAAAATAAATCAAAAGTTCTAATGTAGCTTGTTCCTTACAAATGCTACTATTAAACCTAGAAATTCCTAACTAAGACAAACATCTTTTTTTGAACCGTCTTCAGCAAAAGACGGAAGGTTACTAAATTCGATTGTATATTGTTTTATGGATGTTAAGCCTTAACATCTTTGTTTATGAACCGATTTGGATGATTCTATTGTTGGTTGAAGGGTGGTCCCATTTTATTTTTATTGGCATTAGACCTTCAACTTCGGCGATACAAAATTATAGAAATTGGTTTTCTTATTGTTAATAATTGTCTTTTATAGTGACACGTCGAAGTGTCGGTAATGTGTCTGATGTTAAAGACAGTAATGATCGATAGTCGACGCTCTTTAATGCTGGCCTGCGAGCCTGTCTTCAACTGGATATGCACTGCCCTATCCCGAAACGCGATAAACCAAAAGAATCATTGTCATGGATTTATTACTATATTTATGGTGGTGGTTTTAAACCAGTTGGTTACAGATCCCTCCTACCAACCCGCTTGTTTACTGGATATATCCCGGTTCATCCCGAAACATGACTCCCATAAGCGTGCCTCTATGAGGGCTGTTGCAACTGGTATATGGTATTCACGATTCAGTCGGACACAATCCTCATATCCTATCAACTAGATATTTTTTCGCTGTAGCCTTTTTTGAATTTAGTCAAAAACTTGTATCAGACTCTCTTTGAACTTTTTGAATAAAATCAAATATTTCCTTTTTTTAAATTCTAGGTTCAGAGTTGTTACCGCTATAGAGGTCCACTCAGCAGTCATTCGGCCAACTATCAACGAGATAATAGCAATCTTATCTCTCAGTTGTATCGTGGAGACTGGGTCCGGCCGACATCCCATTAGTTCGCCGACCGACTTTCCCTCCTAGGGCAACAGCGATTCTTGATGATTGTCCTTCGTTGCCGTCTTGAGCTAAGAATGAGGTGTGGCCGCATATTATCAAAATATAACAATATATACCCTATATTATAAATTAATTATATATTTTGATAACTATTTTCTTTAGGTTTTTTATTATAATAATTTTTAATTCTCTAAAATCGTAAATTGCAAATTATTTTGTAAAGTTGTATGTGTTTATAGTACATGTATACTAGCGAATATTTGGTACAGTATATATGGTGTTTATGTGTCAAAATCAGTGAAATATAATTTCAAAGGATTTCTTTACGTAAGATTCACATGACATAATTCCAAGGCATTAACCAATTATATAAATATATTCTGCTTTTACATTAACAAAATATCTTAACCACAAATAAATAAATAAAAAAATATTTAATATTACATAATGCGTTTACAAAATAAATATTGTAGTTGTAAACACAACCACCCATTTATCCCCATTGGAAGCTATACTACTTTCGAATGACACTTGCGCCTGTGCATACTTATGAATTGCAAGTAATAAACCGGCACTGATTCATGTCTGATGTTAATATACGGTTCAATTTAAGGGTCAATTTAGTCAGCCGTTTACGGTAAGTGCTGTGTCTACTTAATGTTACCACATTTGGGAGCACCTTAATGATTTCTGGGTTGCCAACTCGAAATATTATTTTCGACATTATAGTTTTAGGCATTTTCATATAATTTTGATACTGACAAAATATGATTAAAATAATTAATCTCAGAAGATTGAGTTAACGATAAACAAGTGCTACAGTCAACATTATACATTTCTTATTTGTAACTCGTTTTATGTTCCATGGGCTAGAATAGATAACCCTATAAAACGTAGATTTTGTTTTCCATTTGTTTATTTATCAACACAACACTCATCACGATAACTCTTTTTAACGTAATGGTTACTGCAGACTATGACGGCTGGTTAACAAATCCTGTGGACTTGCTGCAAAAAACGCACCGTTGCGCCGCACCGGTAACTGTCACAACTCAAATGATGCTCGCGGCTTACTGCCAATTTCTGCAACATACCTATGCGATAAAAACCCGCCGGCAGTACCGCCAACATAGTGTGTAGTAGCCCTAACTTTTCTAGCTAGTTAAGTACTAGATTACATTTCAATAACTCAGATTAAGAAATTTTGCTATAGGTTAGTTAGGTGTGATTCGGATTTTATTATCAGTATGTTTGACAAAACTATCCAGTTCCGTAAAATCTTATATGATGAATTTTTCTAATAATATTTTCTGTAAGGAGGGGTAACTCTCAGAATCACACAAACCGTTCTAAGTTCACAACCAACCTTCAGCCATAGAATAAGGTACAACCTTGTTATACAGACCATAAAAACACTCAGTCGAAATGATAATGTTCTCAAACGGACAATGAATGTCACTGTTAATTACAATGTTTTATCTCCTTTCCACTACAGTACAGGTTTCGAGATAAATTGGTACACGGTGCATTATTCTAGTAATTTTATTATAAACAACATCTACGGATTTTAGTATGTTGTAGTAGTTACCCAAAGTACAAAGTAGTACAGAATGTCTATGCTATATGAGGCCTCAGTTTTATCTATCACACATATAAATACACATTCTGTGGACAAACTTCGAACTAATGCAATGATGGCTAAGCATCTTCGAACTCCGCATCGATCGACGAGGGTTGGAATTCTTCAATGAGCCCATCGTCTCGGTGAAGGAACACATCGTAATGAAACATTGGCGTAGCTGTAGAGCATTTCCTAAAGGCCGCCTGGCTAGCTACCACCGTTAATTTGAAAATTTGTCTTCAAGCACCCGTAGGTAAGTTCTGGCAGCTACACTTAATAATCAGTCTTACTCTAGGCTTATAACGTATGACCATCTAGCCCACATTGTCACTTAAAATCAAGTCATATTACAGCCATTTATTAAGCCTATAAAGTTGTGAGCGTGGATCATTAGGACTTTTTTGTGTTACTAACATGTTTTGGACAAATTCATCATTAAAAACATTCGTGTTATAATTGTTATTTGTTTTGACGCTTAAAAATATAAATCTAATCCTAATGTCCTTTAAAGGTAATAAAAAAAAATTACTGAAATGTGTCTTCGTTATTTATCTACTTTATTGTCAAAACTATGTAAGTTTTCAATTGTAAAGATTTTGAAGCTTCTCTATGCGATTTATTTCGAAAAAACGGGTAATATAGAAACCCCCAAATTTTTGACCTGTGGCAACTTTAAACAAAAGCTCAATTATGAAAATTTATTTAACTACTTTTGTAGTTATTATTTTCACGTAACCAAGTACACACCTAGGAGTACATCATGCAACATTAAAGTAAAAAAAAATCCTTTATAAAAATATGTAAGGCAGAACAATTCTTCCGATGCCCCAAACGTTATAAAACTCTCACTATGTTAAAATACGGACACCCGCATAGCCATTATGTTGTAATAAGCGTGAAGAGGAACTATTCTTTAAGTTGGTTACTATTATATAAATAGTTTATACTAAGCTCTGCCGACGGCTTCATCCGTGGCGTGAGTTACTTAAAAGTTACTTTCGTTTTTTTTTTCTCCAATTTACTGAATATTTTTAGTCCGTTTATCTCTTTTTTAATCCTTTATAGTTTTTAGCGTTTGGTCTCACCTGATTTTAAGCGACGATGTGGCCCAAGCAACACGCGAAACCTGATGCTTTCATCACGATGTTTTCCTTCATCGAAAGCTCAGACTCATTGCAAGGATTCAAACTTGCGTCGATTGACGCAGAGTCTATACACGCTACAACTAAGCCATCATTGCTTCGATTTCTATCAAAAAAGTATAGTGTAGTAAGAAGTCTATGCAACTTTTGGAATCTTAAGATTATATCTAATAAAGTTTTGCGTGAATCACATCCCAACATATAGATAAACGAACAACTTATAAATCAGTATAGATGTTTTAATGTTTTTAATGCCTTCTATTGTTGCATAAAATAAAATGTCAATGTACAAAAAATTTACATCGAGGTTTTTTATTATTGTTGAAGATGCGTTTAAAAAAAATTCACACGATCACAAAGCAAGTAAGTGTTGTGAAATTATGTGGATACGAAACGCCAATCGGCTGCGTTCTAATCGCTTGATAATCGGCACAATTAAACAGTCAGTGTTGCTCTCACGGGGTCAAATATTTTGATGCTTTCATAACGTTGCCGAATATGAATCATTTTTTTATTTATATATTTCTTATTGCGAAATTTGACATTTGCAAGATTAAGTAATTTTCGTCGGACTTTAGTTATGATAGGCGGTACGAGTTTAAATTAAAAAAAGATTTATTTTAAAAGAATTATAATAGGTGTTTACACTTATGGTTCTTAAACAAGACTAACTTAAAATTAATTAAAGTAATAATCAAGTTGGAGTCACGCCGTCGTTTCCCACGATCGCAATCTGCATGGTCAGCGATCCCACGGTCTGTATCCGCCGGTCCCAAGGCTTATGACGTGGTAACTCCTCCCTCCTTAAAAGGGAAGCGTATCCTGGAGCAGCTTCCGGTAGTGCCCTCACTACCTTTAATTTTCATCTGCATTTTCTTCGCCTGTTTCCACGTATATACTTTCCATGCACCAACGCTGACCAGTATGATGTACAGTAACAGTGTTGTCCAACTAGGGACCGCCATCATAATATGCCAACTAGGGGTTTCTCTGAGATACAAGTTGTCAGCTTTGTTGAGTAATTCATGGATACCGTCTAATTGAATATCTTCGATGTTCAGTCTATACTTCACAGCTTCCTCGGGTATAACTGGTTCTTTGAGCAGCGGAATAATTTCATTGGTGATAATAGTACGTGTGTGAGCTTGGAGTGTCCTATTCATAACGGTGACCTCGCATCCCTCAGGTAGTGTGAGTAGAAATGTGCCGGAGATTTTTCTATATTCGTTTTTAGATTTGTAGTTACTTCGCAGGATTTCTTCATCCTGAAGTATAAGCAGCCAGCTGTTTTCGTTGATCTTTTGTATTTTTCCTATGTTAATATTCATTTTGACCTGGGTACAATTCGCTTTCCTATGATGTATAAGCGATGTGACGCAGTCTTCCGCATCTTGAAATCTTCTCATCTCCAGCGTTTTACAGATATGTAAATTGTCGGATATCAGCGAGCATTCCTCGTCTAGGTAGGTATACTCATCGTTTCCAAGTATCAGGTATTTGGATTTCGGAACAATGGTTAAATTATTTTGGTCGGGAATGGAATAGAGGTGTATAAGATCATATATGTTTTTATCAATAGCGGGTATTTCTAATATAAATGTTAAAGTGTGTTCTGTACTGTAAGCTCTAACCTTAATTGACTTTTGGATCAAATGTATGTTACCTATGTCTATTTTGGCTACTGGTGCAAAAGAGTATAATTTCTGTAAATTTCTAATTTCTTCTAGGAGACTTTGCGGGTTGATAATAGAAGGATGCATTACTCCTAATTGAGAGAATGTCATTGCGTCTTCCAAAATCATTAATCGATCTAAAACTAACTGTAAACTAAAATTTATCTGTACGTATAACTCTAAGAAATGTAACTTATTGATTATCGAATTTGTACTACGAGTAATGTTTTGCAAAAATTGTTCTAAATTCTTTTGATTCTTGTTAATTTTATCTAAATGACGACTAAACTCGTTAATTGAACTACGTGCTAACACGAGGCTTTGTCTTTGTGCGCTTTGTGTGTTATCTACTTTATTTCTAATATCAGAGATTTGTTTCTCAAACTCTATTGCGTCCTCGTAGTCTAAATTCCCGGTAATTGCCTTAACTATAGATCCTAAGCCATTAATTATACCACGCCTAATTCTAGTTTTCGGTATGATAGTCATTATTTTCCTACTAATTTTTGATAGTGACAATTCAATTTGCTCTTTGTAAGTTTTATGTAGTTCTACGGAAGCGGTGCTACTTTCGACGACCTTAGTATTTGCGTATAAATCCATAAGTCTTACCGAAGTTGTATATAAATCAGTGATGTTGTAAATGCAAGCAAGGTTAAAGTAGTCTATCATTTTGAGAATTTCTCCTTGTTTGAGCAAAAGGATGCCGTTATTTTTATCAATGGGTTGAATTATTATGTCTGCGGTTGCGTTGAGCACGAGGGCTCCTGCGATGATGATCCTGGAACAAGATGAGGCCTACGTAGTAGTTTAAAATGCACTCTAATAGATTTGGAATTTGGATGATTTCCTATTATTTCAGCAACACTATTGGGGTGTAAATGAATTATCTTATACGGACCTTTAAATACTGGCTTCGTTTTATCGCTGCGCGCCGTTTTCGCCACCTGTTTATAAACAACTTCACCTATTTTAAACATTATGTCCTGTGCTTCCTGGTTTCGCTTGGCTATAATCTGCTCCTTATTTTTGGACATATGTGCGGCAACACATTCTTGTACAGCCTCAGCGTTCCTACGATGTCTTATAACATAATCTTGATAAAATTCTTTAGGATAAATAAGTTCTAAAGGATTTCTAGACGCTGTATGGCCAAATAATAGCTCGTGTGGTGTATATCCTGTTGTAGTATGTATTGTATTATTGTATGCTATAACGGAATATTTCATGATGGTTTGTATAGGGTCTTCTTTATTGGTTATCCTTTGTATTCGTATAATTTCACCTATAGTGGAATGGAATCGTTCTATAGGAGAGTTAGAATTTGGGTTGTAGGGCGTTGTAAAGTGTATGTTGATGTCATGTAATGCGCATATGTCTTTTATGACATCATTATCAAATTTGCTATCAGAATCTGTCGTAATTTTTGTAGGTAATCCTAGTGTAGAGAAAGCTTGAATTAATGCATCTGCTACATGAATACTACTAGAGGCATTTAAAGGTATTACTTGAACGTATTTAGAAAAATTATCTATAATGGTCAAAAATGTGGCACCACCTGTGGAATATAGATCCATAAACATATGTTGCATAGGTTTTGTAGGTGTTTCAGTAAGAGCTAACGGGGGTTTTAATGGATTTCTCTCGTATTTACTTTTAAGACAGGTATCACATTGGTTAATAAATCGTTGTATTGTAAGCAGCATATTAGGCCAGTGGTAATTTCTATGTATTTGCTTGTATGTTTCCTGAATGCCGCGATGCATAGTCTTACCTTCATGATACTTCTTAATTAATTCCTGTTGCTCTACTTTATTTTCGATAACTGTAATACGCGATGTACATCTGAATAATTTTGGACCTCTTTCATTAAAAATAGTTGTATATACTCGAGAGAAAGCGAGATACAGATTTTCATCGTAAAAGTAGCAGTGAAAAGTACGATCAGCAATAGTGTGTTCCTTTAAGAACTGAACTATTTCTGATTCTGTGTTATTAATAGGAATAAATACATCTTTTATGACTGTTCTTGTATTTGTTGACCTATCATCTACTCTGTATTTTGTGCCGGGGCTAGACCTTATGTGAAATTGTTTTAGTTGTCTATCTATGGCATCATTTACGATTGGTATACCTTTATTCTCATTATCTGCTTGTGTGTGGTTTGTGGAAGTTAATAGCTCGGGGTCATTTATAGTGGCGTTTTCTGATACCTCATCTCGTTGGGGTGAGAGGATTAGTCCTGATATAATTTCACTGTCTATGTCCATATCACTGCACGAGATCTTGTCCGTCTCAGGTCTGTTGTCAGTATTCGTTGCCGTACGTGTATTGTCAAATATCCTATTTATCATCTCGTCATCTTCATTATCGTCAAGGTTAACAGCTAAAGAATCTATACTATTATGAAAAATTTTTGCTCTTGAAAGGGCGTCAGCGTTGGTATTTTGTTTGCCTTTTTTATAAATTATCTTATAATCATATTCCGCGAGCCTAAGTCTCCAACGCGTTAATTTCGAGTTCGGATCTTTTAATGACATAAGCCATGTTAAAGGTCTGTGGTCGGTGTAAATAGTGAATTTCTGTCCATACAAATAGGGTCGAAAGTATTTTATAGCCCATACAATTGCCAATAACTCTTTCTCAATCGTAGAGTATCGGCTTTCGGTATCCGACAAAGTCCTAGAAGCGTAAGCTACAGGTTTATCTGAACCGATGTCTCCTTGAGAAAGAACTGCACCGAGAGCAACGTCTGAGGCGTCAGTTGTCAGAACAAAAGGCTTATCAAAGTCGGGGTACTGTAATATCGGGGAATTTGTTAATATTTCTTTACATTTATTAAAAGCGTCTAAAAATTCCGGTGAATGTACTACTTTACGATTCTTTTTAAGACAAAGTGTCAAAGGTTTAGTCAGTTTTGCAAAGTCTTTTATAAATTTTCTATAGTATCCGATTAGGCCTAAAAAGGATTTTACGTCTTTGTGAGTACACGGTAAGGGATAGTTAAGTACGGCTTTAATTTTGTCCTTATTCGGTTTTAGTCCTTGGTCCGTTAGTTCGTGTCCTAGAAACTCAACTTGTTTTTGTAAAAATCGAGACTTTTCTAGTTTAATTTTTAAATTGTGGGTTTTAAATCTTTCAAATACTTGTTTTAATTTCTCAACGTGCTCTTGTAGTGACGTAGAAATCACGATGACGTCATCTAAATATGTGAAAACATTTTCAATTCCTCTTAAGATGTGATCCATTAACCTTTGAAATGTACTGGGGGCATTTTTGAGGCCAAATGGCATTCTCAAAAATTCGTAATGCCCGCGTTCCGTTGTAAACGCCGTTTTTTCGATATCGTTAGGGTGCATCTCTAGTTGGTGGTAACCACTAGCTAAGTCAAGGGTCGTAAAGTATTGTGCCCTTCCTAGTCTGTCGAGTATGTCATGGATATTCGGTAAAGGGTATTTGTCCTCAATAATCCTGTCATTTAATCTTCTGAAGTCAATAACAAGTCTCCACGTTACGTTACCAGATGTATCAGGTTTCTTTGGTACTATATGCACTGGGCACGCCCAAGGTGAAATACTTTCCCTAATAATTCCCTGCTTTAACAGATTTTCTACTTGATTTTGAATTTCTTTGCGTTGTTTGGGTGGTTGCCTATAACTTCTTACAAAAATTGGTGTTTCATCATTAAGTCTTAATTCATGCTTTACAGAATGTGTAAATGACAATGGAATATTATCAGAAAAAAATATCTCTCTGTATTGATAACAAATCCTCATTATTTCTCGCCTTTCTTCTTCATTCATGTGATCATTATGAATATTTTTTAAATTTTCACAAAGTTCCTTATCTAAATCTAAATCTGTCCTTAAAAAATTTACTTCGCTATGCTGATTAATCATATTTTCGAAAAATGGTTTAAGCTTATTCGGATATTTATTTAAAATTATTTTCTTTTCATCAGTAAAATTTATAACAGTTGTCTTAAATGCCCCATTCATCACGTCCACTATTGCTGCTGGAGATCTTAACCCCTCAGACCAATAGTGATCATCACATAAATACTGTCCATCAGCGTAGTTAGTTTTAACCACAATAACCTTTTCACACTTTGGTTCTATTCTAATGTTTCTAACTGGGTAGTTTAAGTAAATTGGTATATTTGCATTTGGTGTATGTAATAATCTGTCGCTTAAATTAATTGTGCAGTTAAGCTCTTTTAATAAATCCATACCTATTAAGCCCCTATATTTAGGATCGAAATCGAATAATAAAAATGTGTGTGTTTTATTAATGTTAAATTCCACCGGAAGGGGAAGTGACGCTACAAGGTCGTGTTGAGTGACTGCATGAGCGCTCCTTACCTGAAATGGTTCATGTTCAATGTAATTTTCAAATTCCGTGTTTTTTATAACAGCTGGTGAGATCATGCACCGAGAGGCACCTGTATCCAACAAAAATTTGCCTCCAAATTCATTTAAAATTATATAGGGCAGATGGTCCTTACCGTAATGGTTTACGTTGATTGTTTTAGCTAAGTCTGTTGGTCGTCTTCGACGTCCTGGGTAAAATCCTCCTGGTACGTTTCTTCGTCCACCAAGGCTGGGAGTGACACTTCGTGTTCCTCTGTGCTATTGTTTTCATAATACTCACCTTGCGTGTAGTAAGGTTGCTCGCTAGACGAATAAAACAGTTGTTGTGCATACTGCGGCTTTTCCGGCTTATTCACTGACCTCATAGTGACGTCAGATGTGTCTTTTGGAAAGTTTACCTGTTGATGTGGTATATTCTGTTGTTGGCGTCTAAAGTTTCCAGAAGTCCTAAAGTTTCCTGAACCACTAGGTCTAGAATTCGGCTGACTATTGCCGGGTGATACTTGTTTTCCTGGTGTGTTATATTGTGGTTGTGTATTAAAATGTGTTGGAATTGGTTGATATAGCTGTGGTCCAAAATTATGCGGGTTTGTATTAAAATGTGTCGGAGTTGTTTGGTATAGTTGTGGTCTAATATTAGGCTGATTTATCTTTGACTTTGCTTGCGAATAAAACTGATTTTGTTTTTTATAATTTATTTTGGCTTCTTCTGGCCGTGCTATTACTATGGCCGACTCAAGTGTCTCCGGTTTCATTATTCTAACGCCTAAAGATACCGGAAAGTCTAAATGGTTCGTATATTGTTCTATCACCATCTCTTCATAATAAGTTTTATCAGTGTGTTTACCTACTGAGTTTAAAGTATCGAGCAACGCCCGAAGTCTCCTACCAAATGTTTCCGCGTCCTCATTTTTAAAACGAAACGTTCGAGTCAGTTCTTGCATTACTTGAATTTCATTTCTAGGTTCCCCTAATCGTTTTTTTAAAGTATCTTTAATAGCAGCCCACGAGGTCAAGGAGTCCTCATATGCAATTGCGTCAGTTGCAGCTCCAGCTAGTCTGGATTTTATTAAACATACTAACGTGGGATGTGCTTGCACATTAACATCGAAAAGTGTTAATATATTATCTACTTGCCTAATATAATAGTTTAATAATCGGGGATTGCCATCGTATTTGGGTAGTAGTTCCCCAACTACTTTAATCAATTGTGCCGACTCCGTAAGCGACATAGCGTGAAGTTTTATATTTTACAAGAATCAAAAGACAATAGCTCGGATATCGGATGACCGCGCTTATCTGTTATGATTCACTGTACGGTGTACGTCTATAGCAATTTTAGCTTACGACAGAAACACTTTAACACAATATGATATATATAAAAAAAAAATACACAATATAGACAGGAAATATGACAAAAGGAACTTGGATAAACGAGAGTACTCACCAAGCCAGCATTCTGCCTTTCCTGCCGAGTCTTGTTGTAGGTACACCAATTCACCCACACAGGATCTTCAATTTTCAGAAAGTCCTTTCAAAGAGTTCGTACACGCACTTTAAGTTCTTATTATGATCGCGGTAGTAACGACTTAGAAACCGTTCACTTTGCCGAAAATTTTATCCGACGAAAAGTGCCGCGATCCTACCGACTGCGCCAGTTATGATAGGCGGTACGAGTTTAAATTAAAAAAAGATTTATTTTAAAAGAATTATAATAGGTGTTTACACTTATGGTTCTTAAACAAGACTAACTTAAAATTAATTAAAGTAATAATCAAGTTGGAGTCACGCCGTCGTTTCCCACGATCGCAATCTGCATGGTCAGCGATCCCACGGTCTGTATCCGCCGGTCCCAAGGCTTATGACGTGGTAACTCTTTGCCGGGAGTTTTCCAAATGTACACTTTATGTGACTACTTCAATGCTTTAAGGGTTAACGAGTTTTTGAGTTTTCTCAATCCAAGGTTGTAGCGGATCCCAAATTCTTTAAAGCTTGCCAAATTTGTAGTTTATCGATCCGGTTTAGAGTTACTAGTAATGTTCAACGTTTTTACTTATAAAGTAATTATTACTTAGATTAATATTTACTTAGAAAGTAAGGTGGTTACTTTCATTACCTGAATAATGAACACGAAGGGAAGAAAAAGAATACGCATGCTCAGTAAAGAATTACAAAAGACATAAAAATAACACAAACATCAGACGGTACAAAGGGTCAGTTTAACTGATGCCAACTTGTCACATTACTCCAAGGTCATCTTTGTATATCCCGCTTGTATACCCTGTAATAAGTACACGTATACAAATTAAGTAAACATAAAAATATATCTTTATATAATATGAAAAGGACTCACGTAGTTATTTTAAATTAGTCAAAAGTTGTGTAATAATCTTATTTTTAATAAATCCATAAATCGTAGCGCTGCAAAAAGATGTGAACCACGACTTTGCAGTGTGTTGATTTTTTATTAAAAAAAAAAAAAACATAATTAATCCATCTCATAATCCTATTTAACGTCAATAATAGATTGATTACTAATGGAGCCCTTTGGAATGCTTCATGTGCCAGTTACACATTGCAGGTCTTTTAGTTGATTCAAATATCCGATATTGTGGATGTTGTTAGGTGTGCCAACATTAGTTTCGACTAAAGCTCTAATTATGTTGATGCTAGTCCGATAGCGTGTGACATTTACTTGTACAAGTTGCAAAAGTCAGAGGTGCAAAGACAAATCATTGTTTTGGAATTCGGATTTCGCTTTTATTATGGTACCTTTGTTTGCAGGATGGGTTGATGTATTAAGTTACAATTAAAATGAACGTATGGAATGGATTTAGTCTTGAATGAAATATGCATATTGTTTTGATTCCGAGAGCTTCCCAAGTTAATCGCGGAAATTCCCGAAAAGTAGGTACTTTCACATTGACATTCTCGCGACGCGCGACGGCGCGCGGCGATTCCTCATACTCGCACAGTGTCACCTGTTGTATCTTTGTTCCTTTTACATAAATCTTCGTATAATTTACATGCTGTTCGTTCTAGAAAAAAAACACAAATAATAGCAAGCATCATTCATGATCAACAATAATCCAGAGAAAAATTGTGATTAATGACCTTTTTGTGTCCTTCATTATAAAGTGTAGTTAAAAGCCCTTTTATATATTATATTATGTGTATTCTGTCTTAGCGGGTATAATATGTTCGCAGTCGATTACTTGCTACCTAAGCAACCTTGTATTAAAATATTATGAAGTTACTTAAACATGGCGTTATCTCGCAGTTTATCAATAGTAGCAAAAATATATTGAATACGTGTTCAAGGAGATACTTACATTTGGCGTATTTTACACATATTATTATTTTGAACAAACAACCTGAATACTTTTATAATAAATTTAACTGGGAACATTCATAACATTTATACTAGATCTAAAATTTCTAGATGCTAAATCTGAATCTTTATGTCGCATCTTTATTTTTCTTGATTTTGTTTTTAATATTGTATGTTTTACTAGGTTTTTTTATTTCATGTTTTTTGTTTGTTTGTTTATCTTGTGACAATAAATAATTTTTCTTTTTTTCTTTCTATAAAAAATGCATTTACGTCCGACCCGCCATCACGTTACTTAGTACGTATCACGTTCTGAGATGAGCCGGTCTGTACTCAGTAATCAAGCGGATGGTAGGGTTTCTGTACTCTGCACATGCACCATGCACATGGCGATAAACCCTCAGAGTCATAGTGACTCTCGTTTGGCTTGTCGCGTTGCGGGATCAGCCAGTTTGCATATCGGCAAAAAAGCTAGACCGCAGACGTTTTTAATTCAAAATAAAAATATATTTCGAATTACTGTATCCACTCAACTGATTCCGTTATTCTGAACGAGTCGTATCATTCGATCTGAGTCAATAACAAGCGCTAAGCGAACCGAACAATACTAGCTAAGGTTCTAATAGGTTAATTGGAACGACATTAATTGTTGGTCGTTTTGTTGGTGTTGATCAAATACAATTAAACACTTTACAAATGATATCTGTATTTTAAATATTTATTAGAGGATGTCTTAAACATAGTGATACATTTTATACCATTTTAATTGGAAGGTCCATAGCTACTTTCAAAAGTTAAAGAATTATATTTTTTCTTAGTTATAGATACATCTTTTGTCTATTTTAGTAGAGGATCCTAAAACTGATAGCTGCGCGCGCATCATGTAACGGAAGTGTGAAATGACAATTTGAAGTAATTTTACTTTACTAACTTTAATCAAATTAAAAAATATAAAATATTTGCACCCTTAAATCATTTGTACACAATGAAAAAAAAAACGTATATTCGCGAGATGTATGAGTTTTTGCCAGGATCTTGAGCTGGCCATGTTCTGTTTTTTTTTTTTATTATTCAATAGCGTAGGTTCTTTGACACTATGTTATGTAATATTGATGGCATTATGCGTGATATAGTTTGGTTGTTGTGCATACGTGAAGTGAAATGTAAATGTAAACTGGAAACATTCGTTTTGAGATGTCACAAAAACTCCCTAGATAGTTCTAACAAGGGCGCCACGATCTTGTCAGAAGACCCCACTTTGTATAATAGAAAATTTTATGAAGGTTTTAAAAACATTGAACTGGCAGGTGCTTTTTGCGGCGCACAACTTGAAGAAGAGATGTATTAAAGTTATTTAATCGTCGTTTTCATTTGTTTCAGAGATGGCAGCGGAGGTGGTTCGTTTTGTACGACGACGGAGAACTGACATATTCGTTGGACGAACACGTGAGTACGATATCCTACTTCCTAGTATATATTCTATTCTCTTTTTTGACTGGTGCTCTTATGATTATATCTATACCCAATATGAATAACATCGGAACTCAATTAGTCATGGTTTGAAAAAGAGCTGTTTAAAAAATATCAAGTTCTTGATACATATTATATTTTTATAGCTCTATCGACTCAATATTTGTTAATTGTAACTGATTAATAAACGATGATACTTTATATAAAATATCTTCTTTTTTTGAAAATTTATTATGATAATTTAGTCAAGCGTGAACGGATCTATTAGTCATATAGATAATAAGAATGTAAAACTTAAATATTAAGTTTTTTCTGTATTTCCTTGGCGTGTAGTTTTATTTTATTGTAAATAAAATCACGATTTTATTCAAATTGGTTGTCGATATATAGAACAGATGAATATTTTAGTGACACCGTCATAATAAACTACAAGGTGTCCAGAAAGGGTATCGGGTATTTGTAAGTTCAATGAAACAAAAATTATTTGTATACAATAAAAAAGTTTATTGTTTATTATTAGCATATGAATTGGAGAATTATTTGGAAAAGATGATGTTATCCAAATGATGACCGTTACGTTGCTGGCACTCTTCTAAACGGAAACGAAGATTGGCGATAACACGTTGACACATAGCTATCGATATTGCTGCCATTTCTGACCTGATGTTTTGCTTTAACTGGTTTAGATTCGTCGGATTGTTTTGATAAACCTTACTTTTAAGGTATCCCCATGCAAAATAGTCAAGCGGGCTAAGGTCGGGGCGGCTTCTGGGAGGCCAGTTGATGTTACCCCTTCGCGAAATGACTTTATTAGGGAATAATTCGTTAACAACTTCCATTGAGTCATTTGAGGTATGGCAAGTGGCCCCATCTTGCTGGAACCACGTTCTTGAGTTGAAACCTGCAAACTCCTGCAACTCTGGGACCAAAAAATTTCGCAACATATCGCAATAACGGTCACTATTCACATTAATTGCTCGGCCTCGTTGATCTTCATGAAAATAAGGACCAATTATGCCTTTAGCAGACATAGCGGCCCAAACAACGACCTTTGGGCTATGCAGGGGTCGTTCATGCTTTCGTCTCGGATTCTCCACTGCCCAGTACCGACAATTCTGCTTATTAACATGACCATTCAGGTGAAAATTTGCTTCGTCACTGAACAGTATGTTGTTAAAGTTGTTAAATCGCTGCAGCATTTCGTTCGCAAAATTCAGTCGATTAGCATAGTCCGTATCCTTCAATTCTTGAACCAATTGAATTTTATAGGCTTTTAGATGTAAGTCTTTCTTTAAAATCGAATGTAAAGACGATTTTTTGATGTTCAACGCTTGGCTTCGCTTTCGGATGGATAAAGACGGATTTTGACGAACCGACGCCTCAACTTCTTCAATTGTTTCTTCATCGCGAACTGAACGAGGACGACCAGAGTTTTGAATTTTAACTGTCGCACCTGTATTCTCGAACATCCTGATCCATTTCCTAATGCTATCGTCACTTGGCGCGTGGCGTGTACGATATTCCGCACGATAGAGACGTTGAGCAGTCACTATTGAATCACCATTACGATAATACGCTCGTACGCAAAATGCGCGATGCCTCCCCGAGTACTGTTCCATCGTGACTAAAACTCCACAAAATGGCGAACGCACCCTTTAGACGCCCCGTTTCGAATATGGCGCGAAAACAAATACCCGATACCCTTTCTGGACATCTTGTATTTATCGCTTGTATTTTAAAAACAAACTAAATATAATTAATTTCAACTATCGACTAGACATTTTTAATATTTCATCGATATGTATTATCGACTAAATCTCACGGTCAATAGGTATTTTCTCGTTCACTTGTAAGCGAATATATCACTTCTTGCACGATCTTAGGCTAATCTATTGACTTGTTATGCTGCTGGAAGGTAATAAATTATTTTTTGTAAAAAAAATCTTATTCATCATACTGTTATATGAAACAGTTTTAAAACGAGCTTTAGGATTTTTTTCAGCGTCACATAACGATCAATATACCATCGCTCAAACTTTTGGTCACCAGAAACGATGAGATCGCAACGCTTAGAAGTCTAGAGCATCTAGAGCGTAGAAAAGAAAACTGTCTAGAACGTCTAGAAGTTGCGTCGCATTAATGGTTTAAAAAAGTATCGCAGTAAATGGAAATTATTAATACGTTTATTCTTCTTCCCTCTGTGCCAAAATTATTGTGGTTCATTGCAAGTAATTTATGTTATAGATCAAGAGTAATACGATACCAAATATATCCACTGGAATGAAAATATTATGAATGCCTTTAGATAACTAGGAATATTTTGACTGTTAACGAAATGCATCAGGGAGCGCCCTAGTAAGATGATGTTACGAGTTTTCCATCATGTGTATGGGTGTAGTACCCTGTCAGCAGAGTTTATCGCATGCTAATAAGGCAATGATTAAGAAAACTCAATTTCAAAAAATAAAAGCAGTCATATATAATATATATTATTACAGGTCAAGAATGTGACCACGATATCAACTGATACTATCGATTATGCTAAAACGCTAAACCTAGAAAGAACTGGCTTTCAATTGCTGCCGTAATACACCTATGGTTGTTTAGTGACAGGCTTTCAACTTGAGACCGGTAGCTAACCAGGCTGCATTAGACAATATCCTACTACCATGCTATTGGTTTCATCAAAATGTTTTTCCTTCATAATAAATTTCAAATTTCAAACCCACGTTAATCGGCGCGTTATCTGAACACTCTATCATCTAGTCGTTATCGTTTTTACCGAAATAAATAAAAAACGGTAATTTTGCTAAAAGTCATATTTTATAACATAACAGCAACAGATACAAATTTAAACCTGTCCGAATACCATATGGGGTTGCATTGAGATCGCACGAGGCCTCGCTGCCGGTAATTGACTCGTTACCGGATATTTCGCAGTTGTGAATACTTGCATGTCGGGAGCGTTCACAAACTCCATACCAATCTCACTTAGAAAGTTATATATACGAATGCTTTTCATCTGTGATTTGTGATATTTTGATGGGTTTTATGGAGTAAATTTTATTTTTAAGGCACTCAATCGCGACAGCGTTGGAGCAAGCTCATGGGTACCAAAGTCGCCGAACCTCGGCTTGGGCTGTTGCCGTTGTTGCAATTAAGTCGCGAACTGGTATAATTCTCATATCCGTAGAAATTGGAGCTAATAAACTTTCTATCTACAATTTTCTGCCTCCTGGAAGTCTGTTAAAGTGTGTGTTATTATTGAATAATTCCCTCAAATAAAACAATATAAACAATGAAAATACGATTTGGAATACTGGATAAATAAAGATACAAAAAACCTGACATATTTCTGAAAATTGTACGTTAATTCCTAAAGTATGTAACGACCAACTCAGTGAGGCGATGTCAAAATTAATGTCACCAAGAGCAAAAACGTTAAAAAGGTCGTATAAAAAAGCGAACAGCGCAGAATCTCAGTTTGCGTTGCCGTGCAATATTGATGCAAATTTATTCACCTGCCTGTCACCACAGTCTACCATACAAGCGTCATATTAAAATTCATGAGATAAATCGCATCAGCAATTATCATTATGCTCATACAAGGTTTGTCTGTCTGTCCGCTTGTTTATAATTCAATTTCTACTGACTATATTTCAATACAATTTTCGTAATCGTGGGGGGTTGAAATCTATTCAAATTGGTTCTGGCATACATAATATTATGATACTGAATTCTTTTGGTGGTAAAGGTCCTTAACACTTAAAACTCAGGAGTCAAATTTCAAGGTTGAATTTTGTAAATTTTATTTCAATATTATGTGCAATTATTTTTGTTGCATGCAACCATTTTGGAAAATCGTTATGATATCTAAAGATTTTGTGAATATTCGACTATAGTCGTACAAGGCCGTGCGCAACCGTGGTATATTTCCAAAAAACGATGGTGGGGACGCGGTACTACAGACGATAACGGGGGGCAAGTAATGTAGCGGGAAAGAGAGACGCATGAAATACACACAATACACTAAAGTAACAGTAAGTATCACGTTTTCATACAAACGGCCGAAACGAAATCAGTATACAATAGTCGCGAATACTCAATTTATAACTAATGACGAAATATTATATTACTTAACTACCTACAATTTAAAGTTGTTTTTGATTTATAAAACTTTAAGCAGAAAATGATTATTTTAATTTTTTTTAAATGTACACTCCCTTACTACCTCACAATCGCTTTTGAAACTAGAAAAAAAAAACCAAATAGAAATAATTTAAATTAATACTTACAAAATTTCTAGTAGATTATTTTGGTGAAAAGGTAATAATGACATTTTAATATAGCCTTATCAAATACGTAAGTGGGTAACCGAAGAAATAAAGTTAGCTGCCCAACCCTAGTGCGTGTTTAGCTGCCAAGACAACATACTGTTTAGTTTAAAGTACTGTAGTGATGTAATGTCGTGCTACCTCGTCCCCGCCAACGTCTCTCACATGTGACGGTCACGCACGAACTTGTTCGAGTATAACTGAAAACCCGATGGACGAGTATACAGGTTTCGGTTTTTTAGCATATACCTGGTAAATGTTACGCTATCTATATCTAGAATATCACTCATAATATCTAGACTATGAGAAAACAACATCCGAAATGACGTTTCAAAAATAAACTAAACTGAAGAAAAAAACACATATAGCTTTTTGTTTTCGTATTTATTTTGGTAAAATGATATACCTGTAGACCACGCAATAAAAATGAATAAATGTTACGGTCTATGGAATGAGCTAACCAAAAACATGCGGTTAGGTTATATGCGGTAGGAAGTGGAGGCGACAGGTATTCCAGCGAAATCTCTCTGTAACTTACTAAAAGATCCCGGCCTGTTGAGAACTGGAGTAATTTCTATTCTAAAATGGGTATCTAAAGCTGAATTAACAGGTTCTTACCAAATCTGGCATGGCAGGGAGGGTATCGCGGGCAGACAAGATGAGCGCTGATGTGCATCATAATGGGGCCCCTTAAACCTACACCTGGGTCGCAAGTCCCTAAGGCCTCTCTTTGCTACACGATGGACCCGGCACCCGAATGCTAAGATGTTTGTCACTGTATATAATATTGCTTGTCACATAGTTTATATAAATTACTAAAGTGTTTACACATGGTAAGCCACGGGCAAAAGTTAGCTATGAATATTTATAAACGTCGAGATGCAAGGTGACAGATTTGTCACTGCATCGTCCCATACAAATTCCACTCGGACACGTTCGACACTTTTCGAGTAACATCGTGTCCCTAATATGGCACCGATTTGTTTTTGCAATGATTCTTAATAAATTAAGTGTTTATTGGAAATCATAACGGTATGGTGACACTGAATCGTTTTTCTCGCTGATAATAAATAAATCCGTAGAGTTTCGAAGTTGATAAAGTTGATGAATTTATTTTTGAAAACGAATAAGTCTTTGAAACCATAAAGGGAACAACCTTTTTTTTTGTTGAATATCGATTGAAAGGAGATATCTTACTATTTTTATTGTGTTTTATTTTTTTACAATTTTCTGAATGGATGAATGGTACCTACTTTAAATAAGGTTTGCGTTTTGGGTAAGGCTATTTTGAATGACCGAAATGAATAATAATTATTATTTATTGCACAATTCTGATGTACCATGGAAATCATAATCTCACAAGGTATTTTCTCAGTTGACTATCGGTAAGGTAGAAAAAAGAAAATAAAGCAGGCAGTGCTGATAGCGGAATTTCAAAACTACATAAAAATTTTTTTATACAACTAAGGTGCAAACAATCATACGGCCGATTTGATGGTAATCGTCTACCGTTGGTACCACAGGTATGACTAGCGCGTTACCCCAAGGAGATCTGAAAACCCTATTCACCACAGAAATACAATACAAGATTATTTTGCTATGATTTTCTGCAGTGTGGATCAATAAATTATTTATAGAAATGCCATAAGTTATTGTCATTAAATATGTTTCGTTAAGTTTAAATAATAGTTAATAATAAAAAATAATATTATTTTTGTATATTAATATATACTTAATTTGCTTTATGATACATGTAAGACGAAAATTTTGTTCTGAACGATTAATTAAAAACCTAATGTATAGTATAAATATTGATTATTCTATGAACTGTAATGAATCAATCGGATCTACTTATATTGAGTTCAGGAAGGCTAACACTTAACTTTACCCATTGAACTGACAATACGCAAAGACTTATTCACGCATCGTTCCGTGTGAACGGACCTAAATATTTGCAATTCTAGTCGCGCCTTAAAATAGTAGGGAAGTCGTAAACGTATATTTCTGAAACGAAAGTCTCTCGATTAACGATCGCGCCGGTTTTATTGACGTTTTGTTAGTATTTTATGAAACGAGATTTTATTATTGTGTACTAGAGAAAGCATAATTATTATAAGCAAATAATGCCACACGATTGTATAGCCTCAGAATTTAAATCGTTGTATTTTTTGTTTACTATTGATAATTTTCAGATATATCTTCTATAAAATAAACTATTCCCATAAAGTTTTGATTGTAATAATTTTAATGCAGATATGCAGAAAAGAAGTTTCCAGAAGCCGCTGTCATTCACATAATGATCCACCTTATAATATAACCTTTAGGCTGTAAAACCTGCTTGGCGTGCTATTTGAATCGATTATCCGGCAGATCGGTAATACGTTTAGGAATTTTATATATAAAACCTAACAGAATTACCTGAATAGCATTTATTTATTTTACGTCTTCTAAATGGTAGAAATAGCTTGTAACTTATGTTCGCTTCTTAGCGCGATAGCAAGGCAGTGAGATGCAAATAAGGTACATAAAAAAAACAGAGGCAGTCATAAGGAGTGCCGACAGAAGTAAAAGCTCTAACCAATTGCAGAGCATGTGGGAAATCACAAGATTTTACACATACGAAAAGTCTAAACACGAGTCGAGCATGTCGAGGTCATCAGAGACGCGAACCTATAAGTTTCCGCCAACCAAAAATCGCTCAACACGACTAAAGAAGTTTTGACTTCAAAAAACACGAACTTGAGAATTTTATCGTTTTCTTTACATGTATATATGACAGGAATTCGAAACGTGATGTCAATGACTTACTCCTTATACTACGGGAGTTTTTAATTAATAATTTTAAAAGTAGGGAAAATTCGTATAATTCTTTGATTGTTTTTTATTGTTTAAAATGGGAATTTGTGATTGTTCAAACTGATATACAATGTTATTATTTATCCAATTACAATGATGTATCAAAATTTTAAATTAACGGCAATTTTGTTCTGGTTATCTAAACAAACCCGATGACTATTTATTGTTGTGTTTTGTATAATTTTAAATTAATACGTGTACGGAATCTGTAATGAGTTGTCTAACATACCGCGCAACACAAGATAAATGTGGCAACGCCTACCTTAATTTTCAGATACGGTGACCAGAATTTCATAATTATTATGTATAGTAAAGAAATTTATTCATACTAAGAATAGTTATTTACTTTTACTTTTAGTTGGTACTTTTATCAGCAAATTGAATACACTGTACCTTTTGCAGTGAGCATTACATTTGAAAAACAACAATACGATTAAATATAGGAATTACTATCGTCTTTGGTGTATAAGCTTCCAAAACTCATCGCAAAAGCGTGTTAGTAATTTAAAATTTATCGAATTAAATTCTTGTATTGCATACGTAATGCAATTTTCGCATACTACTTTTCTGCGCTCAAAAATTACCATTTAGTATTATTGTGCCGACCAAATTCGACATTAAATCAAAGTGCATGCATTTATTTTTTAATTTTATTACGATATATAAATAACTCAACTGAATTATTTTATTTTAAAGCACTATGTTGACGTTGTTGGTTAAATGTGCATAAAATGAATTGAAAAAAAAATGTGTGGGTACGTAAGAATTTTTCTATGGCGTAACATATCAAAAGTAACTCCAAATATTTTATCTGGCATGCCATCGAATTTATTATTTGTGAAATTCATTAAATTAAAATAAACTTTATTTATACAACGTTCAATTAGGCAAGACAATTTTGTACAAAAAAAGCAATCCAAAAACTATGCGTCTTATCTATCATGGTTACTCTACTTTAAACTTATGAAGGCCTCGTCAAACCAGAGCCATGCATATGCAAACCATTCATGAATTAATTCGAGAGCTGATGGAAAACGCGGAAGGAACCTCAGAGCTCGCTCGCTGTGGGCGCAGCCTTTAATGCCACCTCGATTTTAATTAATATTATTTATTAATATGACACTTACCCGCCTCCTTGGTTTATCGATTTACATGTCTGACTAAACTACTGAAAACAGGTTTGGAATTGATTAACACTACGAGTCAAGAATATCTGCAGGCAATCTTCTTTTATTTAACTGCAGTAGCATGCAGTATTTTCAGGCTTAACAACTTCGAAGGATTACACATTGCTGTTTTGTAAACGAAACGTTCTACCATTATTATTATATTTCTGTAGTGTGAACTATAACAGGTTCTAATCTTACTAAATCTGGCCATAGAGGGCTTCGCAGAGATCATTCATGTATGTCCGATAGGGTCTATCTTGCTGCCCGTGCGGTAGATTAACAAGTGCACTTTTCTCCAAAAAGAATCCTTCTCGGAAAAAGAAGATCCAGAGAGATTCTCCATAAAGACAGTTAGGGGTTATAAGAATAGGGGAATTCAAAAGACCATTTATCACTGTATTAAATATAGCTCCCTGTTGCTGGAAGATGAGATTCGAAACAAATGTTATTGAAATTGTCACAAATGAAAATACTATCGATATTATAAGTCTAGCTGTCTCTGCAGACGTTGTTCTGCCCATTATATTAACTTATTCAGAGACACTTTTTAGAACTACCAACTTTCATGGTGATTGACCAAACGATCTTGGAGCTTATCAATCTCATAAATTGTACACCAATCTTTTAATAGTTTAGAGGCATTTGTCCTTTATTGTTAAGTAAATTAGCGCTGAGAAGTTGTAGAATAATCTCTCAAGATAACTTTAAAAAGGTTTTTCTACGTCTTTCAACATCAATTATCTTTGTTACTTAAATCTTAATTAAAGTAGAATTGCATATTCTCCAAAGTGTTTATTTAAACATGAAGAAATTGGCTGTGTGCTCTAGATTTAAGGATTTTAATGTTATTGCCAATAAAATAATCTGTTCATGCCCATTTCTAGGTCAATAATAATAATGTACTGAAACGAAAGCAGACTTTGTTGACGGAAGCCGCGGATTTGAATCTAAATGTATTCAAATCTGAATAATAGATCGAGGCAATAAGATTGCTATGAAATGGAGCCGGAGATGTCTTAAGCAGATTATGAGATGTTGAGTACCGTTATACATATATAACTATATATATACTATATCTATGATGTGGCGTGAAAATTTTGTCCAACTGGATTCCGACCACTTTAAACCAGTTTCCTGGATCAACTGGATGTATATACAGTAAAGCAGGATAGGGTACCTGTACCCGACCAGGTATCTACCACCAAGCACATGGTGATTGTAATGTACGCAATGAAACACGGACGGTCGCAGGATGTGAGTGTATTATCGCAAGCGCATTGACAAAGGTGAACGTTGGGGTACATATGAAAAACTTAATCAATCTATACATTACAGTGATAATCCTACCACTGATTTCCTTTCATACGGTGGTGGCCGTTGCTTTTGGATCGTACTACCATCATCGCTTACCATCAAGCGACGATTTGTTCTATGCCGTGCTAACTATAAAAATAAATCATCCAATAACTTTCGCTTGTATAGAATTCTTCAATAGTTAGGGTTACCAACAGACTATAATAAAGTTTGATTACTTTTACTTCTATATGTAATTTTAGGTAAATTAACTAAAAATACTTCATCGCGAGTTTAAATGTAACTAAATAATTTATTATTAGTTTAGTTCCAAACTAAATGTTTTACATGTTACAAATTTTTCTTTGCTTGTATGTATGTATTGCATTATGTTTTAAAGAGTGGGATAATAGATATAGGGACACAATGGCACACACAGTCATTTAATTCCAAACTAAGCAAAGCTTGTATAATATTATGGTTACTAAATCAGATGATATACATACATAATTACGCACAATAGATAGCTAAGATTATCTGATTCTTTAATTCTCAGTATACCAAATATCAAACTGTGGAATTCGGTTCCTATCAACATCCAACAAGCAAACTCTCGGGATTCCTTCAAGTATTCGCTACCTACTTTTTGTTGTAGCAATTGAATATTTACTAGATCTTTTTTTTTACTAAATATTATGCACACCTTTCATATACCTTTCTCTCGCTCCCCTGGATTACTGGTAGAGAATGCTTTATAGCATTAAGTTCTCCATTTGTACTTTTTTGTGCAATAATTTTATAACTCTCAGACATACAACTGTAACTCATGCTCTTCACACAAATGTCAATCATATACGGGGATCGAACCCGCGACCTCAATAGTGGGGCTTACTACCACTGCGCCACGTAGCCTGTAATCTTGACATCCTTATTAATTAATTAGCACGTAACAAATGCTAAAACCTAGTATGTATTGTATTATATAACTTATAATATTTTTTACTATGATCGTCACTTATTTGTCTTCACTCTGCGCCCCATTTGAATGTCAATCAGCGTCATTGGCCTATGTCATGATTTATATTGTTCGCTGTCAATGACCTGGCGGTACCTATAACGGATATAACTAAGCCAGCCTACTTCAATAAATCCATGTTACAGGGTTTTTACTATGTAGTGGCAGTCGCAATCAAATCAAATATAAGTGTATAAAATGCCACTTTTTGAATTTGATTTTGTTAACACGACAATATAAAAACTTAATAATAAAAAGTGGTAGCTAGCGGTATAAGTAGTGTTAAAACTTAGACACGGATTGGTTGTGGGTGTGGTAGCACCATCATCTCGATTCTTAGCAGAATTAAATCAGTTTGGTTCCAGTCTGAAGAGTGCGGTTAGTGACACGTTTAGGCACAAGAGCCGTTACAACTTAGTCCTCTTGTGTAGGGTTGCCACCTTTTATTTTGTAAAAGTAGTTTGTTTGTTATATATGCATTTTTTAAATTTTCTATCGTAAAATATGCTGTAAGAAGATATCACGCGAAACAGAAAATTAGGTAGGTCTTGTTGTTGTTGTATTTTCATTTATTACGCGCTTATTTGAATTTATATCAAAACTGATTTCATAATTAGATATATTAATAAATGCTTTTTATTGAATTATAATTTTATAGCACCGCTTCTTGTTACATGAAATTTATTACAGGCTCAAAATAAAGATTCCATTCTTCAGTTATACTCATCACATTCAACTTTTTTGGTATTTTAATGATTTAAGTTAAATTAATCGTAATAAATCCAAACCAAGTTCATTGTTCTTAATAATTACTTAGTATAATTTTAACTAAATAACCTACAATATTTTGTTATAAAGTAGGTACGG
The DNA here is from genome assembly GCA_033032175.1 of Saturnia japonica. NCBI lineage: Eukaryota > Metazoa > Arthropoda > Insecta > Lepidoptera > Saturniidae > Saturnia > Saturnia japonica. The sequence goes on along the minus strand of CM065306.1, from coordinate 2,564,297 downwards.
GTGGCAACCCTACTTTCACATATCCTACAGTGACTGGCCCCAGTTAGGATAATGCGCGTATACTATTTTCAATACTATGAATAGATAATTATGTTATAAACAACGAGCGAAGTCAGAGCTAAAGCTTATGTAGTTCGTAATACGGTGTTACAGCAATATATAAAATTGTGCGAATATGAGCGATATAACATTAACAGGTTTTACGTCATTGGTGAAGCCTTACGTAATATTGGATTAGCTGTCTAATGCGACCATACCTCCCGATTTAAACGGGAAAGGTCCGTTCTCTCTAAATAATATATTTTTATTGCAGCCTCGAAGCTGCGCTGGATGTGTCTGCCAACAGTCCCGGTTTCCCCGGATTTCATTGAGTGTACTGGTAATACCCGGACACTTTTCGCGTCCAGGGAAAATAGAATTCATTGATCTGCAAACAAAAAAATAAACAAATAAAAAAATAATCCCTTTAAACGAAAAAATAAAGAGAATTTAAGATACCTTATATATTTTTGTTTAATAACATTTTACTTACGGAGTCCGAAGAAAAAAATATTTTACTCAAATGTCCGGCGAAATTTAAATTATTGTCCAGCTTCAACAATGTAGGTGATGACAGCGCTACTTGCACCGAAACTCTTATTTGATATCAAAATACCTAATTCACCAAAATTCTTTAGATTCACGAAGAATGGTCCTGTTGTAAAGCAAAATAAAATGGTCACATTACAGACACCCCACAAGTTTGTATCACGACGAGTACTGCGACTGAAGTTTTTGTAGTTTTGCAATGTATTATTACAGTTTACGTGCATTAAAGGGCATCCTGTATATTATGCAATGCTGAAGGATAAATAAATGTCTTTGCTCAAATCCTTATTATATTATTAATGAACAAGATATTTAAAAATTATTCAGTTTTGCAGTAGGAAACAGAAGTATACGTTATCTATTATACAATTGTCAGTTTGTAATGTCAAAATAACAGCTTTTTACTAAATGCATATGAAATTATATACGACACCTATAACAAAAATCAATTCTTAAAATTTTTGTCTGTCCATCTGTCTGTTTGTTCCGGGTAATCTCCAAAAAGATTCGACCGATTTTGACGGGACTTTCACTGGTAGGTAGCTGATGTTATAAGGAGTAACTTACGCTACTTTTATTTTAGAAAAAGAATTAGGTTTCCGCGCAAATTAAAAAAACAGGTCGTGGTAAACCAATTCGGGCGCTTAAATGGTTTACGCTGAGGAAACCATAGAAATATAGTAAATTAATGTATTATATTATAGTTAAATATCTTAAGTAGACCTACAGAAATGTCAGCGAGAGCATATGTGTACCTTCTAATGAACACCAACAATAAGCATTTTTGTCTTTAAAATAGCCGGAAGTGGGGGATAAAGACTCACGCGTGTTTCCGATCGATGGCATTCTGTATTCCACATGAGCGAAGCCGCGGGCACAGTTAGTTTTACATAGCTATAATCAGTCCGATCTACAGTTGTCTCTCTCGCGCTTTATTCGGTCGTTCGGGTATAGCGCGACCTCAATCAATTTTTGTCAAAACCTATTTTTCAGATGTCTCGTTGACTGCATTTTCAATTACTATTAATTATAACATAACTGATATCTAGAAGGCTGGGCGGTTCAAAATGTTCACAGTCGAACGCTGAACCATATAAACACCTCATGGAAACATTTTAACAGTTAGGTCCCAAGGAACTATTGTCAGTAATTAAGTATCGAATGTGCATAGTACAAACCCTTTACGTAGAGGTTTGAAAGATATTATCACGCTAACAAATCATTTTCGTAATTGTTAAGCAATTAACATTGTTGCATTGTTAGCTATTGTTATGCAATATATGATAATCATATTATGATCTTGATTAAACCAGACACTGCGCTACTGTTCTGTGATACTACATATTTATATGTTCAATATTTATTTAAACAGCCTACAACAGTGAAATCAGCTTGGAGACGTTTTTGCGTTTGTAGTAGTGTACGATACAGTATGCATATAGGTAGTGTATAGTGTACGTTTGTAGTTAGAATCGTAATAATTACACGAGGCACGTGGTAGTTCAAACTGGTTTATTCCAGTTTTTGTCTTTGTCCATTTTACACTACTACAAACGCAAATACGTCTCGAAGCTGATTTACCCATACGACAGGTTAAAAGTACAGGAAAAGAAACCCCATTTTCGTCTGTCTGTTTGTTTGTTCCGGGTAATCTCCGAAACGGTTGGACCAATTTTGACGAGACTGATGTTATAAGGAGTAAGGAGGCTACTTTTATTGTAGAAAAAGAATTAGTGATCCGCGAAAAAAAAATTGGTCATGGTGAATCAATTCAGACGTTTAAATGGCTTACGCTGAGTAAACCATATGAGATATAGCAAATTAATGTATGTACTACATAATTGTAGTAGACATTAAATAGACCTACAAAAAAAGTCAGCGATAGCGATATAGATAACCGGGAGCGGGGGAGCGAAATTCGCGCGTGTACCCGATCGATGGCATTCTGTAGCCCACGTGAGAGAAGCCGCGGGCACCGTTAGTTAGTTAATAAAATTGTATTCTACATTATTTTTTTAGTATATATGAACAAAACATTATTCAGATCCTTCAAATTTTAACTTTTATAAAGTTTTTGTATTTCCTCATTTATTATAGTTAAATTGCATGATAATCTTTTTTCAACACTTCGTCATCCTACAGGTAAAAAAACCGCAATTTTTAATTTGATAGTAAAAATAATTAAGCAATTTGCTTTAAATGAATGATTATATTTATAATCAACATTACCCGAAACATAATTATAGGGTATGCATATTGGCATTACTCAATAAGTGAACACGTGTGGCATGTCTCGCAGTTGCGGCAGGAATGCGGCCGCGTTGGGTAAGCGATGCACTTGGGCAGTCTGCATTTACACCGACTCCTCACCTGTGCTTCCGTATTTACTTTACCTAATAATAATCAATTAGGTACAGTAAAATTTCATTACACGATATCCTAATATAATAACTAAAAAAATAAAAATAAAGAAAGATTTTAAGTTATAAGGCTTAGCGTTGTGGTCAAAATCTTACCTGATCTTAAGTGACGATGATGCCCAAAATGGTAGCACGTTAAACCTAGTGGAAAACAAACTCTCAAGTGCAACTGTCGAAACAAAACTATTTTCCACTTGAGGGTGGTAGCAAGCCAGGCGCGCTTTAAAAAAACCCTGCCACCGTGCTGTGGTTTCATCGCAATGTTTTCCTTCACTGAATACTCAAGCTTATTGCAGGGATTCGAACTTGCGTCTATCGACCAACTGAGTCAACATTGTTTCAATTTTATAATTCACCCACCCGTGATTCATTCATATTAATTGTAATATAAATAATTGTTTAAATATAAATAACACAGGGATAACGTAGTTTGCTAATAGTTATTTTTTTTAGAATTATCTTCTATAAATATACAACTTTCACCTTTTTATCAAGGCTCCACACTATGCCTGCGGCATAGCCGGCGGGTTACTACCGCGCGGGTATTCCGCTGGCATATACCGCAGAAATCTAAAGTAAGCTGCAAGCATCATTTTCGCAAATGAGTTAAAAAGGTTTTCTGATCTGTGATCATTTTACTCTCTCACTGTTGCCGACGCGGCGCATCCGCTCGTTTTTTCCGGAAAAGCGCCAGGTTAGATAACAAGCGACTACGTGCCGCCGGGTTTGCCGGCGACACTGTCCGGTGCTCGAGTTACCGGCGTAGTGTATATATATAATGTCATATAAGATTTCACACAAGTATCTTACACTATTAAACGGTGTATGGATTAATATTAATTCGCTGTAAATTGTAATTAGTAATAAAACGGAAATTTATTCTACAATTTTAATTAATATTAAGACATCACAATCACTTTCATCATAATTTCACAAAATAGATAAATACAAAATGTATAAAGAGAATTGATTGATGTAAAATACGAATTACTTTAGGTGTTTAACAAAGATTTATGATATTTATGTATGAACTTTTTAATATAATTCCGTAATAACGTGTCGTAAACTAAAAGAGGTGCGCCCGAATCGGTTTTCAATAACATGAAACGCAGAGCTGCGCGGGAGCATGATGTAACCACTTAACCCACTCCCGGGGCGGCCGCCGCGCGATGCCGAACTCCATTTGTGTCATACACAACGCGAAACACATAATTAACGAAAGAAAAATTTCGACACAGTCAACTATTGCCGCTTTTACCCTACTTTCCATGGAACTGTTTGCAGTGTAAACCCAAACAAAAACGCTCTTAAACAAAACACAATTTTAATGGTCTTCACACTTTGCCATATGGGTTATGTGAACAATACTATGAATTATTGCCTATCTAAATATGGTGGATATGTTTTTTTCATGATGGAGATTTTTTTACATTGTTGCATTTGAAGCAATAACAAGGATGGTGTGGTACAGTCGCGAAAATATTTGTGATTTGATACAATTATCTGCGACTGTACCCCGTGAAATGATTGATGATGGATGATAAATTAATTGCAGATGATTGGTTGATGATGTCGCTGAACATGAAATGTTATATCAAAATCTATTATATATAGTATATTATATAATAGTATAAAATGAAGTCTCTTCCCGTTGTCTATCTCCTATCTATGCTTAGACTTTTTAAACTACGCAACGGATTTTAATTCGGTTTTCACTAACACTTAGAGAATTGTTTACGAAAGGTTTATATATAATATACAATACATTCTAATTAAGTTTTTTGTATAGTAGAGAAAATTCAATTATTTTTAATCAGATCGTCAAAAATTAGCTTTAATTTTCGAGCTCTGACATAACTTCCGCTGGCTAAAACTTATGAGATACATCAAACTACTTTTTCTAGTGATCATTTCATAGAAAACCCAATAACACTTTGCTCGACCTGGGAATCGAACCTAGGACGTTGAGCATAGCAGATGAAGTTATAATCTATCAATATTAAAGCAATTAACTCTACAACAGGTTCTTTATACATACAATACACCACTTTGTAAATTTTACCCATGCGAACCTTAACTAAACGTTTAAATATAAATTTAAAATACATGGTACAAAACTGTACACAATGATACGAAATTATAGAGAAATATAATATCTAACAATAGTACGATTACGGAGTAATAGAAATACGTTGTAAAAACTGCTTAAATTCTATTAAAGCTTTTTGATGCTCTAATGATTGTTTCATAAAATCAACATATAATTGAGTTTGTCAGTTTGATATACGAAATTAAAGTAGACGCCTTAAAGAAGAATGCTGGAAAGGTTTTTATGCTATATCTGAACTCGATAAGTATCACTGTGGTCGAGTTATTAATTACTGCAAAGGGTAAAACAACGTCTGTGTCCATCTAATCCAGATACATTACATTTTGTAAAACATAAGTGACTTTTAACTCTTAGGTTTCTTAGTACTTGTATTTATTAACGGATTATATCTATGGCAATTAGTCCAACGACATATCTGAATGTCGCCCGTGTACCAACAAGTTGCGCAAGCGCATCCGCCGCTCCTTGGCCACCCGTCTATCAGGTTAGTGCACCGCTGCACATTACTTTTATTTTAGGGTGTGTCAAAACGGAAGCGTCTATTAGCGAAGTTCTTTATTTGTATAATGGTTGCGTCTTTATTTTATCTGTATTATTTAGATTATTATTTAAATACACCGTCGGTTTTATTAGGAAATCCGGTGTTTTGGTGTTAATATTTGTATATCAATATTTATATTTTTTAAAAGCTATTTAAAATGTAACATTAGATAATAACGATTAAGTTATATAAAATATTTAAAAGTAAAATTTTGGAAATCCATTCGTATACGCCATTCCACATGATTTAACTAATATCACGTTGAAGAAAATTGTACGATAAAATTTAGTATATTTTATAAGGAAAACTTACAGCTAAAACAATAAGATAACATAAAGGCCAATTAAAAAAAGCAATTTATACGTTTTCACAGACAGACAATAATTATAGAAGAGAAATTAGATCGGTTGAAAGTTACAAAAAGAAAGAGTACGTATCGACTTACAGAAAGAATGAAAAAGTCAGTTTATTTTTAAATTCAGAAGTGGTGGAATTAAACAAGTCGTAGCTTTTTTGAAGTGAATTGAATAGCCCACGTTCTCTTAAAATATAACTATTCCGTCGATAATTGCTGTTAACCGATAGCACGCAACAGAAGAGACGTGGACTATGAGGAAAGTGGAGAGAGTAGTATGCAAATAAATTCTACTCACGAGTTCTACACAGTCCACGGCAATATATTGAATTTTATATTAATTTTATTTTTCTATATAATACTGTAGCATGTATAATTTATAGCATACGTATACTATTATAGCTGAATGAGGGAACGTTGTTGGTCAATACTAGCTGATATAAGTTATGTTTTTTTTTTCCTCTATTGATTATATTTTAGAAGTGAACCAGCAAAAAATTTTTTTCTGTTAAGTTGTATTTTATATACAATTGCATCCATGGTTATTCTACGTGTTTATTATATCCGACAAACAACATGCCTTCAATACACCCTTGTAGCTTATCATAATTGTTCTTCCCGCAAGTTCAAATTATTTTAATTTTTCATTATCTCCTAAACTATATGTCCAAATAACATGTAAAATTGTCTTTATTATGAAGTAACTTTTGTTAGTAGATATTAATATGCCATGCCTAAAATTAATGATCATAAATCAATTTTTAATATTCAACAAGAAAAATCACAATATACCTTATTGTCGCTTATGTATAAGAGATATGTATAGGTATGCTATTGTGGACTTTTTTTAGATATACTAAGGGCTAATATTGTTGTAGATCATTATATTTACGTATCATTAACTATTGCGCCAGCGCATGCGGGTAAAGCAGTTCGGGAGGGCTTCCACTTCCGACTTACTTAACAAAAAATCAATATTAAGGCTAGCTGGGAGTTGTAGCCTAATCTTAGATCGCGTGAATCTGGCTGTCATATACGAAATATAATATATCGGATCCGACTGGTGATTTAACGTGTTTAAGCAAACAGACAAAAAAGCTTTTACGTTTTATTATATCATAATTAAATTAATACTTAGTATAAAAGATATATCTAAACTGTTGCAATTCTAAATCTAAAAGTCAATGTCTCCCGAAGTGGAGTATGTGGACCGCTTATGGTTTATATTCTTTGAAGCAACAGTCGATATCGTCATCCATCGCTTGTTATTAGTTAAACTCGAAGTTTGAATATGTCATTTTTATTAACATCTACAAAATACGCAGGATTAAAACGGTTATTTAAAGAATGTTATACTCAGAAGCAGGAAATTATCAAATTAAATATAAACATCAATCTAGTTTTTGAAAACAGCAACTGGTTATACTTATATATAAATAGAAATAATAATAAAAACCGTATTCCCCGGATCTGTCTCGAAGCGACAGTACGGTACTTACGCAATCGATCAGTCTGTTACGATCGGATCGATTATTTCGAAATTGTGATCCATTCATTCATTCGCTCGTTCCAATTGGGATCGTTGGTGCGCAAAAGTTGTTACTGTTAGGGTTGCCAACAATTATTATGGAATTATCCAGGTTTATTACTTATATTTTAATTTGTAGATATTTTGCTATAATATTAAGAGGCAGAGGTAAGAAAGATGACTGTGGTGGATGTCATAACACAACGGTTGCTACTATTTTCGAAATCTACATACACACATATCCACAAGCGTTGCGGGGTTCTTTTACCAAAGTAATTTCATAGAATTACGGTCTTAACTTGGTCGATAAATTATAAAAACAGTTTATTGGTTTACACTTTACATAATTACACACCCGGCAAATAACGTCACAATAAAACACAAAAATTGGAATGCCCTCCACCACACAATTCCCTGCGCTTTGCCGCTGCACTGACGCCACCGCCGCGCCACCGCCGCTGCCGTCTACCGTACCGCGAACGATCATATCGTCTCACATGCCAGTGACTGTTGTGAGAGTCTTCTAATCTGTGATGTAGCATAGTTTAAAATTCAACTCAAAGTTGCCTCTAGCAAGAACACAAAAGATCTGCTGAATTTCGAAACAAATTAATATTTAATACATATATTATTGTAATACCATATTTTGATGTATTTTATACGATAGATAAAAAGACAAATAATTAATCAATTATCTTATCAGTAAAGATGCCTTGCTTATAAAGATAAATAAAACCGTCAAAAAGTATAAAAATCTCATGCGAAAAAATATACCCGAGCAAGTGGCAACCCTAAGTGTTTTAATTTTCACAGCTACAGCCGTTGGAATGACGTTTACAGTAGGCACATAATAAACACAAATGTATACTAAAAACTATTGAACAAAAAATTTGTACATTGCGTACATTATTTGAAACGACCTCAGGTTATAGACACGGAATAAATTGTACAAGACAATGCAATAATTATTTGAAATAATGCGCCGTGTCTGCTTGCAACCGTATCACGCAAGACATGTACAATCGTTTTTAACGTGGTTTTCGTTCCGTGACAGCCTGAGGTCTAGAAATGGCATATAATTTAATACCTTATAGGGTTTAGCAATAAAGATGTATTTACAGAAAAAAAAAAGTAACGTTTCGAGTTATCAGAGATTGATGTTTTGTTCAAAGCTTTTGCAACACAGGTGAAGCTGCTCGCTGTAGCTAGTACTCAAATCACATTAAATCGAAAAATTGTTTATTCATTTTTAGGCCCCAAAAAGGCACTTATGAACGTCAAAACACTATTGCCGGTTCGGAAAATATCCCAGTAATCGAGAAGAATCGGTAAAAAACTCGATCAGGTTTATCTTTTTTTTCAACTGTACAAGTTTTAACATATTAGATACAATAATAAAAATTTTGTGGGTGTGTAGAGAGGTAGTCATTTCCAGACATCACTATCATTCACTCATCATTGTTCCGGCAGCTGCACTTGAGAGGCAGACTTCCACTAGACTTAACGTACCACCATCTTAGGCTACATCGTCACTTAAAATCAGGTGAGATTGTGGCCACAGCGCACAACCTATAAAGATAAAAAAAATTGTTTATTTCGTGTACAGAAGTCCCGTCGAAAGACGGTGAGTTTAGAAACTACTACTGCTCGTCTAATCTGATAACAAAATCCTACCATTGTGTTAACGCAGTATGTTCGATAGTAAATCCTCTGCCCATTCATTGCCAGGTAATTCATTAGTACCACCAAAACATTATTTACAAACAAGCGTACGTAACTGACCTTGAATCCCCCTTCTCAGCACAACACAACATTATTTGTCTCCGATCTTCTATAGGATGGTGGAGGTATTCCTCCATTCGAACTGCCCCGAGTAGAGACAAGTCTTCAAAGACATTTCTCTGTGTGCTACCTCTCTTACAATTAACGCTAAACATAAATTACTTCAAAACATACGTTCATGTTTTCTAAGCCTCTGTGGTCAGCGATCAAGCGGTCACCCACTTCGCACCAATAACCGCAACCCGACACCCGTGAGATAAATATATATAGCTTTCGAATGCACGTACGTGTTACTTATTATAATTAACATAGATTTCAATTGTCGTTGTTTACGTTTGAAGAGCGATCGAAATTGATGAGACCATTTCGCTCTAAACCGGTTCAAAACGTTTCCTATAACATAACATAACATACGATCATACATTTCGCAAGGGTTAGGTAGAGGTGTACCGGGTATGTTTTAAGGTTCCATGTAACGGGGGGGGGGGGGGGGGCGAGCCTATTGAAATTAATCGGGCAAAAAACCAAACTACGAGTTGCTCTGAAAATTTCATAGAAAACCCAATAACACTTTACTCGACCTGGGAATCGAACTCAGGACCTCGATCATAGAAGTGGCGCTTACGACCACTAGGCTTGTATTAATTTTTTTTTAGTGAAGCAAGTTGCAAACTGGTTTTTTTAAATTAAAATTATTTTGCTTACCAAATTTTTTTATTTTTTATTTATTAATCTTTATTGTACACCATTAGTTACATAAACAATCGAACATTAAAATTCTATGGTAGTTAAGTACAAAGGGCAGCCTTATTGCTGAAAGCAATCTCTTCCAGGCAACCTCTGAATGGATATGTTACAGAGTTTAATGTGTGGTAGTACGGGTGTAAAGAAAAAAGAAGAAATATTTTTTTTTAAATACGGCATAAAAATTAACACAAATCATAAAATCAAATCAAATTCTACGACGCAGAACCAATAAGATATATATATATATTTATGTTTATATTGTCGCCTTAAGTTAATGTTTTTTTTTTTTTTTTTTTTTTTTTTTTTTGAACTGACTACACTGTTAGCCTTAGGGGCCCTATCGTCAAACAGAGCCGCTGCGGCTTTTACAGCTTCACCGGACTTGAGCTTAAGTTAATGTTTATTTATAGACATTAAATCAAGTCGTGTGAACCTTAGCTAAATAAAATAAAATTTAGTTAATCCTCACAAGAATCAAACTGGATACGGTGTTTTTAATCAAATAATCTAAACGTACGACGACGTGGCGCGGCGCGGGTGACAGTGAAGTAAGTATTAATGTTAAAATCATAATTTTAATAATATAAAAGATCATTAATTTTGTCTCAAATCGTCCTCGCAGTGTTAAATTTCCTTATCAAATCTCATATATCCGTCAAATTGTACCGTTGCTCTTGAAACTTATTAAAGCGTTTACAGTGTGGACATAAGTCGCGGCGATTGTATCGGACAGTTATATTTTGTACGTACCTGTTAATGTTTTTGATTGTTATCTTCGACTAATACCGATGTGTTGTTAAGGAACGGTATGCTAAGTTTAGAAATCTAATAGTTAGTTGCCAGTTATAGTTGTAAGTATAGAAAAATATTTTCTGTTTTATAGACAATATCTGTGTAGTTAATGCAAACAGTTCTAAATGTAAATATACGTATAGGTATGTTTTTGTGCCCTAGTAAGTTAACTATCTTTAATTATTATAAAATGAAGTTTTGACATCGAACTGTGTATTATTAATGTCTGTCTTTGGAACTAATAAACAGGTTCCTATTCACATTAGTCTTTTAGGGTTATGACACAGTAGTCAGTGAAAAAGCTACTGGTCATATTTGTTTTCAAGCCGTGATATCTAAACTGAAGGAAAAGTTTTATACGACATGTATCGTAGCGTAGAGATGTAAGCCTACTGTTGTGTTTAGAGTTCGTTGATTCGATCCACGTACAAAACTAATTTTATATTATGAGCATAATTTTTAGTTCTGATTTTGGCTGTTAAATAGCTCTATAATGCATATCAACAGTTTCATTCACAGTAGAAGCTATGATTAGTTTGGTACCAAATAATTGTGTGTGAGTTTGAGTGAGATTGCCATAATATATACTATGATATTTATTTAATCTTCTTGTGATTTTTAATACATACTATTATCGTTCGGCTTGGCACCTTACAGTACTTATTATTATAATAAGAAATGAAAGAGATGATTGTGTTTTTTTTGCAAGTTCGTCTTTGTTCTAAACTAAAACAATAAAGTTAATAAATACATAATACATATTTCTTCCTGTAAAATGAAACTTTCGGATAAATGTCTCGATAGTTTCTTGATATGAAGAATTCTCGTCTGGCTCAAGACAGAAAAATGCTAGAAATATACTGTAATTAAATTATAATCAATAAACATTAACCTACCGTTCCTTACTTACTCTTAATCAACATAAAAACAAACTGTCCTCTTCTTTATGAATGCTATGAACGGGGAAACAGGTATTGAAACTATCATGATACCTGCCCTTAAACGGCTAACGATTTTGCCTTACGAGCTATGATTTCTAAGCCATTCAACTGTATATGGAAGCGTTTATTTTTACTATCATTGCAGTTTGCCCAATGGGGCATGCCGTGAAACGATAAATATTTATAATCTTAAATATGTTTATACGTTTTGTTTTGTAAATAGATTTTAGCGTTTGTCTCGCCTGATGTATATTGGCGATTTAGTGGACGATTTAAGTATAGCGGCTGGAGAATAAGTCTCTGAAGATGAGACAGTTCGTTTTCACTCGGTGTCTCTGTGAACTATGGATAGATCCTATGCTGCAGATTTCTGTCAAACCTGTTCCTAGTGTATCTATATTAATAAATCCGTAGTTCTGGCTGTACATGTTTTTTTTTTCGAAATTTCATAATTGATATGAACACATTATAAATTATCTATATATTAATACGTGAAGCAAAAGCTTTCGGCACCTTTGTAAGCGTATTGCGTGCACGGAAGACTGCGAGATTTGGCATGGTTAAAGTTTATATGGAGAAGGAGTGCAGAAAGGTAAAAATTATCTATAATATCTGTTACTAATATATTAAATTAAATTAATTAATACTGCTAATCCTAAAACAACCAGTGCCATTGAACTTAGACCCCCAAAATATTGATATTGTCACTCAACGATAAGTGACAGCAAGTGATGTAGATAATACACATTGTTTAGGTTCATGAATAATACCAATGTCAAAAAGAAAATAGTATATGTTCAAAAAGTCGCTGGTCGAATTTCGAGCTTAGGGCGATCGCTAGTATTTTAAAATACATGAATATGCCATTAAAAAAATTTGTTTCGTCTGATTATCTGGTTGTACGTCCCGGATTTAAGTAAAAACCGGCTTGACCGATTGTTATGAAATTTTGTACACGGGATGCTTATATCATTTCTTAATTGATAGTATTTATGAATTGTCAATAAAATTACGGAATGAAAATTATTACTTCTTAACAAACACGTACGAGGCTCGGGACGGGACACGGTTGATGTAGGTACTATAAAACCATAATATGAACGAACACAAAACTCGCTCCAGGTTAGCCTGATCCTGGACTCCAACGTGGAAAGGTTTGTCACTCTAACGTTTTGTCACTCTATACTTACAAGTATTAATAGTTAAATTTTAAAAAACAAATAATTGAATAAAATTACATTATTATAAAATTAAGTAAGTAAATAATATTCACAACACTTCGCTTTATAACTCTTTGTACTGTTTTTCCTGTCATCGGCAGATGTTGCTGGCAACACCAAATCACTGGTCCGGGAGCCAAATCGTGTGTTTAGTTGGGAAATCGCTGCGGTAATAAATAGTTATTTGCGTCGGCATTCGCTCTCAAACGTTGCCGTGGAAACGGCATAAGGCGGGTCTTGAGGACTGCGCCTGCGCATGCTTGGCCCAAATCATAAGCGGTCCGTTCATTTTCATATTTTATTTAATATACATATTGATCAAATTCGCGTACAGTCAACTAATAAAAAAGATTGCTTTAACTAACAGGTCGATATTTCCCAGAGCTGAGTTGGAAAGCCCAGTGTGTAAGCGCGTTTTGCCAACTGTAACATTCTGAAAGGAACAATGGATACATACTTATCACGTTAGAAATAGGTGTGATATGACTACTTTCCTTTGTTATTGAAATGAAATTTATTACGACATACTCCACTCAAAATGGTAAGAATATCAGCGAATTAAAAGTCAAAGTCATAGATAGTCCTATACTCGAGGTATTAAACAGCTGGCTTTAATCGTTATTTAAAAAATAGCTATTTAAAAAAGGAGATACGATAGCGTGTCCACTCTCTCTTAAAATATCGAGTCCTTTGAACGAGGCTTCAAGAGGCATCTCTACATGCATGCCGCAGCTCTTAAATTAAAGAAGTAGAAACAAAAAAAAATTAGAGTTGCTTATTATTAAATGGAAATGAGTAAATGTAAACGCATTATCGGTGATGTAGATTACCGTATATTTATTTATTGTAATGGATACTCCAACAAAATTACACATTATACAGTGTTATTATAATTAGGTATAAGTAGTATACCTGACGCGTATGATACTTAAAGGAGTATACAGTATTTCTCATAACTCCGTACATTGAAACATAAGAAAATAAATTAATCAACACAAAGCATATTTAAAATTAAATTGAAATAGTAATAATATTTAAAACAGTTATTACAAATCAAATACAAATTCAATAATCGCCGGCTGTCGTGTCTTGTACCGTACGCAAACAATCATTAGCGCTCGCGACATTCATTCTACCCGTCTTGCTATGTAAACGCGCAGTGCTGCCCTCATCTGCATTCGCGCTTGGCAGAACAGATTACTGTTCGATGTACTACATTCCTAAAGACATTTATCTATCCCTGTATTCATATACCTGTCTTTTTAGATCTTCGTAGTTACGTATTCTTTACTCTTTGGTAATAAAAAAAGATGCGCAATAACTAGTTCATTTTCATATGTAATTCTTATCACAAATGTATACTTATTATTATGAAGCTAAAGGGTTTCTTTGTTTGTTTGGTTGAACGCGCTAATAATCACAGGAAATACCGGTTCAAATGGAAAAACTATTTTAGTGTTAGATAGCCCATTTATCCAGGAAGGTTATATATAAGCTATATAAAATCACGCTACGACCAATAGGAGTGGAGCATCAATGAAAAATGTTGCAAAAACGGGGAAAATTTATTCCTTTTGAGAGCTTCCATTGCGTGCGCTGCGTAAATGGTTAAAATTATTGCAAAGATAATGTGCGACGGAACTGTTTCACTTAAAAAGTTCTAAAAAAGTCCGCGATAGCATATGTCAATCTTTTAAGATTTACTCAGTATAACCCTTTTTATGGTGATAAAATTTATTCTAAAGTAACGAATTATTTGCGAAGATGTTTTAATAAACATGATATTAATCCTTATCGAAATAAATACGTTGGCCGTTGGAACAAAATTGGCCGTTTCATCAATTGATTTCAATGAATATTCTAGAAGATATCAGTTTTAAAATAACTCCACAGCAAAATAATGATCAAGTACAGCGCGCGTTTTTATTAAGCGAAAAGATGTGGGAGACGGGCGATAATGTGGGGAGGGGATGGCGAATGGTGCTCAAATGGTTCGTAGATGAAACAAAGAAAGTTTCAGCTTCTTTACAATTGTATTAAAGGTGCATACGACCCTCTCTCTCTCTCTCTTATGTGACGCAGACGAAGTTGCGCGGTTCAGCTAGTTCTATTATAAAATCTGCTAAATTGAAATCATAGCTATAAATATTTTTAAAGCAATTGTTTTTTGATAAGGATGTAGTAACCCTAATAATAACCAACTTTTAAACTGCAGTCAGCAGTCCTAACAGAGACCAATCGCTCGTGTGTCGACCACAACCTTAAGGCCAGATTACAGTAGCTCGAGTTTTGCCACTTTGAGGAAAATGTATAATTGTGTCCTTGGTACTACCGTAGCCAAACTTTTCATAGGTTCTGTTATTCTTAAATGTAGTAATTGAATGGAAAAAATTACCTGGCTTAGGTACAATCCTCAAATCAAAAATTTATCATCAAGCACCAATACGTCATCTGGATTTGAGAGCCAGTCCCCCTTTAGACCACATCGTCACTTATAATCAGGTGACATTTTGGTTTAACACGAAACCTATAAAGATTTTTTAAATAACTAAAAGTAGAACAAAATCTGCGTTTTGTACATGTATCAGAACGCGTCTTCTGTTCCAAACAAGGCGCCGAATGACCAAAGCTCGCTTAAATTAACATGCTTTTAGTAGACCACACTCGAGTCGGAGATAAACGTTATCTCTACACATAACCAATGATGTTTACAAAAGCCTAAAGTAGACAGAAACAAAACGACAACGAAAAAAAAAACGACAGAAATGTAACCTACTTAAAGCACTATGTCGATATATAGTTAGCGGCGAATGGTTATTTATTTCAACGATATATCTTCTATAGGTTTTTACGGAGTGCGTTTATCTGTGAAAGGGCAAGCGGGATGGACGATTATCGACACTTTTACCGTATCGACCTGCGCAAAAGCTTTAAGGGGAGTCTCGATAGGCAAGACATTTGAAAAAGTTTTAACAGAAATTTATTACTGTATTAATATGCCCTAACTACCAAATAGAGCACGAGAAAGACAACTGAAACTTGTTGCAAATAGTTGAAATTAAAAAAATAGTTGAAATCATAGTTTTGTATGTCCCTATCTCCTTCTCCAAAACTGGACCGATTTGAATATTTCTTT
Source organism: Saturnia japonica (assembly GCA_033032175.1). Lineage (NCBI taxonomy): Eukaryota > Metazoa > Arthropoda > Insecta > Lepidoptera > Saturniidae > Saturnia > Saturnia japonica. The sequence continues at coordinate 2,548,137 of CM065306.1, read as the reverse complement.
GCAGAATAATATAAAATAGACTTTGGTCTATGCGTTAATGTGTTTCTTTTATTTATTATTATCTGTGCTCGCGGCTACGTGGTCTACAGAACGCCACCAATCGGGCACACGCGCGAATCTTGCTCTCCCGCGCCCGGCTATTTTAAAGACAAATATACTTATTGAGGGTGTTCCTTATAAGTTATACTTCCACTTGTTATAGCGGGGTGCGGGGCAAGTGCGCATTATAATACATTGAACTTTAATGTCACTCCTTGACTTTTACTTGTATTTCTCGAGTTGTTTAAACAGTATCTCGGTGCATATGAAGGCATATTTAATGAAGTAAAATTTAGCACGCAAACGTGTGATCGCAACATGTGCCTGGCACAGACTGCGAATTCGAGTGTATGCACTCCAACGTTTGTTGCAAACAATTTGGTTGAGGCGTCGTCTCTAGTGTCTACTCAGTACATAATACTTCAATGTGACACAAATACAAAATATATTTGAACGAATGAATTAAGTTACGCCTCTCTCGTCACGATATAATGGCTGATATTGATCTACTAACAACGCAAGCGCAGGCGCAGCCTGGGACAGCGTGCAAGCCGGAAGTGTCGCGTGCTGTCAAACAATACGCTATTGTGGACGGGTAATTACTTACACCGGAAACTACGTCATTGTTGGTGTGTCCCCGTTTGAAATACGTTGTTAAGGCCGTTCTACATACATCCTTAAATAGTATGCATGGCATTTTTAATGAAACAAATTTAACAAACCTCATGGCGCAATGGTAGTAAGCTCTGCTATTGAGCCGAGAGGTCATGGATCCAACGCTCGTACATGACTGACTTTTGTGTGGCGGGCATAATTGTCAATTGTGTATAGGTGTTAAATATACATGTTTGACTATGTACATCAAACTATAATACAAACTTTGCTCAATTTGGAATTAAATGGCTGTGTATGAAAATTTAAAAATAGATGGGATACTGACAAAATATTCCGGTGTTAAAATAAACTGATTTGTATTGTATAAGGAACGGGAAAATGATTGCATACTACAATAGCAATAGTCTAGACAAGCAGTCGCCTCAGTTGCGTAATCAATATTGGTTTTTACAGAGATGAAGTCTTTATATCCACAAAAGACAGATATTATAAATACACAAAGCATCGCTTCCAGCAGATCCATATTAATCTGTCGTAGTACACTAAAACAATTTACTTTACTCAGTACATTTGCGCTTATATCTTTTTTTACTCTTTCTGCATAGCTGTCTAACTATGTTGCACTTATATATAGAGATATATATATATAAAGTCGCCAAGAAATAAATAAAAAGAATCATCAACCAAAAAATCGTTACTAACTTACTAACTTATTAACTTTAATACAAGGCCTCAATAATGAACTTTAGCACCATCATCATGTGACACGAGTCATCAGAGTTCTAGAAGTTTCTTTTTTAATCACAATACAATGATAGTTATATTTAATATGTAACGTGAGGTATGTTGTCGCTTCTCTCAACTAGTATAATATGCTATAGTAAGCGCGTGAGTTGAATACAGAGTTAAGGAATTCGATAGCGCTGTGACCTAATTAAAATTATTACTGTCGATAAATTTCAACGTTTACATTTTGGTTAACATAATGAAAAAACAAGATAATTTATCAAACATTTCTTTATCCATAATTTCACACACAGAAAATCAAACTGAAAAAATTAATCTCTGAAATTTAATCATCATCAAATTCATTTTTGGCCATTTCCCATGTTTTTTTTATAGCAGAAGTAGATAGACTTGGATCAGTCATTATTAAAATAAAAAAATAACACGCGGTCACAACTTGATTATTATAACCATCAGTAAGTATTACGATAGTTGTTATAGACATCACTCACATCACTACAGTTAGGGCGCGTGGGGTGAGCTCAGCGTGCGGATGCGCGGCGGGGGAGATGCTCCATCTCGGGCCTCGACTGCATTCAACTCGCACGCTTACTATACGTTTATCGAGACAGCGCGACGCACCCTGTACCTAGTACGTGTGCATAAAGCCTTCGAAACTCATTATGTATCTACAATTACAATACAATAAGCAATCATGTTCCGCATAATTATACTGTTAAGTTACAGTTAATTGTCAATGTATTATTATTACCTTTACATAAATCATCTATTATAATTGTTCACATAATCTATATCTAAGTATATATACATACTAGCAATGGGCCCGCGGCTCCGCACGTGTTTTTATTACTACGCAGTAGTTATTTACATCCCGTAATTTTATTAATCGACTTCAAAAAAAAGAGGAGGTTACTAAAAATCGAATGTATATTTTTTTTATAGATATCCATCCATAACTTCTTTCTTTATTAACCGATTTAGATGATTCTTCTTCGTTGGAAAGGAGATATACCTTATTCCAGGGTGGTCCCATTTTCATTTTCATATTTATTTAAAGGATTTTTAAATTTATTTATTTAATTTTCTTACTGTTTCTAAAAGTAATATTGAAATTTCTTATACCTTATCAATTGACCAATAACGTAAGCGTCCTGTGTACAAAATTTCTTAAAAATCGGTCAAGCTATTTTTATATTAAATCCGGACACACAAACAGACAGACAGACAGCGAAAAAAATTAATGGCATATACGTGATCAGTCTCGTTCATATCATAGTATGCCTATAAATTTGGACTAAAAATGAACTGAACAGACAGCATTACAGATTTATTGATATAGATTATTAAATAAAATAAATAAAAAATATGATTGATTGATATTTTGCACATCTTATTTTCTGAACTATCTTTCATATAATATTTATTATATCTGATTTACTTTTTAACATTATATTTTAATCAGATTAGCAGTAGAATCTCTGATTAAACCAAAATTTTACACACGAATCACTACAAAACCACAACTATAATACTTTCTTTAGAACATCTAAAGAAACTTTACTAATTATTTGATACAACATAATGAATTGTCAAGTAATTCATTTTTTTTTCTCATTACCATTCCAAATGAGCAGACTCGTGTAACCAATAAAATCAATCGCAAGTTAATTAAATTGTCTACAATTATAATTAATGTAAATGATATATTTGATTGAAATAATTAATCTTGATAAGTAAATTAACAGTTAAAAACATAGATGACATATAAAGGTTATAAATTATATAAGTAATTCACTTTCGCTTAATAACAAATTCTGGAAAAGCAATTATTATAATTCAAAAAAGTTAAGGCGTCGGATTTGTGAATACACATTCAAAAGATTTTATTGAATTTAGACCCTAAAGGCTGGCGTCCACTAGTAGGATCGCGGCGGGTCGCATCGCAACGCAAAAATCCGCCTGCCTATGCTTTGTATGAAACATCGTACATTGCGTTGCGGCTCGCTCCGCCCCAATCCGTCGGCTGGTGTATAATAAGCAGTTCAATTCATTTGTGCACGTTGCCCTATGGGTGCGTAAAGCGTGTATAGATACAGTAACTACGTGTGAGTGTCAAGAGGTTCAGTCAAGTATGCAAGAGAATTCTAATAATTATTTTACTTATTTATATCGAAAATTTTTACATTCTATTTATTCAAATTTAAAATAAATCAGCAGCTGAATTAAGTAAATGTCTGTTTATTGAACATATTAGCCCATATCGCTAACACTATAAATACCAAATAATCAACTTTCTATTAATTTCTCGTCACGTTCTCTTCAATTTCATGTAAAGCAATATATATTTTTCAATTCCCCAACTAGTTTCTACAGGATGATATGGTGGCAGACGAAGAATTTTTATACCATATTACTGAGTATTTTTTCTGTTATCCATTGCTGAATATCTATCTTTTTTTAATTTGAATTTAGAATTTTAATATGGTCATTGTAATACGACGTATTATAAAGCACAACAACTGGTTAGGTGAAAATGTTCTCCGTCACGAACCAGATATCTTTATTACCGACTGTACTCGTAGAACAAAGCAACAAAATACGTGTTTATCGGAAGACGACTGCCGCGTCACTGTCATACAAATAAAAACTGCATATTTATTAACTTACGCACACATTGGACCGCGCGCAACGATGAGTTGACGTCTCTATACTATGTTTCATACAAAACTGAAAGTGTTATTACACTGCAGGTCTATCGAAGCCGATTTTTAGTGCAGGGGCCATGGCCGCAGAATCAAGCCAATAGCAACAAAGGATCCTGTGGTCATGTAAAAAAAAACAGCTGCAGCAGATCGTGCAGTCTAATAACCGCTATAGGCAGGCGGATTTGTACCCGCCCCGATCTGCCTAGTCGACGCCAGCCTTAAGAAGGCATTTATGAATGTCAATACACTACCACCGATTCGGAAAACATTCCAGTCATCGTGGAGAGCCATCAAGAAACTCGATCGGGTTTATCAACATTGATTGTTATTCCGTTTAGTAATTATTTTTACGTTTCTCAATCAAGAAAATATTTTTATTGTGGTATGTAAATTATTATTTATTCTTCTTCTTTTTGCCCTTATCCCATACAAGTACAGTGGGCGCAGCAAGTTTCCTATTCCACTTTCTCCTATCAGCTGTCACATCATTTATAAACATATCATTCCTCAAATAATCCACCCACACCTTCTTCGATCTTCCTCTGTACCTCCATTCACCTTCATACAATAACACTGTTCTAGTTATTTGACTTTTGTGTTATACGTATTTTTTTTATTGAACCAAATATGGATATTTTTTGGATATTTCTCTCTACTTGGGGCAGTGCAACTGATGAAATAATAGATCCACATCGCACCCCACAGAAGATCGCATCCAAATAACCTTGTGTTTTGTTCCTGCGGTGAATAATGTTTTCACAACTCCTCGGAGAAAGGGGGTTCTAGGTCCGCAACACGACATGCTATTATTACCTTTGGTATTGCAACTGTTAAACCGGCGGGCCGTACTTTAGTTATAAAGAAAACTTTTTTATATAATTTTACTGTTTTACCACAATCTTGTAGCGACATCTACATAGCGTCACACAGCGACATCTATCGAGCCACATACGACGCATCCTGCATCGCACTATAGAAATTAACTCTTCGATTGAGTGTATATACAAGAACCCGACTACAACCGTTGGGCAGCTGCCCGCCAGACATAACACCCGTCTGGTCGGAGGATCCTCCCTTTTCGATGGTTCTTCCACAATCTCACCTATTGTTAAGGGACCATGTGGCTTACAATGATAACTCGCAAGCTTAGAGTGTCTAGCTCTTAAGTGCGTTATTTAATTCAGGTCATCTATCATCCATGGCCTTAAGAAATAAATCAACGTATTCGCCGAACGGCAACCATAACACATAAATAATCGAAATTGATTAACGAAATGTATTAATGAATTCGTATTTCTGGGTCGATCGAAACTGATCTTTATCTGTTAAATTATAATGCATAACCGTCGTAAGATTTGTTTTTAACATTATAAACGAAAGTTTTTATATCGCTTTTGATTTTAATATTTAACCTAACGAAAATATTTTTTTAAGTATGTCAACCCAATATGGCTTGGGAATCCATACCGAATGTATTTTTGAAGGTGAAACGAAAATTAAACGATAATACTTTAAGGAATTATGAATGAAGGAATGGCTCATTTGGTAGCGTTTACGGACACCGCGTCGATCGACGTGAGTTCAAATCCCTACGATGAGCTTCAGCTTTCGGTGAAGGATTACATAACAAGCAAAACCATAGCATGGCGGTAAAGTATTCTCTAATAACCACCTGGCTAATTACCAATCACAAGTTGAGATCCAGTTTCCTTACTAGACCTAGCTTATCATCATCTTGAGTCACATTGTCACACATCAGGTGATGATCTAGATCTCGCGAGCCAATGGTAAGATTTGTTTAGATCTGCCGCTACAATTGCCAGTCGATCGAACCGAGCGTCGAAACCACGACCTACACCACTTCCATTTAAAAAGTCAATCTCGTTTAACCACAAGACCGCAGTGATACAAACAACTTTAAACGTATAAATAAATAACTGACTAATATCGCGTAGTAAATATTTAACTTAACGTGTCGCCTACTTACGACCTGTTCGGTCCGTTTGACCGGTCCACCCCGTAATTGGGTTTGTTACCCCACTTGTAGGGTAATCCATTAGGCTGGCAACACCGCGTCCGCGTTTAGATTAGCTGTTGCACGTTAATAAGATTGCGGTGTCGCTCGTGTCACTTGAACGATTTGCAGACGCGTTGTAAGTTTAGGGCTACCGCTTATTGATTTAATAGGTTCTATTTTTTAATTAAATTTACTAATTCGAAAATTATTCCCTTTGTTATTATCAATATAACGTCTGGTTTACAACGATTTAACAGAATTTAATATTTGTAGTCATTTTTAAACTAAAGCTTTCTTAAACATTAATTCATGTAAAAATAATAATTATGTAAATTTTTATTTTCTATATCTACACAATTAATAAAATTGAAGTGTCTGTTTGTAATGTTAAAATAACAGCTTTTTACTAAATGCATATGAAAGTATATATACGATATCTGTAAGAAAAAACCCCATTTTTTTAAATTTTTATCTGTATGTCTGTCTCTTTGTTTCGGATAATCTCCGAAACGGTTGGACCGATTTTGACAGGACTTTCACTGGTAGATTGCTGAATTTATAGGAAGTAACTTAGGCTACTTTTATTTTAGAAAAAGAATTAGGGTTCCGCACAAATAGAAAAACTGGTCATGGTGAATCAATTCGGGCGCTTAAATGGCTTACGCTGAGTAAATCATAAGAGATATATTAAATTAATGTACTAAACAATTGTAGACATTGAAAAAACCTACAAAAATGTCAGCGAGAGTATACGTCTATCTTCTAAGGAACACCCACAATAATTAGCATTTCTGTTTTTAAAATAGCCGGAAGAGGGATCGCAAGATTCGCGCGGGCATTCCGTAGTCCACGTGAGCGAAGCCGCGGGCACAGCTAGTGATGCATATAATTAAATACAATTATTAAAATAATGTTTTATAAAAGCAATCCAGTGAGTGAACATAATTAGAATTAAGTAATTAGAATTACCATACAACATACCAGCAACGGTTGCGCCTGATTTGGGTTTAAAAATGATGTTTTATATGTCATAGTTTTAAAAATGGGGTTCATGGTTTATGTATGACATATTGAACATATTGAATCGATGTATAATTTTAATAAAACGGCAAATTCAAAAGGAACTAAAAAATATTTCAAAATTTTAATATAATTTATACGGATATTAGAATTATATTTTATAACGTATGTTATGTTACTATATATGTTATTTTCTTGTTCTTATGTGATATTAAAAACATTCCACAGACAAAATGGACTTTTATATGAATACTATATATAAAGCCCACCTATCTGATTAAATTTCTGCAAAATCTAGAGGTACGCCAGAAACTTGATTAGTGGCGTAAGAAAAATTATCTAAAGCGGTGCGGGCCGTTCACAATCTATGACGGAATTGACTTCAATTATTATTTGGCACAAGGGCATAAGCAATAGCGTTATATAAAAAAAATTATAGACGTGCATTTCACAATTTTTTTTATTATTTTAATTGTTATTTTAAATATCACCTTAAATTTACCGATTAGACCTTTTTTATTACTTTTCTATTTATATTTTACTAGGTGGCCCCACATGCGTTATTTTGATTCATCCAGTAGTTAGTAACTCGCCACAACGCCTCCTATATTATAGTTATCCTATAGGAATAGCATAAATATCTTCTCCATGAAAAAACACTTACATCTACCAATTTTCCTGGTGATCGATCAAATGGTCTTGGATTTTATCAATCATCCTCTTTGTGTATTTTACTTTTCTAGATATTTTTTTTTTGTTTGTTAATTTTTATTAATTTTTCTATTTGCACTATCGACAATATAAAAAAAAAATTATGTGCTTAGCAGCAACAAGCTCACCACCACCACCAAAATGTGCAATATTCATTGATTCATTAGAGCTTGCTTCTAGAATAAATGAGGAGTTTGTTAATACGAATATTTTTTTTAATGGATGTTCAGCCATAACTTCTTTGTCAAAGGGACCACCCATTTTATTTTCATTGGAATTGGACTTTCGACTTCGAAGATACAGCAAGGAACTCCTCAAAATCATTGAAGTTGGTTTTCTTTTTTGTTAAAATTTTTCTTTTAACTGTAATTTTTCGTGATACCAAATAAATGGCATACCCTGTTGGAACCTGTTGTAACTGTTGATCGCTTGTGACTTGTACCACATTAAGACTAACATGCATTTCCCACCTGCGGCTTTGTTTGCATTACAGTCTGTACGTTGGAAGGCGATGGTTTTTGTCGGGAGTAGCGGTGTGGCCGCCGCGCCGCTCCGGGCTTAGATTTCGAACCGAGCTGCGGTCGTATTTACTCAAATTGTCTGTTTTCTTGTTAGCTGTTATTGTAATTTATATTTCCTGTTCAGTTTCATATTTATTGTTTCGTAACGGTTTCAATATTAACATATTTAGAACAAAACTATTTCTGTTTTACTATCTCGTAAAAATATACATTGTTATCAACAATAACTTGCCTCTCATGGATAATGCCAATTTTATGCGCATTTTGTGTGACATTGAAAGTTCAATGGTTTATAATTACTAACAAAGTAGCAACTCGCCCACAACTTTATTCGTTGTTCGACTTCATTTTGTTAATTACAATTATCTTTATAGTATGAAGAATCATTATTTTCTTGTTTCCGAGATTATTTTAGAAGATAAAACGAAATTATTTAAAAGAAAATAATGCTTGGTGCATAATTGTACAGCTAATAAAGAAAATAGGCTGTTTTTTTTCTTGTAGACAACTCTAAAAAGTGTAAACCCTGTTGCAAATTCTAAGGATTTTTAGATTCCGTACATCCTTGAATGTCTATCACAATCACCTGTCTAAGTGCATTACAGTGTTTGCCTCATTCAGCTCAAGAACCGTTACTGTTAAATCGATGCGCCCACGCAAATTTCTCTTAAATTATAAGATATAATAAAATGCATGATGTCTCAACCCCTTAAAGATACGTTTGTGGTGAAGTTACGATTTTGTGACTTCTAAACTAATGGTGGGCGATTTATGATTGATTTACTTTATTGGGACATTTAATTATTAGTAATACTAATTAGTAATTAATAATATTAGTAATTACTAATTTTTATAATCTAATACAGCATTACTAATTAGTATTAATAATTCTCGTTCAGTCGTAAACAAAGCTTTTTATAAGAACTTGTATACGACGAGCTAAATAAAAATGACTTAGCAATTACTAATTCGATAGGATCAGTGACTAACTTCAAACTTGGTGTTGGTTATCTGGTTCGGTAGGACCATTTTGTTTTAGCTCGTCGACATACAAGTTCTTGTAAATAACTTATTCGTTTACAAGTTAACGATCATTTAGTAGTAACTTAATATTGTAAATGTTAACTTAATATTAGTAACCTAATTACTAGTATTAGTAATTACTATAGTTATAATCGAGATATCTCGAGACATCTTCATAATCGAATCAGTATATCTTATAATCACCTACCACTATTCTTAACAGGTATATGTATTACGCTAACATGTTTCTCTTCTTGATTGATAGATCGCTTATTTAGGATTCCGTTTATACTTTTTAGATCAGCTTTACTTTGTACTTATTTATAATATGAATTCATTGAAGTACATAGAATAGGGTCATTGAAATGAAGAGAGCAAAATATATGTTTCTCTTTGTCTCTTTCGATTGGTGTCCTGCTTTTTCATTTTTTAACCCTTATTATTAAACAACGTGTGAATTAAAACTTTCTTTATTTAAAATATCTATCTATTTATATTTGAATTTTTGAAAACTATAAGCACTAGCCTCGTTAGCTGACTTCCAAAATGAATTGGGCAGCCTTGTTCTAAGCATTCGATTACAATTTCCAAAGTTTTGAAACATATCTGTAACTAGACAGTCTATCATAAATACCTTACACGATTTACGGAGAGGGCTAAAGCGATATTATAAATCATAAAGCTTGTGCGTATGTCCAACTGTCGTTCATAATGTTCAATACAATCAATTTTATAACGAAATCCAAACAACACGACCTCTGTGGGTGGTTGCGACATATCCCGGTTACTTATTGTATCCTGGTCTTTATGTTCACACCACACCAGTTCAGAAAAAGGTCAGTAGTGTCACTGAAATTTTTTTTAATGTCCTAACTACTTTCGATGAATCCTGATTGTTCTATAGTTGTTTTGATGTCTTAACTTTACTGGATTTACTATCAAGTAAGTACCTATTTAGTGCAGTCATATTACCAGCTTTAGAAAAATAATCAGTTTCTATAATCCTAGGGATGTTAAGATTCGGATCACGTAACTTCGATATCTTATTATAACTTTGGTATTTAACATTATGTAAGCAATCTATTAATTTAAGTCATCGTAACGTTAAAGGTAGGACGCTATACGAAACCGAAAATAGTCGATTATCTCCTTCTGTAGCTCGATTATTTACAGCCGTAATCGTCGCGTGACCTCAAAGTAAACTAGTTTAAAAAATATGTTAAACGCTGGTATAACCCTTAAAGTACAATGGCCACTCAACCGAATTCGCAACCTGAAGTAGTGGAAATGGCGGCCGTGACTATTTCTAATGGAATTCCAAAATTCTGGAGTGACAAGGCACGCCTTTGGTTTGTGCAATGCGAAGCAGTAGTGTTTGTTGAATCGATCGGGGAGAACACGGTGCTCCACAATTAGTTATGAAACGGCTTCTTCATAAATGTAAAAATAAATTTAATTCTGTATATAAGTGCCAAATATATATCGTCAAGCTTAGGGAATTACACTGACCGCGATGTTGCTTATCTAGCAACAGTCCAAGCCGAGGTTCGGCTACTTTGGCACCCTTGAGCTCTAGCCCCTCTTTCGCGGCTGAGTGCCTTAAACGCTCGCCTCTAAACCCGGTGAAGCTGTAAAAGCCGTCTGAGACTTCGGGGCCCTTTTGGCTAACAGTTTAGTCAGATCGAAAAAAAATCATCAAACATTTAGAAACCATTTAAATCTCACACTGGTGACTAAAGTGCAATCTTTCAAAAGTGTTACTCATGAAGGTTTCCTACTTGCAGCTCTGTTACCTCATACTAATAATAACGAAATATTTTCAATAATATACACTTTTCTACGTAAATGTACATTTATGTACGTATGCGATATAAACGCGTAACGTCTTACATCCATCATTGTGACAACTATTATCATTAAATACCGTATTCTGTGCCATCCATTGTAAATTTTACGGTTTGCCGATGGAACGGATCGAGGCTGGGCGGGCCGAAACGTCACTGCTGGGCTCTGTCCACCAGTTCCTATAGAACAGTCCCGTTGTATTGATGCGGGTGGATCGCTCAGTTTCCTCGGCCGTGGCTGGCCGGTTAACCGCACCATTTCCATGTTCGCTTGCTGGCTTGGTCCAAGCATTATCATTAGGCGACTTTTAAGCATCACAATTTTAACCTAATTCTCTAATAATACAAGTCGCTGTTAAAGTCCAAGTAATTCACATACTCACATGCACCTGACTAATAATTAAATACATTACCGCTACAAATACATTAATCTTGACTAATTATTCAAATTCGACAAGTTTAAAGGAAGTGGAAGTGAGTAAGTGAACCATGAAAAAAAATCTATTTTGATTGAAACTTAGCATTTCTTAGTTATATCTTTATTTACAGTATAAAATTTACTAAGAATAAAATATAATACAAATATAGCTTTCTATGAGTGGAACTTTTAAAATCGGATCAATATATCCGAAAATTACGTCTTTTACCTCTGTATAGCAATAGTATAGAATATTAGATATTATACTCAACGAACTTTAAAAAAGCTATCCAATAGTTATTAAGATATGTTTTTCTCCTTAGCTCACATCTATCGAAACATACGAATAGAAATCACTAAAAATCGCTCTTAACTCGCGCCAAATCGTAACTGTCGACCGAGACATTTCCATACCGCTAGAATAAGTGGCCCCCGCTCAACGCAGTGATAAACACTAAATTATAACGTGTGTATGTATAGCGCACAATTAAACCAGATGCGGCCCGGGGTTCAAGCTCACAAGGTCCCGAGGTCTTATTTATACACTGTTAATAATTATAGTTGTTACGTCTTCTCTGGTATTTGTGCCAATAGAAACTGAGTTAGAATCAGTCGTTAAGATAGTTGGATTTTATTATCGATGGTGTAGTATGTCTTTACTACACCATTTACCTTTTTATCTCCAAGCCAGGGTTCCCTTTCTATTCAGTATTTTTCACTTTTATTCCGTTTAAATGTCTGATATTTATGTTATTAGTAAAATTGTTTTTAACACCATCTAGATTCTTATTCTTCGAAAGTTTAAAATCCAATATGTTAATAGTGATGAGTATTCGATTTTAATCTTATGATTTTTACGTCTCCTTCGTTTTAAAACCAATTACTTAGCTGACGTAACTTGATTTGTAGACACGAAATTGGTGATTACTTTGTAGTTAATGTCCAGTGTATTTTTTTTTTGTTTTTATAGTTGCTTGGCAAATTGACGGTACTGTTTTTGACGCTAAGCACATTACAATCCAAACACAACGGCGACCACCGAGAGATAATAAATGTATATGTAAATATCACTTTACGTTACGTTTGAAGTACCCGATGTCATAAGAAGAAAGAAAAACATTGACCAAAAGATGTTTCCACAGCTTCACGGCGCGGTACGGCAAAGATAATACGTAGAAAACTTTTTAGTTCGTGCTGGTTACCTTAAAACTCCGAAGTGTTTTTGTTGTGGAAAGGAGAAGAGGGAATTATATTTAACAGCTCTTTAGAACATTCACCATAATACAGACGGTAGAACAAGCTTTGCGAGGTAATGTTTTGATGTTTTACATCTGCCAAGAATTTCATGATGGCTCATTCGATTGTTTTTTACCTCGTGGAAGTGGACTACATAAATGGCAGCCATATTTACTACTGGCATTTTGCAATTTTTTCTCCTACTTTATATTATACGTGCTTTTAATATACTTAATTATAAAGTCTGTCCTTTACCATGTGTTCCAATTAATTAACTGAACTCATTCATTGCATATTAATTCGAATTGCGCATTAAATTATATACAGAACCCTTCATTTAGAAGTAAACGATAATTTTGCTTATAAATGTGACTTTGAAATGTGTCAAATAGCCTACATTGCTCAGCGAACCGGGAACCACATTATAAATGGATCGTATTAACTCATTAAAGCCACCGACCGCTACCTGTTGCTTGAAAAATATAGGTGATTTCTTTAAGTGCTGGCTGTAGTTAAAATTGATTTGCAGTCATAGTGAGAATGTGGTACAGTTCAGTGTATAAAGCTGGTGTGTCTACGCTATGTGACGCCACGGTGACGAACTATGTGGGTACAAATACTGGAATCGGCTTCAATTTGATGAGAAAATATAGTTTTAGGATGTTGTTAGGGCAGTTTATAGTTTTTTTTTTGTGAAAATTTCTTTAGTACCATTGTGATTTCAAGGGTTGCCACCCGTAGTATATTATATATTATATTATCATACTATATATATTATAGTACGAAAAACACCATATTTTCATCGCTATTATTATTAACTGTTGCATTTTTTTACATTAATTGTGTCAAAAACGCTCCTGCAGCGCTGCATGGGGAATTGCAGAACGAAATGCAATCACATCGTCCGTCAGTCGCTCATAAAAAAAACTATTTTCTTTAAAAAAAAAAATGTTGCAATAAAAACAAACATCCATAGGATTTACACTGCGAGAGAATGAGATAGAATACATTATACACGGTTAATGCAAGACTTGATTTTCACGAATATAATCGTCGTCGAATTGGTCTAGCGGTGTGAGACAAGCTGATTTGTATGTACGCACTATTTTATATTAATATAAAGTAGCAGTGGTCGATAGTCCAAATCGAGTTGATTTAGGATTTAAAAAAAAAATTAAAGAAGATAATGTTCTTTTTCCACGTTTGAAGTATTCCACACGTTTTTTTTTTACAATTTAACACACAGCCATTACATTCCAAACTAAACAAAGCTTGTTTTACGGTAACTTAACTGTATCAGTTATATAGTATTATATATATCAGTAATTTTATTATGAACATAACACGTAAATAAATCATATGCGGGAATCCCACCTACAACCTTTGAGCTTCATATTACGGCTTACTACCACTGCATCACAAGACCTGTATAAACTACCTACTCTCGCTGCCTGAGTTACTGACTCTGCATGAAACTATGTTAAAAAAACCTATATCAATGAATTCAATTTTGTTCACAGCCAGACACGGTCCCACAAGCCAGCGTAGATATGACGTCGGTACTGGAAGTCAGCGAAGCAGACAGCGTCACCGGCCATCAGCACAGCCTTGCGATTACAGCGCCGGAGAGAGTCACCTTCGTGAAAGGCACATGCCGAGAAGAGGCGAGGTGGTGGTCAGACGTACTCAGCGTTTACCCACGCAGTAAGGTAAGATAACCAGCCAGGCTGCTCGTTATTCTTCTCATGGTAGAAAAAAGCCATAAAACTATGTTATCCATAATTAAAATGAAAAGAAATATCGCAACGAAACTGCAGATCCACAATGCTTGCTGTATTAAAACAAATGGATTGATTTAAAAAAGTACTGTTAAAACTCGTTCAGTTTCTATAAATAAACATTTAAATATAATAAAAATAACGAAAACTCAAGCATCTCGTACGTTTCGAACTCATGACGATAAATGAAATGTCGCAGCGTGTTACTTACTACTGAACCATCATTGCTTCACACGATAAGTGATCATACTGTTTCAGCGACCGATCTTACGCCGTAACTACAAAACGACTATGGAATTCGGTTCCTGTCAACATCCAATATGCCAACTCTCAGGATTTCTTCAAGTATTCGCTACGTAGGTTTTATTTGGAGTAGTTGAATATTAGCGAGATTAATTATGCACACCTTTTTTGCTTCCCTGTAAGACTGGCAGAGAACGCTTTTTGGCATTCAGTTCTCCATTTGTACTTTTTGTGCAATAAAGAATATAATATACATAACACGTTCAGAAAAAAGGAAATACATTCTGATTTTAATAAAGGTGGACAAACAAGCTTGCGGCTGGCTGGATGGTAAACGGGTATGTTCATTGTAATTCCACAGGTAACATTAGCCCAATGCCCAAGCATTTAACAAGATAAATTATTAAAAAAGGATACAAAAACCCGACTGCAACAAAAAATACTTGACTAAAAACTATTTGTCTATTTTTGCTTTTTATTTGATTTCCAGAAATTGTACTTAAATATTATATAGCTTATGTCACTCCCACAACTAAGATGAATCTAACGACACCTCGTATGCTAAAATTTATCAAGCCGTTTCGACTACAGAGAGTATAAATACATACGCTCAAAAAATATAACCTTCCTTTTTCGCTGTAGTACAATTTCATAGCCATTTTTCTCTGTGTTTAAAAGTGTTATCTACAAATCACATCGGATTACATACTCGCAGGTACATGCAGATAGGGGCAACGTATCAATAACGATACAGGAACACTTAACTAGAGACCAGGGATTACGAAGCGCACTTCCATCTGTACATCGATATCGATTAACACTAATCAAGCAACAATGTAAAGTTTGAGGCGTTCAGTGAAAATATAATAATACCTATGCATCTGGTCTCGTTAACTATGGATTAAGGAAATTGCTTGTCTCGTGTTATAATAATTACTACTTATTACATACCCTCCTTTCCTATTGCGAGCACATTCGTGTTACGTTCTTAACATGTCTATAATTAAACATCGGTTTAAATAATATGCAAGATCTAAAACTAAAGATTCCTTTTTTTATTCAATAATTTCGACGTCTAAAATGATTTTTATATATATATTGTATTTAATTGTAATGATGTACACTGGCGCTGTGGTCATGTTATGTAGTTATTCAACCTAAAACGTATTTCAATTACAGTTTTTAGGATATAAACATAAAATTTTAAAGATATTGTACTCCATTTTAAAACGCCGCATCATTTACACTGTATCGAGTAATTTATTGACCAGTTTTTATACATTCATAATAACCAATAATATCCACAACATAAAATGATCACCAACGCCTAACCACATCGTGTCATTGATTCAAAACGCCAACAGAACCTAAAGTTCTGTATTATTTAATACATTTTAGTACCTACTACAGTTTCTCCGTCGTTCAATTTTCCTCATAATCGTCTCCTTCACTATCAACTGATAATATTACTAATTAAATTCAGATTACTGCGCGCATTCTAATAAAATTAAATCGAATGCCCTATAAAAATATTAGTTAACAAAAGTCCTTAGTATTTATTTATAAAAGTGGCAGCAGTGAAACTAAATCTGCCTCATTAATCATTATATAGGAAGCGGCAAAGATATTAAAGTTATCTCCCAGCTTCTCTAAAATTGCACCGGTAACCGACAATTTACGCACGCGCCGCATCGCTCTCTACCTGCAGGAAGTCGCGGCACAAGTTGCATTGCCTGCCATTACTTGTCGATACAGGGTTGACAGCTTCGTGATTTGTTATAATATTATTATATAAAGTTATACCAAACTGACCCCCTTAAAGACAGACACCTCAAGTATATATCAACCAAACCAACAAACGCTGCGGAATATCAGATTATGTTCACTCAAATAGAAATGAACAATGTCTTTTTATATAATTTTTAATTTTATCTGGTACACGGTAAATGTTTCATATTTCAAGTAACAAAATCTCACGTTAACTAAGATAGTTCCTGTGCTAACATTTGTGACCATGTGTACCCAAAAGCAGGAATTCGCATATAAATTAGGAATTTACCGGTCACTTGATAATAGAAATCAAAGTATTGGAAATGGAATCCTCGGAAAAATAAACAAAAGAAACAAGACAAAACTAATCATATTAATTTCATCGTGGTATTTGCCGGTCGGGATAACAACTACCACTTTCAACACTCATCTCTATTCTTGGATTGTACTGATATTCACTTACCAACAGCATGCAGGGTAGTAATTTTCCCCGTGGCAGAAATAATCGATATTAAAACTTTTAAAATGCCCGCACCTGCTATCCTTTCTAATTATCATTTAGCATACATCTGTAATTAACACCTCGGGGATGCTGTGTGTTATAGTTTTGTTCGCAGTAATAATAGGCCATGAAACACAATTGTAAGGGTAGCTATTATAATTACGTAGATATTATATCACTGGGAATATATAGATATGTAGTAATTTTTAGCGCGTCGTAATTGAAGACTAACACGAAAAGTATTATATGGGAAAAAGGTTGTTTGTAGATAATTTATAGAATATTGTGGAAAATTACTAATCGTAGTCTATTTAATTACATATTATGTGTAGAATTAGACTATATCATAAATAAGTTATTTGTAACAGTGTATTTGTATTTTGTACATCTGTGAATTTCCTTGGAAGTATTACGAGAAACGAACAGTTTTTTGCTGTCCTCAATTGGAAAAAACTTATCAAGGTTACTAAAAACCAGCTAAATGGTTAAAAAGGACCCAAAAAACCCGACTGCAACAAAAGCACATTTTTTTTTTTCTATTTTTGTTTTTTATTTGAATCCCGACGTAGTACTTAAATATTATATAGCATATGTCACTCCTAAAATTAATACGAATGTAACGACATCTCGTATTCTAAAATCCATCAAGCCGTTTAGGTTACAGTGTGCGAAAGAAATAGACATACCTACATACACATACGCTCGAAAAACATAACCCTCCTTTTCGTAGTCTGGTAAAAAAAAAACTTATAGACATTTGTCGACAATAATATTTTATACGTGACACGATGTCGAGGTTTCAATATTAGTTCTTTCCATCCGAGGCTAGTTTTAACAATGTGCTCGGTTGCGTGACGTTGCATCAACCGGTTTTTGGCCCTTGGCTAAATTACCTAGTTAAACAGCATACCTACAGTAAACATGAGGAAAACTCACCAAGGTCGCTATTTTGTCTACACCATGAGGTTTTTAGGGGGGAAAATGTTATTAGTTTCGTTCATGATTATAATATTTCTTAGCCTTTCTTTCTGCTTTTCTTTTCTTTCTGTAAAACTTGAATAAAAAAACCGGCCACAATATGACTGTATAAGTCCGCCTGCCCCCTTGTTTGTAAGCGTGAAGGTAAAGATTCCTCTGAAGTACTGAAGACGACGTGATGACCTCAACTCGGCCGTTGAACTTTTCATGAATACGCGAACGACCTAATTTTTCAATTGCGAGTAATCGTCGCCCGATCGATTCCCGCGAATTTAGCCTGTGTTTTTTGTACTCCTCTAGTAATAACGGAACAGTACTGCAACTTGCGTAAAATAACAATTAAAATTTACAGCCAGTACTATAATGGCAAAAATAAAAAAAAAACATCCCGTAATTAAAATGCAATGAACTTTATTTACTTACTAAGATAAAAATGCTTATTTTCTCCCGGAATTTTTTATAGGTCTTTTTAATGCTTAGAATTATGTAGTTCATTAATTCGCTATATCTCTTATGGTTTACGCACCATAAGCCATTTAAGCGCCCAAATTAAGTCACCATGACCAGTTTTTTTTATTTGTGCGGAACCCTAATTCTTTTTCTAAAATAAAAGTAGGCTAAGTTACTCCCTATCATCAGCTATCTTTATTAATTGTATAGATTTAGACCCCGAGATGGTAGTTAAATTATAAAAACTAGGTACCTATTTATTTAGCTTTAGAAAATACCGACTTGTCAAAATATATTTTTTTAAATATATACATAAGAGTTAGATACTCATAAAAATGGCACTCAATATCTGTATAACTATATCTAATAAAATATATCTAATAAATAATACTGTTAATATGTTTAATGGGTACTATGTTATTTATAAATAGCAAATTTTAATTTAAAATAATGATAGTAATTTTCAACATAAATTATGATTAAAATCTTAAATATAATAATCTGTAAACTTTTTTTTAATAGAGAATTTTTACGAATTTGTTTTTTTAGCTTTTATATACTAATTTACTTATATACTATTTTATATGCTTTTTGTTGTTTAACGTGAGGGAAAGTTTTCGCCATCATAAATTCTTGATTTTTCTTGTTTTAGGTTTATCCCGTGTTGCGAATTTTATTCTCGAGCCATATTTATAATTTATTAATTTATTTTTAAATATTTCAAAGTGACCTTATTGTTAATTATCTGTCTTTTGATATTTGGCCTAGTTATCTCGCAAAAGTACCGACACAATTAGTGCAGGATCGTGTTACGTGCGCGGGCGCAGGTCAACTGTGTTGTTTACGTGAATTAAGATAGCGCGTCGCGTCGTAACCAATTTGAAAACAGAACGCGAAAGTGGGTGCCAGTAATTTTTGATGTCTTTTACATAATTAAATACATATTCAACCCTTAAATGCATTTTTTTTTAATTATCATAAATTTAAAATTTGTTGTTGTAAAATAAATAACAGTGCGTTTAAGGGTTGAAAAACTAATGACGAATATCAATCAACAGTCGTTACCTTCGTTATGCTTATGACCGTTAAGTACCAAGGCACGGCGGCTGCGGCGCGCAATGGGGACCTCTAATTTAACTGGGTATTTATTAGTCGATCCCAAATGACAAAACGCCGAAGTAATTTTAATACCTGGGCGACAAAGTATCGCTTCTATCTAGGTAAACTGGGACAGAAGAACATTGTCATAATACAAAATTTCATCCCATTTCTCAGAGCCGTTACCGAGAAACCAATTATTATATGTACAAGAATTGTCCATTTAAAAATCTTAATTAATATATTAAATACGTTACAATCCAACGTCAAGTAGACAAGAAGCTGCACACTAACTAATAATTAATCAGACTTAAAAAAAAATATAGATATTAACTTTTTAACTAATCTATTCAGAACTTGCAACTGGACTGACGTTACAAAAACACAACGCTGTACATGCTACATTGATAAATAGACGTCATGTGCTGTTATACGGTGCCGGGCGTTGCACGTCCACGTGACGGAAGATATATCTTGTAAAAAACCGTCCAAGTGCGAGTCGGACTGTCTCACCGAAGGTTCCGTAATTGTAAAGCTACATTCACCAAAATAACTAGGTAACATTATTGAAGAAAGCACCGAGCAATTCTAAAGAAAAGATATACTATATTGTGGGGCAAAATTTATTTTACTTTTGGAAAACTGTTGTCTCCATACACCGATATATGCCGCGGTCAGTTTATCAACTGCAAATAAGTTTGTGATCGCAATTTTTTGGGATTTAATTATAAATTTACGATTTTCGGATTTTTTCCTTTACTTGTGCTATACGATATCGCTTCTTGCCAAATTTCATGATTCTAGGTCAACTGCAACAGCCGTATTTTTGAATTGAGGTACGGAACCCTAAAAAATGAACGTACATTCATACGTCAAATATCATAACTGTATTACATATTTCGAATGTAGAGTTAGTTATTTTTATTTAGGTTTAAACCATTCCACGTGCAAGAACAAGAAGCATACTTATCCCAACATAAGTATTTATTCAACACTATTCAAACGAGGCGTGAAGAGGTATCTTTGCCGATGTCGTCGTTTTTTCTGGATTGCACCGTTCTTTTCATCAAGTACTGTGTATTAAAATATCCGAAATTGAAATTAATGTTATATTTTATACTATATCAAACGAAAAGCTTTAAAAAGCAGTAAACATCAGTAATTAACGGCTAGTTTTTTTTTTACGTTACCGCGGAAGCAAGTTGAGATGACACATACCTCAACCGGTGATGGTTACCATAAACGGATCATCAGGAAATAGAGTAGAAAATAGTGCATTACTAACTACTACCCGTATGTGTGGGCAAGAAACCAATGTAGTTATAATGCATTATACACATGTTCGTAGTATGCCGAATTCGGGCAAATTAAAATAATACCTATTTACAATATTTGTTGACAGTATGACAGTTGACAATTAATGATATCAATTTAAGATACTCTGTCCTTTCCAGTAGCCAATAACTTGTCAAAAATAATAAAAAATCACTTTATATAATATATCTTATACTATATACATATACAAATCTCATGTGCGTCTGTCTTGTCTGACAGAGCTGATATTCACACAATAAATTAGTTTTATCACGACGAAAGTTCATAGCTATGTAAGGATCCAAGAGATGGCGCTATGGTCGAGCCATTAACTACCGGAAAGAACAGAAAAACGTTAGCAGGGCCAGCTAAGTAGATAATATAAAAGTATCATTGTTTTTAAATTATTTTAATATAACACATAATCGTAACTGGTATATTTTATTTTATAATGGTTTCTATTTTAATCTTGTCAATCTCTTAATCGATACTTTTTAAAATATTATTTAAGTAACTATTAATATCTTTAAGAATAAGATGTCTGATAATAAAATCTTTATTTTATGGAATAGGTAACTAAAGGTTTTAATAATATGAAATTATGAAAATGAAGTATTAATTATAATACAAAATAATGTATATTCGGAAATATCTTTATTGTAGTAAGTAGTAATATAACAAATATTAATGACGTAATAACTCATAAGTTCGAATATTCGGCCGATTTATTCGGTTAAAAGATAATTGTGTTCTCACCTTAAGTCGAGGGAAATCTGTCGCAGAACTTGCTAATTGATATATCTTAGCAACATACCTTTTACAACATTTCTTAATATATTTCTTATTTAATTTTTATATTTATTTTATTTTTCTTTTTTATTTCAAAAAATTGTGTGTTTTTCGGTCTCGTAATTTGACAAGTATATTTCTATCAACTATGGGCTGACTGTTGATAGATAAGAATTCTGTTTTTCTCTGAGGACTCATTATTATATGCTTATTAATTTAGTTTCCCTGATTTCAATAATAACATATATACAGTTGTAGTTCATTTTATATGGTATAAAATGATTTTTTAGCATTAATCCCTCTATTGGTCAGGTATGTGCAATAAAGGATTTTTTTTAATCGATTAATATCTTTATTTTTCTGACTGACTATACTGTTAGCCATAAGGGCCCTGAAGCCTCAGACGGCTTTTACAGCTTCACCGTGACCCGATTAATAGGTTTAGCGTTATGGCCATAATCTCACATAATGTTAAATGACGATGTGGCAAAAGATGGTGACACGCTAAGCCGTGGGGAAACAGGTTCTCAAGTGCAGCTGTCGGAACACAGCTACATGTGCTTGGCGACAGATTTTCAACTCGAGGGTGGTAGTTAGACAGGTGAGCATTAGAAAATACCATACCACCATGCTATAGTTTCATCACGGTATTTTTCTTACGTATATACTAGCTGCCGAGAAGCTTGCAGGCCGGTATGAAAACGGTGACTGTCGATGGATTTCCGATCTCTCGGTGGTCGCCGTCATTTTGGATTGTATTGTGTTTATACTAACAGGCACAATGTCTTCACTGTTCTATGCTACTAAAAAAAGGTACCCGTAATCTAAAGACCGTAGGACTTTCAGGGCGGCAGAGGATGACGACCTTTCGTATCCCACTTGTCACTCATGTTCTTTCACAGTCTTTTGTCAAACCATCAAGTAAAAATTGGTAGGTCAAGACACGATGACAATAACAAAGGATTAGCAGCAGTTAGATCGTTAATAGAATTCAGGTCCAAGTCCCAATAAGTTAAATACGGCTCTTTGAACATATATAAGAATCGTGTGAAAAAGTTGACGAAGCTGATGCCATTGACCCTCCACCCGGCGCCGAGTTCGTATCATACCTGCTGCTACAGATACGTGGTTCAGATATTTAGGATTGTCTGCACCGTTCGATTAGTATGGAATAGACGAACATTTTTTAAATAATCGCTTGTCAAAGTTGATGCGTTTTCAAACGATGAAATTCAACAGTGAATTTAAAGAAATATTTTATAGCTAATATTATTTATATCCTTAATACTTAATATATATTCGAAAATTATCGGTAACGTTGAAAAATTTGACTTTACAGTTCTCGTGCCTGACTTATACCTCGAAAAATGCCTACATAATTGGCACGAATCCTGTCAGAGTGACTCGCTTTGCTATATGTATACAAGAACCCGACTACAACCGTTGGGCAGCTGCCCGCCAGACATAACACCCGTCTGGTGTTCCTCATCCTCCCTTTTCTATGGCGGATGAGGAACTTTACACTCTGTTCCTCACCTCCGCTAAACATAGTATTATTGTTTCATACATTTGTTGTGGGGTAGGGGGTACTAATGTTAAATTTTTATTTTTATAATAGCTTAATAAAATTATTTACTCTTCTTTCAGCAGAACTTCGAACGGGCGCTTTCCAAAACCTTACTTTGGTGATTGTTGATGAAGATTCCTCCCCCGATTTACAATACACTGCGTTATTTTTTTAAAACTAATACTAACTGTTAGATAAGAGAATATCCATAGTTAGCTACAGTTAAAGACAAACGTGACGAGATACGATGACGCAGCACGGGCCCTCAGCGCTTGCACGCTCCCATGATATTAGTATCACTCAGTAATTATACGTCACGAACGCTTTTATGATATGTGAAACTTTCCATTATGTACGAACGATGTTAGTTTTTAAGACATACAACTCACTATACTCTGAAACATATAAGCATCGTGTGTTTATGAAATAAAAAAAAAATTCCAATATTGTCACTATTATATGTTATCTATTTTCCCAGGCGAAGAATACTGAGGTTAAATAGAACCTTTATGGCTTGTTAGTTACTTTTTAACTCATTTTATTTTTTCATAAACATTCAAGAGATCTTGAACCGTTGTCTGGCAGTAATTAATTTGAAAAATGTGACTGATATTTTGCGGGTCGAACGTTTAACTCTCCTAGGGCTTCAAGTCCACATTCAAATAAAAAAACAGTCTTATGCTCACAGTGGGGCAGCTGGAGGGGAGGCAGAACTCTAGGAGTTCTTTGTCCTACCTCCAAAATACACTTATTTATTTACTTATTCTATTTACAATCTATCTTATAAAACCATTCCGTTAATTTTAAATTACATTATACATTTTTATATATTAGCCCACCTTTAAGGCACAACTTGCCAACTCTTACAAGCTAAGAAATAAAAGACACTAAATAAACACATTTATTACAAAAGAATACTTATAACATTTTATAACTAAGCTATTTACATCTTCTACATGTATATAAGAATATTAATATTTACAATTACCATAACTTTTTAATATTTCAATAATATATTGAGTCGCGCGCTACGTACTAAAAGTTGTGAGGACAACTCTGCGGGTCCTTTTGCTTTGGTCGTGCACTTATATCCTTAGAATCATCTTCACTAAAATATCTTCACAAAAAGCATATGTCAATGTAGTGTAAGGGAGGTAAGATAACAGCTGAAGACTTGAGACGCCCAAGCCAACCTCGCCTGCACGTGTTGCACTTTGCTGAGTATCAAGCGATTAGCGTGATCATAGGGGTATGCAGCCCGATTAGATTGCGACCACCATGCGTATGGTGAAAAGATCGTCATAGTGATTCACATAAATGCTACGCGCTTCGGGATCAGATGGATGCAGTTTCTATTTCCGCAGGGTGGCACGCCAACGGCGACTGACTATGGATTGTAAAACCTTCGGTGATCATCCCTTGTTGTTGCCGTTCCTTTGCCAAAACAAAAATTTCTACATAAATACATTTAGACACACAAACCAAAGTATACTTACAAAAGAAATAAGTATTAGCAATGAAACAAATGTAATTTCTTCCATTGACGTCTTAACTGAAACCAATAATAAAGAAGTTTCGTTCCCACCAGTGAGTGGGTCAGCTAACTGACTAAACATAGAATCAAACGTGTATTTAAAAATCAATGCAAATACGCGTTTAAAGCAATTCTACTAGGCATAATTACCGCACAGGAGATGTTTGGAATTTTAAGTAATTTACGGCAAGCTAGTCGCGTCGTGTACACGCATTGTGTTGTGCAATGCCGGAGTCCTGGCTACCTGGCTTCCGTTCCCACATTATCCTTATCTAATTACCGAGCATTCTGGTCTGTCTATAAAACTTTAATTTATCAGTTCATTGACTTTCATCACATCGTTAGCTTGGGATGATAATTCTCGCTCTTTCATTTTCACCTTTATATCCCGTACTTGTCGTTCCTTTAAAATGTGAGGTGTAATTTATAAAATTATTACTTTATAGTATACCTTCGAGGTCCGGATCAAAGTTATGCATTTTTTTATATGCATAGTTAGACGTTGAATACCGCGAATTTACCTTTTTTATTTCATCTGGATTAAAAAACACGGGTTTTTTTGCTCCATTACTAATGAGCTACTAACCGCCCAGAACATGTTATCAAGTTTTTTTTTCCTTTTTTAACCAATCCAAATAAACTACAAACTACATTTATATATCCGGAATTGAATTTATGAACTCTGTTTTAGTATACAACAAATGTAAATAAACCTCGTTGGCTTATGTTTACGTCCCCTGAGTAAGAAAGAATTAACAATGTCAAACAAATTCTAAATTTAAAAACACCGTCTTGGCGCCTGCGCACCGATTTATATTTATATTATAAACAAATTGATTCTAAATTCAAATCTTATAGGTTTAATTCATTCACCGTTAATCATTTATTATATGACCTTACAGGTTTTAATATAATCTCATTGATTTAGTGAGCGGGTTTCTTGACGCCTCTGCAAAGATAATATATTAGATGAAAATATTTTGTTTCGTAATCTTTAATTAAGAAACACACCTTCAAATGTAATATTCCGTTAACCTTTAGTTACATAGAAGTAATAAACTCAAAATATTAATTATGATTTTTATATATCAAATTATAAATGATCATAGTATCTGACTAAATTAACTGAGCCCTTGACTTTAATTCCCGTTACAGGCCAATTTTATTTTTATTTTTTTTATACAAGTTCTACAAATTTATATTTATCTGAATGGTCTAGTAATATATATTATAATAATATTATTTTAATGTTATAAATTTGAAAGATTTTGAAGATAAACAAAATACACGAACATCGTGTAAACCTTGGATTAACACATAGGATACATTAAATCCCGGTAAATGGCATATTTTTATTGCTCTTTGGACCCAACTATGAAGTCCAAGAAGACGAAGTTGCGGGCAGAAGTTAATATTCCTTAATATATTAATACCTCTGGCATCTTTAAATCTGTCCGTACTATCACATTGAATGAATTGCGCTATACATTTCAATGTCACGAGGGCGGGCAATTTTTTACGTAGATTAAGATTTGTTTGAAATATTATTATATGAATTTCGATAAGGATAGGATAGGTACGATTAGTTTGAGGATTTTGAAATAAACGATTTATTTCAAATTGTTCTTTTAATAATTTACGATTATGTTCGTTTTACGATGACCCTAACAAGGTTATTACACTTTATGTGATGACTAGCTATGCCCCGCGGTTTCACCCGCATATAATTTAGAAGAATCACTGATTGATTATTTATAATACTTCAGTATACTTAGACAATATTTTAATCGGGCGGCCAGTCGGTCACTTCGCGACCACGCACGGTTTCTTCGCGCCACTACTACTATAGACATAGATCGCGAAACGAGTAAGGAATTATTTTAATTTTGCATTACCTCTTAAACTATGCATCCAAATAACATGCTGTAAAAGACAATGTTTATCTTAATTAAATTGTCTTTATGATGAAATAAC
The DNA here is from genome assembly GCA_033032175.1 of Saturnia japonica. Classification (NCBI taxonomy): domain Eukaryota; kingdom Metazoa; phylum Arthropoda; class Insecta; order Lepidoptera; family Saturniidae; genus Saturnia; species Saturnia japonica. The sequence goes on along the minus strand of CM065306.1, from coordinate 2,521,244 downwards.
TTTTGTTCGTAAGGATTAATATGCCATGTTAAAAAAAATGTTCATAAATTAATTTGTAATCGACAACAAATAAATTAGGATCTAACGACAGGATCTGGATCTTACCATGACGAAATTTACTAGATAACTGGATTAACCCTGATCGATCCCGAAACAAGATTTACTATGAAAGGTTTTTTACTAGACCTAGTGCCCAAAGCCCTAAAAACGCGCTCGCTGCTTTCTTCAATTTGTTGCGGGGTGTAAACGAGCACTCGAGAACTGTTTCCACGTATCCGTGTTATTCGATGCCCTTTGAACACTGTTTTATGAAAAGCTCGATTCTTAGTTTTATTGTTTATTGAAATTAACGTTGGTTCCACAGTGAAGTTAAACCATGGAAAATAATTAAAAACAAATTTTCCTTGTTAAAGAACCTATTGTAAATATTATAAATATGTATTGAAATGATTATTTCTTGAATTTTTTTGTATTGTCTACAGGGTCGGCATAAAAGAAACGCAACGTTCCCCGGAGGCCAAACAGCAAGTTTACTACAAACTTCAACAACTAGAAGTGAGTAGATATAATTATATAGACTGTTCATAACGAGTTTTAAACAAAAATGTTACCGATATTACGCTAAGTCAAAGAGATTAGTTATCAGAAAGGCCCATTAAAAGCACTTTTCCTATCGTAAACTCTTCCTGTCTAAAGCCGGCGGTAATCAATCATTACGTGCGGGAAAATGCACTTTTAAAGTGTGTTATATAACATCAAAACTCCACAAAGCTTATTCCGCCAAATGCCTGGGTCCAATGCATTGTGTCCAAACTCCGCTGTCATTAAGCTGAGAGGTTATCTTGTGCAGTTAAAAATATTTATTTTATTGAATTATAAACTGATGCGATTTTTGATCAAAACCTCGCCTTATGTTAATTGCCGATGTAAAAAATACCGATAAAAACACCCTAAACATAGTAAGAGAGATGATTTTAATTACAGCTTCCGTATCACCGATATGGGCTTTGTGAGAAATTTTTAATTGAAACTATTAATCTACATGTTGATAAGCTATTGCTTATCAGATGAATATTGGTAAATAATTTACAATCATTATTACTTAGCAAATATATTAAAGCAGGTATGGTAGATAGTGGTCAAATAATCAGTAAAGATGCCGCTAAAAGAGTTGGTATTTGGAAGAATAAGCTGATGTCTTTAAACAATTACCAGGGGCAGTTCCGTGTCGTTTTTTATGGCTCGTCGCTGCCCAAAATTAGCATTCGTCGGTTTCATCCTGTTTTCCGCCGCGTTTTACTCCTCGGTGAACGAAACATTTGAGGTCTTGACCGTCGTTGAAAGTTGGTATTATTGCCTACCAGCATAATTTTTACCTGGTAAATGTCCCAGTAAACAGTAACCATCCTTGATTTAAAAGTATACGACTAAAATATATATAGCTCGTCACAGTATCCAACTGGAAGAAAATTATTAAAAACTAGCTGTGCCCGTGGCTTCGCTCACTTTGACTACAGAATGCCCGCGTGAATCTTGCTCCCCCGCTCCCGGCTATGTCAAAGACAAAAATGCTTATTGTGGGTGTTTCTTAGAAGATAGATGTATTCTCTCCCGGACTTTTTTGTAAGTCTTTTTAATGCTTATGATTATGTAGTACATTAATTTGCTATATATCTTATGGTTTACTCAGCATAAGCCATTTAAGCGCTCGAATTGATTCACCGCGACCAGTTTTTTTTATTTGTGCGGAACCCTAATTATTTTTCTAAAATAAAAGTAGCCTAAGTTATTCCCTATATCATCAGCTATCTATCAGTGAAAATCCTGTCAAAATCGATCCTACCGTTTCGGAATTACCCGGAACAAACAGACAGTCAGACAAAAATTTAAAAAATGTTTTTTTTGTTATTGGTGTCTCATATACTTTCATATGCATTTAGTAAAAAACTGTTATTCTGATTACAAACAAACACTTCAATTTTATTAATTGTATAGAGATGTACGAAATTACAATTGTTAGAATTCACAAATTCTTTTCTTACATAGAAGAAAAATACGTAGGTATATCACAATATTGTCGTACCCTATTAAATTATATTAGGATCACAGGGGAATCGCTGAGACTCATGATGAGCAATAAAATGGATCTGATTTTAACTATCGACAAATTAATGCACGTTCAATGACGTAACGAATAAGACTAGCGATCGCGCTAAGGTCGAAATTCGACCAGCGACTTTTTGATCGTAGACTATTTACTGTTTGACATTGACAGTATTCATAAACAAAGAGTATTATCTACATCACTTGCTGTCACTTTTCGTTGAGTGACAATGGCAATATTTTGTGGGGTCTAAGTTCAATGGCACTGTTCGGGTTAGGATTCGCAGTATTAATTAATTTCATTTAATATATTAGTAACAGATATCATAGATACATTTAAGCTTTCTGCACTCCTCCATATAAACTTTAACCATGCCAAATCTCAGTCTTCCGTGCACGCAATACGCTTAGAAAGGTAGTGTTACCAAAATCGAATTATCAAACAATTTTAAAACGCATATCTAAAACTTCATCAAGATTATTAAAATGTGACGCTCGTCGTCTCCCGCTGTTTCTTCGTCAGAAGTGAAACCTAACCTAACTCAGCCACGGCTTTCGTGAATTGATCATCTAGCTTAGGGATGTGATCAAATCTACGTTTTCATCATAGTTATTTATATGGTGACAAATCTATTATTTTTATGATGGAACGAATTAAATGATAATAAATAATAAAATTAGAGATACCAACAGAAAATATTGTTGCTTGATAAAACGATCGTTTGCCATTGGCAGAGTACTCGGCGGATGCATCAACGCTGCGCGACGTGGCTGACGGGTGTGGTGGTACGAGACCCAGGTTCTGTTCGGGGGGTATCACCACGTGGCCCGGACCTCGGGTACAGCCGCCTCAGCCGGAGATACCCAGCTTAGCAGCACCAACACCAACACCCATAGACACCAAAGGTAACTTGCATAAATGACCAATGTAATTTTTTTTATTTAATTGTATCTCAATAATATTTTAAACTTGCAACCGAGCAACTGCAACTTGTAGCAGAGCATATATGGCCTACATTTAAAAGGAATAATTCTGTAATACATAATATAACTTTATTGGTATTGCTTCAATGTTCACAGTCGACATGATTTTATCTGATATCAACTCTCATTGTCATATTTCAGCCAATTTACACATTGCTGTGCATGAATTAAACACCTAAATCTACCTCAATAAATCCCTCCACACATTGAGGAACACTGTGTAAAATCCGTACGGTAGTTTTTTAATTTATCGCGTTCAGGCAGACAGACAGACAGACGCGGCAGGGGAATTTGTTTTATAATAAGTTTTGATGGTTTGAGAAGGAATCAGCATAAACATTTATTAAATTATTGGCGCTATGATTACATATAGGCGATTTCAAACGCGAAGAAGTTCACAGTTCTGTATTTTCCAAGTGCCTGGTTAGTATTATGAGAATATTATTACTAAATCGTTGAAATTTTCTCGCGATGTTTTCTTCCATCGTTCGCCGATAATATTGGTTATCTATTCAAATTAGTAAATTTACGAGAATTCCGAAACATCGACTTGTACAAACCGAGGTTCTACCCTCGGATGTAAGATAGATTTCATTAAACCATTCGGTCAACAATGAAACCTTGCATCATATTTGAATCTCTACACCATATCTAATTACGAGTTTTAAAGGAAGTAAGGAAAGGCGTTGAATTGTTGTCTTAAAATTCTTTATACATTTCAACGTTTACCGTTTGGCCAGAATTTCATCAGTTGTTAAGTGACGAGTGGCCCAAGATGTTAAGACACCAATCCTTGTGGATTGACCGGCTCTTTAGGTACACCTACCGAATTACACCTAAGTACAGGTCCTTGGCGACAGATTTTCACCTTGTAGGTTTTAGATAGCACGTGGGCATTAAAAAAAATCCCACCACCATGCTTTGGTTTCATCACGATGTGTTCCTTCAACGAAAACTTAGACTCATCGCAGGGATTCGAACTCACGTTGACCGACGCGGTGTCCGTACACGCTACCACTATGCCATTGTTTCTAGTATCGATTTTCGTAACCTTATTTGTTAGACAAAAGACTATAAAAACCGCCCCGGAGCTACGTGTAATTGTGTATAAGGCGCCGAACCACCTACGCACAGGCGAACTATGACACATCCTAAAATTATAACAAGCCGTTCTCTTTACATGTAAAAACAGAATTAAATCATACCCCTGGTCCGTAAACGAAACTCGGTTGTATATAAGAAATTATAGGTCGACCGTGTTCGTGTGGTCTGATTCTTAAACTTTCGACATTACTACTGCCGACAAAATGTCTCTTGTCTCGTTTATGTGAATAAATCGGGAAGAGTAAGTACTTCAAACTGGAACAACTATCAACGACGACTATCCTAACACACTTGTATATTACATTGCAAAACGACTTAAAAGCTATTAAAATAAAACATAGAAGGCTCCAATAAAAGGTCTACCGTAGTATTAAACGAAATATGTTACACGTCTTCAGTGCAATGAGTCATCAAATGTATCTAATATTTAAAATATAATTTAAAAATTATCGCAGGTGCGTTTGTTAGTACTGCTCGCTTTTAAGTAATTAGCTGCGACTTAATTTTGACCCAGATGTTTAGCTTTTTGTCTCTTAATTCTTACACGAATACACCAAATACTACACTTTAAATAAGTAAGAGTTACAAGGAGAACATAATATTTGTTATGTTAAATTATGTTTTATGAAGTGAAAACTTGTTTAGTTAAACGTTGTGTTTTTAGTTAAACACTGTGATTTGAAACACGATGAAACGAAAAAGCGACAAAAAGATAGAAACAAATACATCTATAGGATTTACACTGCGAGATAATGAGATAGAATACATTTATACACGGTTAATGTAAGTCCTGATTTTCACGTATACGATCGACGATCGTCGTCGACTTGGCCTAGCGGTGTGACAACTAGACTTGTACACACTGTTGTATGTACAGTACGAGTGGCAGATAGTTCGACTCCTGTTGATTTGGGGTCTTTAAAAGAGACGTAAAAAATATATTTTTATGTTTTCTATAGGTTTCACTTCTACGGCGTGTGAACTGCATGCGTGTTTTTTTAAGTATTCGACATAATGTCGAACTATGAGGAAAAAATGTAATAGTAATTATCTATCTGTACATAATGATTGGGTGTAGAAATGCGCGTGCGCAGAGGCGGATCGCGACTGCATTTATGTGCTATTCGACTAACGCAATCATCCAATGATTATTTTGTCATTCTTGAATCATCATACGGGTCGAGACATCATAATGCGCTGCCATCTGGCAACAATGGAACTTATAGTTTTTAAAATGTTAATTTACTATTTCATTTTAGTTAGGTAATACATTACAAGCAAATTTCATTTCTAAATTATTTACTAAGAATGTAGTTATAGATGATAATTGATAGTGTTCGGACTAGAGGTGGCGATTATGAATGATTTACATATGTGAGATATTTCGATTATGAGTGATAATTCATAAACGAATTACAAATATGAATGATCATTCATAATCGAGTCTTTGATCTACTGGTACCTATTAAAAACGAAGAGAGGAAAGTTAAAAAAAAACAAAAAGGTCGCGCTGTTGTAAACAAAGTTTTTTACAAGAACACATATAACAATTAGCTAAAAGAATTACTAATAGTAGTAATTACTAATGGTACTACGATTATGAATGATCACTCATCATCGAACTACTAATATTAATAATTACTAATGGTCCTACGATTATGAATGATCGTTCATTATCGAACTACTAATATTAGTAATTACTAACGGAGTAATTGAAATATCACATGATATCTTCATAATTGAATGATTACATTACTACATATATCTTATAATCGCCCACCGCTAGTTCGGACACCGCGTCGAAGGAAGTAGGGGCGAATCCTATTATAAGCCTGAGTTTACGGCGAAGGGAACATCGTGATGAAACCATATCATGGTGGTAGGGTATTTGCTAATGCCCGCCTGGCTAGCTACCACCCTCGAGTTGAAAATCTATCTCCAAGCACATTTAGTTATGTTTTGATAGTCGCACTAAAGATAAGGTAAGAAAGATACCCTGCTATTTTATAACTAAAATATATATAGATTGGAAACTAATCATATTTCTCAGTTTACATCGTGAAAGACAAAGAATCGCGATATTTCAGATCTTATGAATACTTTTAATTTCAAAGTTGTTGCAGGTATGTTGATAAACCTATACTAGAAAAAAGTCTGAGTCGCAGGAAATATAGCCAGATAAAAACCAGCCTGTCTTAATAATATTATGCTTATTCTTTTTTATTTACAAACTCTTTGAATAATTGGGTTGACGATGTCTTTCATCAAATGTAGGTAATCTATATTAACGTGGGCCCTTACAAGTACTTAGTTTTAAATCGTCGGGAGGACAAACTACCGGTTCAGAAAGTAAGCATCCACAGAGAAAAACCTGCGAGAGTATTATAAAAATTCCACATGAACAAAATTCATCTTTATTGTATTTTATCTTATGGTCCCATTTTTATTGACGACAGAAGCGGTCGACTATTTAAACATGGAAAGCAATCATGAGCCATAAATTAAAATCAATAATTCAAAACTAAGGACAGCAAGGCCGAGTGCTTAATATCTTTGATAGATTTACGCGGTGCGCCTACGCGTGGCCCGTGCAACACGCATGCGCCCGCGCAACTCGCAGATCCTAATTATTGATCTAACGATGTTTATGGGCTGCCCTTAATTAAAACAATTGTGATCCGAGATTTATTTCTATGTTATATCACAGAAAATCATAAAGATGGGTCGAATGAACACTATTATTAATAACTTGTTTGAGGATTATTACGTCAGTCCTCTTTGTGAAGAAATTTAAGCACAGTTAAGGAGCCGTTAGGATATTTTATAAACTGCTATACGTTTGTGACAAAAACAATTTTTGATAGGTCACCAACCAATCAGAAAGCTAATTACACGTATGGAATCTATATTATTAATTTTTATTTGTTGAATTTGTGCCTTCTCAAAATAATTTACGAGGATATTCGAGGAGTTAATTTTATTGGCTCATGATCGAATTTTTTTATCTTTTTTCACAGAAAAATATTGTCGATGTAACTTATATTTGAAGCCCTTTTAGGTACACTTGGTACGTAACTAATTAGGTAGATCTCACTGCGATATGCTTATGAGTTTTGTTTATGATAGGCAGGGCACAGATAATTTTCTTTGGAGATTTCTCTCTACTTGGTGCAGACCTAGTGGTGGTGGTCTACAGATGATCGCAGACAAATAACCTTGTGTTGTGTTCCTGCGGTGAGCAAGGTTTTCAGAACTCCTTGGATTAGGAGGGTCCAAGATCGGTAACGCGCTAGTGATACATATGGTATTATAGGCTACCATAGCCGCTTACCATAAGGCGGGCCGTATGCTTGTGTGTAAATGTAAATAATTTTTTATATATTATATTATGGAAGTATTGTATCTAGCAACATTGAATACTCATTAAAAAAAATTTAATTGTGAAAAACTTCCATTCACTTATTGCAATGTTTAAAGACAATCGCAAAAAAGGTCATTATCAGAGTTCGAAGACCTCCATTAGTCATGTACTGCGGTGATCCGCCCGGACTCATCAGCTCTGAGGCTTTCGCCGAAATACGTCATCTATTCATCAATACCTTATTATAAATACATAATAGGTTTATTTCGAAGTTACTGTTATTTTAGTTGGCTATCGGGGACGGATTAATACATCTAGGGACCCCTGGGTACACCGACTTTAGGGCCCTTTTGTAAAATCCAATTAATGATAAATGTAAAATGTTATTATACAACTGTGCAACGCGGTTTCATTAGTGTTAAATATATTCGATGAACTCTCCACTCTGCCGTCGCGAACGCACCCTTGGAGCCTATCGTCATTCCGACTTCCCGTACTTGCCCATAACTTACCAGATATCTTGCCCTTTGTTATTACTGCTCCGGTCCCTAATGTTGTAGCGTGAAGTTACGTAGCTTAGCCTAGCCTTCCTCAATAAATATAGTATAAAATGTAAATAGAATTTTGTAAATCGGACTGGTAGTTCCAGATATTAACGCGTTTAAATAAACAAACAATCTCTTATGTTTAATTTTTATTAAGTAGGGACGTAAGGATAACGATACCGATACGATATGTCGGCCGATGTTATTGGTGAGCCGATATATCGGGATCGTCGATTATGTTATTAGCCGTTATCTAACAATTTGAAAAGCGTACGAGGCGACGACATTGCCGCATTGCGACATTAGTAAAGCTAAGCGTCGCGTTGTATTGTTTCGCGCCTATTTATTATTAATTTTGAAGTTAAATATCAAACATTTACTAAACATTATCGCCAGTTTTATGCTTGTTAAAGAGAGATACATACAATCACCCAAAAAAGCTTTACCCTCCACCAGGCGGGTAAAAATGTGTAGGAGCTTACATAAGTACTTCACTATTAAATAAATATAACTAAACTTTCGATATCGGTATTGCCGATTATTTCGGTATCCTATCGGCAAAATTATTTATCGTTACATCCCTAATATTAACTATAGATATACCTAGACCAATGGTCCCCAAACTTTTTTGTGTCGTAGACCCCTTACCAATTTTTACTGTAAAAAAGTACCTATAAAAATTATTTTATAAGGTCATCTATCATTGATCTCGAATTTTCAGTGAAATCATGAAATTCTCTGAATTTAGCTCCATATCTTCATCAAATCCCACAAATATTTAGAAATATTTACTTTTTTATTTTTATTGTAAAAAACGTTTTAAGTAAGTACAAAGGTAGGAACTGTCATATTTTATTACATATTCCATTCTATCTTCTACTACTATTAAGTCAAAGTTTTCGTCACGACTTGCTTAAATGGAATTCACTAATTTGGTCGACCCCCATTTGCAACTCGCGGTCCTCCAAATTTTGTGTTCGCTGACTGGAACCCTTTGAAGTTCGAAATAGCCCCCAGGGGTCCATATGGACCACTTTGGGACCTATGATATAGACTATAGATATACAGTTCGTATTGGGAATATTGTTAATGCAATCACGGCAAATATTTAAAATATCAACTGTTCCCCCTTTAAAAAGTCGGCTTAAGTTGTACGTGACTTGTTTATATACATGTTGACCTTCTCGATATTATCTCCACGAAGACTTAAATGAGTTGCTTCTTAACTAGCAGATCGCATGCGCCAAGGCCGCGGTGGGACCGGGGTTAAGAGAATTCGCCCTACAGCCACTTATTTACGGGTTACCGGCGCCGTATCTGTACCATTAAATTGTATTGTGACTATAAAACTTTTAGAAGCGGCTACAATTTCTTTAGTGTAAGTTTAAAAACCTGTAGGTTCGAAGAAATTAGTGTAGTGCATTTAATAGTACTTAGTGGCGTAGCTAGGAGGAATGGCACCCATGTCGACAAATCACGTTTTTATTGGGCAGAGCAGAAAAGGTATACCTGAACACATAAACCTTCAGAATACAAAAATATTCACATAAACGATACACGTGAACAATACATCACGCCTAGCTATGACGCCTTTCCCCCAAAGTTTCGTAGATCAACCTAGCTTGATGCATGTCCGAACGTATAGTAGATAGACTTTTTAAAGTATCTAAACACATCTTAAGATGATTAACGTTTCTCTATTTATTCTTGTTTATTTATTAATATCGAAGCCACCTCTGAACGTTCTTAATATGTGCGTTAAGTAAAATATAATATAAAACCTTTATAATTATATTAAATTGTATAGGTAATTCTGTGAAACGTACAATCGATTTGTCGAGACTCGAGACACGCGAGAATAAAACTTTACCGCTCTGAATCGAGTTTTTAACTTTTATATTACGTTTTATGCGACTCCTTGGCGCAGCGGCGGTTGAAGGCAACAAGTCAATAAAACGTGGATATCCGCACCCGAGCGATACGAGTAAGATATAACCTAATATGTGGGAATCTATGAGTGGAAACTATTAAATGGTCACGTTACATAGGTGGTCTAGATGATCTATGCGTTCCATGAAATTGCTTTTTGTATTGCTTTATTAATTGCTTGTTCCAGTGCGGTTAGGGAAAACGTTTGTAGAGAAATTATTGGTAGCACTGTTCGCACTAGTGTAATTATGGTAAAGAGTATGCGAGACAAATATAAAAGATATCCATATGTTTTTATTAAAAATCAGCCATATGCCCGAAACGATTTTCCATATGCAACATCTCAGAGATCATCCTATTTTAACCCCCTTAAGGGATGAATTTACAAAAATACTTTCTTGAGTTCATGTAAACTTTAAATAAGGGACGGCTGTGCAAAATTTCAAGCTTCCTAGACCTTATCAATTGCAAAATGGACCCTAAATCGTGTAAAGAAAACTAAGTTTAAAAAAAATTTACTCGGCAAAATAACGCACTGTGCCTGTGCCTAATGGTAGGCACTAATTAGGTAACGATTCCTTACACACGAATGACGTCATGCGCTGCTATTGGTGTTTCGTTTGACATAAAGAACAGCCAAAATATTCCATCTAATTTAATAATATAAAGCAATATAACTTCACAGAAAAATGATTGAATGATGATTATAATATTAGAAAGATTATATTCAATTAAATATTTATTTTTAATTACTGTCCGGTTGTCTGTTGTCGTGTCCAGCAAATTAAATTAGATAAAACCAAATGAGTATTTGTTTCTTGATTGCAGAATTGTACAATTATAACATCAAGAACCTTATTTGTCGCGTACTTGTTAATGACTAGGTATTTGGGGTTTAGGAAATTGTCTGTTAAATGGTGACCACTTTTCAGGACAGGACTGCGCTTCTATTAGAATACATAACGTAAGCTTAAAGTAAACATAAAAAGTAATAAAAAGAACGCAGACGATACAAAATATTACTACCAAAGTAAACAGTAAAAAAAAATCAAACTAGTACATGAAAGAATGTCTGGCAGGTTGTCACGTTTATCATACCAGCGAGATTTAATGTTTAAAAAAACCGCGATGCTTAATAAATATGAATGAAGCAGCTCGCGGACAAGGCGACGTAAATCATCGACACCCACTGGGCGGGCGCAACTTATTGTAGCGAAATCTAGTGACAATAATATCGCAACTGCACACGATAGCCGATAACAACTTGAATTTTACTACCGATATATAATAATTACATTTTTTAAATTTTAAAACTTCACGTTGAGCGGTTTTTATATAGATAAAATCTTATTCTGTAGCATGTGGCTGATGTGATATACATATATGGAAACCAGATTGATGCAACAAAATACTTTCATTTAGGTACAAATTATGAAAAATTTATTTTGATACTACAATTAATTCAGTTATTTCATAGTTTTTCACTTCTGTCGACATTCCTTATTGGTTGCATATTTGTAAATTGTAAGTATGTATGTATGTTCTTACATTAATAAATATATAGTTTTATGTACCCGTTTTTATACTTTCTTACCAAATATTGTGCTATTATGCTATATTACTATATAGCTATGTTACCTCTGATCTCGAACTTATAATTAAAATATTTTTGTGTCTGTTCGTTTGTATATCTGGATTTAACTCAAAAACGGCTTGAACAATTTTGACGCAATTTTGTACACAGGAAGTATATATATTTTTCAATTTTAATAGGCTATGAAAATTATCCTACTAATATAATAAATGTGAAAGTGTGTATGTTTGGATGTTTGTTACTCAATCACGCTAAAACAGCTGAACAGATCTCAATGAAATTAGGCATACAGATAGTCTATGACCTGGAATAACACATAGCATACATTTTATCCCGGTAAAAGTCGTAGTTTAACCAGTGTTATCCTATAAATATAATAAATGGAAAGTTTCTATGTTTGTTAATCAATCACGCAAAAAAGGCGATTTTTTGGTTTGTCGTGTTCCGAGATCAGTCTGTGTATATCCAATAATACGCAGATGAAGTGGCGGGTACCAGCTAGTCAATAATACTTTCAAAAATCATAAAATAGTAAAAACACAATTATGAGACGTAATTAATGATTAATTACTGGGTAATAAACGCGTGAGGAGCTACGGGAACATAACTACCTAGTTATCTTTAAATATAAACCAATACAATTTTTTGTAATGTTTACAAACTTGTCAAGATGTAGATTCTTTCTTATAAACAGGCACGTTTTCCGAACTAGCTATAATTATAAAGTCCATAATAATGTTTTAAATTTAAGTCTATATACCTAAAAAAAAGTATTATTTTGTTACAAATGGTAATATCTATTCTATAGTCCTCAGCTGGCATCTTTCCTTAGCCATTGTCCTTACTTATGTAACAACGTGGACATCCTATTCGCATTGGTCAGCGAAAGTCCGACCTCCTATCTTGAGCATATAAAAATATCTAAACAAGTATTATTGCAAACATAACTACATAACCCCGTTTGAAAGCTATTTCAACGTTTTAAAATATTACTTTTAACTCGGCTCATTTTGTTTGCGGTTTAAGTGACGTAAATAAAATTGTACTACTTTTGTTATGAGTACAGGCTTATTACTCTACACTAACTCTAGAAGATACGCTTTTTCTAAAATGATTTTGAAAGGAAAAGTTTTCGCTAATTATACAAATTTCGATTACCTACCTGCTTCATCCCTTTAAAGATTGATATAATTATATAAGAAAAGGTGGCGTGTTTGTTTAAGAGGTTAAATACGTTACGCCTAGAAGGACTTGACTTTCAAATGTAGCTGCCCTAACACACACATATAGTTGCTTGCCAAAAAAAATCAACTTGATGATTTCGGTTAAAAGCGTGAATCAATTAACATTTTTTTATTAATTATTTTATACTCGTAGATTAATGATTGGTTTCCGCTTGTACTTCAACTAGATACCACGCTGCCTTACATCGTAGTGTGTAGTGACTATTTGAAATTCAGCTTGTCAACTTGACAGTATTGTCGGTATGACATTGACTCGAGAACTTCGTATCGGCGTAGTTTTGATTGCCGCATTTTTATAGTACACCGACGGAATCTAGTTGAAGCGGCGCGGAAACCAATCATTAATCCATGATTATACCTTAAGAATTCTTTGAGAAATAGAAAGGGTTGCAAAAAAAAGTGAAAGTCGTAGTTATTGCTCTGTGAACATAACATGTTGGTTGCTAAAACGTTCTTAACATACCTATTTGATAACTCGTAAGTTGTCAATACTCCCATGTCGTACACAATAGTGACTATGTAACCGTAAACCTGAGTTGAGTGGTTCTTCGCACGAATGCCTCGAAATAAAGCAAAACACGCCAGCAATAGTCGTGATGACGCCATTTTCCTTACGTTCCAGTTTATACTGACCAGCCCGTATCATCAGCTTCACCTCCGACGAGAGACAAGATAAACGGGGAGGAGAAGGCCAGAACTCGAAGACGTGATACCTGGACGGAGCCGCAACCTACCGCTGTCACTGATGAAGGTATTTTGAACTTACCGGTCAACTATGAGAGTCGCGCGCGAATCGCGCTAACTCCGCTCCCGGAAAATGCTCATTGTAGTGAATCCTTACAAGATAGAAACATGTTCTCGCTGATTTTTTCCTAGATCCTTTTAAGATCTATAATTATGTCCTACATTAATTTGATATATTTCTTATGGTTTACTCAGCGTAATCGCCCGCATTGATTCATCTTGCCTAATACTTTTTTATTTGCGCGGAACCCTAATGCTTTTTCAAAAATAAAAGAAGCCTAAGTTACTTCTTATAACACCAGCTATGTTCCAGTGAAAGTCCCGTCAAAATCGGCCCAACCGTTTCGGAGATTAGCCGAAACAAACAGACAGACAGACAATCAGATAGACAAAAATTTATAAAAATATCTTTTTTCTTATAGGTTTCGTACATACTTTTATATGCATTTAGTAAAAAGCTGTTATTTTGACATTACAAACAGACACTTCAATTCTATTAATTGTATAGATTAGCTTATAGATATTCTCCACTGTTGGACAAAGGCATCTTTCAGAACGTAAGCTTTGGCATACTAGACTAATAAAATTTGAAATAGATGTCTAATAGTTGTTTGTCTTTTATAATGATCAGCATTTGTTTACAGCTGGTGTCCGGTCGCCACTCCTACATCAGCAGCATCAGCAGTACGACGAACAACTGAGAGACATTGCCGCATCGTTAACAAGACCGAGGTCTAGGCGAGTGTTCCCACCAAACCTCGAGATTCCCACCAGGCTTGTTCCAGTAGACCGCTTGCCGGTATGTATTAATTTCTTTAATTCCTTTTTTATCTTCCAACACTAAAGGTATGCGTTTATCGTAAGATCAAATTTCTTAATCAAATAATGTCGTAGGCACGTGGATCACCTGATGGAGTGGCACCGCCTGAAGAAGGCACTTCCAGTTCGGCGAGCGAAGGCAGTGAGCCAAATGACGTCACAGAAGCTACTGAAAGTGGGGAAACCGGCAGGGTAGAACTACCAGCAGAAAGGCTCCTTCACGCTAGGGCTGGGTGGCTGCAGCGAAGAGGTCCAGCAGGATGGTCACGACATTGGTTCGTTCTCCGGGGAGCCGCCTTGTTATATTTCAGGGACCCTCAGGCCGAACATCGAGGTCTAATGGATGGGGTAATCGATCTAAGCGGTATATCGAAGGTGGTGGAACTACCAAGCACAGTATCATCAAATGGATATGCTTTCGAAACTGATGTAAGAATTTTAATCATTTGTAAATCGTATTGTTTTAATAGCCCACTAAATTATTCAATAATTCATTCAAATTTTTTCAGACTTGGGATGGGAAACATATAGTGTTGTCGGCTGTTACAGCAGGAATAAGAGCAAATTGGGTATCTGCTATGAGAAGGACGGCGGGTCTGCCTGATACAGGACCTTTATCATTGATATTACGAGAGGATAACGTCGACCAGGCATCTGAATCATCAACATCCCCAGTGACACCAGTCACACCTATCACAGGAAAATCAGCACCATTTTCATCTGACGAAGAATACCGAACTGCTTCCGAAGGTGGTAGACGAGACAGCGCAGATTGGGGCGATATTGGATCCCAGCCACCTCTGTCTCCAGTTCTCAATCGGACACCAATATCGAAAGTCAAAGAAAAAGTACGAGCCAGAAGTTCTCATCATACTCCTCCACGTACTGATATACTTAAAGACGAATCAAAATTAACCAAAGGAAAGGAACGCCCGTCCGATGAAGTGGACGAAAACGAAAAACCGATTGAACCAAGAAAACGTAGCTACATATCGACTATTGACAAACAATCGATAGAAATCGAAGATATGCGTAAGCAGCTCAAGTTGGCTTTGGACGACCTTCAAGCCGCTGAAAACGAACTTGAAAGACTCCGTAGTCTAAAATCACAAGCGGGACTGAGAGAAAGTAAAATGGAAGAATTAGTCACAACATTACAGAAAAAAGAAGAAGAATTAGCATTTATGACTAAAGAAGCCGAAAATCTAGATACAATCAAACAGCTATACAACCGGGATAAAACTTTATGGGAGACCAAATTGACCGAAACTCAAAATTTCATGAAGGAATCGACCGATCACTGTGAGCTGCTGAGCAAGCAACTGGCGTCTGCACAGGATAACATTAAGCAGTTGCAACGAGAACTTAACGAACTTAACGAAAAATTATTAAAGAGTGTTAAAGAGAATGATTCATTATACGCGAGGATAAGAGATCTTGAAGGGCGGATATTAGTGGAATCCCCGACACGAGAGAAAAGGAAAAGTGTCGGGTCACTTAGTGATCTTACAAATATAAACCAAGACCTCAATTTGGAAGCCTTAGAAAAGAACAGATTGATCGAAGAGTATGTGGAATTAAGAGAAAGGTTTCTAAAAGCTATCCAAGAAATTAAAACTATGAAGAAGGAACTTCGAGAATCACACAGTATGTATGATGAACTAGAGGTAACAAACATGAAATTAAGGAATGAGATGAAATTAAGAGAACAATGCAGCAAATCGGAAATAGACCTGATGGCGGCTCGGATATTGGACTTGACGCAAAAGCTAACCGCGTCAGATAAGCAAGTTAGAACTCTAAAACATAAAATACAGAAAACAGAATCGAGAGAAAAAAGACGAAGTTTATCGTTAAAGGGAAGGGAATCTTTCACATTGGGTAAAGAAGTTGAAGAGAAATTAACAGAATTAGAAAACAAAATCACAATGCTGGAGTCAGGAGACTCTGTTCCTACGATCAATTCGCCGTCGAAGAGTACATCGCCTGCCAAAGAAAAAACTACAAAATCCGATAGTCACTCTGACGACAAACGAATAAAGAGACTGGCCGCTCGCCTCAGGAGAAAATCTCTGGACAGCGCTACCAGTTCAGAGCCAATGAAGATGCTAGTAAGATTAAGTTCTTTAGAAACCAAAGTAGCCTCCGCCTTAGAAAATCGTCGAGATCTTACAAATTCATGTGAATCATTGAGCCAAGCGGTCCCAGCAACTGAGAGTCTCACATTAAATGATAACACAGAAACATCTTCTGTAGGTACAAAATCTCAGAGGCATCTATTAGATAGGTTACAGTGTCTTGAAAATGTTGTAATGCACTCGCGAAATAAGGTCAACGAATGTTTATGTCAAATGAGTGCGATAAGAGCGGCTAAGTCGAGGAGATCACCGTCGCCGAGCCTCGAGAAGAAATATAGCATGAAATCGATGGAGAAAAGTCTCACCGAAGTAAGTAAGAGGTTACAGGAATGTTTAGATAAATGTGTCATCAAAAGCGATCAAACTGTTAATCAAGAAATCAGCGATAGCGTCTCTCAAGTCGTCATCCAGCTCGAAGATCAATTGAGAACGAAACTCTTGGAGATATCCAAGAGAAAAGCTGCTTTATACGAGCAAGGAGAGCTCACACAAAGGAAAAACTTGGAGATTCTCGCAGAAAAACTGGCTTACGAGGCGGTGCTCGTCAGCAAGATACAAGACGCGCTCGAGTCTTCGAATGGAAGCAAGTTTTTCGCGAGATTAATAAAGTCTGAAATAGTCGAAACTAGTCAATTGATAGAAAATCTAAAACGCAGAGTTAACGGCGAAGGCGTTGGTAACACGGGCGTCAGAACTTCCCTGGATTACCTCGCGAGGATACTGTCGCGGAGGATCGACCTTGACAACGGATCCCGGGACTCTCGCGATCTTAAAAAGGCTGAACTGATAATCCACAGTGCTGATCTCGAAGCGTTGAAGGTGGCGCAAAGGGAGGTCGCCGAGGCTGTCGAGAGGTACAAAACCGAGAAACTTGGGGAGCTATGCGCCGCGCTCGCCAGCGAGACGCTCAGCCACGCACCCCTAGACGCAGACTTGGAACAGCATCGCGCTAGCGTCGAGGAGGCGCGCGTCCGGGAAGCTTGGGCCGCGGCGCGGGACACTCTTGGCGCTGAACTTGTACAGGCCGAAGTTGCACGAGCACTCGCCCGGGCCGCACAACTCTGCGAGGAGCGGCTGGACGAATCCCGCGAAGGCCGACTCACGTTGACGGCGCAGGATCGTTCGGATCTCGAGCTGTGGTGGCAAGCCGCGCACGACCATCTGCGCTGTGAGATGGACGCGGCCGTTCGCGACATCGCAACCCGATACCGCGCCTGTGCTGCAGAGAACGGCGCGCGCGCAGGCGGGATGGGCGCAGCGGGCGAGGCGGCAGGCGCCACCGACAGCCGAGCACTGCTACAGCAGCTGGCCGCGGCGCTGGCTCAGCGTGCACTTGTGGACGCGCGCGTCGCGGTACTGGAAGGCACGTACCGCGCGTCGTCCCCGCGCGACGAGCCGCGCCGCTGCGCCGAGGACGCCCTCTCCTCGCTGGAGAGCGACCCCGCCCGCGAGGCGGAGTTTGTTTTCCTCTTCCAGCGTTTCTCGACCGAGTGTCGCGCGCTCTTCTCCAGTGACTGTTCGGGTAACAGTGAAGACTCGATGAAGATTGGCGAGAGCCTCGAGCGCGTGGAGGCGGCCGTCGCTGCGGTCCGCCGCCGGCTCGCAGCCGAGCGCCAAAAAGATGGCGCTCCCACTGACGGGGAGGACGACGACGACAGTATTGTTGCCCAAGGCAGTGCGCTAGCTCGCGTCGAAACTCTTCGGCGACGCGTGGAAGCTCTACAAGCGCTGGTGCCTTGCCAACACTGTAAGCAGCTGCAGGACGCGTTGGACAGGTAAATTATCCCGTTTATCTTAATATTTGTAATTATTTTATTTGAAACATACACTCTTAAATGAAGGACAATGAATAAACTTTCTTGTAAATTTACGTTAAATTATTCAGGTTGCACGAAGAGCGGACGCGCGGCGAGAGCGCTTTGGCGCAACAAGCGGGCGTGCTGGCGGCGGCGCGGCGTGCGCGTGCGCAGCTGCAGGCACAGCACGAGAGGGAGCGTGGGGCGCTAAGGGACCGCGCACGCACTCTACAGCGCCGACTCGCCGCACTCGACTCGGAGTACTCCGCCCAACTGGAAAGCTTGAGGGCGGCATACCAGGTTCGTGTTAATCATTTGCTTTCCTTTCCTAGTACCTACACGTTACTAATTAATTGATCTGTGAATGATACTGGTAAAATGTTATTGCCGGAATGTAATTTGATTAGTTTTCCAACTAACACATTTTTCAATTTTTATAATTTTTTAAATTTAGAATAATTTGGAAGTTTTTCGAAAATGTTTCTATTAAATTTGAATGTTGTCCAGCAGAGCGCAGTGGCGGCGGACACGCACGGCGACGGGTTGCGGGCGCGCTACCAGCAGGAGATCGAGCAGTTGCGCGCTCTCTGCGAGAAAGGACTCCTGGCCATGGAGAGCTCACACCGACGCATCGTGCGCGAGATGGAGGAGAAACACCGAGCCGAAAGAGAACAGCTGCGGTAAATACAATAATAATGCAGCTGCAGTACGATCAACTCACTCACTAAAATAATACGAAAAAGCCAATTTATACAAAAAAGAAAATCGGTGTATCTTCGAAGTCGAACGCCCAATGCCAACGAATATGGAACCACCCTTGAGGTATCCCTTTTCGAACGAAAATAGGATCATCTAAATCAGTTCATAAACAAAGAAGTTATGACTGAACAACCATAAAAAAGCTCTTCGTTTTAACTGACTTAAAAAAAAACAGAGGTTACTCAGTTCGAATGTACTTTTTTATGGATGTTCAGCCATAACTTCCTTGTTTATGAACCGATTTGGATGATTCTTTTTTGTTGGGTAGGGGATGCCGCAAGGGTCGTCCCATTTTAATTTCATTGGTATTTGACCGTCAACTTCGGAGATACACCAGGGAACTCTTCAAAATCATTGAAGTAGGATTTCTTTTTTGTTAAAGATTGTCTTTTTTTTAAGTGTGTCTCTTTATAAAATTATACCTCGATAGTAGTAAATAAGCGTGGTTTATTGTAGTTACAATTACTGGTTACAAAAAATAAGACTTGACAATATTTAAGATACGAAGACACGGGAAGTGGCGCCACACATCGGACCAATAATGAACTATAAAATATTCTGTTCATGTTTCGGTTCTTCGATTTTATGTTTATTATAATTTTATCTCAACACTTTTGTTTGTTGGCATATGTTTGTAATATTACTATGTTTGCGCAGGTTGGACAAAGAGCAAGCATTGGCTGAGGAGACACGCGCGACGCTCGCCGCGCTGGACGCGATGCGCAAGGCGCACGAGAACGAGGTGCGCCGCGAGGTAGACAAGTTCAAGGCCGAGTTCCTCAGCCGCGGCGCTCAGTGCGGGGAACTGACGCAGCTCAGCTCGCGCCACCAGTCAGTACATCATCTCTTAACTTATTTCTCAAAGGCGTTTTTTGTGGCAACGCTATAAATCTTCATCAAAATTATTGTTTCAAATATGATTTTAAAAGCTAATGGTTCCCGCTTTTAATAGAAATGATTAAGATATCAAATTCATATTTACATTACTAGAAATTGATTTTTAAGAAATCATTGATCATCATGAAAAAAAATCAGATAAAAATGTATGTAACATGTAGGATGTGCCATCTATTATTAATATTTTTCACCAACATGACCGCTATTAGATGCGAATTATTCCCTAGTTATTACTATAATAAAGAAAAAAAATATTTAAAGGAAATATGACACGGGAAGTAGGATCATTTGCCAGGTAATCGAATCCGCGAATTAACTCTATGTGTAAAAATTTAAGTAAATTATTGACTATTTGGTCTATCGACAAAAAAACCTAAAACAATACAAATGTGGAAAAATTTGGAAAATTATTTTTTTTGTCTGCGAGTCACGTGTTTTGAAACAGAAAACGTGACGTCAACATTCAGGAAATATTATCGTTAGACTTTTGCGTAAGTTGTCACATTTGTCACTGTTATCTTACAAAATGACGTATAAAATGAATGTGTTTTTGTGGCGTATTTTTACACAGATTAAGTAATGTTTTTAAATAACTTATAAGGTGTATTAATGAAAAAAATAATTATTCATAGGTATTATTTTAAACATGTATTTTTTTTTTTATAAAAGGCAAGAGATGGAAGAGATAAAGCGCGAGATACTCTCGCTATCGGAGAAGTACTCGGTGAAGTGCGTGGAGTCTGCCGCTCTGGAGGAGAGACTGGCCACGCTCACTGCGCAGCTGACGCAGGCGCACAACCACATCATGCAGCTCGATGCAAGGTAACCTGTTTCAAGTAGCCCTAATCGATTACTAACATTACATTATTATTCAGGCATATGTATTTTACTTCCAGCCAAAATCTTTTTGTCCAAAATTCGTTAATTATCCAATGTCCAAATTAATACCAGTCTGGAAAGTCCCACCTGTAAGCCACTTCCACTCATAAGCATAGCTAGGTACAAGCAGGGGCTGGGGCAGCTGCCCCCACAGCCTCAGTAACACGTCAGTAAGCACTCAGTCAGAATATCCCAGCAACCAGACTATAAAAAAGAATTCAATTTCTCTTGCGTGCTCCCCCGCCCTCCCCTCCGACACTGAAATCCTCGTTATGACCTTGCTTCCACTTTAGAAAATATTGTTAACCGGTATTAAAAAGAATATTAACCGGTGAAGGGATAACAAAT